>JAWZYU010000009.1:79670400-80870400 GCA_038380435.1 Ryuthela nishihirai | reverse complement strand
AATGAGCTGTACAAATTCAAACCTTACCCTCCAATATAAACAAGTACGATCGTTTCTTCAAAAACAAATGACAAGCCATGGGACTGGGCTTTTGTTTCCTTGTTGCTTGATAGAGGTCGCAGAACTGTTGAAAAGGTCTCCAATTGATACAGGAGCTTTAGAAATTGAATTCAAATGATGAAATTAACATTTCGATTTCTTACCAGTATTATGACACGAGGAGCATAGTTCATGGCCTGATATTCGCAAACTCGAGACCAAATCATGCCAGTGTTAGAATTTCTTCTTACGTACTGTCTGATTTGGATTTTTTTTTACTCTTGGTTAACGTTTTTACTGTACAATGATCTAAATGTTCAGGTCACAATAATTCAAAGATCGAAGCAAAAATAATGATCACGATCCGCTGGACATCGGAAGCAGGAGGATGGGGACTCAAATCAAAGTCATCCTACTCTTCTTTAGTATATCCTAAGAGCATAAAACTCTTTCAAGTTTGATACCATTTTCCTTCCCAAGCAAACTGGAAACATCGAGGACCACAAAATTCGAAGCAATATTCATCAGGAGAGAAAAGCCTATGCAAAATTCATGATTTAAGTGCGTGAAATACGCAGTGTTATTAAGGTTAATAAAAACATCTTGCAACAGAACAGTTTTTATATAGAAATATAATTATACGTGTGTAGGCCAAGAGAATTATTATAAAATAATAGTTATTATCTTATAAAAACATCCATGCTAAAAGGAATAAAAAAGAACAATAAAATTTACATGCATAATAAATTAGTGAATGCAAAATATTAAAAGAAAAAAAAAAACCTTTCCTGCCCTTTATCAATTATTATTCAGTAACTTCGTTATGCACGACAGAAGAATGTAAAGACAAAGATAACAAAATTTGTGGCTGAAAGAAGAGCTTAGAGGGAAAAAAATACGCGGTCCACTTATGGTGAAGCCATCTCATTTGTGTTAGGGTGGGATGCACGTCACGTAAGGCCACTTGTCATTTTCCCTGCAGGAACTTCTGGAGCAACAACGCTCGGCCTGATGCTCGGTATGACATCGCTGTGGTTTCACGAGCGTCCTTAGAGGATAAATGTATGACCTCATTTGCATGAAGACATTGTTTCAGCCTCTCATTGCTAAAGAGTCTGAAGAAATAGAATGAGAACCGGAGTCTGAAGAGCGTTGCAAAATGCTGTAGTCAGAACTAAATGACGCACTACTGTTGGTGATTAAGTCAGAGGAAGAGAAGAACTGTTTTGCTATCTTACTACAGTAATCTTTTTATGCAAATACAACATCTAAAGCAAATTTCTGTATTTTCGAAAGAACTGCTTTTTTGTCTTAGCGGAAAGACAGCGCTTGGCAGTTGCGTAAGGGCAAAAATGGCGCCATAAACGAGATTATTTTTCATGCTGTTCTTATTCCTTTAGGGAACTGGCACAAATTTAAGTAGTTTCGCAAAGAAACCTGGAGAGTTACCAAACAAAAGCTCTAAATTGCTTTATGCAATGCCATCCAGCTTGAAGCTGTTAGATTAAATCTAGTCTATGAATGGTGTCCCATAAGTCTGCTGAATGTTACAATAAATTAACATTTCAAAAGTAAAGTTCGCAGGACAACTTCTCATTATGTCCTTTCTCAGGTGAAGTTTTTGGAAGAAGTTGCAAAAAAAAAAAATCAAAGAAATGCTTAGACATTCTGATTTTTATTAGCATGACTTTGGAACTGTATCCAGATAATAATATACCCATATTCATACTGTATATACATATGTACGTAATGGTGCATCATTTATTTTTCGAAATCTCACGTTGTTAATGAAGTGCGAATAGAGGAAAAGAGTAATTATTTACGTCTCGTGGCCGAGTGATTAACACTCTGGGCTACTGATCAAAGGGACCTGGGTTTGAGGCCCGGGTAAGGCATGGATGTTTGTGTTGTTTCTTTGCTGAGGTCCCGCCAAACTCATAGACCTTCTACTATGGCGCATAAACTGACAGGTTCCTATCAGACCTCTGTGGCAAGCAGCTTCTTGAGAGGATATTTATTTTTTTTTTAAATTGTACATTTTGCAACAGATTAATACGATACGTTTTTGAAATATTATTAATCTATTAGATGTTGATGCATGCTCTTTAATGTCTCATAGTTTGCCATTATATATCCATTTTGACAACTGATTGCCTTTACAATAAATTCGACGAAGGATTTAAATTTTGTCATATTTTAAAGATCTGAAAAATTGTGAACTATAACAGGTGAAAGTTTTGGTGAAAGTGCGACAGCATTAAAATTAGAATTTGTGTTAGTATGAAAATGTTAGTGTGTAAATGTTATACAGTAGGTTAGTTGTCAAATATCCCATTTTCTATAAATACACAATAGGCACTCATTTAGTGAAGAAGGCATGGCTCAGTAGGTAGTTCGCCAGGCTCGTAATCTGCAGTTCCCGGCTCGAGTCCCACTTGCGGCAGCAATTGAGATTTACCTGGACAAAACACCCATCCTGTCCCCTTTCTATGAATAGGGGACACCGATCGGCATGGAGCGGCCGCCGTCCATCGGGTGGGAGGTTAAGCGTGGTCCGTGTGCTGGAGAGCCATACCCTGTGAATATTAAAGAACACGCTGGATGACCTTGACGGGAGACTTTCATCTATCTCCTAACAGCTGCGCAATGAATGGATTCCTCCCAACTTTCTCTGAGCCCCGGAGTCATTGTGACCTAGTCATTTAGCCAACTGTGTGCAAAAAATGTCCCTCGGAGATAAAGAAATCCTCCTCCCCAAAAGGGTAAAAGCATGAATTGTTTCAGACCATAACAAGTTAGAACTTAAAATTTCATGTTCCATACGTCAGAAGCTTATCTCAAAATATGTCCCATTCTATCACTACTCTCCCCAAAAAATAAGGGCGCGAAATTTTACTTAGATGATCGTAATGGAGAGTGTCAGATATACTTTAAAGAATTTAATTAAGAATCCAGGCAACGCTGGATAAATCTGCTAGAAGAATATTAAAATTGTTAGAGGATAGTAAATCAATACACCCTCTTAGCCTGTAAGTCCCTTGTGTACCGCGTTACAAGAATTTTACTATATCATAATTTGGAAAGTTTTTTAATAAAAATCTAAAAAATGTTTCTTTCTATTGATATGCAAGGAAGGTTTCTTTTAACGTCTGTTACTCCACTCGTTTTACTAGTCGCGTACTTTAAAACTAAACAGTAGAAAATAAAATTTTAAAATATTTTAAAACAGAACAAAATGGTAAAAAAGCTAAACATTTTGCCTACTTTTCATAAAAAAAGAACTGTATGGATCAAAAACATACTACTTCTTTGTTGAAGTTACATTTCCTTTTTCGAAAATTTCTATTATCTGTCGAGAAAAATCAAATTTGTACTCGTACATTTTTTTAAAATTTATTGTTAAAAACAGTTTTAATATTTGTGTTAAATATTGCGATGAAAAACATGGTAATTGATTTGATGTATGAGAAAATGTAGACTGGTCGACCAATTGAGCTGGTTATAGTCATGATTCCCTACCCTAATATCGTTTACCGTGTCAACATGCCTTTCTTGTGTGACAGCGTCTGCCACGTGTCTTGTTATTAACCCCAGCGTGTGTTACGTTGCAGCTCGCGGAGGCGTGCCGATGTGCGTGTTGGTGTGTGATTACGAGCAGCGACACATGTTGATTCAACGTTGCCCTCGCTCCACACGAGGGTAGCCATTCATCTAATTTGGCTGCGTATTGTAAGCAAATTAAAAAAAATCGGAAAGATGGCGATGCTTACGACATGGGGAAAAAAGAGTATTGATTATTCTGCATTGCTGCTGTAATGTGGCACATAGCAGGTAAAGGCAATATGGACCCATCGTTGCATAGGTATGGAAATGAAAGGGCGTGGTTCCTCTTTGGTATAAAGCTTTGCCTTCTCTTGCATACAGTTTATAAATATTACAATAATGTATGTGTGCACAGAGTAGCTGTTGTGGGCAATATTACTAGGCTTAGGAAACACATTAGGGAAAATATTGTTTTTCAATGTATAATCGATGATTGTTTTACTTAACATATTTGGCTAGCACTTATCTTGTTTTACCAAAAAAAGTTCAATAGTTTGCTATATGTGTTTAACCCAGTTTGTCACATTATTTACTATCCTATGCATTTATTAATAAAGGTTACTCTAGCTCCCCCAAAATTAATAAGAATAAACCCTCTAAATACTATTCGTATCATATAGGAGTCAGTGAAACTAAATGAAATTAATACAAAAAATTGTTATTACCGTAGTGATCCCCCGCTCTATAAATTTTTTTAAATTAAATCTTTGGAATAAAATCCAGACATAAGCCTATTTTTAACTTTAGCTTTTACCACGAGGGCAGAATAGTTATATCCAGGGATGGATCTATAAGAACAAGCGGGCCTTGTTACCCCCCCTCCCCTGTCCCTTTGAGAATCCTATTAAGTAAAAGTAAAATAAGCGTAATGGAAGTAAATGTTATAATATTAAACTTGTGATTTCACGATTTTTTTAAGAAATCGTTTATAAACTTCTGAAACGAAAGAGAAAAAAATATTATACTGCAATGGAAATTCAGTCTCTTGCCTCTCACTTTCCTTTTCTCGACTCGATTGCATCACGTGTTATATCCGAATATTTATGACTTTTCACAAAAAATGATAGAAAAATGACCGTTCGTTTAAATAACAACTGTGAAGAGGAAAAAAAAAACAGAAACATATATTTAACTAAATCATTCTCTCATGTTAAAAACTGTAATGTTTTAAAATGCCGCATATAATTTTTAACATAATAAATATGTCAGCTTTTCCCAATTGTTTCAGAAATACATTTTCTTTTATCTGTCACATGGACTGCATTATGTGAACACACGCGGATCAGGGAAGCAGACCTTAGCCACTGCCTCGTATTACTGAGCACAGAACGCAGCCCGATGCTTCTACTTCTATTCAGTGTTGCGAACCTCAACTAAAACAAAAATCGTACATTAACGCAAAAATCATCGCCTTTCGCAGTTCACTATTATACGCGTGCCGATTTGAATTTCGCTTTGCACTACACAAGACACAAAATATCATTTGTATTATTTAAATTGTTAAATGGCACGAGGTGAAAAGATATTTTTACCCCCATGAAAATATGTACAGGGACAATTTCCCCGTTTCCCTGGAGTCGGGGCCTCTGGTCCTGTGAGCTAAATGAGTTAGTTTTCTTTCCCGCAGGAAGCCTGCAGAGGGAACATTCAGTCTGTTGTAACGTAGAAGAAGAAGAGGTCGGCAGGGAAACAAATGCCTCTGGTGTTTTTTGAATGCAAAGGCGTTCTCGGAATAAATTTTATCACACAGTTTTATCACACGGTTAATAATGAATATAATGAATAAGGAAGTTTATGCAGAAGTCCTTCAAAAAATTTTCCCCGTTCAAGTTTGTGAAAAACGACCAGTAATCGGAGAGAAAAAATGGTTTTTGCACCAAGACAACGCAAGGCCCCATACCGCTACTCTGATTCAAAGATGCCAGATGCTAGAGCAACCCGCTTGCTATTCAGATAATACATCTTGGGATTTCTTTTGTTTCCAAAGCTGAAAACAGCGTTAAAAGGTCATCACTTTCGAAACGAGCAGAGAGAAGACTCGAGTGGCCACAATGGCGGTGCTTCGAACTCTTCCAAAATGGTTTGCAGGAAAAATTCGATATCTGGGTTAGGTGATGGCGTAAGTGCATATTTTTAAATGGGGTACACTTTGAAAAAGAGGAAATATCGGTAGACTTCATGGATGAAGATATTTAAAGATAAGACATAATCAGTCAACGAATTCAATAAGGCCTCCTATATAGCAAAATGATCAACCTAACGATATGTAAATATCATAGAAAGAAATATTCAAAACTCCTTAATATTCAAAACTCCTTATGTCCAAAAGGACATAAACGTTTTTGGAAAAATTATCTATTGATACACTTATGTGATTGGAAAGTCACATTCAAAATACCTCAAAACATTGAAAATAAGCTAATTACGTAAAACTGTCACCGGAGAAAAAGAATTCACACAAATATATCCAAATCTCGATTGTCAAAAATATTCATTTAATGTTTAAAGAGGTACTGAATATGGAACATTTAAACAGCAGCTGTTGCTGTTTTGCTCATCCTATGTTTTTTGACAAAATTAACTAAAATTACAAATAGTTCAATAAAAGATTTGTTATAACAATTATTATTTTTGCTTCATTTACTTTTGACATAAATTCACGTCACTGGCAAGGGTGCAAACTTTCTTAACGCTTTAAACTTTACACGAATATTGCAACAATCCAGAACTGTTCCTTCAAATTTACGTTTCTTTTTTCATTGTAAATATTTTACAAAAGTAAAAGACATCTCTCTCAGTATAACATAGAAATTTCCCAAAGTTATTATATAAATTCATAGTACATAATACGAAATATTTACTTACAGTTCGTGTGAATACATAACTGTTAACATACAATAAAATATTGATGTGAAAATTTGTTTCAATGTAACATTAGGTCAATTACAAATATGCAAAGTATGCGGGCATAATATGTAATATAAATGCATCACATTTCCGTAACACATATTTTGATAGAAAGCAAATGGTTCAGCTGTAATAAAGATGGATGCGTCTTTCTGAACCGCGTAAACCCTCAGAGAGTATCACTCTCACCGTTTACAATGGCGACCAACAGCGGCTGCCGTCCGGAGCTGGGAGGAGCCTATAGATGCTGCACATTGAAGAGGATATTTATGCTCACCTGCCACGGCGTGAAAAATGAAAGTCAGCTCCGTGCTGTTGGGAGAAGTGCTGTCATTACCGGGCAGGTCAGCTAGGAGAGAGACCACGTGGATAAATATTGGAGTTGTTTGACAACAGAGCAGCGCATAAACCAAGTATGTTTCACTGAGATTGGATGAATGCGTTTCGTCAACCTGCATTAAATTTATTCCAGTGTGCATCATAATTATGACTCATTAAAATTGCGTATTAACGGAAGTAAAATTATTTGGGTGATGCGTTAACGTTACCACTTGTTTTACAGGAAAAAAATCCACGTATTGTTTCATATGCAGTCGTAAAAAAAAATAAGTTATAGAATTAGGCAACTGTGAAAAAATACACCCTCTGCCTCCCGGACTCAAACTTGGGATCTTCTGATTAAGCGACAGTTGCTCCCGTTTTAGCTTGACTGGTACAGCAACTGGCGCGTGGCCAGGAGATCTCCAGTTCGAGTCCTGGAGGTGGATAAATGGATGCGGATGTTGATTTTTCACACTTGAAAAATTACTGCAAATAACTATCACTGTAGTAATATTTCTTCTTTCCTATAACTAAGAGAAAGCTATATTTTTCTTTATAATCTAAAAAAATTAAATTTAAATTTATTCATTTTTATAATGTAAAAAGTTTAAAATTTGAAATTTGTCGATGCATTAATTACAAATCAAATTATTTCACTTAAAGTAGAACATAGATTGAGTTACATAAAAATGGTGTATTTTAAGTTTGACACATTTTTTCGACCTTGCTTTATACAATGTCATCAACGAGGAATTCCTTATTTTTTCAAGGTTATTACAAAAAATGTATTATACTATCCCATTGGCATTTAAATCTGAAACTTATCTAAATTCCTTATTGGAATTCTGCTGG
This sequence comes from Ryuthela nishihirai, assembly GCA_038380435.1. Classification (NCBI taxonomy): domain Eukaryota; kingdom Metazoa; phylum Arthropoda; class Arachnida; order Araneae; family Heptathelidae; genus Ryuthela; species Ryuthela nishihirai. Next base: position 80,862,678 of record JAWZYU010000009.1, on the reverse strand, counting down.
TGTAAATGTTCAAGCATCGAATACTGCAAATATTCACTGGTTCTGTCCGTTTCATATTATTCTGAAGAGGTTGAAAAAGGGAAAACGATTAAGCGCAAAATTGAAGTCAGTAACCAATGTTCTAGAGCAGGCATGTCAAAGATACGACCCGTGGGCCATGAGCGGCCCATGGGGCATTTAGATGCGGCTCAATTAATAATACTCGAATTTCATGAATAGTTTTTCTATACATTGAACACATAGATATGTACAGATTACAGATATCTATTGAACACGCACTTATCCAAACATCGATGATATAATGAAGCTGAAAAGATGTCAAGTATCTGGATCTTCGAAATAATGCAGATTTTTAACAGTTATGACTTAATGCCATTTTAATTTTGATATATATACTTTAAATTTAAATAAAATATTTTTTATATAAAATTAGTGTTTAATTGAATCCCGGCCCGCTGATATACTTTGAAAGAAAAATTAGCACTTTACAAGATTGAGTTTGACATCCCTGTTCTAGAGCATCTGACATCTAAAATAGTAATGACCAATTTTTTTCATTCTAAGAGTTACTCGGATTTTGCTTTTCAATCGTCATCACTAAAAGTTTTTTGAGATCTCCTTTCGGGTGACGTTTTTAAGCTATGCCCGTTATAGGTCGACTTTTTTTCTTCCCTGTCTTTCATCACAAAAAACTTTCCATTAAACAACATATTCTTCTATTATAATACTTGCTAATCAGACAAAGAAATCAATCTTGTCCTTTGACAGTACAGGATTCCTCGTTTCCTGTCATAGGACATGATCAACTGCCATAGACCTTTTTTAATATGAAATATTAAGCCAATTACGACCGAAAGCTAAATAAAGTTGGTTTCTGTGAGACATGAGTTCAAGACCAGTTAAGCTAAATAAAGTTCTAAGTTGTCTCCGTTCTTTTTGTTCGCTTCTGTTTCCCTTTTATTTTTTTCTATGATACAAATATCAAGATTTAAAATTTACTGTGATATATTCTGACTACACAACATCTGCTAATTTCATAATATTATTGTTAAACTCTTTTCGCTGTCTTTGTTTAGCAGAAGATTTTAAATGTTATCAAAGGGTAACAATCACCGGTGGGCGACTGGTTGTATACCACCTCTTTAAACACAACTACGTTCTTTGAAACTCTACCACCGAACTTCTGTAGAATCGTCCGTATTCCATTCCATAGGTCAATAAGATGGTCGACTCCAGCAAGACAAAACCGGTACTGGTCACTGAAGATGAGTCATCTGGGTGACTCCAGTACGGCAGTCGCAGCAGATGCCACGCAGCGCAATTGCAGACGACATGGTTGTAATGGTGACTGAGAATCGCCTCCCAATGAATTATCCTCCTTGTTATGAGTAATATCAACTGGACGGTATCAACGTCCTCCAAACAGATTTAAGTATTAGGATTGGCTGTAGATAATTTCCGGATTACGCGGTCCTCCCTTGTTGCTGTATGTCTGATTTCTCCAGAATCTGCCCGACAGGTGTGGGTGCAATCCCTCATTCATTATCACCACCACTGGTCAATTCGCTTCACTCATGCTCAATATGAACGCTGTGACGTGTTGAACTCGTGTCTCACAGAAGCCAACAATTCACCATCTCTCAAGTGTAACTCGCTGACATTCTGGATGCTGAGTGATTAATGTCATTTCGATCTGTGTTCATTTCGACTGTTAACGGTGAAAGCATCCATCAAACATCTTCACACATTTCACCCTCTATATATCAGTTGTTAGCTGTGTGTGTCAAGTATACGTGATCATTTGCACATATTACCATTCTGCAGGCATCCACCGAGTTTCACACTGAATCATCCACTACTTCGGGTGGGACAATTTAGTTTTCACAGTGTGTAAACATCCAATCTCAGAATTCAAAGTGGTGTCTGGTTGGTTGATAGCATCGGTTCAAGCTCGTAGTGTGATATTCCTAGATTCGACACCCAAGTGACCATTTCTATATTTTTCCTGTTACCCCGCACTCTGCCCTCGACGAGAAAGAGGAAATGATTAGGTCGTAAGGACGACATGAGACACATACTCCCTTAAAGTTAAAGAACACCCTGGAGAGTGTGACTGGAGGATTCTATTCTATACCCAATGGATCCCTTCCCTAAACTTCTCTAAGCCCCTGAGATCCTTGTTTCCTGGTCATTTTGTCCATTGTGTGTACAGTAGTGCCAACCAGAGGCAAAACAACCGAACCCAGGACTCAAAATTCGGCATTGTTCAGTGGACTGCATATTTGCAAGCTTCAATGGCTATGTAGATAGATGTTCCTCACCTTTCGGTACTGTAGCTGATTACATTTTATGAACAAAGCGTAAAACAATTCTGGAAAATCTTGTTTTATAGAATAATCGAAACAAGTAAATTATAGAAAAAAATCTATTTTTGGTTTGATATTTCTCTAACAATGATTCTTGTTACAGAATATCGAATTATTTCAAGTCAAAGTTTCAAAAATATATATATATATTATTTCGAGTACGAAATAAAATCTGCGCTCACCTACAAAAAATATAAAATGCAACTATTTATATACTGTTTGTTCACCTTTGTAAAAGAAAAATATCTCCAGTGATCGCCTATAGAGATTAGGCAGTCTTATAAAGTTTCTTTTTCTCGTTCCCTTTATATGTTTAGCAGGTTCAGCTGCATTCCATCACTAAAGGCTTTTGTGCGAACTCCTTTCGTGAGATGCTTTTAAGTTCTTCCCGGTATGGGTCGACTTTCTCCCCCTTGTCTTTCATGATTGATGATTCTAATACTTTCAGAAGTTTTTATCACAAGATCGAACGACTACTAGGAGGATGCCATATACTCGCCGTGTGTGTTAAGACAAGGCAATACTTATAAGAAATGAGAGGTTTTATAAGAAGAAAATTTTTAAACTTAGTGTTAATTATAGTCAACCTTGTTTTGTATATACTGATGAGTTTCTCTCCTACTGAGAAAGAAGGAAGCTTTGCTTAAAATATGTTGCAAAAGAGGATAGTTATTTAAATTCACTCCAAGCTGTTCTAATATGTCAAATATTTGTTTTCGTTTAACAGTGCCGTTTTATAATATGAAAATCAAATCGTTATATAATCATCATCAGTTCGTAGTTGGCAACAAATAGAATAGGAAGTATTTCTGTAACTGAGTCTTTAAGTTAATTTTTTTTCATGTATTGCTATGATCCTTCTGGTCTCTTCGACACCTTTACAAATATTAGAAATTATCCAAATTCAGTGCATCAAATGTAAATTAGTTACGATTAAAGTATATTTTAAAAAACGTTGCTGCTCCTAGTTCAGTGTAACGCTTTTGCATGTCTTATTTGCATATTGGAAATATCCTCTTTTAAATTATTCTTGCTTTCCGTATTAGTTTGTTTCTGTGCACTACAAAGGTTTCGTTACTTAAAGGTAAAGAATGATAGACATGAAACCGGATGCTGTTTGTCATACTATTTTTAAAGTGAAAAAGTAGGAGCATAATGCTTTTGATACTAAAGGACAAAATAAGTATGATTTTCATTTCTTGGTGAAATATGTTGTCAAGTTATTTTCATATTGTGATGTTGATGTACACTGTTATGGGAAATTTGAGTAACGCGATAATGAAATGCTATCAGATTTTCAGTGACAATGTTTTGTTACATGACGCAATAAAATGAGGCATAGAGCAAGACCAAATGCATGATTCCCAGGGGTTATGCAAAAGAAATCGGGAATGTTCATAGCTAAGAACCTGTTTCAGCAAAACGGAGAGATTAATTTTAATGACTATGAACATATCCACAAGCATCACAGCTTCTCATATGTTTTACCAAAATGGTTATGAGGTCTGGTGTCAATATATCCCACTCTTACCTGTAAGAAGATCAGAGCTCATGGAGGGTTCTTGGAGGGAGTTGACGGTCTTCAACACGATTCTCCCTAGTGCATCATATAACCCGATATGCTTTGTATGGTTCGGGTCCCGAGAATAGGTTTGCCATTCCATCCACTGGATATCCTCACTGTCGAGGATATCGTCATCTGAGCTTTGAGGGTGGGCATTATCGTTTATCAGACTATACTGAGACCCAGCAGCCCCTCAGGCTGGAGGATATCATCCTTTTAAGGCTGGATCCTTTATAAGGCTGGAGGATATCATCCTTATATCTCCGAACACTCATAGGACCTTTGACAAAGACATGGAGTGATCTGAATCCATTTCCCGTAATGCCACCCCAAACCATCAAATTATCATTATTATATTGATGTCGTTCTCTGATGTTATAGGGTTGGTAACGAGTTCCTTGCTCTCTCCGGATCAAATCATGTGAGAATCAGTCCGAAGACTGAATTACGAGTCGTCGATGAAGAGTACACGCTTCCATTGATTTGGAATTCAGTAGCCATATTGCCTGCAATATGTTAGTCGGGGTTTCCTATGGGAGGTATTGAAGCAAATGCAAATTGTTGGTCGTCTGACATAGAGCCCTCTTGGTGAAGTCTTTTTACACAGTTTGCCCAGAAACTGTTTCCCAGTGGCTGCAGGAATCTCCAGAAAGAATTACCTGGCTCGGTATCCCTATGACGTCTATCTGTTAGCGTACGATAACTGTCATCCTGCACTTTTGTCTCTCTTGAACAACTTTGACAGACTTTCCCTCCAGATAGACGTTTCCTGTCTATCTGGAGTCTTCTCAAAAGTTTTGAAAACAATTTGGGGACATTTACAGTTTCTTGCCACACTGCTCTGGGTTCACCGAACTCTACATACTGATTGCCCTAGCACGCGAAAAGCTATTCACGTAGATATCTTTGCATCATACTGTTGTTAAGAATACCAACCAGCATGAATAGAATAACTCTTAATCAACAGGGAATGAATGGCGCAGAATCAAAGCCAGCTTTTATAGCACCCTTGATTTGCTTTTCGAGTCACATATGAAAAGATAGTCTGGTCTGGTCATTTTTACGAGGGTTACGAATTTGTTTACGTAATGATTCATTGACCCACAAAATGCAATGTTAATAATTTCAGTTGTTTGTGAGATATTTAAGAGTTTATGAATTGTGTTTATGTTATGGACACCAGCTCATCTATTATCACTAACTGTGAGGGATATTAGTTAATCTCCTGTACTTTCAAGATAACAACATCATATAGTTCGATTAAATTCTCTAAAATATTTTGGAAGAATTTTCCATTATTAATCTTTTCCATTTGATGCTAAAACAAATATTACAGTATAATGGATATCATTTTTGAACAATAGTCATTTCTCTTCTATCATAAACATGAGGTGAAAGAATTTGAGATGTTCAGAATTAGAGATAATAAAGAACAATTTATAAGGGTTGTTGGAATAGTAATCCATCATTCGAATAGAAAAATCATCGTTCTCAAGGTGCCACAGTAAGAGAGTAGACACAACAAATTCCCGGCAATATCACACTTCTGCCAGAATGCCTAAATACATGTTTAGAAAGCTGAAACAGCGCAGTTGGATTGAAATGGAGGTGGCACGTGAATGCAATCCAAAGTGCGTGAATGGAGGTGGCACGTGGTCGCAATCCAAGGGATTGTGGCATGGACTTAGAGAAGCGTATGGGGATGCAGAACTACCCTATCACACAGTTGTACAATGGGTGTGGTCCTTTTGCCAAGGTTGGGAAAATATTGATAAAACTCACTGGCAGGGTATCCCCAAACCCACAGGAGAAGGTTCAGATCGTAAAAACATTGCTGAATGCTGACAGACATTGGACGCCACACCAATTGGCAAATGAAGATGGACTCAGTAATTCCACCATTAAGCGCAACCTGAAGGACTTCCTGTGCATCGAAAATCGCCTCAGAGTAGATCCCACACCATCTCCCAGAGGTGCAAAAGTGGAACATGTATGTCGTTGAAAACCTCTGCCTGAAATGGTATCACAATGAAGATGATGCATTTCTTTTTCATGTCATTGCTCTCGAAAAAACGTCGGCATAGGCGTACGAACTTTAATTGAAACGCCAATCCAATGAATGGCGCTATCCAGGGTCGCCACGCAAGAACAAATTGTGGCAAAAATCCAGCAGTGTGAAAGTGCTGCTGATCCACCACCATGCATTGCCTCAGTGCTGAACTGTAAATGCTGAGTACTACCAACGGTTTCATGTGCATCATGTGCGTCCGGCCGTGCGACGAAAGCAACGTGCGATCAAAAGCATTCGTCGCATGTAGCCCAACTTTTGAAGGAGCTTTCGGCAAGTTGACAATGGCGGAGTGTGGAAATCTTGCCAAACCTCCTCGAAACTTTGGAACATTTGCCATACTTCCCAGACATGAAACTTGTGGCTTTAACCAGTTTCCGAATGTGCAGAAACCACTCAAAGGACAACGGTTTCGTAGTCTGACTGAAGTGTTGCGAGCCACAGGGCGATTCATCAGAGTGATCAACAGAAACAGATCTGCTAACTGCATTCCCGGGCTATCACAGGTTTGGAATAAAGTTGTTAACCTAGCCGGGATTATATTTACAGTATGGAATGTTAATATTACGTGGAAATACGATGTTCAGTAAGTACAACATATGCTGCCCTTACTTTTCGAATAACCTTAGTATAACAAGTCCTAATGTTTAAATGCATATTTTCCTATAATATATGTAGCATCAAGGAAAGGTTTCTGGACCAATTTTATTGATTGTCGGCTCTAATACATATTACAGATACACTAGAAAAGTTCACCTTACCAGTTTTACAAAAGAGAGCTGTACCACGGAATGGTTATTAGGTTCTGCCTACTTTATTTAGTCCCTTGCGACCATTAGCAGGTAAACCTTTTAAACAATGCGGTAAAAACATTTCTATTTTATGTGCATTTGCATCGTGAATGATACTTTCCATCCCCACCCCCATCCCCACCATCATCATCATCAAGCAACCATGGGCTGCGGAGGTCCAACCAGACTGCGCAATTTAGTTCTCCAAGCATATTTGTCCTGAGATACATTTGCTGCATCTGAACACTGCACACCAATTCTAACAAGGTCCTGTTTGACATTGTCTGTCCACCGCATCCTAGGTCTTCCTCTCCTTCTGAGGCCTCTAGACACACTGTTCATAACCCTATTCGCCAGTCTATAATTATCCATACGGGCAACATGGCCAAACCAACGGAGTCTCTCTCTGCACAATATGCTGCTTAAAGGAGGTTGCCGACTCTCTTGCCTAAACTCATCATTATTTACAAAGTTGAACCCCCAAGACACTGCATAAGCATCTAGAATCAAAAGCATCTAGTTTCCTGTTATCTTGTTTACAAAGCGTCCAAGTTTCACTAACAGAGTAATAATTAAAAATATTGCTGCATGAGCAAAAACGTAATATATTACATTTACATTTCATGGAACTGTATAGTAAAGAATTTTTTAAACAAAAAAATTAAAAAAATACTTAATAATGTACGTTTTCCCGTTAAATCTTTCAACAATTCCAATAAATAAATAAAAAAAAAAACCCACGCTAATGGAACTCTTTTCTTTTACTTTCTCTTCAGATACGATCTTATCTACTTCGACATCGCAACATCGTCTTTTGAAGACTTGGAAATTCCTCAGGGGATACTTTCTGTCATTACTTGGTCTGCGGCAGTTTGCCTTTTGTGTAGGCACCTTTTAGTAGTGGCTGCTGATCGTTGAATGACTCGGTCTAATTCCTGGAGCCATTTTCTTTCACATTCTCTGTCGGCACCAACCACCGAATCTATTAACAGACATTTGGACAAATGGAAAGAGGCTATATCTAGATTGAGCTTTTCTTCACATATGTTCAGCATGTACATTAAAGAGTACGTACTATTCGAAATCAAAATTAAGTTACTTTGCGCAAATGAAATTCTTGTCTCTGTACATCCTTGCTGTAATATTGTTCAAAATTACTCAAAAGGCAAAAAATATGCCCTTTAAATGTAAATTGACATCCTACATGTAGTTAATCAATCATTAAGGACAAGGGATGGTGAATGGTAGAAAAGACATTTTGTGACAAATGGCTTCCTTTTGATCAACGCTTTAAAGAATTTTTAAAATAAAGGTTATTTTTAGTGCATAAAAACATAATAATTTGATTCTCTTTAAACGAAAAATTATCCAATAAATTGATAAACATATGCCGAAAGTCGAAAGCAACATAGGTTTTAGGATAAGCTATTTCAAAATTCATAAATAAAAACAAATACAATTAAATAGTGCCAAAATCAGAAATTTAAAAATATATGAGTAAATATGATTACTAAATGAAAAAACTAATTATTTAATGAATATTTAAAACAAAAGTATGGTTAATTTTAAACTCTTCGGGAAAAGCTAATACAAAAGGAAGATTTTTTTTATGCATTCATGTAAACCGATTTATGATATGAAATAAAGCACCCGATTAAAATTAGTAAAATATAATTAAATACACAGATATATAAGTGAAGTAATTTCAGCAATACAATAATCCTTGACAGCTTCTAACTGAAAGAACACTTACGTAATAAAATATGTGCTTTTAATGAGCATTTCGTGTTTCTGGAATTTCAAACCCAATGCGTTAAAACCTGCGCTTGACGAAAGTTCAGACATTTTACCTTCACTTGAGGAGGACTTCCTCGTATATTCTCCAAGACTGCAAGGAAAACATCTTCAAAGAATAAACAACCGGGCAAAATTAACCTACATGATTCTAGATCATACGGATTGAGAGCTTGCCTGTGATATTATTTTATGGGAAAAAGTGTGTGCTGAATTATTTTGTTGTGGGTGCATACTTTTCGTAGTCATGGTATTCGCAATACCGTTGCCATTATGTGTAAGTTTCCGATGATAGATAAAATTAAATTTTAATACTCAATGTAATAGTGCCTATTAAAATGATATTCACATATTTGAAAGATTTCTGCATTTCTGTTTTTTTTTTTCACTTTTAGGAGGACTATTGTGATTTGTGCCGTAAGATAGTCTGGCTGAGATAAACATCAACTTAATGAGCGAAAATTTACAATTGCAGACTAATTAATAGATATATTCTTTCCTTAATATAATCAGAAATTTATGTAAAAGCAAATATTTTAACCTTTGAATGGAAATTAATTATTTCAATGCATATACTTTCACTTAGCGAAAATGAACTAACTTTTTTCATAAACTGGAATTCATTGCTTTCACTATACGAACTAAAGACATGCATTAAAATTTGAGCAATACCATATTGGATCAATGGAGAGCCGAACTGTAGCTCCGTAACTTCTATAATAAGCTTTGAATGGATAAATCAAACTAAGATAAGCTAAACATGTCACTTACTGCTTCATGATTTTTAAAATATTTTTCTCAGTACTTAGTTAAGAAATAAGGGATATTTAACAGCAGCGTTGTCACTTCCGAAACTTTATGTCGAAAGCTAATTAACACTTAAATACATAATCTTCAAGGGACCATGAACCACGTCGATCCAATCGGACTGTGCAGTTTAATCCCACACACATGCCTATCTGATATACAATTTTTCTTTTAGCAGTTGTCATATTAATCCTACAAGATCCTGTTGACTTTGTAAACCTGTTGCATTCTAGGTTTACCCATTTCTTATACCTTTGTTGATACTGTTCACTAATCTGCGGCTATTCATGCGGTCAACACAGCCAAACCACGCAATGTTTCCTTGTAAAAGATATTGTTCAAAAGAGTTTGATAACTCTTTCGTCTAACCTTATCAGTACTTACAAAGTCAAACCACCTATTACCCAAAATATTGCGTAAGCGCTAGAATCAAAAGTATTATGTTTCTTATTATCTTGTTTAAAAGAGTTCAAGCTTCAATATCCATAGCAAACCTTAGAAAGGATCAGATTACTATGTAGCCTAATTAAAGTTTCTAGGTGTACATATATTATGTAATGCTCAAGCAGAATTGGTCTGGTGACCAACCAGACTGCAAGATCTAATTCTCAGTACACGTTTACCCTGACCTATAGCTGTTGCATTTGGCCACTGCAAAACCAATTCTAATAAATTCCCATTGATTAAGTTTTTCTAACCACCGCATTCTAGTTTCCTTTTTTCTGACGTCTTTAGGCATACTTTTCATAATTCTATTCATTAACGGGCAATGAATAGAATTATATATGTGGCCAATTAACGCAGTCTCAACCTATACAAGACGTTGTTCAAAACTTTAATGAAATTCAAATTCACTCCTTCTAACCCCATCATTACTTATATAACAAAACCACCTAGTACTCATGACACTGGGTAAACATCTAAAATCAGAAGCCTGAGACTTTGTTATCTTGCTTAGAAAGGGTCCAAGTTTGGCTATCATGACACATTTTAGTGTGTTGAGCGTAATATATAATTGTGGTGAGTGAGTATAATGATTAAACTATTAAAAAGCCTACTTTAGCCTTTAGTTATCTATGCTTTTTTACAACCTTTACAAATTCCCATATGTCTACTAAAGTCATATATGTAATATCTATTCTCGTGTCTCACAAATACCTGTCACAAAACTCCCGAGATAATTAAACTGAGAAATATTCTGAAGAGCACAATCTTTCAATCACTTTAATTTTCTATTTAATCACCAAATCTATCCTATTAGCAGTCTCATCGAAAGTCTTAATGAAAGAACTCATCTCATCAATATTATTTGCCAAAAGGGGCCAAATCATCAGTGCAATCGAAGTCACATAGCTTTATATCTCTAAAATATCTAATGCCCTTGTATTTCTTCGCAATGAATTCTTCAGAACATAATCAATATCCATATTGAAAAGGAGAGGTGACAAAATGCAGTCTTTTCTAACCCAACAGTAATTCTAAACGTATCGCCAAATCATGCTTTACTCAATGGCTTACTTTCATCCTCTGGCTTTGCACAACTTTATAATTTGTGACTTGGAATAGTGGGCATCGGAAAGTCAACGATGTACCCAATCCCCAAACTCGTCGATCCTCGATGGCATATCGCAAGGTTCATGCACACAGAACTGCACACATATAGCTATTGGGCCACATACGCCGTCGCAACAATTTATTCGTCTATGATTGCACGTCAAGGAGGTATATTTGCATATGAAATTAACGCCATGTAGCGTATCACCTCAGTACTTTTCAGAAGTGTTCAGTTTCATCTTCTTCGTTTAAAGTCGTGAATCTGCTGCTCGAATAATATACTAAAAAAATAAAACTCTTTTGCCAATTATATCACATATTTTACCAAAATAAATCCATTTTTTTAAGTTTGCTGAATAATTACTGAAAATTTTGCTAATTTTGAAGCAACGTTTTTATACTGAAATAAGCAGATTTTAAACTTTTCCGCTTGGACAACTGCATGACTTTGTGAAAAGTCACAATTCCAATAGATATAATTTTTATCTTTATATTATCTTCAACCTCATTTTCCAATTAAAAATTTATTTGAGAATTTACGGCGCTTTGAATTTGAGCCTCCAATTGTAACACGTGGGATTTTTTATTTGAATGATTTTTAGGTACAACTTATGTATTTTTTCTTACTAATTTTTTGAGTGGATTGCATGTTTTTTTTTATTATCTTCCCTTTCGATACATGCAAAATTAAATGAATAAAACTTTGATTTCGTGTATGGTTAATGTAATTAAGCTCCTTGCCAGATATAATGAAATCTCATTTTATTATGTTTGAACATTTTCGTGGCAAAATCAGCTGATTAATAATTCAGATATTGTAGTCACATTTAATTATAATTACAAAATTAATATTCATTTGTGAAAATCGGAAAGTTGTACTTTCGGAACTGAAGGTGATGGAAAGTATATTTAAATATCCATGAATTATTAAAGTAGTAATACAGCTACTAATGTGTAAGCATCGATTAAGTGAAAATTTTATATTTCAATAGCTTGTTCTTTCACTATTCATATATTCTTATAACATTCTCTACACTAAAGAGTATTTTCCGTTTTAACCTACAGATGATAAAAGGAAAATTAATTTTTAAAGAATCCCTAAGCTGATTGGCAAGAGCTCGAGCAGAAAGACCAGACGAGTTCTCAGCAGCAAAAGTCGACCGGGGAATTAAAATAGAGGGATTAAATTACGATGTACGAAACGGTAATGATAGGCAAGTGGGAGATTGATGAAGCTCGGCAACCGCAAACAAAACGGTGGTGACGTGACAACGATGAAATCCGTTGTTCTCCAAATTGCCTTAATCAACAATTGAACTGCGATAATGGCTGCCCGAAATCTAATAAACCGGTTTTCAGTGTCTGAACGTAAACTATTACTCGTGAGTTTCGTCGATAATTAATTTGTTTTCGTCGCAGTAACCGTATATTGTTGATCCAGATGAAGGAGACGGTGTGGGGAATGCCGACAGTAAATCTATGCGCAGAACTATTTACCGAATGTTTCGCATATTCGGAATACGAAATAAGATGGTGCTTTTATTGCATACCTGCAACTCGGCGCCGGTGGAATGTTGAACTCCAAAATTTGAACTTAATGTTAAGGAATGAATCAGACAAAGTACACAAAGTGGTTACCTAAATTAGCAGTAGTTGTGCTATAATAATGCTTGGCTAATTTAATGGGCATAATCTTTTGATCTGTGGAACAGGAATACTAAACAAAAAAGCAGAAACTACCAAGATAAAAACAATTCATTGTGATGAGTGAGTATAATGTAAATTTACTTACAATTATATTTTACTTACAAAAAAGCAGAAACTACCAAGATAAAAATAATTCATTGTGATGAGTGAGTATAATGTAAATTTACTTACAATTATACTTTACTTACAAAAAAGCAGAAACTACCAAGAAAAAAACAATTCATTGTGGTGAGTGAGTATAATGTAAATTTACTTACAGTTATTCTTATAAGCTACAGTATACGTACACTTCCTGATCACTTTATTTCAAACAGTTACAGAAATACATCCTCTTCTTGAATCATCTAATAAACTTACTGCCTGGAAGGATGACATAATTATGAGAAGGGATGCAAAATTAATTACAGATATCTCTAGCAAAGGACACCGTGGTATGTGAAATCGAAATCAAAAATAAGAAGCCAGATTGTTTGATTAATGACACATGTTTTTCATCACCAAAACAGATGTTTTCATAAAATGGCGAAAAAGAATAGATTTATAAAACATATTTGTACACAGTCGTATCAGAATAATATGACCAGCTACCATACATGTACTATGGTAGTTGGTCATAATACTCTGATACGACTGTGTATACTAACGAGTCACCTTGTGAAGGAGACGTGAATTGATTGAAGATTTGTTATGAACCGGTCCTAAAGAACACAACCAATGATCACGCAGTACACTGTACGACACCCTACTTAAATTTTCAACCCACGCAATATACCGTACTCTATGTGTCCTATGGGGTACAGCCAGTGGCGTACTTAAGCGGCGGCTGTGGCAGTGTGTGTGTGTGGCGGGGGTTATGAGGCTATATACCCCGTGGCCGAGGGGTTAGCGCGCTTGGCTACTGATCTACGGGACCTGGGTTCGAGCCCCGGGTAAGGCATGGATGTTTGTGTTGTTTTCTGCTGAGGTCCTGCCATCCTCTCAGATCTTCTACTATGGCATATAAACTGACAGGCTCCTGTCAGACCTCTGTGGCAAGCAGCTGCTTGAGGGAGTATTTATATTATTTATTTATATGCCTGAAAGGTGGAATAGCATGCATTTTCTAAGTGCAGTCCTTGAATATCACAGAGTCAATCCTCCCTGCCCTCTCCCATTAAATTCAAGCAGGCCCGGATATAGGAAAAAAATCGAAAGGGGATTGGGATTCAACTGATTGGATTTTCAACGCAGTATAACATTCCCCCTGCGTTTTATGGATCTTTTAAAAACTTCCTGAAAAATGCATGGAAAAAAAGTAAGTTTAATAATTTTTTTGCCTCTGTTATTTCTTTATCATCAGAGCTATCGCACTGTTACTGGAATATGCCTTAAGAGGTTTGACTATTTATCGTTCATTAGTGTCAGCTTTACAGCTCTACAGTCAGGGGCGTAGCGAAGGACTGTGGTTGGTGGGGGGGAGAAGTCCAAAATTTTGGCAAAATTTGTCAACTGAGCAAATTTGCTTAGATTTCCACTCCGTGGGGGGAGCGGGTAAGCCAAATTTTTAAGTATCTCCTACATTTTGCCATTTGACTCCCAATTCTGCCAACTACCCATAATTTGCCATTTGACTTCCAATTTTGCCAACTAGCCATAATTTCTCAGAAATACTTCCAATATTTACATCTCGTTTGAATTGTACCAAATCAGTATGAATTTTTGCCTTGATTTGGTCAAATCTCCTTAATTTCACAAAACTACTCCCATCTTTACATTTCTCCTAAATTTGCCAAATCACTTCAAACTTTCAAATTCCCAAAATTTTTTTTTTTTGGAAAATTAAGGGGTGTTATCAAATTCGACGCAACTTAGAAAATCTAAGGCAGTTTGGAAAATGGAGAGACGGCAAAATTTAGAGCAGTTGGCAAAATTCGAAGCCACTTAGTAAAAACAGGTGAGTTGGCAAAATCTTAGGGAGTTGGCAAAATTCGGAGTGACTTGATTAAATCTTGGGGAGTTGGAAAAATCGGGACAACTTGGCAAAATCTTGAGTAGTTGGTACAATTCGGAGTGACTTGACAAAATTCGGAGGACTTGGTTAAATCTTGGGGAGCTGGCAAAATCGTGGGGAGTTGGCAAAATTCAGGTAAGATGTAAAAATTAGGATTTTTTTCTGTAAAATTATGGCGAGTTGGCAAAATCTAGGGACAGTTGGTAAAATTCAGTGTGACTTAGAAAAATCGTAGGGAGTTGGTAAAATTCAGGTGAGAGATGAAAATTTGGATTTTTTTCTGTAAAATTATGGCGAGTTGGCAAAATCTAGGAGTGTTGGCAAAACTTAGGGAGTTGGCAAAAACTAGGGCAGTTGGTAAAATTCGGAGTGACTTGGCAAAATCGTGGAGAGGTGACAAAATTCAGGTGAAATGTAAAAATTGCAATATTTTTTCTGTAAAATTATGGCGTGTTTGCAAAATCGAGGCAGCTTCGCAATATCTAGGAGGGTTGAAAAATCTTGGGGGAGTTGGCAAAATTGAGAGTGGCTTTACAAAAATCAGGTGTGATGTAAAATTGGGATTGTTTTATGTAAAATTGTTGCGAGACGGCAAAATCTATGGCAGTTGGCAAAATTCGAATCCACTTGGTAAAATACGGGCGATTTGTGAAAATTGGGATTGCTTTTGTGAAATTAAGGAGAGTTTATAAAATCGAGAAAACTTTGCAAAATCTAGGGAAGTTGGCAAAACTAAAATCCACTTGGTAAGGTACAGGTGAGTTGTAAAAATTGGGATTGGTTTTGTGAAATTAAGGAGAGTTGGAAAAACCAAAAACTCTTGGCAAAATCTAGGGGAGTTGGCAAAATTGGAAGCCACTTGGTAAAATACAGGGGAGTTGTGAAAATTGTGCGTTTCTTGTGCAATTAAGGAGAGTTTAAAATTCGAAATGGCTTGGCAAATTCAGAGAAGTTGTAAAAAGTGCGATTTTTTTCTGTAAAATTACTGCGATTTGGCAAAATGTAGAGTAGTTGGCAAAATTCGAATCCACTTTGAAAATACGGGAGAATACCCAATCCCAATTATCACAACTCGCCCGTATTTTCCAAGTGGATTCGAATTCTGCCAACTGTCGTATATTTTGTTAAGTTTCCTCGATTTGTCCAACACTCCTTAATTTCACAAAACAAATTCCAAAGTTCACAACTCGCCTATATTTTACCACGTGCATTCGAAATTTACCAACTACTCTAGATTTTGCCAACTCGCCGTAATTTTACAGAAAAAAAATCGCACTTTTTTCAATTTCCCTGAATTTGCCAAGCCACTTCGAATTTTATCAACTCTCGTTAATTGCACAAGAAAGGCACAATTTTCACAACTCCCCTGTATTTTACCAAGTGGCTTCCAATTGGGCCAACTCCCCTAGATTTTTCCAAGAGTTCTTGGTTTTTCCAACTCTCCTTAATTTCACAAAACCAATCCCAATTTTTACAACTCACCTGTACTTTACCAAGTGGATTTTAGTTTTGCCAACTTACCTAGATTTTGCAAAGTTTTCTCGATTTTATAAACTCTCCTTAATTTCACAAACTCCCGTATTTTACCAAGTGGATTCGAATTTTGCCAACCACCCTAGATTTTGCCATCTCGCAACAGTTTTACAGAAAGAAATCCCAATTTTACATCACACCTGAATTTTGTCAACTCTCCACGATTTTGCCAAGTCACTCCGAATTTTTCCAACTGTCCCTAGATTTTGTCAACTCCCACAGTTTTGCCAATTCGCCATAATTTTACAGAAAATAATCCAAATTTTCACATCTCACCTGAAATTTGCCAACTCCCTACGATTTTGCCAAGTCACTCCGAATTTTGCCAACTCTCCAAGATTTTGCCAAGTTGTCCCGATTTTGCCTACTCCCGAAGATTTTACCAAGTCATTCCGAATTTTGCCAGCTCTCTAAGATTTTGCCAACTCACTTGTTTTAACTAACTGGCTTTGAATTTTGCCAACTGCTCTAAATTTTGCCGTCTCTCCAATTTCCAAACTGCCTTAGATTTGCGAAGTTGCCTTAATTTTGACATCTCCCCTTAATTTTCCAAAAAAAAAATACAAAATTTCGCAACTCACCTAGATTTTACGAAGTCGCTTCGAATTTTGCCAACTCCGAGTTATTTTGGGGGGAGCCTACTTCCCATCCCCCTATGGCTACGCCCCTGTCTACAGTCACTCAGATTGAATGGATTTTAATCACATAGGCTATTAAATGTGAATGTGATTGGCCACACAGGCCTCTAGTATATATGGTCACACAGACCTCTAGTATATATAGTCACACACCTCTGGTATATATGGTAACACAGACGTCTAGTACACATTGTCACACAGACTATCTCTCAGATTGAAATCCATCAAATCCACACTGAAATCTTGACTCTGACTTCACTAGGAGCGACTACTTGATCCTCGAGAAACGCATGACTCAATACTTTGACGCCCGATACTCTTGTCCCATTGCTAAACCTTTGCTCTCACGCTGCTATTTGCCCTAGAGTTATCCGATAGGGAAACAACTGAACCACCCAGTAGTACCATAAAACTTCATCTAGCCACCAACACCTTCTTTCAAACAAAAGGAGGTGGGAGTGTGTATGTGTGTGTGTGGGTGGGTGGGGGGGGGGGGCTCCTCATCACGGCCGCTAGCAAGGATAGCGACATCCGTTCCTATTGTCACAGGAAGTGGATCTCCTCCTATTTATTTCTTTATATTTTCACACATTTCTAATCTGCACTCTGCACCAGGTGCAGTGCCATAAAATCGGCTTCCCAGCTGACAGAAATAGCTATAAGCAATGATATTGTAAAAAGAAGAAACAAGAACAAAATGACCCCAAATATCATCTACAGTACACTATCAATATAAGGAAATATCAGCAATAAAAAGCAATAGCATCAATGCATATATATCTCACATTACTCAAATACTAAACTTAGTACTAAAAGCCATTAACTAATTTGCGAGGAATACGACAACTCCCATTAAAACTTACCCGATAGTTACAGGGTATAGAAAAAGACTTAAGTTGCAAGAAATCACAATCTTGTCATTTGCTATTATTATCATCAAATGTTGAACTAGTTTCAAGCCACAAGGTCACTGATACATATTTAAATTTTTATTTATTTCACATATTTATATGATGATTATTAAAATTTCTAAATTATTTCTTAAAGAGTAGCATAACTAAATACAAGGGTCTCTGATTACGAACGATGTTTTGCCACAGCGAATGTTTCCAACTTGGAAATGACCCTCTTGAATTCTAAAGGGATATAGTTTTTCATTAACTAACTTGTATAGTATTTCTCTATCGCTATGAGTTGTTAGGTATTCTTTGTTTAATATTTTTTTAATACTATTGAGACATATGTACACATACACAAAAATTATATTACCAAATATTTTCGTGTTGGATTGTTTTAACGTTGCGCGACACTGTTTTGCACTCAATGAAATAGGTCATAAGCACCCCAAGTTTTGGGTGCTTATGATCTATCCACCTCAGTGTTGGGTTGAGGAAAGGGACCTACTGAACAGTGGTTCGAATGCAGATGGACGCATCCCGCCATCTAGCATGTTCAACGTATTGTTACAGATTTTTAGTTGTACTTTTTCATTTGACAACCTACACAAATAATAGTTGACCAGTTTCCAAATTAAAAAAGACTCATATAATTATATTGATTTTCTTAAACAAATTGTTTACTAAAATGAACGCAATAATATGAGTCTTTTTATTTGGAAGATTAATTTTGTTTTGTAAAATGGTTAATTTCAGGTCAGTTTTGAAGAAAAATATTTGAAACTGAGTAACAGCAGCAACTTCTGCTAAGTGTTGTTCTAGCTACGATAATTCATTAAATATTAAAATAATGTTGTTGAAAAACGATTTCGCGAATTTAAGTGAGCACTAGAATTTATCCTGAGTAACATTTTTTCGTAAGAAGCTTATTTTCATAGCAAGAAAGATGTGGACGTAGCTTTCCATTAAATAGACGTAGCTTTCCATTAAATAGTTTTGGTAATATAGTGTACATAGAGAGTAACAATTCTTCGGCATCTTTTTTTTCCTTACATTTTTATATTAAAATTTAATATTTCTCTTCTAACCCATGTGAAATGTGTGAGAGAGGTGTAAGATATTTGAGGGAAGAAATATTTCCCTGCTGTTTTAGTTTCTATGAGGGCAGATTTGCAATTAATCAACCGTGCGATTTCTCCGCATGAAAACCCAAAACTTGTGAGTAAAAGTCTGCCATCACGTAAAGCAGCTCGTATTATCTCCCGCACTTCCGCGGAGTTACGGGTTGAGTTTCTCTGCTACTTCGCGTGACCTCATCCCGGTCTCGAGAGATTACATTACGCAAGTCTACAAACAGCGCATGCACGTTATTATACTGCATGCGTGTCGGACAGGAAATTGGCGTAGAGTTAGCGGGCTCGGGCTGCCTTTACATTGTTACTCTGTAATGGGACTCATAATTCTCTGCCACAAACAAAGCTCAGAGACGTGTTGGTCGCAATGTAATGGCGCTTGTTTTGTCCTGACAATATTGTGTGACACTAACTGTGCTACCGACCGGCAAAAATCTCATTGCATTAATAAGCATATTAATAAGCGTTAGATTATTTAGTTTTCTTCATGACTGCCATCATTATCGTGTCTTATAGAGTAATATAAGATTTCAACATTTTTTAAATTCTTTTCGTGTTTTATTATCGGGATGGCACAGCTTGATCAATTTTCAATTCTGGACGCGTGTTGATATATTTATGGGCGATGTTTCGCTAATTTCTGCTGTCTTATTCTTAATCTTTAAACCGTCAATAATTGCCTTGAGAGCTATTAAAATGCATATATTTCAGTGTAATCGATTCATAAATCAATAAAGAAATATTTTTTATTAAAACATCTGATCTGAAATCTGGTATATCTAACCCCGAAAGAAATAATCGATAAAACATATTATGGTGCAAAGAATATGTATCACAATGTGCTTTAAGCATTGCTAATTGGAGTGTAATTTGATCGTAATTCAAATTTGCTTGAACGCTTAAGTCAAATTCCCAAGTCTTTTAAAGTTGTCATTGGTGAAAGAACGAGTGAAGTGTACTTGGGTCTATATTTAATGAAGCATTCTGAATAGGCCACGAAATTATCAACAAAGCTTTAAAATGAAACGATTTTATTAACATATGAATACTTAGAAGATAAACTTTTTTGTTTTAAAAAACGGTAAATAAATTAAAAATGGTGAATGTTGCTTTTGAGCCTCATGCGATCTACATGATGGTTATAATTAAACTGACATTACTCAGAGCGATGTAGAAAAGGATCTACTCGACGGATCACAGCGAAAAGTGGTGGATACCTTATTAAATACCTTATTAAGAATATGGGATAGAGAATTTGAGAATAAAAAAAAAGTTAGTTCCACCAGATGGCGTTGGTGCGCTGAAATAAAGAAACAGAAAGTTTAACAAACATAACCTTTATTTCACAAATCAAGATTCTCAATATGTGAACCATTCGCGTAGAAAATGTGCTGGAAACTTAATACGGCATGGTCCACAGTTGCTTGAAACATGTCTCGAGGAATGGCTGCAACATGCTGTGTCATTCTTGCTTTCAGTTCAGTAAGCGATTCAATATTGCCTTGGTAAACTAGGCTTTTCAAATAACCCCCATATCCAAGAATCGCATGGGTTTAGGTCGGGGGAACGTGGTGGCCAAGCATTGGAAAACGTTCCAGAAATTATTCTGTCTTTACAATGTGGTACGCAACAATTGTGTTTCCGTACGTGCAATATGGGGTGGGGCCCCATCCTGTATGAAGATTATGGAGTCTAAGAAATTTTTTTCTTGCAAAGCCTGAAAAATCTTGTGACGGAGAAGATCTGTGTAACGTAGTCCATTCACCGATTGACGCACGAGACCTTGAGACGATCTCTTCAACGAAAAATGGTCCGATTATAAAGTTTGCGGTAAACCCGCACCATACAGTAATTAGTCGGAGTGTAGGGACACATCATGTACAGCATGCGGATGGGTAGGTTCCCATATTCGGCAGTTGTGCGTATTCACTGCTCCATGTAGGGAAAAATGAGCTTCATCGGTCCATAAGAGTTTTGAAGGCCACATGTCGTCGAGCTGTATCCTTGCCGAAAATCGCAAAGCAAAGTTGGTGCGACTGTTCAGGGTCACGTGTTTGCAGCTGCTGCACCCTATGAACTTTATAAGGATACCATTTCAGGATGGACCGTATGATTTTACGGTTGCCGAGATACTTGTCTCGCACTAACTACGAGTAGCTCCGTATGTGATTCGATTTCTGCAACGGTATGTGCGACGTCTTCCACATTGCTTTCTGCAGCAGGTCGCAGATCTCTACCCTGAGCCACACCCAACTGTTTCTTTGAATTTCTGTATCATATTCTTCAGTCCATTTAGCGACAAAAGCCCTTTCCTTATATCTTTTAGACGATGATATTCGCGTAATGCAGCGGCGGCATTTCTGCCGTTTGGTAAAAGAGTTTCACTTACAAAGCTCGGTCTTTCTTGCAGATACCCATGGTTCCTTCTAGCGATTAGAGGGAAGACATCACATTTTATAGCGTGCACATAACATTATAAATCATACACATGTGATTGGCTGCAATATCACGAGAAATTAGCACGTTTTTAGTGCACCCAGGACACCTGGTGGCAGTAACACTAACTATTTTCTTTTTATTCGCAAATTCTCTACCCCCATGTTCTTATTAAGCTATCCACCACTTTCCGCTGTGATTCGTCGAATAGACCTTCTCTACATCGCTCTGAATAATGTCAGTTTAATTATAACCACCCTGTATATCATAAAAAGATTTCAGCAGCGAATCAAATGTTTATAACTCTTTTCGGGGTCAGGTAGTTGTCTTTAATCAGTGCCAAGTGCCTTTAGGAGTTACTTGAACAAAGAGGAACGTATCTCAGAGATTATGCTAACAACGGAAACATCACTCCAAATGATTTACTTAAAATGCACTGAAGGTTGCTACTGAGAAGATGAAAATCGCTTGTTTAAGTTTCCAACTCTTCTCAATAGGAATACAGCTTAATATATTAACTCTAATCTTAGTTTCGGGTCATTAGGAAGATACATACATTCATTATGAAAAATAATAACATCACAACACGT
The DNA here is from genome assembly GCA_038380435.1 of Ryuthela nishihirai. Classification (NCBI taxonomy): domain Eukaryota; kingdom Metazoa; phylum Arthropoda; class Arachnida; order Araneae; family Heptathelidae; genus Ryuthela; species Ryuthela nishihirai. The sequence continues at coordinate 80,840,811 of JAWZYU010000009.1, read as the reverse complement.
AATCTAAAGGAGTTACTAAAAATGTTAATTTTATTCGTAATGGAGTATGCATTGAAATGTAAGTTGACTAGAGAATTATTTACACAAAATATGAATAAATATAGCACAGATGAAAAATACTGCATCTGAATCAATCAATCATCAGACATAGAATTTTTTTCACTGATCGCATTTACATTTTCCATCCTGCATCAGACTTTTGTATTTAGGACGACTCTTTTTTTTGGAATTAACCTAGGCTGTGTAGATTAATTAAAAAGGATAACCTAAAAAGGAGTATCCTATTTGTTACTGAGGAAGATGGATGGGATAGAATGTAAATTCCTGTCTGTTCCTAAACATTTATAGTTATCTGTCCTTCTGACCCACTGCTCAGAACAGTGAGGACTAATAAGAGATAAAATAAAGTCGTAAAAATATCATTAATGATGGAAATGTTTTAATGATAAATTGAAGAAACCACTATGAGAAACCCGTTATAGAATAGTGAAAAACTTCCCTATTCTATTCACTAATTACAATTAGACATCTGAAACAGTTGTCACAGGAATGCACATACATACATACATACATACATACATACACACATACATACATACAAACAAAATCCTCATGCCGCCATGGGCTACGGAGGTCTAGCCAGACTGTGTAATTTTCCTCTCCAGATGTGTCTCTTCTGAGCTGCTGCATTTGGCTACTCTAGACCAATTCTACCAAGGTCCTGTTTGACATTGTCTGCCCATCGCATCCTATATCTCTTCCTTTTTCTCAAACCCTTAGGCATACTCTTCATAAAAAACCTGTTTGCCAATCTGCAGTTATGCTTACGGGCAACATAGCCAAACCAACGCAGTCTCTCTCTGCACAATATGCTGCTCAAAAGAGATTGATGCCTCCTTCTTCTAACCTCATCATTACTTACATAGTCAAACCACCTAATGCCCAAAATACTGCGTAAGCATCTAAAATCAAAAGCATCAAGTTTCTTGTTATCCTGCTTAAAAAGGGTCCATGTTTCGCTACCATAACTAATCTTAGAATGAACCAAAATATAATACAGCCTAATTTTAGTCTTGAGGTGTATACCCCTATTTTTCCACACTCTCCATAGATTCTTAAAAGTCCCAGTGGCAATCCCTATTCTTCTGTTTATCTCATGCCACACATCACCAATATCTGATACATAGCTCCCAAGATAATTAAACTGAGACACTTGATCAAGAGTGCAGTCATTCAAACAACTGAAGCTCTCTCTGCCTGATCAATTTTCATCACTTTAGTTTTTTCTCTGTTTATCACCAAACCTACTCTATTACCAGTCTCATCAACAGCCCCAATGAACGAATTCATCTCATCAACATCATTAGCCAGCAAGGCCAAATCATCTGCATAATCTAAATCAGAAATTTTGAAATCTCTAGACCAGTGATTCTTAACCTTTTATCTTTACGTACCCTCTGGAAAGATATATGTAACTGGCGTACCCCTTGCATAGATAGATAATAGTTATGGTATAACAATGGGAATAAAATAAAACATATATCTAGCGACTTTTGAGTTCTCACGGCATACCCCACGTTGAGAACCTCTACTCTAGATCATTTAAGGCCAAAATCTTACCCTTGCAAACAATTTCGCATATCATAATCAATAACCAAACTAAAGAGAAAAGGAGACAAAATACAACCTTGTCTAACTCCACTAGCAATGCTAAACCAATCATTGCAAGACGTACCAACTCTCAAGACGTACTCGACTCAGTGTTATCATAGAGAGCTTTCATTACACTAACTTATCAGGTATTCTATATGATCTAACAATCAACCCCAAATTATGTCGATCAACAGGGTCAAAGGGCTTTTTGAAATCTATAAAGCTAGCAACCACAGGTTTCTGAAACTCTAAACATTTCTCAAGAATCTGCCTAAGTGGAAATATTTGATCAATACATCCCCTACTACTTCTGAATCCACATTGTTCATCACGTAGTTGTCCATAGACCAAATTCTTAATTCTATTAAGTATAATCATGCTAAGAACTTTACCCGGAACAGAGAGTAAACTAATTCCTCTCTAATTATCACAAGAACTGCGATCACCTTTTTAAAAATTGGAACAATGATAGCTCTAGTAAAATCCTTAGGAACAATACCTATATCATAAAAACAATTCAAAATTTCAGTCAGATATGTGACATCGCAAATGTTCCACGCATTTCACTGGTGATTTCGTCCACCCCTGGGAATTCATGCAGTTTTAATTTAAAGATAGCCAAAGCGACTTCGGAATATGATATAGGGTCATCTTTAATGTCAGTAATGCATCTATCCTCATTACAGACAATAGGAGTAGAAATAATCACATTTATTTTGAACATCTCTGAAATGCTCAAACCACCTAGCCATCACAGAATCCTCACCTTCAATCATCATGTTTATCCCTCAATCCCTGTGTGCCTGTCTGTTTCTTCCCACATAAAATATTAACAATCTGGTACAACCCCCTGCTATTATGCTACTGCTTCCTCTGCTTTGTCAGCCAAACTATCAAGTCAAAGATTCTTATCAGCTGTTAACTGATCCTTTACACGTTTATGAAGCTCGTTGTAATGCCTTCTGTTAGGACTAGTAGGGTATTGATTCATATTAATCCTGCACTTCCTTCTTTCAGAAATAAGTTCTATAGCCTTATCATTCAAAAATAATTTTGTTTCCTATGTTCCCTTTTACCCAAAAGAGTACTGTTGATTAAGAAAAGCCTGTTTAAACTAATCAGCAGTAAGCAAACCACGATTGTCATAATGACTACGTAGCCTACCATGGTATGCTTTGGCTATATCTGGATCTTTCAAACCTTCAGTGTTGAAGGTAATTTTATTAACATTAGCACAACATTTCTTAAGCTTCAACTTCAAGACACTTTTCACCAGATAATGGCGAGACCCAATTTCGGCTTCCCTGTATGATCCGGTATTTCTAACTGAACTGGCCTATTTACTGTTAATTAAAATATAATATATCATATTCCTGTGCAACCCATCAGGTGAAACCCATGTATATTTATAAATGTCCCGATGTTTGTAGTATGTGTTAGTTGTTCGTAAACCATTAAGTTTACTTACCTGTAGGAGACGTTTCCCATTTCAATTGGAACTACCAATGTCAAAGGGACCTAAAACTCCTGCCCAAAGGTCAGAGTCAGTACCAACTTTAGCATTGAAGTCACCTAGCACATGAGAAATATCTCCTTTCTTCACAGAATTCAAAATATCCTGAAGCTGACTGTAAAACGTATCCTTCTCTTTCTCATCAGAGTCTTCTGTGGGGGCATAACAACAGATGACATTCAAGTCTTTAATTTTTGTTTTAAATTTTGCTCTAAAAAAAGCTTTCATCAATGCAGTCATATCCTAGAAGAGCATCACTGACATGTCTGCGAAGAAGCAAACCTACACCTTGGAGATGCTTTCCATCCTTCCTCCCTGAAAAGAGAAATTTAAAGTTATTTTTAAATATCTCACCTTTATCTGTAGTCTGGTCTCTTGCAAGCCTAGAATATTTAAGTTATAGCGCTGGAAGTCCTGTGTGAGGACATCAAGAGAATAATCTCTATGTAATGTCCTCACGTTCCCCGTTCCTGCAGAGAGAAAATATTAGTAGGATTTTTAAAGAAACTAGGTTTATTGAGATAAGTAGGGCCAACAATATCAAACATCCCCCTGATCGCAGGCATGGAACAAAGATCTGTTTCTCTTCCGCTGAAGACTGAAGTCACTTTTTCAAAAGCCATATGGCCTGCCTGAGACACATTACTCCAGTTTAGGATTGACGATGCCCAACTAGCTCTGATCAGGATTATCCACCAGCTGATGTAAGGTATCCCATGCACTTAGGGCAGGCAATCCAGAAGCAAACAGAAAACAAAGCGGCAGATTATCCCTCAAAAGAGTCCCACCAGTGCACCAAGTCCAAGATCCATAATCAAGCTCGAATCCATAAACTAGTCCAGTAGGTATAAATGGTCAGTGCCAGGACCCTGTGAAGCTGACCATTCCTCAGCAGGGTTTAAGAAAAGTAGCCATAGGTAAGCTGTGCGAATTTTTATCTCCTGTTTATTGTGAAATCATTAAATTTATTTTATCCGTAGTAACGTGTCAGACTTAATCGTATTTTCATTTCAGTCTAGGATTTCCATCCCTATCAGTGTTGTGATGTTGGCTGTTGATTCAATCTTCCGTAAAGCTCTGTCTCCTGAAGGGCATTTATTTAATGATATCGGCGATGGCTTGCTCATGTCACATTCTGGGCACGATTAAATGAGACGTTTCTAATGTTCCGTAGGCCACACGCTCACAAGTCATGTTGGATCTGCATTATACCAGCGAGATGGGTCGAATAATTGGATTTTTTTTCGGGCGTTGTTTCTCGTGCTCTTCTTGTTGCTAGAGACATGGCTTTCAGATAACTATTTACTGTCTTTGGGAGTTCCTTTCACTTTAAAAAATAGTTTGCATCGATATATTAAGGGGCTAAGATATTAATTTTGTTTCCTTTTCTAAACTACGTCTATCACAGATGGAGAATTTATGAGCAACTATTCTACTGAATTAGGATGTATAAGGATGTAAAAGTTTTTCAAAGTAAGCAATTTTTATTAGGAAACCACTAAAGAAGTTTTTTACAAGAACGAAAAGAAGAATCGCTTTCATCATGTCGTCTGACAATATTTGGTTGTTAAATTTCATTCTATGACTGAAATATGTCATTTACGTCAAAATTATATTTTATTTAATTTATTATTAATATATAATAATTATATTTTATTAGCATTTACGCCAAAAATATTTGGCATTTACGCCAAAATGAGACAAATGAATGATAAGCGCTAATCGAGAAACCGAACCCGAACCATAATTTCTGCAATAATTAGAATCACGATCCATCCAAACCGTGTCTCGTTTAATATGAAAAACTCTTTCGTCTTAATCATTAATTTTCATCTAAAAGCAACTTCTGGAATTTTAGTATTCAAAACTTTATGCAAAATTATTCTAAATACTAAAAATATAAGTTTCCTGTTTATTTTTATTTCCTATTTACACTTCATTCTGATATTTTCATGGAAAGATGATATTAGCAAAGAACAGTTCAAGCATTTTTCGAAATACATGCTATAAATCCATGCCAAAATGATCACTAATATAATAACGAAATTATTTTACATAAACCTCGACCAAACCCAATAACAGCGATTTTTTTTAATTTTAATTTTTATTATTACTATTATTTAGGCTCGGATCTAAAAAAATAAGGGGGAAAGGGCAGAAACAAAATCGAACAGGAAAAATGTAAAAAAAAAGGGGGGGGGGGGGGCAGGTGACTGGATTACTAATGCAGTATGGCATTTCTCCCTCCGTTAATACTTTTGCCTCTGTTACCATTTAGAATTCTATTGGGGAGGGAGGGACATGGCCTCTTGTCCCTCCCCTCAATCCAGATCCGACTCTGCTACTATTGCATCAAAGTAATTCTAAAACTGAATAAGAATATCTATCATTTTCAATTTATTTGTTTTCTTCGGTTTGCCTGAGAAAAAATCGAAATATAAAATATGACCTTAGTGCCAATTTTATGTGTTTGAAATCATTGAGAAAACATGCAAGTTATTTATTTGTATCTCATTATAAAACGCAAATAAATATTTAAGGTTCGTTTATTGGACATGATTTAAACTGTTCTTCGGAGCGATGCTTCAAAATAAAAAGCAAGAGTGCAATGCCAAATTAACATTAACTAGTCATTAACAAGAAGTGAATGCTTGTTTCTTGTTTTCATCAACCTGCTAGGTCACATTTATCTGCAGTGGAGCTAATCCTCAATTTTCTCTGACAACAGAGGTTTTAATCCTTTGGATCCTGATAGTTCTCGATGGTTACCCTCTTTGTTCAGCAACCAACAGATTACTGAACGAAATTTCTTTTTGTTTTCTACCTAATCAATCTTCATCCATCGACTAGTGAAATCGAAAGAGGCTAATCCACTCTTTTTCTGTTTTAATTACCACTTAGATCTTGGCAATTTGTTTCTTAAGTACAGCTGAGCTCCTTAATTTTCCCCAAAATAGCTTATACGCTGCATTGCGTGAGTCTAGATTTATATTGGACTGTTAAGTATTAACTTGCAAAACAGAAAATATTTATCAAAACATGAGAGCAGATCACATTATCTTAATGATCTTTCGAAATTTATTTCCTAGATTTTTTTTATTATTTTTAAATTTCTTTCTTAATATATAGTCTCTTAAGTTAGCAGATAACGTACAACTTGAATCTACTTTTTTCAACTGATTTAGAACCACAGTTGTTAATCCTGAAATATTTATGCCCTTATAGATGTTTCTATTGAAATACGCTTATTCTGTCATTTTTAGCTGTTCATATTGTACAATATCGTTTTGCTGTCACAAATCTAAATGACGAACAGTAATTACAGCCTAACACATACCTTTGTTTATGAGATGGAACCGATGCAGTAGTCAGAGAAACTGATTTTTGTCCCAGTGGGTATGCCTTTCCATAAGTAACGTGAAGAAGCTAGAAGTAGCATCTTATTAATCTATACTCTCTGCAGTGGCGGCTCGTGACTAAAATGTTTGGTGGTCACTTTGACTACCAGAGTCAGGACCCGGATGTAGGAAAAAATTGGGGAGGTGCCAGATATTCAGTTGAAACGAATAGGACTGAAAAGCTGTTTCGTAATGCATATATTCTTTTTTTTCAGCTGTTCTCAAAACACACATTAATTAGCAAAAAAAATCGGAAAAATATATAAATGAATTATAAATACCTATTTCTCATTTGCGCCCACAAAAAAAGTAGAAAATAAAACTAAAGCATATCCATGGTGCAATCAGTCACTGAATTCGTATTCACTTCAAAAGACGACCGAATGCCGCCCCTTTGTTGAGTAGTAAATCGACACCCTATCTTCTTTTGAAGTGAATGCGAATTTAGGGACAGTTTGCACCATCGATATGCTTTAGTTTTATTTTCTACTTTTTTGGTGCATATGGAAAGATAGGAATCTTTTAATTTTTTTAATTTATTTATTTTATTGTCACTCACAACATCTACTTCAGAAACTTTTATTTTGCATATGACTCATAAACATCGACCATAATTTTATATCGAATATCATATTTATAACATTTTTTTTAAATGAGAATTTTATAAAATTTCGAATTCTTTTTCTAAGTGTTAAAAACTTTGCTTTATACGATTCACTGTTGAATTCGATATTCCAGTGGTTGCTTTGAACGTTAGAGAAGATTGAATACTATCTCTCAAGCACTCTCGTGAATTCTCGTTTTCTGATTGAACAGAGAATTGAAAAATTCTGTCTTTTTCAACAAATAATATTTTTTTACTAAATGTAATTTGTAAGGTCAAAACGTATTAGCTTCTCAGAGTAGGTAATAATGTTTCTTTTCTTTTCTAATATAATGATAACTTTATTGATCATTGTAAAACGTTACGTAGTCAGAATACAAAACATATCTAGAATAAGTGTAAACTTTTGTGCTGGATATATAGTCATTTAACATTATAAAAAAATATATTTTTCCCAACTTCAATAGCAATATGAGTCATTTTATTTGAGTACAACTGTCGAATCATGCAGTTTTCTTTTAAATGTGTACGGCGGATGGATCCTTTTCAGTTCATCAGGCAGTTCATCATAAAGACTTGGAACAATGCAATTTGTATTTCATATAAAAATTGTTTTCTTTATGGGTGGTTCAAATATTTTTTTCGCCTTCTTTTTATGGGATATAAAATATTTTAATGTAAATGAATCAATATTTTTATGGCGGCTGTTATCTTGAATATGCATTGTTTCATTACGGGCAGCATTCGAAGAGCGTTGAAGATGAGTAGTGAACTGAATGTTTTTGAGGTATTTATCAGTGTTCTTAGACAGAATTTTAGCAATACTATTAATCTATGCAGTACATTCTTTGAAACTTCCTCATAATATAATCTAATATATTATATGTAGATATATGAAAAAATAATACAAACCTATTTTGCTTGGAATATCAGATATAGATCTCAGAGCATATAATTTTGGTATAATATTGTCAATTTTGAGACATACTATCAGATCTATATGGTTGGTCCAATTGAGGGTCTCCTCAATCATAACTGTAAGCTTGTCTTACATATTTTATTTTTCACATTTGCATTCATTAAGATCTGTGCAATTGCTATGATGAGCTATCGTTAATTTATTTTCATTTAATTTTGTTCTGGTTCGAAATGAAAACTTTTTGTATGCTGTTTTACTTCTGTTGAGACTTAAGCTATTGTTCGGTAGCCAAACTTGTAGTTTTAGAATGTCACGGTTTGCCATATCATATAACACTTCTGTGTTATCTGACTTGTATAGTAATGCGCTGACATCTCAAAGAATATTATTTCTGCTTCAAATTTTGCTTTAAAATATCGTTAACATAAAGCACAAATAGTATCGGTTCCAGGACTGAACCTTGAGGAACTTCCTCGTTACATGTAGCATATCACCTTGCTTTGATATCTTGTGACTTCTTCCAATTTGATGGATGGACTCGTATTTTCCACAGTCTTAGGATGAGTTTTTAATTTAAAAAAATATTATTGTCTGCTTAATGTAGTATTTTTTAAATTATTTTACTTAATTTATAGTAGTTTAAATTAAAAATATAGGAGACAAAATATTGTCAGTATTTACAATTCGATAGCGAGATATCAATGTTAATGATTAAGCAAAAGTTTATTGCTTATGTAATTTCGATCATTTTAATATTTTGGTAACTTTAGTTCTTAAACTTTAGTTCTAAAATTTATTCATTTCTCTCCTTTCCTTGAACTGGACATATACACGTTTCATTACTATCGTCATACTTCTGAATAGAAGAAATAAAAACCATTATGAATTTAATAACAGAGCTTACGAGTCTCTTCTGGCAATTCTGTGCTATATTTTCTCACCTTGCACACAAAAAATTGATTTTTCAAACGACGATATTTTTAAACATTTCTCAACAATATAAATATGCAAAATTTATTGCATATTCTTGCAATAAATTATTCGAGAGAACAAATCTTTGTCTAGATATGATTCAAACTACTCACAGGGTTCTAATTGGTCTTTCGTGGCTTTATTATAATTTTCCAGCAGTGGAGGTTTTTTCATTTTTATTTCTTTGCTTAACCGTCTGTAAATGGTAGCTAGGTAGTCACTGGAAGGAGAGCTATGCATCATCTCCTGTAATGATGCATAGAACCGGCCAGGCCTAGCACCTAATGTCAGACCCCTACTTCTTGTGGTGTAGATCGTTAGTACCTTTCAAAAAAGATACTATTTTGTGGAAAGGGAACGGAAGGAGAGTGCAGCCAGATTAGTGTGGCCAACTGATCTGGACATCTGTGGCTACTGTTTTTTTTTTCTACTCTGCTGAGGAGTGGTCAACCACACAGTGTCCTGGTGCTGACCATATATACCAACCTGAACGGAATTATGGCTCTGAGCTTGATTATGGATCCTGAATTTGCCGCACTGGTGGGCTTCTGTGAAGGGAAAATCTTCCGCTATGTTTTCTCATTGTTTGTGGGTTGACAGCCCCAAGTGAATAGATTCACAGGATATGTTTATCAGCTGGTGGATAATCCTTAGCAGAGGTCATCGCAGGCACCTGAACTCTTTGCTTCTATTGGTATCGTCAAATTCTACATTGGAGGAAATCTTCCAGTATAGATGGCTTCAGCCTTTAGTGGTGGGGCAGTGGGTCTTTTCCCCATGTCTGCGATTAAGGGGCTGTTTAATATTGTCGGCATTCCCTCTTTAAACATCCCACAAACCATTTTTTCTCCATAGGTAGTTGGAATGTGAGGACTCTGCACAGACCTTATTCTCTTGATGTCCTCACACAAGAATTCTACCATTATAATTTAGATATTCCCGGCTTGCAAGAGACTAGATGAACAGATAAAGGTCAGATTCTTAAAAATAATATTAAATTTCACGTTTCAGGGAGGGAAGACAATAAGCATCACCAAGGCGTGGGTCTGCTTCTCAGCAGACACGCTAGTGATGCTCTTCTAGGATATGAGTGTATTAATGAAAGATTTCTTACAGCAAAATTTCAGACAAACGTTAAAGATTTGAATGTTATCTGCTGTTATGACCCCAGTGAGGAGGCCGATGAAGATGAGAAGGATAGGTTTTACGGACAACTTCAGTATATTTTGGATTCTGTCAAGAAAGGAGATATTACCCTTGTTCTAGGTGACTTCAATGGCGAAGATGGTACTGACTCTGACCTTTGGCGAGGGGTAATAGGCCCTTTTCATATTGGTAGCTGCAATGATAATGGGCAACGTCTCTTACAGGTAAGTAAACTCAATGGTTTCAGAATAACTAACATTTATTACAATCACCGCGACATACATAAGTACACATGGGTTTCACCCGATGGACTGCATAAGAATATGATTGATTATATATTAATTAACAGCAAATGGGCTAGTTCTGTTAGGAAAACCAGGTCATATAGTGGAGCTGAAATTGTATCTGACTATTACCTAGTTAAAAGTATCTTGCAATTTAAACTTAAAAAGTGTTGTGCTAGGGTTAAAAAATTTGCTCTTAATACTGAAGCTTTGAAAGACCCAGTTATAGCCAAAGCTTACCATGATAGGTTACTTAGTCATTATGACAGTCATGGTATGCTTACTACTGAAGTTGAGGAAAAAGGGATCATTTTAAACAGGCTTTTTTGGACACTAACAGTACTTTTTTTAGCTAAAAAAGGAGCAGAGGAGGCAGGATTATGAACACTTGAGTTATTTCAGAAAGAAAGAACTGCAGGAATGCCCTTAATCGATACCCTACTAGTCCTAATAGAAAGCACTACAGACAACTTAAAAAACGTGTAAAGGATCAGTTAGCTGCTGATAAGAATCTTTGGCATGATGGCTTGGCTGACAAAGCCGAGGAAGCAGTTAGACAGCACAACAGCAGAGAGCTGTATCAGACAGTTAATGTTTTGTGTGGTAGAAAACGAACAGGTGTACAGGGATTGAAGGATAAACAAGGTAAGGTTATAGAAGGTGAGGATTCTGTCATGACTAGGTGGGCTGAGCATTTAAGTGATGTTCTAAACAATGTGATTAGTTCTACTCCCATTGTTCGCAATGATGATAGATGCAATGGTGGCTTTAATGTTGGCCCTATAACACAATCTGAAGTTATTTTGGATATTTCTAAATTTAAACTTCATAAATCCCCAGGGGTAGATGAAATTACTACCGAAATGCTTAGAGCTGGGAATGTTTCGGTTACCACTTGGATGACTGAAATTCTGAATATCTTTTATGATAAAGGCATGGTTCCTAAGGATTTTACCAGAGCTATTGTTATCCCTATTTTCAAAAAAGGTGATCGCATTTCTTGTGATAATTATATAGGGGTATCAGCCTACTCTCTGTTCCAGGTAAAGTTCTTTCCATGATTGTGCTTAATAGAATTAAGAATCTGGTTGACACTCAATTGCGTGATGCGCAATGTGGATTCAGAAGTGGTAGGGGATGTGTGGATCAGATATTTTCACTTATGCAGATTCTTGAGAAATGTTTAGAGTTTCAGAAACCTTTGATTACTAGCTTTGTTGATTTCAAAACGGCTTTCGACTCTGTTGATCGTCATAATTTGTGGTTGATTGTGAGATCACATGATATACCAGACAAGTTAGTTAACATAATGAAAGCTCTCTATAATAACAATGAGCCGTGTGTGAGAGTTGGTAAAGCTTGTAGCAATTGGTTTAGCATTGCTTCTGGTGTTGGACAAGGATGTATTTTGTCTCCTTTTCTCTTTAGTTCGGTAATTGATTATGTTATGCGAAATTCATTGCAAGGAAACATTTTGGGCTGAAATTGTCTACAGGTGTGAAAATATCTTATTTAGATTATGCTGATGATTTTTCCCTTTTGGCAAATGAAATTGATGGGATTGAAATGTTTCATTACAGTTGCTGATGAGACTGGTAGTAGATTACGTTTGATTATAGATAAACAGAGAGAAAACTGAGGTGATTAAAATTGGTGAGGCAGGTTCAGTTACTCTGAATGGTTGCACGCTTGAGCAGGTGTCTCAATTTAATTATCTTTGGAGCTATGTAACAGATAGTTATAATTTTGATGTGTGGCATGAGAGAAACAGACGAATAGTGATTGCTGCCAGGACTTTTAAGAATCTATAGAGAGTGAGGAGAAATAGGCGTATACACCTAAAGACTAAAATTAGACTTTATAATAGTTTGGTCCTTTCTAGGGTTAGTTATGGTAATGAAACCTGGAAACTTTGTAAACAAGATAACAGGAAACAAATGCTTTTGAGTCTAGATGCTTACGCAGCATCTTGGGCATTAGGTGGTTCAACTTTGTAACTAATGATGAGGTTAGGCAAAGGAGTTTGCAACCTCCTTTAAGCAGCATATTGTGCAGAGAGAGACTCCGTTGGTTTGACATGTTGCCCGTATGAATAATTATAGATTGGTGAATAGGGTTATGAACAGTGTGCCTAAAGGCCTCAGAAAGAGGGGGAGACCTAGGATTCGGTGGGCAGACAATGTCAAACAGGACCTTGTTAGAATTGGTGTGTAGTGGCCATGTGCAGTAGATGTAGCTCAGGACAAACTTACGTGGAGAACTAATTTGCACGATCTGGTTGGACCCCGATAGCCCTTGGCTGCTTGAGGATGATGATGATGATGCTTAGCCGTTAGCATCTCTTGGTGCGCAAAGAGATTACCATACACTTGAAAAGATTACCATTCATCAGATATCATTTAACGCAGTGATTCAAAAGTGAAAGATAAAATTTCTTTGGATGGCTTTTGCAGACATCATATACCTACTGGAAACAGTTTTGTCGGAATCCTTTCCCAAAACTACTCCGAGTCCTGGAATTTAGTACTGTATATTTGGCTCCTTTTGAGCATTAAAAAGAAAATTCCACACAAAGCAACAGTATTATTCATTTTTTTAAATCGAAACATAAATTAATATAATGTAATCCAAAGAAATTAATTTTGGAGAAGATTATTTAAAATATCGCAGTTCCAAGAAAATAAAAAGAATTATTATTTCTTATTCAAATTTGGAATGTTTTACCTCTTAGTGGCATTTTTGTCACATAATGCGTTAAATAGTGGGTCATACGGACTGCAAAACCTCGGATCGTTGTTGGTAAGTTGGGTTGTTTTACCTCAGGTGGCGTTTTTTTTGCACAAAATGGGCTAAATGGCTAGTTCACCAGGATCCCGAGGGCACAGAGAATGTAGGGGGGACCCACTGCACAACACTTAGGAGACAGTTGGTAGACTCCCATCAAGGACATCCACAGTGTTCTTTAACGTACACAAGGTGTTAATATTTTATGAATATCTAGCTTTTATTTTCCCAAAGAAAGACAAAGCAATACATCAATTACTAGGCAACTGAAATTGACTATTTAAACAATGACCTATTATGAAGCAATTTCTTCTTTCTCTTTCTTTCAAGACGATGATGGGATTTTAGCAAAGAAGTGATATATATTCCAAATAAATGACCGAGTATGATCAGCTATAAAGAATTTATTTCAAACCAGTAACGCCATCTCTCGCTAGGTTGGAAAAGGAAGAGGAGAGAGAGTAATAAAAGTTTTCGCAGCAACACAAAAGTATTACGTCAGTTTTAAATGTACCCTAGGCACAAGAAATGAATTGGGCTCAAAGAGACCTGCACTGTAAACTGCTCAACTGTCCAATCATTTAGTCTAATTACTTTTCAACACCAATGCAAATGAAATACTTATTTCGATGTAGAAAAGTACATGAATTGTAAAGAGTTTTGCACGTGACCACAGCAAGGCACATCGAATCTGTTGTATTCAGAATTTATGGAAATAAGTTTATGTTCAATAAGACACAAATTATTTTGCAGCTTTCTTAACATTAACCATACATTATTAAAATAATAAAATCTAATCTTAAAGGAGATTAAAACAGTATTTCGAACATTTGATCCAAAAAATTCTGACCACGATCCAAATTTCAAGATTTATGGACCGAAAGTTGAATATATATTTTCATTTTCATATATGCGTCTTCATTTTCATTTTCATATTTGAATAAATATTTTTATTTTCATATATGACTATACATTTTCGTTTTAATATATGAATATACATTTTTGTTTTCATATATGAATATACATTTTCGTTTCCACATATGAATATACATTTTCGTTTTCATATATGAATTTCGTTTTCATATATAAATATATATTTTCGTTTTGATATGTAAACATACATTTTCGTTTTCATACATGAATATACATATTCATTTTCGCTAATAAATCCCTATTCATGCAACTAATTTTCCCAGATGTGTGCGGTTGGATTTCTTTGCTTCTGAGTAGCACTTTGTTATGCACAATGGGCTAAATTGCCCAGTCAAAAGTACCCCAAGGACTCAGAAAAATTTTTGGACATGGATCTACTGGCTAGATCTTATGAAATATGTGGAAGCCATTCAATGAGTTCTTGAACCATCAAGGCCATTTAGTGGTCTGTTTAACTTGAAAAGGTGTGACTTTTCTATACACAGAGACTTTATGTCTCATCTGGCAGATGGTACCAATTTTCCTCACCGAAAACAGAGTGTGGGGAAGTGTTAAAAAATCTCAACTAGTTACCATCCAGTTACCAACAGACTTTTCACGGTATAAATCGCCAGAAAAGCGTGAAAGGCATGATGTCGCCGGAAAGGTAAGAGGCAGCGATATGTTTTCTGGAGCCATAAAATCCCAATGACAGCTTTGCCAGAAGCATCATTCCAAGTGATTAAAACACAGAAAAAGACCTTTTTAACGTGAATTTTTTTGTTTTAAATGAAATTTGCGCTTTTGTTCTTCTTATCGAAACACTCTTCTGCATAAAATTTCAACTTTTAATGACCAATGAATTTCGAAGAATAGTCGCTTAAAAAAGGCGGAAATTGGCAAATTTCTGCATTTATTTATCTTTGAAAATTAAGCCAGAAAAAATATACTTTATATATTTTCAAGCTTGTCTCGACCTTTTAAATGATATTTTTGGCTTTAAAATATCACAAAGTCGCAAATTGAATATCGCAAAATATGCAAGCTTGTATTTTAAAAAAGAATCCTGAAACATATATTAACTAACAACATTTTAGGGAAATTTTGTTTTGAGGCTATTTTGTAAAATAAATCTGGAAGCCTCTGGTAATGCTTCTTTAAGGAGAAAGGATATTTTTGAATTTCAAACATTCCATCAGTTAATAATGTATGTATATATTCCTCCAATAGCAGCACATGAATCATTTTTGTTTAAAAATTGTGTTTTATGTACCAATTCAATATCAGTCTCTGTTGCATAATAGTAGTAAGCAAATAGACAGTAAGCTTGTAAAAACCTTAGTTTTAGTTCCTCTGCCATTATTGGTATTTGAAACAATATGTTGACCACTGCCTTCTTTTTTCGAAAGTTATTGAGAATGTCAACAGAGAAATTCCAACTCACTATCACAGAGTATAATGAATTACTCTTCTGCGCTTGTAAAATTGGAATATTTTTTTAAATTTTGTTTTAAGTTAAAAGTGAAGTTTCAGTTGAAATTTCTGTGTAGCTGATCCATCTACTTCTTATTATTACGCTGCAAAATCTGACACATAGTCGTAGAAAAAAAGCTTAAAGTTTAAACATACGCCACTAGCAGAAATATATAAATATTTGCAAGAGGATGAAAAAAAATT
Source organism: Ryuthela nishihirai (assembly GCA_038380435.1). Taxonomy (NCBI): domain Eukaryota; kingdom Metazoa; phylum Arthropoda; class Arachnida; order Araneae; family Heptathelidae; genus Ryuthela; species Ryuthela nishihirai. The sequence continues at coordinate 80,824,949 of JAWZYU010000009.1, read as the reverse complement.
CTGTTTTAAATGACGATGTTTATTTAGGCAATTTATGCCATATGGTCTGAGCGCTTTCGTGGGTTCTAATGTACATAGCTACATCTTTAGATACATATCTTGGGCAATTAAACACGTTAGCTAATATTTTGATGGTTCTATACTAATAACAATAAATTTGAGATCTATTATTGCACATCACAGCATATGTATATAACTAATCTGGATCTTAAAGCTTTTTCCTCTTCAATATGTGTAATAAATGGGGTTTCTTTCGATATTGTCCAGATATTCAATTTCACCTTGGACTACTGAGTATAGGGGTAAGGTTTGGGGATTAGCGTGTCCATCTCGCGGCCGTACATTGGCTGCGGCTGCCGCTCGTTGTCGTTGAATCGGTGGTCATGCTGTTGTCACATCCTTCAGGCATCTGCTTCTTGTTAACTATGGTTGCCTCATGGTTTTCCGCTCTTTCATAAAATAAAACATTCGGGTACAGCGCTCTGGTATGTAAATAGAGAGTTTCGGGTTCTATTCCCGCCGCGTCAGTGATAATTTCTTTCAGATATTTGTAATACTTATTGAGTTGTTTGGATCTTCTTTAGTCGGCCACAAAATTATAGGAATAGTCTTTATACAAAGTGATCACTGTTCATTAATTACACTATTGTTGTGACTTGATAGCATTTATTACCCATGCGCGCCATATAACTTGGCGCTGATATGAGAGCTGTTTGTTTATATTTGGGGCTATTTCGCTGCATAGGGATTCTCTGCTTCTTGCAGGATCGGGGCGGGGGTGGCTCAGTCGGTAGCGCGCCAGGCTCGTAGAGTTTGCCCTTTGGTGTCGGGAGTGGCTCTTAAGTATGGTTGATGGAAAAGCGGTTCGACCTTTCCTTTTGGCGTTAACTTCGATAATCCTGTACTGGGTTGTTGATTTCGTAAATTTAATTTTTGTTCGTAGATCGTTTGTTTTAGGGTACGAATTGTACATCCAATATATAATGTCGAAGTTTGATTTCCTGAAAGGGGTTTCAAATAATGTCGAAGTTTGATTTCCTGAAAGGGGTTTCAAAGGGATGCCATATACATCGCTTTTTTCTGTATGTGGTATAGGATCTCGATCTGATTTCATCGTTTTTAATATGCTTGGTTGGGATCTACAGGGAATGTTTATCTGGGGTTTCTTGCCAAGGTTTCTTATGGGGAACAACAAATTTTGTGAATATTTCACAAGTCATTGGTGTCATTTTTATATATAAATTTTATATTGTCAATTCAAGAAACTGCTACAGATCAAGCGTTTACGTCCAGTGTTGTACTACCAATCAATAAAAAACAGGCTTCCTAATTTCTTTTACAGCGACTGGCTATTAGGTAGGTAATAATGGGCCAGATAAAAATGAATTAACGCGTTATTATTAGATCCATCAGAAGTCTATTATTTATATTATATATTGTTGCTTCATTTCTTATTAAGTAGTGCGATTACACCTAATACTTTAATCAAAAATGAATAATTTTAATTAAAACAAATCTCTTTTCAACAGTGGACTCAGTGCAACAGCAAAAACATAGCCATGTGCTCATGCACTGCAGCATAAAATGTTTGCATGTCATCAAAAATGACATCGTGGATAGTTTACAGATATATTTTGCTAAGTAAAAGCATTCTTAAGACATATTTAAATTTTTCCCGTCAAATTTATTTTCGCATTATACCTATCCCTCGATTTACACTGTTTCGGTTTTCACGATCAAAAAATGCAACCAGTTTCCCTTTACATGATTATAGATTCGGTTTTACATGGTACGGATTTAGGCTCATTTTATGTATGCAGATATAATACATATTATGAAGTAGCATTGACATAATGTGAATGGTGACAGACTGTCATCTCAGAGTGAAAGTAGACTAAATGGTTTCAGTTGATATCATTCATTTTCATGAATAAATGGATAATAGGAAATTCCTATATTTACGAAAAACGTCATTTCTAAGAAGTTATATTTATATTCCTTCGTTAAAATTATATTCTTTCCACTTTAAGTGCAATTTGTTTCGCGGCATCTTAATGAAATGAAGTCTGTTTTGAATGGACAGCGAGATCTGAGCTTTCTAGACTGAATACTTTCAGGCTTGTAAAAACCGCATTTTATTTGTTTTTAGCAACAAGTTTAAAACTTTGTAGATTATTATATAGATTAAATACGACTGATTCGTAAGTACACTCTTTCAGGGCAGGATCTAGAGACGTGGGAAAGAGGGCATGATGCCACGCCCTCTCAGAATGGTAGTAAAGGTAATAGAGACAAAAAGATCTTAAACTTATTTATATTTCATGCATCTTTCAAGAAATGTTTTGAAAACCTTTAAAATGGAGGAGAAAATGTTATACTGCATTGGCCGCATTCTTACATTTTTTGTCTCGTTTCTGTTTCTCCCCCCCCCACCTCTGGATTTTTCTTTAGATCCGAACCTGCACTGTTTCTTAAAATACCATATAAATACTAATTTTGCAAAATAAAGCAATAAGCGTTGGTACAAATGCATAATTTCTAATTTAGAATGAGTTCAGAAATATTCTTTCAAATTTCGTTTTGAAATTCGACAATGTACGTCTACATTAATCATGAGGATTTTCCTTGACCAAAAAGAAATGTATGAGAAATTAACCTAAGCTTCTCTGGATTAGTACAAATAAAGTACAAAATAATGCTACATTAATGCTTATTATTTCTTCTGAACTGAAATTTGAGATAAATATGTATAAAATTTCAATATATGTTTTATTCATGACAAAGAGTTTTTTTTAAACCTTTCGCAGAACCAATCTACTGTTTAAATCGAGGGATGAGTGTATTTCAAATAATAGTATGCTGTCATACTGGAATAGAGTATATTAGGGTAGTTTGCAAAGATATTCGCGGTTTTGGGCAAACTTGCCTACTACAAAAATTTAAAACTCGAGAACTCATTATTGTCTCAAGATAAAATTTTATTCGATGCTATTGGTTAATATATGGTTCAGCACATGTTCTTTTCAATAAATAAATAAATAAGATATACAAGATCACACGCATTGGTCAATGACGCTGAAATTTGAATTTATTACTAAACATACATGTAATATCTTATTTCAAAGCTAATTTCGAAAATAGAAACGAGAGTTATAAACTTTTAAACAAAGCTCAATACTTCACATTTTGAAGATTTTTGGTACTTTGAATACAATAATAATTAGCTTAAAAACATCTTGACGGAAAAGTAAAATTACTTAGCATTTTCTATTTATATCCAAGTATTGCCAGTATGCCAATTTTTTTTCAAAATTGGGGAAGTTGAGGAACAGAAAGTTTCGCTATTTTTCTCTGAGAATCATTTTCTTTGGGGAAATGTGCTAATTTGACCATGCCGCTCGAGTAAAGTAAGTGAATTAAGATACAGAATGCTGAAATGTGGCCCAAACCTGAGTGAAAATTCCATTGCTATTTAAAAACAGCGCTACAGATAATGACTAAAAATATTCCGAACTAAAATTTATATATTTTATTAGTTGTGAAAACGACCAGTGTTCGTAGAACGAAGCTCAATACACTTATCCACTTCTGTTCACTCGGTTGCTTCATGGTGTTAGATGTACAATATACCGCAGAATAGAGTAGCCCAAAATAAAAATAGAATACATTTGTAACTGTATTTGGCTATACATGTGTATAAATACAGATTATTACATTTTCTATATGTGTTCAAGGTGAGAGAGCCTATAAGTAAAATACACTCTTCACGTTTTTTTTTTTTTTTTCAAGATTCGGAACATCTTTCGAAATGCTCCCATTGGTATGCTGTGAATGGCATGTATAGTGTTTTCTCTTAGATTTTGAGAAGTTCTTGGTAAGGAATATGATAAGGAATATATAAACATGAAGTAGTAGTCATCCTCGTTGTACGAATCGTCGCACGGTCATCTCAAAACAATGACTTTTGAAACTTAGTTCCTGGAACAACAAATCTGGTCACAAGAATATTGTAATAACGCTCTTGGTTCGAAATTAGAGTATGCCGACTCTCACGGAATAAGTAAGGGCAAAAAATATGGTGAACTCTAGAAATACCCACCATATTGATTTAAGTGTGCTATGCAAGGGTCACTCAACATGTTATGTTGGTAGCTGAAATCATAGGAAACTTGTTTTTTTTTGTACTCTAAGAACTGCACATGACACTCATCTGAAAACCAAATGCTTTAAAGAAAACTATCATTTAGTTATTTCACGATATTACGCTGTGTTTGGAGACTGCAGAATTTTATTCAGACCACTCCCACAGACGTATTCTCTCTAACTTTTTGTTTTCTTCCCAAGTAGTCTGTGCATATTGGTAGTGTGTCAACACACTACCAGTTTCATAGAATTCAGTCGCTAGCATCTGTGTTATACGCTTGATGACGACCGCTTGCGAAACTCGTTTTCATACGCCGGCCTAACTGTTTTAATGCTTGGTCCACCAGCACCTCCATTTCCGTACGAGCTGAAATAATGCTCTCCAATAAACAGCTTCTCGCGGTCATTCATCGCTCCTCTATGAGACGTCAACACATGGTATGCGCAACGAAGTCATAGACAAGCTTTACAAAATGGCCCAAAGCAGTTCACGGAATGCGCATTATGTGCTGCTACCATTTGGGCTACTTTATTATGGACAACGTTATACAACAGTAACGACGTACAATTTTGTCAGTCTCATTCACTTAATTTAAACGTTGTTTAACTGTGGAAGCTGCCGGGGGTGGGGGGGGGGGAAGAACCACAATCGAGCCGGAAAAATGACAAAGGGGAGGGGGAGTGGCAAGGCACTTGATTTCCAAAGCAGTATAATATATCCTCCACCGTTTTACGTTTTTTTTTATAAAATTATTTTAAAAATGCATGAAATAAAAATAAGTTTAATAATATTTTGCCCCTTTCTGAAAAGAACTTTCTTCGGAGAACGAAGCTCAATACACTTATCCACCTCTGTTCACTCAGTTGCTTCATGATTTTATATGTACAATGTACCGCAGAATAGAGTAGCCCAAAATAGAAATAGGGATCAAATGAAGTTGCGTTTTTTTTTCGCAAATAGTAAAAAGTCAAAAGGGTAACGTGATTTTTATAGCACTTCAATCCCAATGCTGACATCAGAGGCAATAAAAGGTTTAATTAACACTTTCACTACCTGAAACATTTCGGTTAATTTTCTATGATTATCAGCTCGTCCATTACTCTTCGTATGAGTTAGAAAATATTAAATGAACTTTTGTTTTTCGAAATCAAAAATTTATTAAAAGAGTAAAATGTTCATGATGACGTAATTTGTCATATAGGTGATTGCTATTGCCTTCAATGTGTCGTGTGGGATCGACACTCCATTCACTTATTCTTAAAGTGGAGTAAGATAAGACTTTTCCCCAAAATTCGATCTTATCCGACAAAAATTAACATTTCATCAAGACTATCAGTGTTTTCCGAAGGAAAGATTTTAAATGGTAACTAAAACATATGCCAAGTATGTTGTTCTTACCTTCTGCATGGAATCAATAGAACAAAACTGCATTGGGAACCAGAGCATACTAACATACTACAGTATTATGACTAAACTATAATTTTACTGCTTGAAATAAAATAAATGGGCCGAAAAACAAGTCTTAATGTAAATATACTACATGGAGATTCAGTATAAGATAAATTGTGTTTTTTAATATTTTTGAAAACAGATATGATCATTCGGGATACAAAAGCATTTGAATGAGTATCAAACTGATAAAAAAAAATCTTTAGGCTGAGGTTTTAACTCAGAATCAATTGAGTTTATAGGAAAGTCATTTTCGATGTCTGTGTTTCGTAGAAACCATGTTGCTGGATTATATTGCTCTTGGGATCTTATTTTGCATGATTTTCAGCCTCTCACTGCATGCGTCATTTGCATGCCCCCGCACTGGAGATCCTACTTGAATATTAGCTTAAATATCATCTTATATAAAACAAGCTTATTTATAACAGTGAGCTTTGAATTTGCAATGAAGGAGTGGGCAGAGGAGAGACATATTGAGAAAGCTTACTAATGAGTTTCATTATTAGGCTTAGTCAACCAATGCAGTACGCTGCGACGTTAGATAACGCACTCTATCACGTTGGTTTGTATGAGACTGCAACTGCATAAGTTCAGATTCGAATTACGGATTATTAGAATCATCGTTTATGTCTGTCATAATATGTTTTACACCATACGAGCCTCGAAGTTACTGTAAGTACATAGTATTATATACTTGTATTTTAATCAAAAATAAAAAAAACTGCATAAGTTCTGATATTTGATATTAACAGAACAGCAATTTGAAAGATTTGGTAGATCTTTAATTAGTACATTTTTCTTGTCATGCTGTCCCATATTTTACATTAGCAACAAAAGATCAAACATAGAATGGTCTCTCCAAAAAGGGGTATTTCTTTCTATTAAGCTCAGATGTACGTTTTCTCATCATTGAAATTTTAAACTTAACTTACTTTTCTCCAGGTTTACTACAGTCAACGGCCTTACCAAGCGGAAAACACCGGTTTCGCCCAATTAAACCAAGCTTCTGAAATTAAATGTTTTCGTCTTTTTTTTTAAATCTCAGTTTTGTAAGTTTAGTTTAAACAATATTACATAATTTGGTAACTGACAGTATGAATGTTTCATGCTTAAATTATCTGCAACTATAAAGGATTTAATTAAAATTCTGAAACAGGTGTAATGCTTTTCGTCAGCTGTCGGCCAGTTGCATTAAATATATATTTTGAGATTTTTCTACCCATAAACTCAACCACACCAACGGTTTTGTTGTTATGCTAAAAATACCTTGCATTATAGCTAAGCATATACAGTAGTTTATATTGGGGTGAAACACATTCTTGAGTGTTCAACATCAAAACTGTTCAATATGATATAAAGCTATTTCCCTAAGTCTCACCCAGGCAAAGTCTATTGCACAGACTAAAGAATTTACTGCTAATATTCGTATTTCTACCTCTTCATTGTCGTTTGTAGCTGTTGCTTCAGACCACCAACACTTTATACTGCACTCTACTTTGAAGATATCTAAAGCACTGGTATGTTGGCTTGCAGTAAACTAGCTACTAATGACGATAAAGGCATTAGGTTTAATAATTTTGTGCGGCAATTTCTTCAGCCTTTATTACATCATACTGGCAAGTATTCATTCTCAAAAGATGTCAACAGATTAATGTAGTACTCGTAAAAATATATCATTGAGATGAAAGCATGTAAAGCGATTAGTTGATGACAGCAGAAATGAATTGCGGAGTGCAACAATCCTTTATTTTACGAGGGAAAGACTTAGGAACATTTACATTATCTGTAGCAGCTGAAGGGATTTTAAAAGGAAAATGTTAATCTAACAATATATTTCAAAGGCATAACACAGTTCCTATGAAATCTAAACTTGTTGATGTAAATCGACCAGCAGTTTTCGTGAATAATGGATGGTCTAGTTAATTAAAACTGACGTTCAAAAGTAGTAGCAATTTTCGAGCGAAAACTTTCGAAAATCACTAGAAGCTGTACTAAAGACAAATTTAAAAATATTGCACACAGTGTTAGAAAATCACTTGAACTGTACAGATGTCTAAAAATGTAAATTCGGTATTTCTCCTCTCATTCGGTGGAAAGAGTAAAGCAAAATATTGCAGTAATTCGTAAAAAAATGCAAATGTATAACACTTGTTGAATTAAATCAGAAGAGAGAAGTAAATGCTAGGTTCCTTGGTCGGAGGGGAAACTTAATGAAACGTAGTGAATAAGTTCTTACTTGTTATACTTTGCTTCCCCATTCTAGTCTTAAAAGAGACAATACACTTAAAACTACTAACTCTTAACAACAGAAAATTTTCTTAAAAAAAGGAAAAGGATAAAACTATAAAATGTTTAATACCCAATATTTCAATAAAACTTGAAAATCAACATAGATAATTTCATTAACCCAAAATTTATGCATTATACTATTAGTGAAAAAACGGTACATCAGTGAACAAGGTAAGCAACACATCTGTGGAAAGCGTTCGAAACATTTGAAGCAAACTCTGATGCGGACTTTAAATCGCTTTAAAATATTTACTAATAGATCATTCGATTACGATTACAACTTAATGAAGGTTTAAGATAGATGACGATGAGAAACTAAGAACGAGAAAGCGATAACGAATATATGATTTTGCCAGACATTTTTTTCAGGATTTCAGCTAAGTGTTAAGTGACATTGGGATTTTCCTTACTAGATACATAGCCAGAATGAAATTATTGTTTTCTCAGCAAACAATGCAGGTGATATTTCATAAAATACGTGATTTACATCACTCTGCTGTGAGCTGTGGATAAACTGAAAAAATTAAATGTAATAGTATCAGAAAATACTTTCTCATTTTACATATTCTCTGACTGATCACACTTCAAATTATTATGTATGAAATCAACAGTAGCAAATTAAAATGCATTGCGTCTGTGCCTTATTAAAATTATGCATTATTTTCTAAAGTGCAGTATTCTAAATTTCGCCGAAATATAACTATTGGTGGTGAAATTTTCATAAATTTCTGCAGCACAAGGAAGACAATAAAATAATTAAAATTTAATTGTTTTTATTTGCAGTGTTTGCAATTGCAACTCTAGGAATAGCAGTACATAAAAATCTCTTTCCACTTATCTCTGTAAAATATATTTAAATTTCATTTATTTCCTGAAGCACACGTTAGGAACACTTGCTTCTGGGCAACTAAAATGTTCTCGTTGCTATAACACATTCCATTTCAAAATCGTAGTTCGTACTCCCATAAATTCCGAACAATTCCAACATCAAATGCTTTAGTAATTGTTTAATCGATGTCAGTTATCATTATCGTGGGCTTCCATCACGGCGTCATTTAATCCACCTGTTCCCAGCGGTTTTTTTTCCCTCTCTCTCTTACCCTTATTCCGCATATTTGGTTTGCTGCATTTGATAAATTCTAATGCCGGTATCTAATGCTTCAGGACAGAGTCATCAAAAAGCAATGCACTCGCATTAATGATATACGGCAAATACATGTGTTAGCATTGTTACATATATCGCAGAAACAAATTTTGCTCCGCCCATGTCTACACGTATTATTTTTCTTCTTATCAGCGTTTTCATTTCTATTTGCGAATCGTTCAGATAATGTAAAATAATTAAAGTTTCAGCATATTACGTTTCTATCATTAAGCACTAATTCCGTCATATTTACAGACAGAAGTATTAATCATAACTGAATGGAATAGTTTCCGTTTTTCCATTTTTCCTAAATAAATGATAAGAAACGTGAAATTATACAAAGTGTTAATGGATTTATATGCAAAAGAAAACATAATTATATTAATAGAAGCTGAATTCAAATAACTCGAAGTATTTGCCGAAACATAGGAATACTTTTTGAGTTCGAAATGGTAAATAGTAGTCGCTAAAATGTTTTACATATCTTTATACAAATACATTTATATAAACCAAAGAACATCAGGCTAAAGGTGGCTAGTTCTATTCTGAAGAAATAGATAACTTAATGAATAAAATATAGTTTGTTATGCTCCTAAAAGTTGTAAGGCATTGGTTAAGTAAAAATATCCGCTAAGGATGAATAAGTTAAATATTTCTATTCTTGTAATATGAAGAATCACTTTGACTAAAAAATACCAATCTCGTTTATCTAAAACATACTTCAAACGAATTAAAGGTAGTAAAAAAGCTGGAATTTTAGTTTTAATCAGTTTCAATTTTAAGCTTATTCTTTATTTAGGTTATTATACACAAATTAAATAATACTAGAAAAAAACCGAGAAATAAATCTACATCGAGAAAAAAAATTCGGAGTACAAATAGATAAATATTTGCTTATTTGTGTCAGTCATAAAGCTGAAGTCAAAAGAAAATGCAAATACAAACACAATTTTTCATCATCTTGGCAACTAACGGAAGTCGTTTCCAAAGCAAACGACAGTGATTAATTTTAAGCTTTTTAAACTCATGCGCCATCCGCAAAATTAAATTTTGCTATTGATCCTTTTACCAATACACAAACGTATCTTTAAGAAACCACGAAGGATGTGCTTGCGTAAGAAATCCTGAAGTTCTGAGTTTTATTAAAGTGGAGCGTCACCATCGATTTTCTGTAGTGATATGGCTCTCTCTCTCTCACTTGGTTCCTATGTGATGGAAAAATCTGATAGAAGATTTCCATATGACGTCTGCAAGATATTGCTCATTTTTCCTCAAGTCTGATATTACGCAGATTTCGATTATTCTGCTGATAAACTTTGTTTCATGGTATACATTTCGGCTATTATTTGAATACTCACATCGCCGAGATTAATTGTGGCGAAAAGAGCATACAGGGAAAGTTAATTTAATATTGTTATGCCTCCACTCTGAATCTTTTCAGAGAATCTATACATTAAAAAGACCTTTTATAAAGGATCATTTACTTAATTAGAATACCACTGAATAATTGTTTGATGTAAAGAGAGTTCCTGTTTTACTTCTATTGAAAGATCATTAGATAAGCTGGGGAAAAATGTATAAGCCAAAGTGTTATTAAAATATTCATAACGACTCGCCTAAAATGAAGTTTCCTACATTCCTTTTTATTATTTGTAAATAGTTTGGTCAACAGTTAGCAATCACTGCTAATGCAAATTAACATAATTTACCCACTAATTTTTCAGCATCCATTAAAGGCCACAACGCTATAAAGATTTCTGGAACATAACGAATGGTATACTATGCAGTTTTGGTCATTAAACGATACGTTTATTAAGGCTTCAAATCCTCTTTCTCTTCTTTATTGTCTCCCTCAAAAAGATTACTTTTACTCAGACATAACGAAGACAATTTTGTCAAAGCCGTTTCACTTTCTTCTCCTCGTGTGTGGTGTTAATTATTGACCGAACTAAAAGCGATTGCTAACAGTCATCAAACAACACAGAAGAGGAATCCTTTCATGATGAAACAGTATTCACTAATGCATTAAATTTTAAATTTACGAAATCTTCCATTTTTGCTGCTTTTGTTTTACCCTGCAGTTTGCGTTTCCTTTCAGTGCTCATTTATTCGTGCCTTCCCATTTCGCTACGAGTTTGTATTGAAAATAACACATTTTGCTTTCACAGCTCCGTGACACAAGAAAAGTAAACGGATGCGTGAAAGCCTTTAAGGCTTGATAGGATATGAAAGGGAACAATTTAAGACCATTTACAAATAGTGGTGGTAATGAGATTACCCGGCCCGGATCTAGAAAAAAATAAAGGGGAGGGGGGAGAGACTGGATTTCCATTGCAGTATAGCATTTAACCCTCTGTTTTAGAGATTGGAAAATATTGAAAATATATGAAATATGTAAGAGTTTAATAATATTTTCCTCCATTACTTTTACTAATATTCTTAAAGTGGGGAATCTGCCCCTTGCCACCCACCCTAGATCCAACCCTTGAAATAAATGACTCGATACTAATATAAATCAAAGAATAAAAAAAATATTCGTTTCCTATTGAACTTAATTTCGCAGTCTTAACCAAAGGCTGGTACTAATTTGACTGTTGGTTACGTAGTAATACCATTACACTAGAAACGAATGCCGTCTCAAAACATGCTCTTAGAAATTTAGAAAACTGTTAACTGAAAACCTAATTCGATTCCTTGAGGCAGGGCACAACGAAATTTTGTGTTTGTTGGTTTGTGTAATTTGTCAAATCGGTTGTACTACCATATCTTCACCGATCTCGGCGAGTTATTGTCAAATGACAGCCTTGTCATGCGGATTGCAATATGTTATAACACACTTGGTTTGTTCCTTTTAAACAAGGGGAATGTTAAAAACGTTCCTCCACTATATCTTTATAACGAAAGGCCAAGAGTGACTAGTTTGGTGTCAAATAAAAGCTCGTGACGTGAGGATTATTGTGGGCTACTTCGAATTACATTCCCAACCTTCTTTCACCACAAAATATAGGAGGCAGAAACTTTACGGGGATTGACTTCAACGAGTTATATATCTCAAATTAAAGCTTGTGACGTTTAGAACGTCGTGGGCTACCTCAAATCATGACTCCCTTTATTCCCCTATAAAAATGGGGGAGGGAAATTTAACAGGAGTCAATGCTTACGAGTCATTTGCGAAATGAAAGCTTCAGAGTGCAGAGCAGCAATGTAACAATTCCGAATGTAGGTTTTTAGTGCAATAGTAAATTATATAAATTAAAAATTTTAAAAGATAGCTATCTACCTATCTGCGCCCCAAAAAGTAAAAAATATAAATAAAAATATAAATTGCTCACTGAATTCGTATTCACTTCAAAGGAAGATAGGGCGAGAAAACAAATTTGACTAATCAACAAAAATTGCAGGCACCATCTTTCTTTGAAATGAATAAGATTCAGTGATTGATTTCACCATCGGTATGCTTTAGTTTCTTTTTAGCGTTTAGAGCGCAGATAGGAAGAGAGACATTGGTTAAATTTTTTAATTTATATTTTTATGTGTTTATACGAAATTTAACATAGCAAAAACAAATCCAACATCTGAAATTGAACAAGATGGTGATGTAAGTCAATTAATGCAACCTATATTATGTGTGTGTCGTTTTTCTGCTGAGGGCCTGCCATCCTCACAGACCATCTACTATGGCATATAAACTGACAGGCTCCAGTCAGACCTCTGTGACAAGCAGCTGCTTAAGGGGGTATTTATTTATTTTTATTATTTAGCCTCCCATGGCCGAGTGGTTAGCGCGCTTGGCTACTGATCTAAGGGACCTGGGTTCGAGCCCCGGGTAAGGCATGGATGTGTGTGTTGTTTTTCTGCTGAGGTCCTACCATCCTCTCAGATATTCTACTATGGCATATAAACTGACAGGCTCCTGTCAGATCTTTGTGGCAAGCAGCTGCTTGAGGGGGTATTTATTTTTATTTTTTTATATTTTAACGGTTCGGGCAACCCAGAGAGAAACGACTCTAGCACATCGTTGGATCGGGAATTTAGTTTTGGGCAAGTCAAAATAGACAAAGGCCTCTGTTGTATTTCATTATGCTTCTTATCAATGGATGAATTCTATATCGGTGTTAAAGTAAAATATCTAAAGCTTTTAGTGTTTATTTTGAAATATGTTACAGCAGTAATATATATGGCAAACAGAAAATTATGCTAGTTGGTGGAATATTTTAATTAGTAGTGAACATAACCAAGCCTTGCTTGTGATTTTTCCTCTAATGGTGAGTTTTTGAGTGGGTCTCAATTAGAAAATCATGATTGAATATTAAAGATTTGGAAGCTGATTATCTAATCTCAATAGCAGAATAAAAGAAACAATTCTATATTTTGCAATTTACTTTACAAAATTGTTTAAAGTTTCCTTTCTAAAAAATAAAAAACATAGTTTGTAATTTTTGAACGTTTACATAAAGTTAAATTTAAAATAATGGCTTGACTCTTAAAGGAATAAAAGTAACGCTGTTTTCGAAATTAAGCTGATGCGGTATATTTTCTTCGAATTTCTGTAAGTTTTATTGCTAACTAGAATTAAATTTGCTTTTTGTTTGATATATTACTGACACTATTTCTGTTTGCTAGTTTCTTCAGGAGAAGTTTTCGAAGTTCAATTGTTGCAAGTTCCGAAAAAAGTTAAGTCGACCGCCGACGCATTCCGTTTTCTAACATTTTTGGGTTAAGAATTAATAAATAATATACTTAATTGAGTTTTCAGTGATTAATACCTCGGTTTTTGTGATCTTTCCTAAGTGGTGAACATTATGACACTTTTATATTTAACCTTGCATCTTTAACAAGATGTTTTGATTTTGTACTGCTTTAAAAAAAAATTAACAGCGGAAAACTGAATATTGCATATTGGTGTAGGTAAAAATTTATTAAATGGAAAATAATTTTAAATAACTACAGTTGTTTCCCTAGCTTCAAATATTTTTAATTCAGAAATGGTGCATTTTTTCGTAAAGAGTAATAGATTACAGACTTTAATTCAATTATAAGCTTTTTTTATACATTTAATCTTTTAAAGTAGTCATTTTAGATAGGATAATTTGAAAGGTGAACCCGACTCATTTCCTTAAGTGTCATAATAAAATTTATATATGATTTCAAACCCTACAGCACTTGCAAGAACTAAATGTATAGTCATTCGCTGCAACAATCGTCATTTGTCTACACAGCGTTATCTAGCGAAGCAGTTGCCTGCGCAAATCGGAATGGTTTCCCTATTGAGAGTGGCATATCGGAGTGATAAATTTCTGTAGGCTCACTATCCCAATAGGGGGACTATTAAATATAGCTTGACTCTACAACGTCGTTTGTTACCTTGCAATAACTGTAGTTACACAGTTTGTCGCTGAGGTCTGGAAGCTGATGAGCATCTGTGTGTTGATAATGCCGATGAGTGTTTCGGGAAAATAATCGAAAATTGATAGAGCACCATTTCACTGTCATTTACTGCAGGTTGACTGAACAAGGTTTAAGTGATTAACAGCAAGCCTTTACTACTATTATTAAGCACAGATAACCGTTTCATAGGAATTCGAAGTGCATGTCATTGATCGCCTGAATAAATATTCTCTTGCATACCAAGACTTCGATTATAGCCAGATGGAATGATTCGAGAATATAATCTTATGTAACCTTGAAATATAAAAATAAATACCGCGTGTCCTACTTAGTCAGTTGATGATTAGATTATACTGCCCCCCCCCCCTTGAGGCAAAATAAATATCACCAAGATATACAGGAGATAACATAATTTTAAGCCTAAATGCTAAGTGATATTAGAAAAACAGTAAACATAATTAATGTGAAACGTCATCCTAATCAGTAGTAAAGTAATCTTCATCAGCTGTTTAGCACAGTACTTATGATTGTTCTTATCAGAGTACTGTTGTAAAAAAAGATTATGACGTTTTTTATTCTTTTAAAGGAAAAAAAAAACAAAACAAATATATATATGTATTTATATCGAAACGCTTATTTCGCTTTTAGTATACAACTAATTTTACAACGACTATGGGGTGCGGGAGGGGCTCAGTTGCTAGCGCGCCAGGCTCGTAATCTACAGTTCCCAGGTTCGAGTCCCAGCTGGGTCAGCTTCGAGATTTATCTCCGCAAAACTCCCCGCCCTGCCCACAGTCAATAGGGGACACCGTTGGGCTTGTAAAAGGCCGCTGTCCGTTGGATGGGACGTTAAGCCTTGGCCCCGTATGCAGGAGGGGCATACCCTGTGCACGTTAAAGAACACACTGGATGGCGTTGACGGGAGGCTACCATCTGTCTCCCAACAGCTGTCCCAGTTGGTCCCTTTCCCAAACCTTCTCTGAGCCTTCGGGGTCCTTGTGACCTGGCCATTTTAGCCCATGGTGTGCAAAAAAGTGCCGCTCAGAGGTAAAAAACACAATCCAACAACAACGAATGTGTAAAAGATTTCCCCATAAAGCATAATAATTATATTCAAATTGCCCCATGAGAGACTATGAAAACTGCATTATTAAAAACTGGACTATTAAAACATAATTCACAATTAAAATTAAAATATTTCTTTCTGTAGACTGTCATCCTAATAGTACTTTTTTCAATTTTATTTACACTGTAGAAACTAATGTTCATTCACTGACGGAAAATGGAAAATACGATAACAAAATGAACACTGATAATGATTGATAGCTAAATATTTACATTAATCAATCCTACCTTCATTTACGCCAGCAGAAATCTTTCTGGAGGGGATGCAAATAGTTTTCTGGGGAAGCAAAAAATCCAATGTTTCACGATAAAATATTTGGGTGAAACGGCTCATTAATGAGTGCAGTTCCAAATATAACAACATCATGCCCAAACATCATGCCCAAAGAAACAAACGAAAAAAGGGAGACATTATTGAAAATAAATGTAAGAATATTTTTTCACATTAATGAATAAAAATAAAAGAATGTTTCCTAAAACAAAATAAAACGTGAAAAAAATTCAAGATTACATTTCGTTAAGGAAAAAATATAAATTTTTTGGTACATCTGATAATATTCAATATAAATCAATTTTTCGATCATTTTTTCGAGATGTCAATTGCACTTCTTACCGCACCACCACATGCCGATGCGTATGGCTACTTTTATTTTTAAACAATATGCTGACATCGGAAAAGGTGAAGTTTCTTAAGACCGTTAAATTCCTTCATGTCTTTACAATAAAAAAGAAATCCGACTTCATGTTTCTAAACAAGACATTTCGGATGTCTATTTTGCCTGATGTATTATGCAATCCATTCAGAAGAATTATGCATGAATGTCGTTCGCTTCGACTTTGCATAGAATGCCTCTTGAGAAGGACATGGGTAACGCATCTCTTAAGTGATCAAACGGAATTTATACAGACACATTTATGATATGTATGCATAGAGATGCTGTAACGGTAACAGATGTCATGTTTCAAATCATTTCATGCATTTTTGGAATATTAAATTCTTACACCCTTAATCTTATCATACACCTCCGTGCATTATATTTGTTTTTTGCATTCCGTGCAACATATATGTATTCCGTGCATATATACTATTTTATGGCAAAAATGATAAATAAACACAAGAGAGCAACAAATAAATTACGATAAATTGTCATTCATGCCAGTACTGCAAAAAACGGATTAGGATCCTACACGTTTTGAAATTTTTGAAAATATAAAAGGTAATTCGTTTAGAAACAGTTGAACATTTTGTATATTTTAAAAATACATTATTAATACCAATCAGAGACAGATAAGTATGAAGAAACCTGGCTCCGCAAATGTGGCTTTTTGTCTGTGACATCATTGAAAATACATTGCTTTTTATATTTTATTTCCTGTATTATTTATATTTCCTACATTAATGCAACAAGGTGTTTCAAGTAAGATCTAGGCGTAGCTATGCCGATATAATGTAAAATGTCATTATGTTAGCTGAAATCTTTCGTAATGGAAAAAAATTATATCGAACAATATAATCTTTCATGCAAACGTAAAGAAATTTAGATAATCGTATTGTAGACTAATTCGAGCTAGTGGATGGTTGGAGAAATGAAAATACTACAATTTTACTAGTGCCTATGTAGCACACAACAAATTTTTGATTTATCTTTTAAAACGAGAATTTGCGTTTACCACCCCCACTGAGGGTAAGAGGATAAATTATTGTTTCCCTTGTAAACCCCTTGACCACAACACCTCAATCACCATTTTAAAAACAAAAATTGGTACAAATAAATATTTTCAATGTTTTTTTAAGTTCTGACACTTTTCACAGTTAGAGGGCGCTATTAAGCTATTGAGAAATTGAAAAATAACAAAGATAATATTTTACTAAATACCTATCCAACCCACTAAATAATTTTTATCTCTAAAAAATAAAAAGGTTAACACTTGGTGCCTATTTAATGATTGTTGGATAAATGTGGTTCTAATATAAGTTTGGTATTGCATTTCATTCATCAAATATGAATATTCTTTATCTTTTCTTTACTTCAAACAATTCAGTTATTTTTGTGATATCAAGCAAAAATTAGAGATATTGAAATAAATATAATATCCCCAAATAGTTCCACTGATAGTCGTGGTGGTTCTGTGAAACCCATTCGAACAATTAGGTTTCCTGCTAAGTAACTAATGAGCGGAGCTAAGGAAAAGTGCACCAAGGTATAGTAATGAGTGAGATGAAAAGTACTGACAAGGAATGGATCCTGCTAGAGTCGTTTAAAAAATTTCGAGATACAAAATCGTCTGGGTCTATTAGACCCAACGCGACCGACAGAGGGTTAATGAAGTGAAAGATTTCTAACCAATATAATAGTGAGAAATTTGTTTTTTGTTAAAAAGTGGAGCTAATAAACACAAAAATGAAAACGTGCTTCTAACATTACCTATTTGGATGTAATTGATTAAACAGCCTTTCATGGATGAAACTTGTGATGATCTACTCCTTCCAAAAAGTATAATAAAGATGTAAAAATAAGGAAGCGACAGATTACGAACCAGTGGCCCATGATATCCTATGCACCTTACAATGTCGGTGTATTTTCAGGGAAACTGATACATTTATTTACATAATATCTGAATGTTTAAGAATTCTATTTAGATCTTATTTTAATGATTTAAAGAAGAGCAGAGAGAATAGACAATAAAAGTAGATTTATTTTTATTGGTAAATTGTTTACCCTCACAATCTGATTAATCGATACCTGATGAATCATAAGAAAACATTTTACTCAAACAAACATAGAATAATATGGCATAAAGTTCACAAAATATACCCACACTTTCGAAGATTATGAATATATTTCGTTAGACATATAAGAATCGACCATCAGGACTTATGAAAGCCAAATATAGGTACAACTTGTAACTTGCAGATATTTCTGATATAAAGTTGGTACTGATTGAAAAACAAAAGACATTTTCAACGTATTGAATGAAATATGAATGGAGAAAAGAATTCGAACTATCTTAGTAATACATATCCCTTATCACAGATTTTACAACGCAATACTGAAATATAACAGATCTTTTGAGGTTAATTATAAATAATAAAATAAATTATTTTTAAATGTGATATCAGAAATGATGTAATGCAATCTTAGCTGACCTTTCTATTGCCGAAAAAAATAATATGGGTATCAGAGCTATACATAAATGGTCAATCTATGAAACAAAGTCGGGAATCGTAGAAGTAACGGTAAATAATCATTGAAAACATATTGTTATAGAAATGCAAAGAAACTTATTCTGTGTATTACGTTACACGGTTTTTTGGATTGAAAAACCTGTAACCATATATACAAAGGTAAAGAAATAATTTGCTAATTAGCATGTTATACATATATGGTCTCAGAAAAAATAATAAAATATCTACATGTTTTAAGTTTGACCAAAGCGGTTTAGGTTTGAATTTCAAATAAAGTCTTTTTTTGCTGTCAGAAAATGTCGCATTAACTTATGAAATTACATTATTCATCATTGTGAATCCATCACACAAGTTTCAGCTAATGCTGTATGCTTATTTATTTGATTAATGTATGTGCAATTTTTATTCAATAAATACAATTCAAAAACTGTCTATGTGCTAGTGTCTCCTTCATAGATATTCTCTGACGTATTATATTAAAGGATCCTGTAAGAACTCCTTGGCAATGAGATCAATCGAAAGTAAATTATTTTCAAAATTAATATATATATAAGCAATTAAACAGGCATTTAATTCAATATAAAAATATTTTATTCAGTTCAACTTTTATCCCAAAATACTTTTGTCTTCTCAATGGTTTAAAGAAGCCATTCATTTTTTTTTCTAAATTTTAGGCGCTGTTCTTTTCATAATTTTATTAAGTATCTGTAAATTTTGACAAATTAGTCAAAATTTAAGCATCGTATGAGGAGCAAGATGAGTTTCATAAATTAAACGAAAGAGAAATGTTCTAAAAAAAGTTATTTTGCTCGTGGATACATTTATTTATTCCTTTTTGCCCACATACTGCAGCGAACTCTCGAACAAACAGGAAGGAAAAACTCAGACAGTTACCATGCGTAGAAACTAGCAATGTGATTACATTGATCGGTATTTGCCTTTTCAACCTCAAGGCACGAAGTTTTGGGAAACTTTTGAAACTTTTCCAATATTGTTCCATCAGGTTTTGTTGTTTCTTTCAAGAGCATAAAAGGAAAGTTTTGGACTGAGATAACGCATTAGGTAATAATGCCCGGAGACAAAAAATCCCATCATTGTTCGCATTCAAGAACGATCAGAAATGATTAAACCTCGTAAACAAATTACATCTTTTTAAAATACAAATATTTGGGAACTATAGGTCAGTTCGCAATTTCTGAATGGAGAACAGAAGAATTGAAAATGTTTTGCAAGTAAACGTTAACAATTTGCGAAATGGGTTAATTAACTGATTACATTTGTATCACTTATAAAGGAAGTTCACGCTTATTAAATGGCAATTAGTAATATTTTTCTCCACAATTACACGTTTTAAAATTTTTAATAAGTGTTATTTTCAATTTTAATATGTGTTATTGTTCTCAGAGCTGCCATTGATGATGACAACAGTCTCATTTATCATGCATTAAATGTCAAGTAAACTGCTGAGTGTCAAGACGTTTTTTTTATTTATGTTTTTAATTCCTACTTCAACAAAACGCTCATGTGTGTCTCTCAGTGAACGATTAATATTAATTTTCAAGCAATTTATTCTGAGGAAGTGAAAAATAATGAAAATATTGTAAATTGATACATTCTTAAGTGCATCCGTTAAGAGTCATTGAAAAAGTATTATTAATTGTTATGCAGTTTGGGCTTTCTTGTCTGAAAACTTTTATTCAATTATTCTTAAGCATGTGCTAAGGAATATAGAATTTAGACGAATGAAATGATAGGTATGACATTAACGAATCGGGAGTAAATAAAAATCTTCATAGTTAACGTATCGTTTTCATCTCTATTTTCAGTAATTCCTAGATGGTTCTGCTTTATATATATATAAATTAATTTTTTTCTCATACTTATTTATTTTATAACGCTAAACAGCACCTTTTTAGAATCGAACTGCAGTGGCCTAAGGCAGCTGATGTAACTCAAGATAAAGGTGTTTGGAGGACTAAATTGCACAGTCTAATTGGACTTCCGCAGCTTTGGAAGGATTGTCTGTTCCACTGATCGGTATTGCAGCATAGAAATTTCTGATTGTATCTTGAGGAATGATCCCTCCTAACAAAGATTGCATGCCATATGCACGTGGTCCCATACGCAGTTGTATTTAGCCCGGTTGAGGGTGGGGAGTTACAAGCAGAGTCCGATCATGTCCCATACATGCTCGATTGGCGACATGGAATAGTCTGGATACTTTGAAGATACCGACTTGAAGATGTCAACACTATGTGAACGAGCGTTATCTTCTTGGATACGCGTCGGAAATTGTAGTGTGAAGCGTCATTGGGAGTTGTCGACGTATCACCGGGCGTTCACATTACCGATTACAAGTATCAGAGGTGACCTGCTGTCATAACTGATGGCTTCCCAAATAAAACACCCTGTGGCCGAACGTTATGCAGTAACTGTGCCGCAGAGAGTTTGAAGCAATGGTCTGAATACCTTCTTGAAACCAGTGATGCCAACCGGTCCCAGACGATTCATCTAGTGCTTATTGGTTCATTGCCGATTCGTCCAATACCGATTGATCCAATGGACTATTCGTCCAATACCGATTCATAAAATGATATGATTGATCAAATTGGATGATTCGTCAAATCAAATTGAATGATATGATTGATCAAATTGGAGCCGTTCATGCAAAGTGACAATTCGTCTATTGCCAAAGGGTGTAAATCGTTCCTTATTTATGTATCATGCATATATTTACTCGTCATTAGTTATTATTTTCCGTCATACCATAATTTTACGCATTGCATTAGTTTGCCATCATAATTACCTTACGGAATTCTAATTGCAGTTTTTCAGCTATATTTAGGAGAATAAAATATTATGAATATAAATAATAGTAATAATTGAAATTGCAGTAGCAGTTTCTGGAATTATTGATGTCGTTTATTTTCCCTCCTTAATTGTTCTCCGATTTTTTTTTTCAATAATCCATTTCAAAGAAGTTTGATCCATTGCGCAAAACTCTCAAGCCAACGGCAAAATTACATACAAAGGCTTCATTGCCGTCATTTACTTTCCATTTTTTTAAATCTCAATAATGCACTTCGCATTAATGTAGTCAGCTTCCAAGTCAAATGCAAGAAATGAACTGAGAAATGAACATATTGAAAGAATTATATTTTCTTTCTTTGTTGAAAGAACAAACTTTGCGCATACATGAAAGAAAAAATTTCGCCGATGTGCACTGTTTAAAATGCGTCATTTGAGAGGAGGGGTTTGAGGTTATATCTATTTAGAAATAATATATTTCGCATCATTTAGTTATAATAAAGTGTTGAAACTGAGAAATAAAACAGGTTAAATTTTTTTCTAGATCTGAGCCTGAATGTTATATTTCATGCGTATTATTAAGAATAAAGTTTTTTTATTTGTTTTTAACACATTTTCTTCAAAGCAAAACTTACTAATGCTATCGCCAGATTCCACCGTCCGTCCTTCTGTCTGTATATATATATATTCGAAAACCATAATAACCGTAACGTACTCTGCTTTCCTTATCAAGATAGCAATTAGTAATTCGTGAAGCATATTAATAAAATCTGATTTTTTTTCATTCCGCAGCGTGTTTTTAAATTCATTCGTTTAGCATATTTGCATTGCCATGAATATTTAAATGTTTCAAGTATATTTAAAAACATTAAAAAAAATGCTTTACACACAAAAGAGTGAAATTTTCATTGTTCCAGGGCGAGTGAGGGCACGTTTCCTTAATATTATATATACTTCCTACAATTCTCAGCGCCGCCCCCCCAACCCCGCCTCCAATAACATTATATTATCGTCATTGGATATTGCACTTTTGAACGAAAGAGCTTTGGACGAGTTGTCCCATTGAACGAATCGGCATTGGACCAGTTGGCATTAGACGAATTGTATCAGACTTATACCAACACTATCTGACCATCTTCTCAATGTGGGCGATGCAGCATGTAGACCATCCGGCTTCACACAGCCCTACAATCCGACCACACTCGAATCCATCGAGCTGCTGATATGGTTGGCGAAAAGGTCATCGTAGCTTCGTCCTCAACACCTTGCTATCAAAACTTTTTCATAGCTTGTTGCAGACAGCTACAGCGCCTGCAACATTTGGATTAATCGCTCAGCTTTCTTCCTGTGATCTTCCGCAGATACCACGTGTTCTTCATGGAAACGTAATAATTTACATATATTACTACCCTGCAGTCACATACTGATTTACACGTAGTCACTACTTCAAAGGGGGAAATTTTACTGTAGAACAGTATGTACTTATTTTATTACGCTGATATTTTTTTTTCTTTGCTTTCTCACATGAAGCATGTATAAAATATTATAATTTAGAAGAAAAATATCGTTTTTGATAGAGATTTCTGATTGGAAGCACATTTTTAGGATGCATGAAAAATAAAGAGTATTATTAGCAGTGTGGTGTTTGTGTCTATATGTCTGTCTGTCTGTCCGTATACATGTAGCCGTTCTTCGTAGGGAGTTATTGAGGTTTAACAGACAAAGCTTTAGCTATTGATTTGCAATATTTATATTTAGGTATATTTCTATCTGCAATAACAGCCCTGTAAATATATGAAGAAACTCTTTGACACAAATATAGAGGTACTTAGAACAGTTTTGTTTTGTGAAAAACATCTTCAATACGCTCCATCAATTTTTTCTTCAATATACGGGGAATAAAGAGTACAGTCCCATATCCTACAGTACTGGACTTATATATTAAAAAATAACGATACACGTCATCTAAAAACGAACATAAATTCTTGGTGAAAATATTAGTTGATTAGCAATTTAAGAATATGTGATAGTTTATACAATGTATGCTACACCTTTATTTCTTACGATGTTTGCTCTGCATATTTAAGTTTACTTCTACATTTGAAAATAACTGTTTATCATATATTATTTTACACAATCCAGTTGTCAAAATGCAATGAAGAAAAATTAATTAGAAGTAAAGCATACATGTCAGAAACTTCCTCTTTCCTCGATAACTAATGAACATGACACGAATCATTATAGTTACAATTTTCTCAAAGCCTTCGAATTTGCAAAAGCTTTCTATCTTTTTAATTTTTTTACTATTATAGTTATTGTTCCCATATTGTTGTATTTTACACTTTTATATATTGTATATAATAATCTGATAATACTGTTGTTTGTTTCATCTGTGATTATGTTATCACGATTAAAAAGATTTGAATGCACTCTCCTGAAGCTTACCAAAAGTTCGATTTTATTTTGCATGCTGTTTTATTTATTTTTCGAACTATAGATAGAATTTAGGACTGAAGTAGTTATAAAGAGGTAAAATTTGACGAAATTCGTTACAGCTGTTTTGAGAAACATCGTCATTTTATAAAATCGCTCTTTGGTAAATACCCTTAACTTTTGAGTGACGAAGTCCATTATTCGTAATACCATTGGTCTGTGTGAACATAGCCTAAATGTAAAGTTTCAGCTCATTAGTTTCAATCACTCAAGCGCTAAAGCACACAAAAAGAACAAATGAAGAGCAATGTGAAAAAAATTTCCGTGTCTTAGCAGAAAATTTTGATAACATTTTTTTACGATCATGATGCTTTTTGCGTATCCTTGATGAGGAAATGAGACTTTAGTCAAGCCAAATCACCAGCTAATGGTTAACCTCAGAACCAGTGTTGCCAGTTCACAGGTAAGAAGATAAGCTAGACCAAGATTAAAAAAATATTTTAACAGGAAAAAAGCTAGATTATATTTTTTTATTTGAGAAACAATAATTTTCTTTAAATTGCAAATTTCATTGGGCAATGAAGCCCATAGTCAAGTTTTGGGCACGTGTAATCTCTCTATTTTGTAAAAATTGAAGCAGGACTTAAAATCGATATAATAAAAAAGATGCTGTAGTGATCTAAATAAAATCTTCCCAGAACGAAGTATACGCTTTTCCTGATATTTGTTTGTTTCTGATTGCAGGGAGGGTTGGATTGTTTAACCTCTGAGCGGCACTTTTTTTGCACAGAATGGGCTATTGATGGCCAGCTGAAAAGTATCCCGAGGGCTCAGAGAAGGTTGAGGGGAAATATCGGACAGCTGTTGGGAGTCAGATGGGAGTCTCCCACAAGGCCATTCAGTGCGTTAACATGCACAGGGTATGAATCTCTCGTAAACGGGCACGGCTTTACGTCCTTACGACGGACGGCGGCCTTTCCAAGCCCATCGGTGTCCCCTACTGATCGAGGGCAGGGCGGGAAGCTTTGCGAAGATCTAGAGAGAGGGAATTTTGCATCATCACCATATTTATACCAAGAGCTATCCAAGAACGCAGCTCATATAACATAGAGTTCAGAGCTATGCTGATTTTTTCATTTAATTTTTTTAAAGAATTTTTTTAACTTAAGAAACGATAAATTTATTGATTATGCTAAAAGGAAAAATAAATATATCACATGCTAAGAAATCCTACAATGGGAAATTTTTATTCGCATTTATTAAAATGCGAATCTTTAATACATGCAATGAGGATTTTTATTTTCTCAGAAGAGAAAACCTATTTGGTTATTGAAATTTTGCATTCAATTTAAAAATAACTTACTGGATCATCAATGGCAGTATTTTCAGGGATGGCGAGGAATTCGTTTAGATCTGCACTGGGACTCGAAAGTTTAGAGAAAGTGTCTGAGGTATTAGCACTTGTGAAAGCTGCGAGTGTGTACTCAGCTGCGTAAATATAAGTAATTCACGGTGGCAATCCTGGGCAGCATAATCTATGAATCTCATAATCACTATAGCGTTTCTTTGTCGCCCAAGTCCTGAATGAATAACGAAATATATTTCACCATTTTAGTGCTCATTCCATTTCAGGTATTATTTTTTGAGTCGGTTCATTTCGCTAAAGATTCACTCCAGCATTATTCGTGAAAGGACAACGAGAGTCAGAGCAAAGCTAGAAAGTGCTTCAAGTGGATATAGGCCTGAAGCATCTCAGCATAAATTGATTTCATTCCATAGCTGAATATACTAACAATCTTCTTAGTCCATGCTACCATTGTCAGGTTTCTCCACCGCACTTGATCATAATACACTATTACACAATAGTAACCTAAAGAGACAGTGAAGATTGCGTTAAATTTGTGTAAAAGGATTGGGAAGCGCAATCGTGAACCGAAATAAAAATAGATGGTTACAGGAGTATGTTTTATTAAACTATGGCTAAAACTCGATCGTCCCTCGTTCGATCGCCTTGATCGGCCTTCCCTTTTAGGCCCTGCGTGCATAATATATAGAGGTTGGATAAGGGTTATTAAATTATACTTCGAAATTTAACTAAAACAAAAATTTAATCACTAAAAAAGCGGTTTTAAAAAAAGCAAAAATTAAAAGAAAAAGTAATTTTTTTTTCATTAAAAAAGTCAAATTTCATGCCATTATGAAACTGAAAATTTTCCAAGTTAGACAGCTTCTAAAAAAGAACTCGATCTAGTTTGAAAAAAAGCTAAGTTAGCAACACTGCCCAGAACATCTTGATTCTTGTATTGTGAACATTGTATCAGTTGTATATGTATTGATAGTCATGGCTTGCACGTTATACACTCATTACGAATGTGAAACCAATAGCAGATATCAGAAATTAATAATACGCTACTCCGAGTGTGAATTTTAAAAATTTTGATTGTGTAGATGTATTTAACACAATATTTTCAAAATTTCGTGATTTTTATTAGATATACAGATTAATACACAGTATACGCCGATCACAAGGTCTGCTTTTAACTTTTCGCGTTTCATTATGTAACGAATTTACTTAATTTCCTTAACTTAATTTTCAAATTAGTCATTTAAATACCATTAGTGTTTTATTTTTTTCCATGCAATTCTAGCCCGGAAAAAGATTATTTCGACATTTGTGTCTGACTTGCCAATTCCCGACGTTATTCTTTTCAGTAGTGTGTGGTACTGGTGAGCGTTGGAAAGCCTGTAACTTTCCCTTAATTCACTTCGTTGCCTCTGGGTGTAGCAGACTTTCTTTCCTCAGCCTATTAAAAACTTAATTTAAACAGTTTGCCTAATAAAAAAAAATACCCCTTCAAGCAGCTTCTTGCCACAGAGGTCTGAGAGGAGCCTGTCAGTTTATATGCCACAGTAGGAGATCTGATAGGATGGCAGGACCTCAGCAGAAAAACGACACACATCCATGTCTAATCAGGGGCTCGAACCCAGGTCCCTTAGATCAGCAAGCGTGCTAACCACTCGACCACAAGAATACATATATTATACGATTTGTTTCTTTAAATATTTGAAATAGAATATTTAATGAGTTAAAAATATTTTTAAATCACGAGATTTAAAGAAAAAAAAACACATTTTTAACTACCGAATTTTACACAAAACTATGGAATGTACACAAGTGGCTACAGAATTCCACACTTTTTCAATCTTGTACCAAGGGAACTGCCATCCATAAATTCTTTCAGAGAATTAAAACACGAATTAAACAGATTTTATTAATAACTTAGATAATTAATATTAACACCTACTAATAAATCATATAAATCCCAATGTTATTTTGAAATATTCTAAACGAAAAATGCTAAAATTTTAGTAAAGAGATCATATTATTTAATGTCGAAATTTTCATCTGAAATAGTATTATGTCAATGTATTGTTATGACAGATGAACGTGCTACAATGAACTTGTGGTGTGATGTATCGTCTTGATGATCGTGTGAACTACAGCGAGAGAATTACGTCACCAACTACTTCGAACGACTTAACTGAAAAATAAAGAACAAGTTGTGAAAATTTGGAAGATTATGTGTGAAAAGAAACGTAGTTAGTCTCAGTCTGTACACGATAGGGTAATCTAAAGAAGAAGTGTTTTAGGTGATGTGTGCGCGGAAGGTTAATTAAGCTTAATAGTGTTGATCCTGTTATTAGATGTTAAGAAAAAGAAGGATGCTTAGAATACGTGAGGTTATACGTTAGTCGAACAAACAGAGTTGATCTCAACTTTTCTGTAGGAAGAGATTATCATTTGTTATTTAGTTATATTTAGTTTGTTTAGGAGTTGGTAAGATTATTCTTTATAGATTGCAGGCTTATTTTTATACTGATTTAGATTTGTGTTAGTTGAGTTGTATAAATGTTTTCATTCACACTTTTGTAATAAATTACATTATTTTAGAATTGTAATTGTTAAATACTATTTTTTTAAACTCACGCTGTTTTCCATCCGTTTGATTCATAATAGTATTATTCTCTCCTGCAGATAAGCTGTTAGTTTTACGGGACACTTATAATTAGAAATGATTTATTTCAATCTGTCTGAATAAATAAAGGATTAAAAAAATCAGATCACTTGATTTCTTTTGGCTAACGCAGTAACATATTTTAATACTTTAAAATTTTAAGACTACCATACATATGTTTCAAAACAAATTCGCTTTTATAGAACATGAACATATATATATATATTGTGTTCATAAATAAAAATATGGAGCATAATATTTTCACAGATAATAAATTTTTTTGATATCAACAGTTAACCCGTAGTTACAAACTTTTGTGACTCACTTGAAGAAGAATAAAGTATGAAAATATATAAAAAGAAAAGGGTATTCAAATGCTTAGTTATTAATCTGAAGTTCAGTTTCTCCTTAGCCTTTGAGTACCCTTAGCCTTCAAAATGTTGAGAATTTTACCTATCCACTGCATCAGTGTGAAATCAAATCTGTAAAATCAAGTTTGCAAAGGCTACCCAACCTTCAAACGAATTCCAAGCCTGGACCTCCTGTAGGAGAGATGCACTATATGTTAACAAACACACTTGATGACTTAAACGGAAATCCTCTAACAAAAACTTTGTAGTCAGTCTGGAAAAAATAATCACCCTTAAGTGTAAATACTTTTTAAGTGACCATTTACTGCATTATGTAGGTAAAAATGACACTCAGTTGTAAAATATTCAATCCTTCAAATTCAATTGCAGACGCGGTTTTTATGGTATGATGTTTGGAGTTCCCACCTCCTCTAGCCGAGAAATAACTCAAAAATAATAAATAACCTTACGAAGATCATTAACAGTTTCTAAATAAAACTACGTTCAACACATTTTAGTACGGTTTCAATATAAGTGAGCCGAGTAATAAAAAATTCAAAAAATATTTTTCATCATTACATTTTTAATTTCTTTTACTTTTTTCTTTGAAGAAATGACTTTAAATTATTGTATTAGAAAAACATTACCACGACAAGAAACACGTGTCGAAATGCCAGAAGCCAGACGACTTCATGAACTGAATTTCCTCCAAGGGCAACTATAACTCAAGTTTCATATCCATTTGAAGCTTGCGCCTGTCACTGATATTATTGTTTTTTTGGTGTTTTTTCCCTCTCTTTATCTTTCTCTTTTAAGGAATGTACGTATGAAACAACCTCACGCAAGATTTCTATCAATCAAAAAATCTGTCACTTCTACGAGGCACAAAACACATTGCCTCTCTTCTTCTTTTTTTCCACGGAGGAAGCAATCATTAAAGGCACGGAAGACAGGCTTGACAGGGCATACAAACGGTGAGTAACAAAGCCCAAATCCAATCAAGTTATCCCTTGGTCGTACTGATCAATAGGTAGGCAGAATGGGCTGACAGGCAGCACGGTACAGGGAAGTACAAGCCCGCTGCTATCTTGCTCGGAGCCGTTTAGGTTAAAGAAAAGACGAGAAGGAAAAAAGGAATTAAATGAAAGAGATAAAAGAAGGAAAAGATAAAATGCATTATCTGTACAGCCGACTATTTATTTAAAATTGTCACAAGAACTCTATCTGTTGGGATTTCGACTCCTAGATCAGTTACAAAGAAATGACAATCCTATTGTTCTCCCTCCTCTCAAGACAAATTAGTTTAAATAGTAGATGCCTTTTTAGCAGACATTCATGATTTTATTTTCGCCCAAACAGTAGTTTATTCTTCTCTTGACATTTATGTTGATTATGAGAACAAAAGTGCCTGAATTATGCATTAGACAAAATTAAATACGCAATTAATTTGAATTATTAAAAATGTTTTGCCATTGTTTGTGTGTGTCCCTGAGTGAGCATGATCTATAAATCAAAGGGTAACACTCAAAGTTCTTGATGCTATCGGGAACCACACACGAAACCTTTTAGACTTGCATGTTCACCATGATAATATATAATTGTCATGACTACTGCTCTAGTTTTTTAACTATCCTAATTACAAGTTTTTTTCATACGTCTTTTCTTAATTTAACTTCATTTGTATTAGTTATTCAATTTGTCCCTTAAATCTCCAAAAACAATGTTGATTACTTTAGTCGTAATTTTTCAATGAATGAAATAAATACAATATATATAATTATAGGCTGATTGCTGCAAACAACTTCATTTTATGTAACAAGTTTCAGCCGACAGCAAGAAAATCGAATTCATTAATAAATACTACATTTAATAAAATGATTCATTAATAATACCACTCTTAATAAATGCCAACTACATTTGTAAGAAAACAGGGATTAACAAAGAACTGTATTTAAAAGGATTTAACCTTCGCAGGATATCTAAAGAAATGTTTTGTAAATATAAATTTGCAGATATCATTGTAATACTTGATTTCAAGAAACTATATTTGCAAGAACATAAAATTTTACTCTTCATTAATTTACCATTAATTTATTACCCGTTTTTAAATTCTAGCAATTAACAAATGTGCGAAAGCTACTTATTCTAATAAATTTTATAATTAACAGTCTTAAACTGCAGTGTCATTACAGTGAAAACTTTCTCTATAAATTTTATTAAATGGGCTTTGCTGTCTTCAATAATTAGGTTATTTTAACTATTTTTTTAATTAGAACAATAATAGAATCATAGAATACGATATCATGATGCAATCGTATAAATATGTGTGTGTAATTAACGTATCAAGCATGCATATTTGAATCAAGAATTAAAAACAAAATTACTTTTCGAAATGTGTTTTTCCCTCAGAGTGAATATCTGTCGTGAGCTGCCATTTGTCCTTCCCAGGAGACGAAAGCGAATCGAGTGTTTTTTTTTTCGTTTAGCTACTTCTTATATGCATACACAAGATAATACAAACAATCGTATCATTAGTAATCCGTTGTAATCATTAAAAGACTGACAATTAATGACAAAGCACTTGCTTCGCTTAATAAAAAGTTAGCTATTAACAGTCCCGCAAAACATGGAATAAATTACATTTTATAATCAAAGTACCCCCGAGAGTTTTGCAGTTTCAAATTACCATCATATTTAAAACCTATGCTTCTTCAGTATGAAATTTAATAAAATTTATTTTTGAAAAATGACACTGCACAACTTGAACAAATGGAAATTTGCTTTTCTAATAAACCTAATTTTAGTCGAAATCAAACTCAAATCATCGGATCTAAATTTCCGGATAAAAGATTAAGGAGTTCCGTCGCAACATTGCTCTAAATTCTTCTGCTGCTGCCAACAGAATCGTGCTCCAAACGTTATTATGCCTCATTCTAAATTCACAAGCATTGTAAAACAATGCAAACTACGATTCTAAACTGGTCATCAAAATTATCGTAAGGAAGTAACAAAAAGTGTGCATCGGGATTACTAATGGAGATTAAAGGGACATGGCTAAGGTATAGATGTTCCTTTCCTGTGTTGTCTTTTGCTCAGGTCTCGCCTTCCTTTCAGATCTTCTCTTTGGTGTATTATATTGACAGGCTCCTGTCAGAGCTCTGTAGCAAGCAACTGCTTGAGGGACAATTTATCTACCTTTTTATTTAGAGGATGTACTATCCTCGTACAGAAATGAAAGCCTAGCACCTTCGATTCCTGTCCTCACTACGAAATCGAAAAATTCAGGTGAAGTCCGTTTTCATTAAAGATTCCTGATTTCATCAATAGTTCGGTAATTACACATCTCCTTATGGCATCCCATATATATATATATTCTCTGAGACTGGATCCGGATGACGGTGGCAATCCATTCATTGGATACATTGAATCTGAACATATTATTTGGCTAGTCACACTCCTTGTTTAGAAGAGGAACAACATTTTCATTCACCAGAATTAATTCTGACCCACCACCTGAACCTACATATTATTTAACATAGGGGTCTAGGTACTTATGCCAATATCTCTGAGCATTAACAATACTCCCCTCAAACACAATGAGATTTGTAAACTTTCCTACTTAAAATACAGCAGACTGTCAGATCATAAATGTCCCCACAAGGGATCCTCTCCCCCAAGTCACGGGGCTGGTTATAAGTCACCACCTCTCTCTAGACCAGAGGTTCTCAAAATTTGCGGCGTCATGTTCCCTTTTGATTTTTGAAAAACCCTCACTCATCCTCATCTCATCAACAACTCCTTTGTTAACAGCAATTTCATTAATGATTAATGGTAAACGTAAAAATCTCACATTCTTTTGCCCCCCTTGGAATTATTCACGCCCCCAAGTTTGGAAACAGCTAATCCAGATGAATATGCATTATGAGTCAGTTTATAGTCTAAATGGGACGCATCCGTGAAAAGTGAATGATTCCAGTGATCGGAAGTCTAGGATACATGCATTTGCACCATTTCAACTGATTTGTCTGTGGCATAGAGTTAACGAGATGTGTAAGGGGCATATTTCGACGCACTCCAGCCAAGTGGAAAAAACGCTCGTCATTTTCCAAGGTGACGAAGTGGAGAGGCTTCGTATCGGAGAGTTCTTGTTCTTCTACTGTGTCTTGTCCTCGCATTGAAAGTCAGACTCTCTCTGGGAAGTTTTCATCTTGGAAGGTCGTCCAGTCAGAGCCAGTCTTAGTTAAAGAAAAGTTCTTATTTTATCAGCTACGAGGCACAAATGAGGGTCAGTCTTTTTATTTTTTTTGCGCAAATATAGTTTATGTAAATATATTGTTATTATTATATAGTTTACACTATACAGTTTCATACAGTAAGTTTAGCGACCACCCAATCTGCCATAATTCTGGTAATTTGCAATTGTTTTAATTCTAGGTAGCTTTAAAACGCGACCACTGAAGCTGATCTACCTGTTTTGACAATTGGTAGAGAAATATTACGTTTGGAAGCGTAGGGTCAGTAGTCAGAGTGAGATTGAACAAGTTGCTGAAGGCAAACTATTGGTTGATGAGAATAGAGTCCAACAATGTGAAGGTCCCAGTTGAGACACACTTACCTTCCTTTGGCTGCAGTAGTATGAACGGAGATATGTAGCTTTGGCAGTTGAGTTGTTTGATCCCTGAGCAGCACGTTTTTCTACGCCATGAGCCAAATGGCCAGGTTACAAGAACTCTGAGGGCTCGGAGAATGTTGGAGGTTGTGTCGGGTTCTTTTACCTCTGAGCGGCACTTTTTGCACGCAATGAGCTAAATGGCCAGGTCACAAGGATCCTGAGGACTCACAGAAGATTGGGAAAAGGGGACCCACTGGAGAGCTGTTGGGAGACAGATGGTAATCTCCAGTCCAGGCTATCCAGAGTGTTCTTTAACGTGTATAAGCTATATCTCTCCCGCACACTGCTCCACAGCATAACGTCCCATCTGATGCACGGCGGCCTTTCAAAGCCCATCGGTGTTCCGTATTGATCGAGAGCAAGGTGGATCGAGAGCAAAAGTGGAAATAAATCTTAATGCTGGCCAAGATGGGACTGAGACGGTCAACTGCAGATTATGAGCATGGCACACTACCAAATGATCCAAACAAGCCCCATCTCTTGCAGTTCTGCGCCTCCTGGCATTATAGTCCGATGTAGCCGTCATTTATGATATTGTAATCCTTGAATGTCCTTGACCAGGTCTCCTAAAACCGTTCGGTTTATAGTGACACTAGCGAATCTAGACACCATAATTAAGAATGAACTGTCTTCAATCAACCGTGTCACTCTATCATTCTGATTTTTATATGTGTTCTTTTCAGACATGCTGAAACAATCTGCTATTGAAAAATGACGGATCAGATGTTGACTTTGAACTGATCGAGCTCTTCAGGTCTTGCTTTCTTTAGTGTCTACTTCATTTGCACAACTGTATAAGCACCACACCGAATTAGTTATGTTATTCTTCAATGCGTTGTTAACACCAGAAGATGGGTGTAATCGATTTTATGAAATATGTTTTAAAGCACAGGAATCATGGGCTTTCTGGTCATGTTACATTTACATTTCTTCTAAAAAAATAAATCGCAAAATAGCTTTTCTTTCCCAGAGTGAGTTCTGGAATTGTTTTTTAATATACGTATTCTTCGCTGATAAATGAAAGCACGATAGAATTGTAAAAGTGCAATCTTTATAAGACGAGTTAAACGCTTTTCCCATGTGTAAGCGCAATAACTGGGACATTCTGAAGATCACGCTGGATAGTCTTGATTGATGGTATCCCTCTCTCTGTAATAATTGAGCAGTAGGTCTCTTTAATCCTTCCTAATCTTTTCTTTGACCTATTTATTTATCCCATTTCTCAAAAAACCTCTGTATCTCGGACGTGAAACAATCCAATATATGATCCAATATAAGAGATCAGAAGCAAAACAATTACATTAGCTTGGACTTTTTCTACTGAATTATGTTTGAGTACAACAATATTCAACGCAGTGCGAATAAATAACACAATAAGTTAAAAATTGTTACGTAATAATTTTTAATATATCTGTTTTTCGTTAAAAAGCCTAAACTACTGAATAAATGTTGAAAGGAAATGTTTACGTAGTGTTTGTTTTTATTACATTACTCTAATGATTAAATCCCGCAGCAGAAATTTGCTGGAACCATCTTGATTGGCAACGTGCAGAGAACAACTCCCATTTACTTGTCGCTGCTAATCATCCGTGCTGTACTACACTAATTCAGTGTTACGGACTCATAGTATTTCATTACCATCTCTCTTCTAAAAGAGAAGGTGAAACAGAGTACAGAAACAATTTCCTTTTGTAATCAGAGATGTACCCATGTTCTCTAAATTTTCACTAGTGCAGTACACGTGTCTAAGCAAACTGTTCACAATCTGTTTGACAAACACCAAGTACGCAAGAATCCTTTGCACAATGAATTATGTAAACTTAATTAGATTCGACAGATCACAGCGAACATTTGTGTTCCTCTTCCTGAGTGGAGGAAGCAGCAAATGAAACCGTTGAGAAAGAGATAGAGAAGGAGAGATACATGAAAGCGTGGACCAATGCATGGACTTAATTCTAGATAATAATGGTCACTACAACTGAAAGAAATAAGAACTAAAGAGTAATTACAAATCCTTATGAGCGACCAGAGATTGCTTTTGTTTTTGCTTTTCGCAATGATAATAAGATTCTGGGATACAGAACAGGACAAACTAAAGAAAATAATCCTAAGAGCGCTGACAAAGTTAAGATAATTTTGTTTCTGTTGCGTTGAAAATGGAAAAGTTTAGTTTATTATATTTCCATATTCAGTACAGAATTCGACAGATATGAGTATGACCTAAAAAATACTAGCTTAAGAAAAAATATATCCAAAGTCTCAAATGGTCACTATAAGGAGTATCATTTGCTAAAACTACCCGAAACATATTTAAAAGGTTAAAAATTGTACTATTATTTCCCTAAGATAACGCGAAATGCAATCGATTTTCTAAGATATGGAATATAAATTTTATTCGTATATTCCAAAAAATTTTATCTAATTATCCTCTCATAATATTTGATATTTATATTTTCAAAGTTATTATCCTTCAATTCGCATTTTTCGATTGCTTATTTTAATAAAGCATTCTTTTTACCACAAAATGAATTATTCACCTCTTCTTCATTGGTATCAACATAATGCGTATCTTTTAAAACATTTGTTCTACTGCTCAACTTTAACACTCTTATTAATCCCCGTCAAAATTTTTCGTTTGTTAAGCTTATGTTATTCGTTAAGAAAACGAAATGCCGCTAATTCCTTATATGATGAAGAAAAAGAAGATAATATGCAAAGTTATTTAGATATACAGCATAAAAAGTCTTCAAGGAACAACAATTTAGTAATGACGCAGAGTACTTGGTTAATCTTTTGCATATCCTAACACTTGCCGTTTGTCCGAGCTCAAGATGCAAAAGAAAAAAAAAATGAGTAAAATGATTAATGAGGAACCCGTTACCTTATCGATAATTTTCAGTTCCAACCAAGACGCAATACAATATTCATGATTTCTTAGCGGGAACAACGTTATCTCTTGTGGCCATGCTGGAAAATGATCCATCGACAATAAATCACATCGCATAAATGAGATGGTTATTTCTTTGGTCATTAAAATTTTACGCTGTAGGAGGTCGAAACGTTCTTCTAAAGGGCACCTTGTTTATATTGTATTCTTCTAAACTAACATCGTTAACTATGCTCTTTAAATAAGATAATGATTTCAGCCTCACTCTATTATCTCGGAATATGCTAAACAGTCATAACGTCACCGAGATATTTTTTATCCCATTCCTAAAAGATATTGATGCTCTGCATTAATTACAATATTTAAGAAGAATTGCAAAACTGAATTACTCAGCCATTACAGAAGCAATGGTTATCAACACAAAGCAAATTAAAGTGAAGAAAACTTGTTAAGTGAGTGATACTTAAGTTTTTTGGAATGATTTTCTCTGGGGCATGTCACTCAGTTTAATTGACTTGTAAGTTGTGTGATAGATACTGCAGATGTATGACATAAACAGAATACTTTTGGAACATTCACGGATCTGAGGACAGCACGTATAAATAAACGAAACTTTGGCTTTATAACAGTTTGTTAGTGCTAAAACATGGTGGTGAAACTTGGCCCTTTTTAAACAAAGAATAACAGAAAATAGTAAACCTGACAGTGGTAACTAATATTTATGCAGAATCGTAGGTAGGAATTGGTTTAATTACCTGAATAATGAGAGTTAATGTGGAGTAATCATTCACCCTTAATTAAGTTGGAATTTATATAGGGAGGTAAAAAAAAAAATCATTACAGTACTAAAAAAAGTAGTAGTTTATATCCTTTCAAGTTTCAAAATATATTAGTACATTGTTTGTATGGCAACTCTTTAGTAGATATTTTTATGAGGTGCAAGCATGTAATATTTTCGAACTTTTACAGATTTTCTGTGGTAAAGATTATATTTTAGTTTATATTTGACATATTTTAAATTTACATTTATCCTAAAGTTATACCCACATCATCAAATATTTTAGAAGCTGAAAAAAAAAGAATGCTGTTTTACAATATTGCTTGGTGGGACAAGGTATTTCAAACAAAAGACCTTTTCTTCTACAATTATGTTGCAACACTAATTTTGGTATCTGACTCTAGTTGAATAAACAGAAATAGTATATTTTCATACATAAAAAGTTGTCTGTGTTATGAAAATTAACCTGATACTGAGAATTTAAATTTGAAAAGACCAAACATCTGAGATTTTTAAAGGAAAAATAAATTCTGAAAACTGTTTTCATACCTTCCCGCTCCAAGCTAAATATTTTACACTAGAAGACATTCTGCGTGAAATATAAATTGATTATAATGATTTGGAACATAGGTGTCCAGTACGCTTCCCACTTGCCACATATGCAGAATAGGTCATTACATTGTGGCGAATGCATGAATAAGAAATAGCATTAGTTATACCCATGGAAGTAGGAAGATAACAGGAGGAGCCCTAAGCACTTGAAAATGATGCTTCGGCGACTGCGCGGCAGCCATGTTGTTCTATTCAAAACATTGATCAGTAGTATAGGTGAGTAACGAAGTGTTGCGCTATAAAAATTTAATTTTTTTCGACATTTGTATTATGGCAGCCTGTTCAGCTTACGGCTGCACGAATCGCCCTTCAAAAAAGATACCAGGAATTACCTTTCATCGGTAAGTTTGTCATTTTTATAAAAGTATAAAGAAACTTTCAAAATCTGGTAATTGTTTGTTATTGTCGTATTCAACGAAATACATAAATAGTTCTGCCATACAGTAATTCTGTATGGAAATATTCATTGCATAAAAAAGCAATATAAATTCCAAATAGCTTAAATGGGCTTTCTCTTAGTCGTAAAAAAAAATCTTCCCGTATATAACGCACAGTAAAACTGAGTATAGCACGTGAAAAGTAGGCTTGATTGCAGCGGCAGACGGTTTGTTTTGAATGCAACGATATGGCTACCGCCCTGCTGCGTCAGTATCATTTTCCTTGCACAGGGAAAGCGCGTTAGGGCGTCTCCTGTCATTCATACCTCCGTGTACGTTACCTTCTAATGGGTAATGTGCTCTGAAATATTTCCGGAATAGATGCATTTTTAAAGCAATTATTTTGTTTTAAATTCTGAACTGTATTTCCTCTGATGAACAAAAAATTAACTTTTAATAATGTTTTGTGCAACATTCGAAATTTTAAAGTACAGTAACGATGACTTTTGAACTGAAGTGTATCGAAATTCTTCTTAAATATTTTAATTAATGCAGAGCAAATTTAACGAAAGAGTAAATTTAAATTATATGTACGAAAGTGTGCTGTGAAACATTTGCTGGAATATTTTCATCCTATGTAATAATAATATGTTGTTTCTGTCATGTGTAACAGACTCGATTACCACAGGAAAAAGGAAATCAACTCATTATGAATCGAAATGTATTTTATTTGATTATGAGTGTAACGGTGAGTTCTTTACTTCGTTTCCCGTCGGTGTGTGAGAGTTTGCGTCGATACTCTTTCACTAGATATGTCAGGATCTACTTAAGCGATCGATAACTTTTTCACTAGATATGTCAGGATCTACTTAAGCGATCGATAACTTTTTCACTAGATATGTCAGGATCTACTTAAGCGATCGTTAACTTTTTCGCTAGATATGTCAGGATCTACTTAAGCGATCGATAACTCATTCAACTACACATGTACGAGCCCATATACATATACAACTTTATTCGTCAACTACATGAAAAGCGACTAAATACAAGAAACAGCGACTGCCGCGTGGGCAGTGGCGTTCATAAGAAGGAGGCCATGGGGGTTATGGCTCCATCCAAGAGACCCGCAAGTGTGTAATTTTTTCATTTCCACATCCACCCAAATTCTTTTCCAAAAAGGTAAACCCCTGACGCCTTCAGTACCCCATATGAAGGCAAATATAAGGACATATAAAGGATTCTGTACTCCAGAAATAACACTTTTCACTCCAAAACCTTCGTATGCTCCTAAATGGCCCCCTCCAGGATTAAGACTTATGGTCGCCCCTGCGGCTGGCCAGTCACGAAATACCGCAGAGTTCCGCTCTATTGAACCAAGGCTAAGCCTTCAGGTTCACAAAGAAATCACTTACAGGAAGCCAGATGACGGTAATCACCGCCGTACACCCCCAGAACTCTCTCGCAACTCTCTGTGCGTTGAAACTTCCCGCTAAAATGCAGTCACGTGTTGTCCACTGGGCATGCAAGTCCGTAGGCCAATGGGTTATGTCCACATCTTCTGCGTCCCCCCTAGCACCCCAAATACTTATCCGTTCCCCGGATAATCACATCCAGTCCCACCCACCCCAAATTCCCTCCCCCAATTCCCACCCCTACTTGAATGGGGCCATTTTTAGTTTTGCCTCAATATCCAAATTCATGGCAACCAACCATGGCCATAATTTAAAAAAAAGGACATAATTTAGCCTCCTGCTCAAAAAAAATCAAACAACATCTTAGCCCCAATAGCTCTCTCCCACTCTCTACCCCCCACATTCCATGACTAGCAACTGGTATATCTTCTCCCTCCCCTCCAACATCTTCCTTTCAACCACTGGGCGGCCTGCGGCCAAAATGCCCATTTGCCAAACTGTACGGTTGCTGGCCTTTCACTGTGCCGGTCCGACTTTACTGTTTTACAACAGCACCCACAGCCCACTATGCCTGTGGATCTGATGATAAGAGGACTGAGGCCCCCTTTACAAATAGGTCCAGATAAGATCGAAGAATGTTAAAGAAGAAGAATCGCGTGGCCGAAACTTCCCGAACACAGAAGTCCTTTGGCACATTTCTCATCCCCTGCCCCGACGGAACTGGCTCCGATGCTCTTGCTAGACGAAGAGGTCTGTCACACTAGCGTTCATTGCTCCCCCCCCCCTTCGCCCAGCTTGATCGAGCCCTTACAATGAGATTAATTTTCACTGAATGATAACTTGATTGCACCGTCACATGAAACAGTTTGTACCTTACATTCTAAAGTTCTAATCTAGTGAAGCACTTTAAATGTTTATATTCCAGAAAGGCAAGCTTTACGAGTTATAATATTCCCTATGTATTTATGATTATTACACAAATGACGCATCTGTCGTGTATTGTATGCACTTTATCATCTGTGTATGACGTTTTTATAGATCTGTGAACAATGCATGTACCTTATTGCTGGCTACAAAAGAAGTTTGGCCCTTTGTTACATCATCCATAAATGTCAATTTTGATATGCTCTGATAAGTTACTTTTCAGGAAGACGCGAGCTAAGCGAGGCAGCAACGGGCAGTCAGGGGATTTTGTCCCCGTGATGGTTTTGGCGGCTTAGTCTGCAGGGGCAGCACACGGACGAAAAATATGGTCATCTTATACGAAATTCCAAACTTGTCTCTTTGTTTTGAAATACAAAACAGTTGTCTTTGTATAATTTTATTTTAGCCCATAGTACAGATCCGATACTAAAAACAGATTTTAAAAAGGACTATAAAATTTTATTCTATAAGGAATACAGAATATATAGAATATCAATTTAGCCACTTCATTTTAATTTTTCCTTTCTTTCTGTTCGGTGGAATAACTTAGTAATTGCGATATCCTACTCAAGTCTTATTCTCAGACCCCCCACCCCATCCGAAACTAAATTCGCAGACCTCCTCTTAAAATTAAATTCTGAAACCATCCCCGAATTAAATTTTTGAACCCCCTTCTTAAAATTATTCTGAGTACATCCCTGACAGAGTCCCTAGCCTTTAAATAATAGATCCTAATTAAAACACCAGGTAACTGCAAAGTAGCTTAATAACTTTAGACATATATAATTATTGTTTTTCTCATACAAAAGGGAATCAAATGACATGAGAATTAAAGGAAAGATATCAAATTTATGGATGCTGAATATGGGCACCTGAAGAATCTCGCCCACTCTATGAATATCTTGGCGATAACGACAATAATTCTGCCCTTCAGTTCTTCCATGGATTGTGGTAATGGTGTGTGATAATTTCCATCTTTGATAAAAAAAAAACAATTAGAAAGAAAACGAGTTGAGTGGTAAAACCAACGGATAAAATCAAGTACAGTGAAAATGAAATCATGTAATGGAGCTGTCACGAGCAATCCAATGCCTTGGGAATTACAGATTTACAGTCTTCCACATGCTGGAAATAATGGATAAAAGCGTTGCACTTTCGTTGCTTCCTTAAACTAAAATATACTATTTGCTTTCATTACACCTGTTAAATTAGC
Organism: Ryuthela nishihirai; assembly: GCA_038380435.1. Classification (NCBI taxonomy): domain Eukaryota; kingdom Metazoa; phylum Arthropoda; class Arachnida; order Araneae; family Heptathelidae; genus Ryuthela; species Ryuthela nishihirai. Next base: position 80,783,741 of record JAWZYU010000009.1, on the reverse strand, counting down.
CATTCTGTGGAAGCAACATTTCCCATGGCCACACAACTGCGAACTAATAAGAAACAAACTTGGAATATTTCTCTTCATTATGGTGTAATTTGTTTCCTTTCGTGTGACAAGTAGTTACATATATATTTGAAGTTGTAAAGCTATTTTGTACTTATACTATATATTTTTACCCTATAGTTTTATGTAAATTACATTTCATATTTTGACAAAATTAAGATAATAACTGAAGTATACATATATGCTAAAAACGATTTTTAGTACATTTGATACTTTTGATGAGTGGTTCTCAACCTTTTATGTTTCACGTACCCCCTGGAAATGTGTATGTAATTGGCGTACCCCTTGTATAGTTATACTTTAACTATAGTTTTATCTAACAATGGTTATTTTTACTTTGTTATTAGATCTAGCGACTTTTGAGCTCTCACGTCGTACCCCAAAAAATTTTACCGCGTACCCCACTTTGAGAACCCTTACTTTAGATGAATAATTGTAAAATTAATAATAGTTTCCAGAGAAAAAAATGAAATATAATGGGGTGGGGGTTATGAAGTTTGTCGGCTCGGTGGCGCAGTGGTATCGCTCATTGGCTCGTGGCGACACTACACTGCTGGGGTCCGGGTTCGAGTCCCGGAATGGCAGGCCATTTGTTCTATCATAACCTGCAGAGATTCTAGTACCTTTAGGAGTCTGATCACAAATTGTAAGCAGAACTTTTATGCAATTCATAGCTTTAGCTGTCTAATCTATAGAATATGATTCATAATTTTATCTATTATAGCGTATATTATTCACTGATTTTTTACACTTCTCCAGATAGCTTATATTTCATTCTCCAAGTAGTGTACTCTGGAAAAAACATGTTTAATCAGAAAGTGACATATTTTATGAAATACAAATTGAAATAATAGGATGCATCGCTGAGCACATCAAATAAAAAATAAAATTAACAAAAGCAGAAGTAAACGGAAACGTAGTAATTCCCTCTTAACAACCTTTCTAGACTCAATGAAGAAAAAGAAACTAACGATGGGAAAGAAAACATTGAAAGTTCACGATCTACAGATTCCTTCCGAGTCGTGACCCGCTGAGTCGAACGTTCTCTCTTCTTCAGCCACCAGTTTCAGTAGAAGCATCGTTATTTTGTAGACCACAACACACACTCACACATATGCCCAGGCAAAGAGAAAGACAACGCATTCTGCTGCTTCTGTACACTGACCATAAATTCTCAGAGATGCTATCCGTGTGAGCTGTCGTCTTGTAGGCTGTCTCTTCCCGGTATCTCTCGGTCACTATATCCTTTTTTATCGCCTCCCCTGACGTCTCTAAGCATGTCTACCGTTTATCGGGCCAGCGTGATGGGCATCGGGTTATCTCCACAGAAGTTGGGTTTTCTTTTGCTGGAGTGAAAGGAAAGTTACGCCTTTTGTCTTCCTTTCTTTGATATTTGCTGAAACTTAGCTGATTCAAAACGTAAAGACTTACAGCAAAGGCAATCACTCAGTGAATATGAGATATGTTTAACATTTCAAATTACATAGCCTGTGTTGATAAATGGATTTCATTTGAATTTTATTGAAATCAAAGCGATTGGAGTGATAAATATACATTCAAAATACCTACCATCTACATCATAAGACATAGATTATAGTCTTTGTTCACTCTCATTCTACAATGACAGAAATAAAAAATGCAATAGGTCTTCCAGGGAAGCTCTCTTCTTTCAGTTCATCAAAGACAGCTTTTCCATGCTCCTCCAAAACGATGAGAAGTATCCAAATCACCTAATTGCACATTTTCAAATTCTAATATGATAACATTTAAAATCAAAGGTATAAACGAACAAAGTTGGTTTTAAAATACCATTGGGTTCTGGACGTTTTCAATTAGTATGCCTATATGGTCCTGTCATTTCCAATTGCTTTAGTTATGCTGGAAGTTGGGTTGTTTTACCTCTGAGCGGCACTTTTTTGTACACCATGGGCTAAATGGCCAGGTCACGAGGACCCCGAAGGCTCAGAGAAGGTTGGGGGAGGGACCCACTGGACAGATGTTAGCCTCCCGTCAAGGCCATTCAGCGTGTTCTTTAACGTGCACAGGGTATGGCTCTCCCACACACGGGGCCACGGCTTAACGTCCCATCCGACGGACGGCGGCCTTTTCAAGCCCATCGGTGCCCCCTACTGACCGTGGGCAGGGCGGGGAAATTTGCGGAGATAAATCTCAACGCTGACCCAGCTGGGACTCGAACCTGGGAACTGCAGATTACGAGCATGGAGCGCTACCGACTGAGGCCGGCCCGTATGCTGTAAGAGATTACGGATAACCTATATTTCCAGTCTTCTCTAACATCCTTATTTGATTTTTGATCTTCATTACAGTTTGTTTACATCATTTTGATTAAATTTCGTAGTTTGGAAATTGTTAAATACTCTTTACCGAATTAACCTTTTTTATACGAGTTAATAAGTAATATGTTAAATAAGTGGTGCATGCTTTTACTTACTAGCTAATATTTCCTCTTTTGATTGGCAACTCAGAAGAAAATTAATATTCTAATGAACACGAATAAATATTTTAATGGAAGTAAATAACATATATTAGGTCTCACGTGAGTTGTCATCATGCTCCATGTTGAGATGTGCTAAACGTTTTAATTAAATATTCATTTTACATTAGGCTGTACTATTCCCGTGGCCGAGAAGTTAGCGCTTGGCCACTGATCGGTACCTGCGTTATAACCCCGGGTAAGGCATGGATGCTCGTGTTGTTTTTCTGCTGAGGTCCGTCATCCTCACAGATGGCGTATGAACTGACAGGCTTCTGTCAGACTTGTGTAGCAAGCAGCTGCTTGAGAGGGTATATTTTATTGTACAATTTGCCTGATTGATACTTTCCTTACAGACGAGCAACATTTTATGCAATGCTTTTACATACTAGCTTTCATGAGGTTTCTACGTGGTAAAAAAAGGAAATTTTATATAATGCTTTTATAAAGTAAAATTTCTGAATTTTTTTAAAATTTTTAAAATGTATTTTAACCTTGTTTTTTAAAACATGCATTTGTATTAATTTTTCCATTTGCTTTTCTAAAGTAGCTATGGAGTTGCTAGTTTGCCGAAATCTTTCTCATTATCTTTTCTTCGGGCTGGCCTCAGTATTACATTTATACAGAGACACTCCGATCTACACAGTCGGAAATCCAAGTACACAAAACACCGTTCCTAGATCAATACAAAATGCCTTTTTTCTCTCTCTATCTTTTCGTTCCTTCCCTTTGGCAGTGAAGACTTGGGCTGAAGGCTCAGGGATTGTGGATCGATGCGATCGCTTCTCTCGTCTCAAGGGATACGATTAAAGCAGAGAAGCCTGGCCTCCAGTCCGCATGGGGTTCTGCTTTGCTGGAGAGCAGAACAGAGCTCCCTTATATAGCATGGCCTAGCTGCACGAGTGATTCATCACCTGGTAAACAGGCACCCAGACAGAGAGAGCCGCACTGCACTGGGCCTTCTTCATGCATCACTGGATGAATTGACGTCACTGACACTGTACTCCAGAAGAAGAGCGGCGATGATCAGAAACATTGTATCGTGTACAGGGTGGGAGATTCTTTTTCTTCTACTGCCCCCCCCCCCTCCAATCCCCTATTTCTTTGCCTCTCTCTCTCTTTGTTTTCGGTTGTGAAACTCAAGCTTATCGCATTCCGATTGGAATCGGATTACCGTCTTTCAGAATGGATCGACGTCTCGAATTTAAGTAGTTTAGGGATAGTTTTGGATTTCCGCATTTCGGCTAATTTAAAAGAATCCCTCATGTAATGCATAGTTCATGAGGGAAATCGCTAAGCATTTCTTACTGGCTCTGAAATTCTAATTTTAAATGGTTATTTGATCTCAAAACTAGAAGGTAAACATCATTTTCATTGCTTAGAAATGCTGAAATTCATAGCTGGGAAAAGTAGTGGAACATATAGGGGAATTGAGACTAGCGATAAATGGAGTACAGTGCAAATGCAGTAAAGTGCCTATTTTTCTAATAGAAAGCAGTTTTCACTTTTATTTTTTTTTTGGAAAATGCGATGCTTAATTAGAAAATAATCGTGTGTATAGAATTTCGGGAAATAAATTTACCATCAAATGTTTGCCTTCTGTCATTGCTCTGTTAAGTGAATCTTGCAAATTTCCTAATAGTAGATCACGATAATATATAAATATATTCAAAAAGTCATATATGACCCAAAAATATATATAATAAGTATTGAAACTCATATTTCTTAAATTATTCTTCATAAATATTTTCTTTAAAAACATAACATTTAACATATTTTTATTATATATTTACAACTACGTCTAGTAGCATTTTGATATCGATGTATAACTAGTATGCTTATTATATACGGTTTATTTCTGATATTTTAAGTTTATTAACAAGATATGATTGGTCGTCACTCATTGATCACGAAGAAAAATGAAAAAAATAATGTGAACTGCTGAATAGATTTGAAGTTGCGGTCAAATCAAGAAATCATTTTATTTCCCCTATTCAATAGCATCGAGGTGCACATATGGAAAGATGGCGACCTAGAGAAATACCAGGAGAATTCTTTGACTACAGAGCAAAAGAGAGGGGAATTTGCACTTCCTTAGAACTGAAGCAAAACCAAAGCATTATAAAGCAAAAACACATATCAAAGATGAATCTTGACAACAGGAATCAGTAAACTTTGGTGTTCCAATCTACAAAAGGGTTCCAAGAGAGAGATGAAGAGAAGAAAATATTTTCGACGAGTTTTTCCCCTTCCACTTCTCATCAAGTAAAAGAACAAAATGGTAATCCATTTTATTTTTTCAGTTTAATTGTTTTTTATAATGATCAGCAGACGGAATGCTGCGACATTTTAAAATAAAAAAATATATTCTAAACATTTTTCTTGTAAGCGTAATAAAAAAATGGTAAAGTGCCAAGTTTTAGGAAATAATTCAAAATATCCATTGTTTTTATTTTTTTTAAATAATAATATTATAGCAAGCAAATAACTTATTAGTTATGAATTTTACACTTTCTACTTCTGAGGAGTCTTTTAGCCTTTTAGTTCTACAAAGTTCAACCATACGTTTATTTTATTTTCGTAAATACAGGCTGTAAAATTTCGATATTTATTGCAAAACCATGAAAAACAAATTTATGAGTCGTTATTTAAAAGAAAAACACTTTAACATGTTTTAAAAATTTATATATATATATTATTTTTTACTTTTTAATACAAGCATTGAACCATAAAAAATAAATCAGCCTTTAACTATAGACGTGCTATTTAGCCAAACTAGTCCAGATGCACCGTCCCACAGACGGCGGTAAAACTTCTCTATGTGAAAATAAATTAAACAGTTTTTTTTAACCAGCTTCTCCATAGGCCACCGGAAGATGAATTGCTTAAGTAAATTTAAGACAGAGACTCACAAAGTCTAAATCTGAAGCATTGGGAAGGAAGAAAAAATGTCAGCGGTCTCAGACTATCGTTTCTTTTTTGGACTCATGTGATCCCGATATTGCAACGCGTTCAATTTTGCAATAATCAGTGGTTTATAATGAAATTCAGCTATTTTTACAATCTTGCAGACGAGTATCGTTCAGTCATGATCCCAATGATGATATAACCGAAAAGCACTTTCAAAAATTGCATGCGGTTCTAAATATAGTGATTTAAGAACAATTTATGGGTTGTAGGATATGCATTCTGATCTGAAGCTCCTCAAAATTCATTAAAGATAATGTTAAGTACAGAAATTTTACAGACATGAATGAATTGCATTTGCATTTTTTCAGCATTTTTGACGCCTCTTCAATAGAACGGAAACGCAAATTTTTAAGTGTTAAACGTGAGAAGTAGAAATGCAATTAAAATTAATAAGAATTGTTTGACTTCAGAAATTCTCTTTTGAAAATCTTTAAAGTTTCCAAAATTATATATATATATTTTTTAATTTTGGGGCATTTCGATGCAACATGGTAACTTTCGTGAGCATTAATAAAAGATTAGTCTGAGGGCTCTCGACAGCTCCGAGAGAAATGCAGTTAAGTGACACGGATTCGTGTATGGGTGTATGGAAGCAGAGACGGATGGACATTTATTGTCAAATTTGTGTTCTTGCAGAAAAGTCCAAAATTGGCAATTAAAACATGCACCATAAAACGACAATTGTCGACTTCAATGTCCACCTCATTCAGTTTAAATACAAATTTTCTTTTAATTCATATGCTCTACCCATAAAATATGCCAGTTCAAATTAAAACATGAAATCAAAATTCACAATCATTCCTATACTCGTCATGCTTTGGTTCAGCTTTTCTGCCAGTGGGACAGGACTTTTATATTTTGTACCAAGTATGATGAATCTAGAGAAAAATAGGAAATTTTTGAAAGTGGTACAAAAACAAATATAGCAGGATCACTTTAAATCAGAGTACTGGATCTTCCAAAACGATGTTATGCCCTGACACTACCAAAATGATAAAGCAAATTTGGCTATTGATTTTATTTTCTACTAATGACAGATAAAAAAGCAAAGCGTTGTAGGTAGATTTCATAATATTTTCCCATTTAATGTGGAATAATATTTGGAAGAAGTAAAAATCCAATTTCTACTCTGTCTAAACAATTCTCTGGAATTTTGTTCATTTAAAAATTGGTAGCATGTGATGGCAAGAAATTTAAAAATTCTTTTTCTAGAATCACTGATTTTAGCTATATGAAATTAAATCTGATTTTTGTTATATGAAATTAAATATGATTTTAGTTATATGAAATTAAAGCTGATTTTATTAGTTGCTTACATGCCTCGAAGAATCCCTGATATCTTTAAGACTTAAGGTAGGCCAACTAAACATTGATGATGAATGGAATCAATACGTATTAATAGTCTTAATCGTTAAATCAAAAATTAATTTTGCTCTCTTTCATATTGCAATTATCCTTCAATATTTAGCAATAATTATTTATGCTTATGCATTATTATTACTTCAGTGCAAAATGTATTAGCCAATGAAACATTAAAAAAAAATTTTTTAGATTGCTTTTATTAGTTTCTGCTTTTTACATTGCTTTTATTAGTTTCAGTTATTGTATTAGACTAATATTCAACTTATTATAAAGAAACCAATAGAGGAAAAATTTTTAAAAAATACCATTTTTCTAGTTTTTCTGTTCTTTCGAAGTATACATAGGCAAAATTTTACAGAAAAAAAAGCTAGTACCTCTAGCAGTTTTGTCAAACACGAATATTACCAAAAATCACAAGTTATTTTCATATTGCATTGTAATAACTTCAGACAAAACAGCGAACTAATTTAATGAACGAAACGATGCGTTTAATCGGTAAAAACAATAATATAATTGAAATAAAAAGTTAACATGGTACTAGTTAAATTCCACGATATTCTGAAGTTCGGTTAGAACTTCCTCAACAGAATACAGCTAAAGGTACCAAAAATTTTTGTTGTTTTTCTTAAATTCTGAATTCAACAGCTAAAGCGGGAGGAATATTTGAATTATAAATAAGTGTACCGCTACTGAATATTTCTTGTTTATTATTCATTTGAAGTGGAAATAAAATAAAGCTCTCAGAACTCCTCTTTCTAGCGTTGCTTATCTTCCGTTACCTTTAACCTTTAAATACTCTTCCATTATCCCGTAGCCCACATTTTTTCTTTCTTTGTATTTCGTCTTTATCACTGCTTCTCCCGATCCTTCTTATCCTCGTCTCTATGGGGCTGGATGGCCACTGCGTAAGACAAACACAACCTACACCAACTTCTCCTACGTCGTCGGATTAGCTTCTGTTCTCTGGTCTGCCTTTCTGTTTGCATGTCCAGTTCGGTGCGTCTGGTTTCCATAACAACCAGATGACTCAGCAGACAAGAACAAACTCTTGAGCTGAGGATGCTCGTCCTTCAGATGAGGAAGCGAACGGAGAGAGGAAACGAGAGAAAGTTCTTTGGGTAATGGTCCTCTGACATACATTAATTCCATTGTCATCAGGTTTTTTTTTTTCCTACGTTTCAGCTTGTTTTGAGATGAACTGAAAACCGAGAGACAAGGAAATAAAAGAAAGATGAACATAGCGACACTGGAGTAGATGATGACCATAAAAGAAATGATTAAGCGACTGTAAATTGCGAAAATAGATTCCATATAATTAAAAAAAGGTTAATGAAAGCTAATGAATGGATGAGTACATTGCTACGAAGTCATACAATGAAAAAGACCTTTAGAATGAAATTTAATCGTTGACGTGCAGCTAGATGATAATATTTTCAATTAAAATTAAAATTTTAATATAAAATTAATTTTTAAATTAATTAAATTTTTAAATTAAAGGAATCGAACAGTGGCTTTCTTATCTAAAATCAGTTGTTTATAGTCCAATATTTGTCACGTTAACATCTGCTATTTTTAATACTTTTCTTCGTCGGAAAAAAATACGCTTTTGCTGAAGGTTTGATGTAACAACAACAGATTTATTTCTCCTCAGTCCTCCCTAAATTAATATTCAGAATGATTGGTATATTTAATCACATGGCAAGTCAAAACACAGAAAGGCGAAAAATCACAAACAGTTTGCGAGACACATACCATGAAAGGTTCGGTGTGAACCGTTCTGGCTATTAAAATAATAGAAAAAGTGTTTAAATATTTTATAGCAATAATGAAAGAATGAGATAAGTGCAGATTTAATTAAAGAGAACAACTCTTCATGAAATAAGGCAAATGCAACATATTGCCCTGCATAGCTGTTAAAAGAACTTAATGTACCTATCAGTAACCAAAGCATCATATATGTTCACTTTAGATAAATACTGATAAAATCTCGCGTTTTCGAAATATGTCTTTCTAGGAATAAGCTAGAGTATATCAAAAGTTACAGTGTGAGTAATTGTCATATAGAAATTTCTAAATAAAACTGAATCATAGACCAAGTCATAAGGTGATTAATGGATGTGAAATACAAGGATTTAAAATTGATATCTTCTGCAAGTATTACTACTATTAAGTTCCATAATATAACTGTTTAATTTTTTTCAGCAAACTGAATTTTGCAATTTTTGCTTTTAATATCGATAGAAAATTACTATAATTTTCTATAATTATACTATAAATATATAATGTTAGCTAATGGTCTGTAAATGGTAGCTAGGTAGTCACTGGAAGGAGAGCTATGCACCAATCCCTTGTGATGATGAATAGAACCGGCCAGGCCTAGCACCTAATTTCCGACCCCGCCTTCTCGTGGTGCGGACCGTTAGTAACTTCAAAAGAGATACTCTCTTGTGGAAGTGAACGGAAGGGGAGGGCTGCCAGATTAGTGTGGCCTACTGATCTGGACAACTATGGCTATTTTTCTTTTTTTTCTACCCTGTTGAGGAGTGGTCAACCACACAGGGTCCTGGTGCTGACCATATAAACCTACTGGACTGGACAGATATATGGCTCTGAGCTTGATTATGGATCCTGATTTTGCTGCACTGGTGGGCTTCTGTGGAGGGAAAATCTTCCGCTGTGTTTTCTGTTTGTTTGTGGGTTGACAGCCCCAAGTGAATAGATTCACAGGATATGTTTATCAGCTAGTGGATAATCCTGAGCAGAAGTCATCGCAGGCACCTGAACTCTTTGTTCTATTGGCATCGTCAAATTCTACGTTGGAGGAAATCTTCCAGTGTTGATGGCTTCAGCCTTTAGTAGTGGGGGAACGGGTCTTTGCCCCAATGTCTGCGATTAGGGGGCTGTTTGATATTGTCGGCATTCCCTCTCTCAATAAACATAGTTTCTTTAAACATCCCACTAACCATTTTCTCTCCATAGGTAGTTGGAATGTGAGGACTCTGCACAGAGCTTGTTCTCTTGATGTCCTCACACAAGAATTCCACCATTATAATTTAGATATTCTTGGCTTGCAAGAGACCAGATGGACAGATAAAGGTCAGATTCTTAAAAATAATCTTAAATTTCTCTTTTTAGGGAGGGACGACAATAAGCATCACCAAGGCGTGGGTCTGCTTTTCAGCAGACACGCTAGCGATGCTCTTCTAGGATATGAGTGCATTAATGAAAGGTTTCTTACAGCAAAATTTCAGACAAGGGTTAAAGACTTGAATGTTATCTGCTGTTATGCCCAACTGAGGATGCCGATGAGGATGAGAAGGATAGGTTTTATGAACAACTTCAGGATATTTTGAATTCTGTCAAGAAAGGAGATATTACCCTTGTTCTTGGTGACTTCAATGCGAAAGTTGGTACTGACTCTGACCTCTGGGGAGGAGTAATAGGTCCTTTTGGTATTGGTAGCTGCAATGGCAATGGGCAACGTCTCCTACAGGTAAGTAAACTCAATGGATTCAGAATAACTAACACTTATTACAAACACCGTGGCATACATAAGTACACATGGGTTTCACCTGATGGGCTGCATAAGAATATGACTGATAACATATTAATTAATAGCAAATGGGCTAGTTCTGTTTGGAATACCAGGGCATATAGGGGAGCTGAAATTGGATCTGACCATTACCTTGTTAAAAGTGTGTTGCAACTTAAACTTAAAAAGTGTTGTGCTAGGGTTAAAAAATTTACTTTTAATACTGAAGCTCTGAAAGATCCAGTTATAGCCAAAGCTTACCATGATAGGTTACTTAGTCATTATGACAGTCATGGTTTGCTTACTACTGAAGTTGAGGAAGAATGGGATCATTTTAAACAGGCTTTTTTGGACACTAACAGTACTCTTTTAGGAAAAAAAGGAGCAGAAGAGGCAGAATTATCTGTGTGATAAGGCACTTGAGCTTATTTCAGAAAGAAATAACTGCAGGAATGCCCTTAATCAATACCCTACTAGTACTAATAGAAAGCATTACAGAGAACTTAATAAACGTGTAAAAGATCAGTTAGCTGCTGATAAGAATCTTTGGCTTGATGGTTCGGCTGACAAAGCCGAGGAAGCAGTTAGACAGCACAACAGCAGAGAGCTGTACCAGATACTTAATGTTTTATGTGGTAGAAAACGGACAGGCATACAAGGATTGAAGGATAAACAAGGTAAGGTTATAGAAGGGGAGGAATCTGTCATGGCTAGGTGGGCTGAGCATTTCAGTGATATTCTAAACAATGTAGTTAGTTCTATTCCCATTGTTTGCAATGATGATGGATGCGTTGGTGGCTTTAATGTTAGCCCTATAACACAATCTGAAGTTATTTTGGCTGTTTCTAAACTTAAACTTCATAAATCCCCAGGGGTAGATGAAATTACTACGGAAATGCTTAGAGCTGGAAATGTTTCGGTTACCACTTGGATGACTGAAATTCTGAATATCTTTTATGATAAAGGCATGGTTTCTAAGGATTTTACCAGAGGTATTGTTATCCCTATTTTCAAAAAAGGTGATCGCAGTTCTTGTGATAACTATAGGGGTATCAGCCTACTCTCTGTTCCAGTTAAAGTTCTTTCCAATGTTGTGCTTAATAGAATTAAGAATCTGGCTGACAGTCAATTGCGTGATGAGCAATGTGGATTCAGAAGTGGTAGGGGATGTGTGGATCAAATATTTTCACTTAGGCAGATTCTTGAGAAATGTTTAGAGTTTCAGAAACTTTTGGTTGCTAGCTTTGTTGATTTCAAAAAGGCTTTCGATTCTGTTGATCGTCATAATTTGTGGTTGATTATGAAATCGTATGGTATACCAGACAAGTTAGTTAACATAATGAAAGTTCTCTATAATAATACTGAGTCGTGTGTGAGAGTTGGTAAGGCTTGAAGCAATTGGTTTAGCATTACTTCTGGTGTTCGACAAGGGTGCATTTTGTCTCCTTTTCTCTTTAGCTTGGTTATTGATTATGTTGTGCGAAATTCACTTCAAGGGAAAGATTTTGGCCTTAAATGGGCTGGAGATACGAAAATTTCTGATTTAGATTATACTGATGATTTAGCCCTTTTGGCAAATGATGTTGATGAGATGAACTCTTTCATTCGAGCCGTTGATGAGACTGGTAGTAGAGTAGGTTTGGTTATAAACAGAGAGAAAACTAAAGTGATGAAAATTGGTCCTGAAGGCTGTGATTCAGTTAATCTGAATGGTTGCAGTCTTGAGCAGGTGTCACAGTTTAATTATCTTGGGAGCTATGTAACAGATAATGGTGATGTGCGGCATGAGATTAACAGACGAATAGGGATTGCTGCCGGGACTTTTAAGAATCTATGGAGAGTGTGGAGAAATAGGCGTATACACCTAAAGACTAAAATTAGACTGTATAATAGTTTGGTTCTTTCTAGGGTTAGTTATGGTAGTGAAACTTGGACACTTTGTAAACAAGATAACAGGAAACTAGATGCTTTTGATTCCAGATGCTTACGCAGTATCTTGGGCATTAGGTGGTTCAACTTTGTAACTAATGATGAGGTTAGGCAAAGGAGTTTGCAACCTCCTTTAAGCAGCATATTGTGCAGAGGGAGATTCCGTTGGTTTGGCCATGTTGCCCGTATGAATAATTATAGATTGGCGAATAGGGTTATGAACAGTGTGCCTAAAGGCCTCAGAAAGAAGGGGAGACCTAGGATGCGGTGGGCAGACAATGTCAAACAGGACCTTGTTAGAATTGGTGTGCAGTGGCCAGATGCAGTAGAGAAGCTCAGGATAGACATGCTAGGAGAACTAAATTGCACGGTCTGGCTGGACCTCCGTAGCCCATGGCTGCTTGATGATGATGATGATGATGATGATGATGATGATGATGATGATATCATTGTATAGTTTTTATCAGCGGAAAAATGATAAATTAGTTACATATCACAGAGAAACATTACCCAATAAATAGAATGGTGCCCTAGCCCGAATGGCTTTATTCCGAATTCTAATTAAAGGAGAATGTTACACTGCTCTGCTCCACACGATGTTAGTCATACTGAACAGAAAAATTTATTTATTCAAATATCACCTGAATAAAAAATTTGGAAAGCATTTAACTTTTTTATTTACAAGAAAACAACTTAATCCTAAGATTTGGCTTTCTGTCTTGCTGTTTAGGAGTTTTGACTTCATTACGTCTAGTTTGAACATGTTATGACCATTAGAAATATTAGGCCCCCGGCAGCATTATCTATCTTTGATGCCAGGGCATTCTTACTTCATTGCAGCAGTTCGATAAATTCATTTTCGTGATAATTATGTTTATATCATGTTGCACATTACCGGTATCTGTTACACATTGGGTTGTTTTACCTCAGAGTGGCACTTTTTTCATATAATGGGCTAAAATTCCAGATCAGAATGATCCCGTGGGCTCAGAGAAGATTGGGGAAAGGAAACCCATTGGACACTGGTAACCTCATGCCAAGGCCATCCAGCATGTTCTTTAACGTGCACAGGGTATGACTCTCTGCACACGAGGCCAAGAATTTACATCTCATTTGACGGACGGTGGTCTTTCCAAACCCATCGGTGTCCCCTACTGACCGAGGGTAGGGTTTACACGGTGTTAAATCTTAAGGCCGGCATAGGTGGGACTCGAACCTGGGAACTGCAGATTATGAATCAACCCCGCTCTATCTGTCACACAACTTTCGAGATAATTAAAATCAGAAAATGGAAAACTTGTTCAAGTGTACAACCTGTTACCAGTTTCATCAACAGTTGATAAAAGTAATAATAATAATTAAGTTCTGATAATATAAAACAAAAGCTGTCATATTTATGATATCGCAGAGGTTTACATATAATATTTTACATAAAGTGGGAAATATTAGAATATATCAATAGTAGGTAGCTTACAATCAAATTTAAAATTTGAACTTAAATAGCATATAAACAACCCTAAAAATTTGAACTTAAACAACATATAAACAACTCTAATAAAGTAGTCAATTTGGTCAATATAGAAAGCTATCATTAAGTTAACTATTCTTTCATTGTACCAAATTATCCCACATCAACCATAAATTATGTCACCTAACAGAGTACAAAGCCTTTTTCAATGTACAAAGTAAGCAACCCTATGAATTATAAACTCCAAACATTTTTTAAGAATTTTTCTGAGTGAAAAGATTTACACTCTGAAGTCCGTAGCATTTCTGAACCTTTATGAAGTAATTTTTTGTTTATTTAGAAGTTGCTCATCCACCAAACGTTTCATTATGTAAAGTGCACTGACTCAATGAACTTATTGGGAACCAAAAACTGATGTCTCTCTAGTTATCAGATGAGTAAAATCCTTAGAAATGAGAACTTTATTACAGAAAATATTAAACACTTTGGTCAACCAGCACCAAGAGATATATACTAAAGCAGCAAGGGGGACAACAAATTATAGAATGTCAATTGAATCCACAATAGGAAACATAAACAGGAAGTTTTCAATCAACTATCCACCTACTGCCAAAATAAAATAATCAGAATAAAGTACAACAGCACGTATTTAAACGAAACGATGTATAAATTTAAAAAACGGCCACCCATAACTAAGTAGTGGGACCCCATTATACGGTAATTAATACTTCCGGAATGACGTCACAAGCCCCGCCCACTTCCGTGTCACGTGATATGACCACGCTCGCGTCCGCCCCATTATTAATATTCGTAATTAAAAATTCATAATAATTAATAAAAATAATTAAAACAATTAATTCCTCTTTATTGAAAAACTTCCTTTATTAAAAATGAATCACCCTTTATTAAAAACCCGTGGCGCCCTCTAGTGTATATGATGTCTATTTTTAGTCTATCTAGTCTATTTTTAGAAAAGCCCTGAATTTTAGTCGTAATTTTACCAATTTTTGACTCCCTCTCATTAAAAAAACCACTTATCAAAATTCCGCCCCTTTATTAAAAATTCCTCCTCTTTATTAAACTCCCCCTTATTATAAATCTCCGAATAAGTCCCAGGGTTTCTACCAACTTTCGGTGGCAGCCCCTCACAGAATGGCTGACGCAATCCTTGAACTATGTCCCAAATTTTGCGAATTCCACCTTAACTAGAATAAAGACTATCACGCACAAAATGTTTTAAAAGACTGTCCCGCAGAAAACGAAAAAATACTATTGGGTAAAAAAATTAATAAAAGGAAAACGGCGAAAAAATCTGGTTTAAAAACAAATTATTCGTAATTGTGAAAAATATTCAGGGGTAATATGGTCTGATGACCCGTATATGCGACATAAAAGTCTCGCGTTCGGAACCTCACCCCAGACCATGTTTTACTGACGGATGGTTTTACAATCTGAAAAGTCCTGCGAATTAAAAATTATTATTGCAAACGGGGAATCACAAGGGTTTTATTGACGGATGAATCTTGGATCACCCCCTGCGCTGTCAACCCCCTTTGTTTCCATATCAGGTCTTACAACATGAAAACCCACTGACACTCTTGATCGTAGTTTTCGGACTCTAAATTTTTCCAAGTCCAGAGAAGGATACCAGCCCTTCTGACTAAACCCATCCTTATTTCAATCTCCTTTCGTTTCAGGCTATCACAGGGTATGGAAACAATGTTTTCTCTTATCGAAACATCCCCTTTATGATAGGTCAGGTATTTGTTTACCCCGTCGGAAGAATTTCCCTTCGAGCCCCTAAACCTCCAAGTGTTGCGCCTCTGTTATTTAGTCTCCATCGGGTTGAAGGATGTTGCCATCAGATATCTGCGTTTCAGCGTTAGGACTTGTTTTGGAAAGTAGTTTAACGTTAAAATCCTTACAAATTTCAATCACCTCCCAATTTATTAACTTATTTTTCTTTGCTAAGTTGCTTCAAAGACATCATGATTTTAAAATTGACTAATAAGACTAACTGTTTTAATTCCCGTATATCCGTTGAGTGACACGGTTTAAAGCTTTTTATTCCTAATACTTATTACCGATGCATCCTCAGTACTTCATGCAAACTCTTTCCTAGGAAGTAACGCTACTTGGTAAGATAATATTATTTCTTCCTCCGAAGAAAAATCAGCTTATGGGAGTATTTTTTTTTTAATCTACAGTTCTAAACGCTCTCACAGTTTGTAAAAATCGTCTTGTCCACCGTTTACTGGAGTGCCTCATCACGCTGATGAAATTCGCGTTGCGGCGTCAGTTACACGCTTTACAAGGTCAGTCGTTTTCATCGGGTAAAGAAACGCGACAGAATGCTATAGAAAGTAATAATGCTAAATGTAGAATTCACACGTTTCCGCTTGCATAAAAAATACTTTAGTTCCAACATGAGTTAATGGAGTAGGGAACATTAACAAATACACTAAGCTACTATAAAAAAATAATACATAAGTCACGCGATCGTACCCTCTCAACTTACCTGAGTTAATCCACCGAAATTTTATTTGCAACTGGACTGAGAGTCAAAATTTAGCAAATACTTCAACGATTATATCAGTATATCTATGGAACAAGCTTCTTCGGCTACATGAAAATCCGTCTAGCTATGCTCTGACATATACATTGTGATCGGGCCTCAGCAAAAGAATTCTGCACATATGTCACGAAAATCGATGTTCTCGCATAGAGCGTACTAAATGGCAGAAAAGTACCTTTACAAACTAAGAGCGTGAAACATCCCAAGTCCCAAAAAACCTTCTAAAAAATATAGAAAAATTCCATACAAGTTCCCACTTCTAACATAGCCTCTGTTACAAGTACTGAAAGCTTCCACTATCATTGTCACGTGATCTGCCGAAATGCAGGGAGACAACTGCGCAGCAACAGGCAACCAGTGATAAAGGTCACGGGTCAACTCACGCACTGTCCTATGGAACAGCCCTACGATGCGAAAAACAGATATGCTACTGTTTATCTAAATCATTTACTTACAGGAAGAGCGGTCTGCTCTTTGAGTTTTATCTTCCTCGAGGATGCCCTAATGAGAAAGTTAAATAATTAATGTTACATGCAGCAATTCAAAATAAGGAATTCTTCTGCCGATAGATTAGCTTCTCGATAAGAAAGATCGATTAAAAGAAAACGTAACGTCTCAAAACACCCAGACAGAGGGCGCCCTGTGCCAGCTTGAAAGGTAGCAAGGAGAATACATGTAACAATAGTTTAACCACAAGTATTTATTTTTTAAGTATTAGGTATTTCATACAACTTAGGTATTTTCCTACGTAAGTTTACTTAGGTATTTCTAGTGAACATGGAACATTCACTTTTTGTGCAGGCATGTGAATATCACATTTCAGTTCTATGTGAAATTCACTTTTCTGAATATGGGTGAAATTTATCCATTGGAGTTAACTACAGTGAAATCCTCACACAGGACAAGGAACTCACGTTGGAAATAGGTGATAAATATTCGAGATCAATAGCTGAAGGTTGGCTAGAAGGTTGGGGGGAGGATATTGAGGTAGAACGGTTGGACCGGTAGTGGGCAGCGATGCTACTTATTGGTGAATTACCAGTACTAACAGAGTTGGAAGAGCTGGTGCAAGGTGAAGGCAAACCAGTTCAAACATATGTCTGCTTCTTCATATACTATTCTTTCGAGAACAAATGTTAAAAGATTTCAAATGATACATGTGACAGTTAAAAAACAGTAAATAAGTGATTTTCTGCGTTTTGAGCATTTAACCAGCGCCATCTATCGGTAAAGGTCATTGTTTCGCTCAACCATTGCGAATCATTTGATCAGACTTTCAATAGAAATTGTCTTTTGAAAGTATCGTACTATAGGGTGAACATCATCCTGAAGCAGTCAAGGGCTACAGAGGTACAAGGGCTACAGAGGTTCTCCTTTGTAACATTGAATTTCATTGATTCTTATCGAGAAGCTAATCTATGGGCAGAAGAATTTCTTATTTTGAATTGCTGCATGTAACATTAATTATTTAACTTTCTCATTAGGGCATCCTCGAGGAAGATAAAACTCACAGAGCAGACCGCTCTTCCTGTAAGTAAATGATTTAGATAAACAGTAGCATATCTGTTTTTCGCATCGTAGGGCTGTTTCATAGGGCAGTGCGTGAGTTGACCCATGACCTTTATCACTGGTTGCCTGTTGCTGCGCACTTGTCTCCCTGCATTTCGGCAGATCACGTGACAATGATAGTGGAACCTTTCAGTACTTGTAACAGAGGCTCTGTTAGAAGTGGGAATGTGTATGGAATTTTCCTATATTTTTTAGAAGGGTTTTTTGGGACTTGGAATGTTTCACGCTCTTAGTTTTTAAAGGTACTTTTCTGCCACTTAGTTACACTCTACGCGAGAGCATCGATTTTCGTGACATATGTGCAGAATTCTTTTACTGAGGCCCGATCACAACATATATGTCAGAGCATAGTTAGGCGGATTTTTATGTAGCCGAAGAAGCTTGTTCCATAGATATACTGATATAATCGTTGAAGTATTTGCTAAATTTTGACTCTCAGTCCAGCTGCAAAAAAAATTTCGGTGGATTAACTCAGGTAAGTTGAGAGGGTACGATCGCGTGACTTATGTATTATTTTTTTATAGTAGCTTAGTGTATTTGTTAATGTTCCCTACTCCATTAACTCATGTTGGAACTAAAGTTTTTTTTATGCAAGCGGAAACGTGTGAATTCTATTTTTAGCATTATTACTTTCTATAGCATTCTGTCGCGTTTCTTTACCCAATGAAAACAACTGACCTTGTAAAGCGTGTAACTGACGCCGGAACGCGAATTTCATCAGCGTGATGAGGCACTCCAGTAAACGGTGGACAAGACGATTTTTACAAACTGTGAGAGCGTTTAGAACTGTAGATTTAAAAAAAATACTCCCATAAGCTGATTTTTCTTCGGAGGAAGAAATAATATTATCTTACCGAGTAGCGTTACTTCCTAGGAAAGAGTTTGCATCAAGTACTGAGGATGCATCGGTAATAAGTATTAGGAATAAAAAGCTTTAAACCGTGTCACTCAACGGATATATGGGAATTAAAACAGTTAGTCTTATTAGTCAATTTTACAATCACGATGTCTTTGAAGTAACTTAGCAAAGAAAAATAAGTTAATAAATTGGGAGGTGATTGAAATTTGTAAGGATTTTAACGTAAAACCACTTTCCAAAACAAGTCCTAACGCTGAAACGCAGATATCTGATGGCAACATCCTTCAACCCGATGGAGACTAAATAACAGAGGCGCAACACTTGGCGGTTTAGGGGCTCGAAGGGAAATTCTTCCGACGGGTAAACAAATACCTGACCTATCATAAAGGGGATGTTTCGATAAGAGAAAACATTGTTTCCATACTCTGTGATGGCCTGAAACGAAAGGAGATTGAAATGAGGTTGGGTTTAGTCAGAAGGTCTGGCAACCTTCTCTGGACTTGGAAAAATTTAGAATCCGAAAACTACGGTCAAGAGTGCCAGTGGCTTTTCATGTTGTAAGACCTGATACGGAAGCAAAGGGGGTTGTCAGCGCAGGGGGTGATCCAAGATTCATCCGTCAATAAAACCCTTGTGACTCCCCGTTTGGAATAATAATTTTTAATTCACAGGACTTTTCAGATTGTAAAACCATCCGTCAGTAAAACATAGTCCGGGGTGAGGTTCCGAACACGAGTCTTTTATGTCACACATACAGGTCACCAGACCATATTACTCCTGAATATCTTTCACAATTGCGAATAATTTGTTTTTAAACCAGATTTTTTCGCCGTTTTCCTTTTATTAATTTTTTACCCAATAGCATTTTTTCATTTTTTGCGGGACAGTCTTTTAAAACAGTGGTCTTTTAATAAGGGTGAGTCCAAAATTGGGAATAATCTAGGTTAAAATCTTTCTAAAGTATACACTAGATGACACCACCAAAAATCTTTTTCAATTGTTAGGAAATAAGACATAGTCGAGTGCGACAACGTCCAGCTATTGACACCAAGGTAGCAGGTTCAAACCGCTGCGGCGGAAGGAATTTTTGTTTTAAATACATGAGATGTACTAAAAATAGCACGGACTTTGGTTTGCATTACAATTAGATTAAATGCACATAGGAAAACTGATTTACCACACGATGGGTCAACAAGGGTGTCTTTAAAAAGGGGGGGCCTAAAAAATAACCGTCAACCATCGGGTCTTTAAAGAGGGTACTTAAAATACAGGTGGGTCAACCAGGGGGCAGTTTTGATAAGGGTTTTTTTAATGAGGGGGAGTCAAAAATTGGAAAAATTACGACTAAACTTGTTTTTTTAAAAAAAAACAGTACTCAGCATATACCCTAGATGGCGCCACAGGCTTTACTAAAGGAGGAGGAATTTTTAATAAGGGGGTTTGTAAAGGGGGATTAATTTTTTAATTAATTTTAATTAATTATTAATTATTAATATTAATAAGGGGCGTGGTCGATTACGTAAGGGGACGTGGTCATACCAAGTGACTGGAAGTTGGCGGGGCCAGTTACGTCGTGGGGCCAAAGTCCAAGTCAGCCTATAGTGGGGGCTCACTACTTAACTACGTACAGTGTAAAGTATCAGTAAATGTTATCCATATACTCACAGAATGTCCGGAATATCATGAAGAAAGAAAGAAATTTAAAGCAAATCTTAGCAAATTTATTAATATGGAATTCTCACTTCAAAACATATTAAACTCTCCTTCGATTCCTTCAGCTACCTGAATTTGAATCGAATCATTAAAATTTCTGAGAAGAAATTAGATTCCATCTACTTTCTAATCAAGAAAAAAAAAAGATGTTTCCTTGAATGATATTTCAGTCTCCTCTGTTGCACTTGCACCCACTTGGAATAACACCTCCACAATAAGCTAGCAACAGCCTACCACCGAAACCCTTAGGGCCCTAACAAAGAATTTTTTAAACTCTTCACTATTAAGGAAAACAGACCTCTCAAGCCTTCTATACTGGACGAAAAGTGTGAATGAGTGTTCATGCAGAAGGATCAAAAGTCTAGGGTATAAGATGTTTAGCTGTGAAGGGATATTAGTTTTTGGTTTCGTTAGAATCAATTGGTTTAGGAAAAAACATATTTTTCTAATTTTCGAGTGCAGAGTAGGCTTTCTTGAGTATATTTTATATTAATGTCGGTAAGATAAATCAGGAAAAAAATGAAGTAAAATCTGCTTTACATTTGTCGCAGTCTACTTTAGGTTGAATAATCAATTGTCTCCAAAGTATAACATGATGTAAGGGATAGATGATGGATATGTTGAAAGTTTTTTTGCTTTCATGTACGGTATTTGAAGATTTAAGTTCGTAGTTTACTTGTCATATTTCATGAAAGAATTCGCACACAATACCCCAGACTAAGTTATACAATTTTTTTTGGTTATCTGACTTTGCAATTGTTCTCTTTCACCTAGATTCATATAGCTAAGAATACCATATGTAAAAGTATTTGCTTCAATAGGTGTGTGTCATCCAACTGACCTTTCTACCTGACAAGTTTTTGTGAATAGAATCCTGTAGAAGATGGTTGATTTTAGATTAGGCGAAAAAGAAATTTTGTTGTTCCTATTTCCTATGGAAGAGTCCAGAATCCCTAAGGAAATTAATAACAGCTTCCTTGATTTCTTTTTCTCGTTTAATAGTAGTGTTTGTAGTTTGATGGTATGGACATTGATCTTTTTAGGTTCTCTTTTAGCATACTCCTCTGCAGGTCATACGTAGGGCATTCCGTAGTACATACTGTAGATCTATAGTGTTATAAACTTACACAGTTTGGTGAAGGAGTTTCTATAAAGCATTTTTTTTTACGAAAGTGTGTCATGTCCGTAGTCTAGAGATCTTATTTTGTATTTGTTTGGATAGGGTAATAAAATTTGGGTCTATTTTTTCACAGTTGGTGCAGATATTTAATCTTTAGTTATTTATGAGTTATTTTTCTCTTTCCAAGTAGTTTTGAATTATTTTTTCCTAGATTGCATTTTTGATGGTTTTAAAGTATTTGCTTTCTATGTTGATTATGTTGATGTGCTCTAGGCTAAGGGCCTCTTTAGCTGCTGAATCAGCCTTTTCATTACCCATAATACCTAAGTGGGAATGAATCCAGCTTATATGTATTTTGTTTTTATTTTCCGTTATACTATTGTGTGATATTTGGAGGATGTTTAGGATTAAGCTTTTGTTATCTGTTTTGTTGATATTTTTTCCAAAGATTGAATAGTTGCTTTACTATCTGTGAGGATGTTTATTATTTTGTTTGAGTATTTTCTGGATTCCTCAAATGCCATCCAAATAGCATATAGTTCAGTAGTAGTTGAGTTGCAGTTCTTGTTGATTCTCACTTTTGCTCTTTTTCTGCTGCTTTGGACAAAGATAGCACTGGCTGACCTTTTATTTTTATTGTCAACTGATCCATCAGTAAAGATTACTATTTCCTGTTTTTCTTTTTCTAGGTATATGGCATTTGTTGTTTTGGCTAAGGCGTCGTTTCTAAGAAACTTCTTGGAGTAATAGTGGATTGTTTATTTCTGATTTATGCATATTTCATTTCCATACTGGTGGGTTTTCTGGGTAATTTGATTGTAAATGGGGTCTTCCTTTAGTTGCTTGACAATACTAGATTTGTCCTTCCGGTGACTACCTAGCTACCATTTACAGACCATGTTATTTTTACACTACAACATGCAAATTTGTCAGGTCAGAAGGAGGCCAAGAATCGTGAGAGGTTGAAGAAAGAGACGATCTGATGGAACCTTCCGAAGAGCCCATCCAACCCGTTTTTAACATGTATAGTCCATGTATAAGCCTTTCTTACTGATTGCATCTCAAAGTGTTATCAGACAGAGGACTGTTTTCCTGTCCTGTTGAGATCCTGTTGAGATCCTTCTTACTTAATGTTAAATATAAAATTAAATTTCAATGTTGTAATCAGATTCATGAACCTTGGATTACGAGCCGTGCTCTCTACAGACTGTTCCTGAACATGGTGCTGTTTACTTATGGCGATAGGAAACGTTATTACAATTCAAATTAACATTTTTCTCACTTTATAGACAACATCAAATACTGTAAATACATAAATGCTGTTATAATACTTTATAATTTTAATGTACTTAAATGACATATTCTTGTTAAAAATAATGTAATAAAAATAATATATATAGTTTGCATGTTCAGAGACGAATATTATAATATGATACAAATGGCTGTGAGATTTTGTCTGAAGGAAAGAAAGTTAATATAAGTCACTCTTAAAAAATTGGAATTATACCGTTTTAGGTGTCATCATCCTCAAGCAGCCATGGCCTACAGAAGTCCAACCAGACCATGCAATTTAGTTCTCCAAGCATATCTGTCCTGAGATACATCTGCTGCATCGGGCCACTGCACAGCAATTCTAACAAGGTCCTGTTTGACAGTCTGCCCACCGCATCCTAGGTCTCCCCTTCTTTTTGAAGCCTTTAGGCACACTGTTCATAACTCTATTCACCAATCTATAATTATCCATACGGGCAACATGGCCACACCAGCAGAGTCTCTCTCTGCACAATATGCTGCTTAAAGGAGGATGCCGACTCATTTGCCTAACCTCATCATTAATTACAAAGGTGAACCACGTAATGCCCAAGATACTGCGTAAGCATCTGGAATCAAAAGCATCTAGTTTACTGTGATCTTGTTTACAAAGTGTCCACGTTTCACTACAATAACTAACCCTAGAAAGAACCAAATTATTATACAGCCTAATTTTAGTCTTTAGGTGTATACGCCTATTTCTCCACAATCTCCATAGATTCTTAAAAGTCCCAGCAGCAATCCCTATTCGTCTGTTAATCTCATGCCGCACATCACCAGTATCTTTTACATAGTTCCCAAGAAAATGAAACTGAGACACCTTCTCAAGAGTGCAGCCATTCAGATTAACTGAATCACAGCCTGTCTGACCAATTTTCATCACTTTAGTTTTCTCTCTATTTATAACCAAACCTACTCTACTACCAGTCCCATCAACAGTCCTAATGAAAGAGTTCATTTCATCAACATCATTTGCCAAAAGGGCTACGTCATCAGCATAATCTAAGTCAGAAATTTTGGTATCTCCAGCCCATTTAAGACCAAAATCTTTCCATTGCAGTGAATTTCGCATAACATAATCAATAACCAAACTAAAGAGAAAAGGAGACAAAATGCATCCTTGTCGAATATCAGAAGCAATGCTAAACCAATTGCTACACGCCTTACCAACTCTCACACACGACTCATTATTATAGAGAGTTTTCATTATGTTAACTAATGTATGGTATTGCATACGATCTCACAATCAACAAATTAGGACGATCAATAGAGGTGAAATTCCCTGCTGACCTCAGCCCACCTAGCCATGACAGAATCCTCACCTTCCACAACCTTAACTTTTTAATCCTCCAATCTTTGTATACCTGTCCGCTTTCTACCACACAAAACATTAACTATCTGGTACAGCGCATTGCTCTTGTACTCTGCAATTGCTTCTTCGACTCTGTCAGCCAAACCATCAAGCCAAAAATCTTATCAGCAACTAACTGACCCTTTACACGTTTATTAAGCTCTGTATAATGCTTTCTATTAGGACTAGTACGACATAAATTAAAGACATTCCTACAATTCTACCTATCTTCTTTTGAAGTGAATGCTACTAACTCAGTGGCTGATTGCACGATCGATGTGCTTTAGGTTTATTTTCTACTTTTTATGGTGCATATTGGAAGACAAGTATTTTTTAAATTTTTAAATTTATTTATATTTTTGTGTCTCTGCTTCTTTTGTTCTATTTGGACGAATCTGGTATAGATTTGCCGGTTCAACATTGTGATTTCACTCTTTTGCATACTTATCCTTTCGGTTTTGCGAAACATTTTTGCATTTTTACGCAAACGTTTCTATCGTACCATTTAAAACATTATAAATATTTCCCATTTAACCATATTTTGTTTTATACACGTTTTGAAACAACCAATTCAACAGAAGCGGAATTATAAAACAAATATTAAAGTACAAATTGGGATACCGCAACCTCTCCCGCCATCCCAGGCTCAGCGTCAAACTGTCTACAAATTCATTTCGTAATATCGACTGTTTTACAAACCAGAAGATTTACCCTACGTTTCTAGAGTCTGAAACCCTCTTAAATATATAGTAGATATCACTCATCACTTCGGAAGTGTTCATTCGGCATAAAAATTCATTAAGACAAATATTCCCCTCTCCATTTAAATTTTCTCATCCTCTTTTATGTGTGGAAAGAAATGAGCATATTATGAGGTACTCATGGTTCTAAGCTGAGGAAGGATTTTGCCTAGCTCAGATAATCGAACTTTTCAAATAATTTCGTAGAAAAAAGAATTGCTCGGATATAATTTGCCAGGCATATATAACTTTATAACCAAAGACCTTTAGCCCATTGCTCGAGTTTTGAGCTCGAATGTACAGAGTAGATGATACTCCCCACGTCGCAAGTTTCCACTTGGCATAAAACTGATAACAAAAAATTCTATCTCCCTTCCCTCGGTAAAAACGTTTTCCCTCTGTTTTACGAAAGGTCTGAAACTCTCTAAAGTGTATAATAGATGACACTACCCATGTCACAATCTTCCATTTGGAAAAACTATTGCGATCAATTCTCCCCCACACTCCCCCCAGGGAAAAATCCTCCTCGTTTCTAGGAGTCTGAAACTCCAAAGTATATCACAGATGGAGATCCTCACGTCTCAAAAACTTTCATTTGGCATAAAACTCATTACGATCAATTAAATTAAAATATCCGATTAAATTTCCTTACTCTCTTTTAAGTGAGGACAGGAATGGACTTATTTCGAGGTACCGTATGAACCTTCCCACGTCAGAAATTTCCAAACCAAAAAGCGGTATTGCCTCGCTCAGACAATCGAACTTTTTAAATCATTTTGTAGGCACCGGAATTCCCCTGATACAGTTTGTCAGGCATGTGTAACTTTTTTGGCAAATGTAAATTAAATATGGTCTAAGTCGCACAAAAACATGTATAGATAATGTTTTAATAATAATTTTTTTCGCACTATTATTCAAAACTTTATTATTTAACATAACATTTAAAACATTTATCAGTTAATAAACGTATATCTCGTAAAACATGTTAACTTTTACATAATATTCAAATTAAGTTAATGATTTCAAAGCCGGAAATTAATTGTTAGTTTTATGAACTTTCAACAAATTATCTCGTGACCCACTCGTGCTTAATTAGAACGACTTCGATTTCTATAGAAACGCTCATACTCTTTATCCAACAAGCTGAACAATGACTTTATCACGCGAAAGCAGAAATAAATTAATTGAGCATTCCTTCCTTTAAATTTATTGGTGGAAACAGTTATTTTTTGAGTAACTTTCAACCGTTACTGTTAAGTCCAAGGAGATTTCGAGAAATTCAAAACCGGTCCACACCGGTTTTGGTTCACCTCAACAGATTTGCAGATAGCCAATATTCTGCCCCTAGATGGAGGAAACATTCATGCATAGTTTGGCACCTCTAGTTCTTCTGGATGCCGAGTGCATAATCGTAATTCGGATGGGACGTTAAGCCGTGGCCCCGTGTGCGGGAGAGTCATATCCTGTGCACGTTAAAGAACACGCTGGATGGCCTTGACGGGAGGCTACCATCTGTCTCCCAACAGCTCTTCCAGTGGGTCCCCTTCCCCAACCTTCTCTGAGCCTTCGGGGTCCATGTGACCTGGCCATTTAGCCCATGGTGTGCAAAAAAGTGCCGCTCAGAGGTAAAACAACCCAACCCAACGCATAATCGTACAAACACATACACAAAGAAATGTCTTCTTTATACTGAAACCTATAGTTCATGTAACTGCAATTTTTAAGATCCCATGACGTTACGTACTCTATTGAAATACTGTATAATGTATGCTTTTGTTCTTATATACAAAATGACATGAAAAAGAAATGCACAGACGAATACATCCGTTAGCTTTTCATTTATAAATCATTTAGTACTTGTCGCAAAAGACTTTAAATGTAGCATGCCAACTTTCATTGTTAGGAATCCTCTATTACTTAGGGCGGGGTTGGTTTAGCACGTAGCACTCCAGGTTTTAATCTTCAATTCCCAGGTTCGAGTCCCAACTGCGCCAGAGTTTATTTATCTCCACTGAACCTTCATCCTGTACTCGGTCAGAAAAGGAACACTGATTATCTTGGAAAGGCCACCGACCGTTAAATGGGACGTTAAGCCGTGGTCCCGTGTGCAGGAGAACTGTACCATTTGCACGTTAAAGAGCATGCTAGTTTGCCTTATCAGGAGACTTCAGTCTATCTTCTGTCTAATTGATCCATTTCTCAAAATTTCTTTGAGCCTTGGGATCTTTGTGACCTGGTCATTTAGAGCAATGTGTGCACGCAAATACATCTCAGCAACAAGCAAACATTTTTACTTCTTTAATACCAAGACTTCTGAACCTTCAAGCAAAAGGCCAAGAGAGGCAAAGCTAACAACGGAAAATAATTCGTATTAATATATAAATCATTTCCACACAATTCAGTAATTTTTTTCTAAAGCGGATCTTTTCTACGTAATATTTAATTTGTAGATGCTCCCGTGGAAGCTTGGAGCTCTGCCATCTTTCGACCGTTGCCTTTAGGTAGATCGTTTCCTAATGCAGTCTCATCGTGGAGTCTAGACAGTCGCAGAAAGTCCTCCTCGTCGTTACCCTTCTCCACTTCCGGGCAGCTTCTGTCATCCTATGTCACTCCGTCCGTAAGTGCTGCTTCCTCTCCGCCATTACGTGACGCATGCAGGGGATGCCGAAAATTGCTAGGCTTCGCACAACGTGCAGAATATCATTACTTCAGAAAATGTATCCTCTGCCTTTTTCTTTTTTCATCTTACTTTTCTTCCACTTCTTCTTCATCCCTTATTCCATCTTCCTCACTTTCTTCTGTATCTTTCTTTGCCGCTTCTTCAAGATCCTCTAAGCTTGACTGGCATCTTGATCCAAGCTACAGAACCATCGATCCATTGGATTTTTCTCGCATTTTCCGTCACATCAGAAACTCAGCAGCGGTCTCTCCCAGGGAATGGTGTCTCTTCTCGTCACTCTAATCTCTGTTCATTTTGGCCATCAAACCGGATCGGTTGATGACGATGCAATCTGGTAAGGGCATTCGATGTGCTGCGTGACATCTCGCGCTCAGGACATTATCTGAAATTTCATTCAGCAAAGTATAAGAGAGAATGTTTTCAGAAAGGCCCGGAACTCGAGAGGTAGGTAGTAACAATTATATATGGCTAGGCTGATTCATCAATTATCAGTTAGTTGTTATCAGTACTCTGACAGTTTTTCAGCAGTTTCTATTCGCTAGCTATTTAATATAACGAAAATCGCATTTTATTAATCACATAACGTCTTTTGACAGGGGAAGAAAATCCCGAAAAATGATGAAATCACCATTTAGTGGAATAGACCTGTGTAAAAGTGAAATGGGATTTGATGTTAAAAACAAATTTTCTTTTATAAAAAATAAAGTTGTTATTAAAAGCTCTATACCAAATTAAAAGTCTGATTTGCAACAAAAATCATTAAGCTAAAAGATATTTTATCAAATAATTATAAGAATGTTTTTGAAAAAAATTCTCTGACTGTTCGAAGAAACCAATAGATATTTTTGCTATACATAGAGCATATTTTCCAAACAGAATAAATAAAGTTTTTTCTAGACTTATTTCTAATTTCCCTTTTAATACAAATAATTTAAAGCACAGGAATACGAACCCTTTCAGCGTCAGCCATTGCGATTACGTGATTATTATACTGGAATCAAGGAATTTAATCATAGGTATGAGAGTCTGTACCATACCCGAGTTTTCATCTTTATTTTTCACAGTCAAATAAAACTTCGAAAAGACTTGAGCAAAACCTGCAGAAATAATGAAAACTAAGCTTTGGGGCATTCGAAAAAACAGTAAAATGGGAGCACAACACTCTCGTCTCCAGCAGTATAATCCTCCTAAACCGAAAGGTATCAACAGAGGCATCAAAGTTTGGCCCATGCCGAGTTATTCAATATTGAATTACATAGTGTCGAAATCCTGTGTACCTGGATTCATTTCCGAACAAGAACTTTAACGTCATATGTCGATGGATTTTCAGCCACATTGAAATTAGTAGTAATGATGCCTACAACATCATTTCCCCTAAGCATTAGTTGACATTAAAAACCTTGTTTATTCTATTCGAAAAATATGTTATACTGTATATATATAGCAAGAACACTACTGGCTTTTTCGAATAGTTAGAGATAATTTATTTAAAAACGTTTCCATAAGTAATCCATAGAAAATGCTTCCAAAACATTATTGCGAATAGGCCTGACATCTTAAGTGAAAGTCCATGTAGATATGTTTGGCTATTTGAAAAAAAGGGGATATAAGACTATTGAAAAATGATTGCACACATCATAAAAAAGCCTGAAATTTGATTCAAAAACTTAATTACACTTCTAAAACAGATATATTCTACAGAGACAGATTTACCAATATACCTCCTCTCCACATAAGCAGAATGCTAAGCAGACGATAAATTACTCTTCCAAAGCATCCCTGTACAAAGTAATTTTGAATAACTGTACAGTTTTGGGAAGAAACTTTTACGGTACCTTGTTGGGCGATTACAAAACTTATGAAAATGTATATGACTTTGATGGAATAATATGAGGGTGAAAAACTACAGTGAGTACTATTAATGAACTAAAGACAAACGCACTATCAGGACTATTCCATTCCCTGACAAATGCACAAAATGTTAATATATCGCCTTGGTGGAAATCTTGCGGAAGTTACTCTCATACTGAAATTATTATATCGCGGACACCTTTTACCTTTAAAATACACTGTTCATTAACAGTTAAGTACGGATCACCAAAATATGAATAAAAAAATAATAGTTAAGGAAAAATAAAAATTTTTAACGTGATTAGTCAATTTAATGTATAGTTCAGAAAAATCAACATGTAAATCCTATAGAACTTCAGTATATGTAAAATAGATATCTATAAAAGGAATACTTTCGCTGACGCTGGACCATTTTGAATTGAAATTCTGAAATAGCCGTTTGCTTCATGATCCTCAAAGAAAGCATTTAGATGATTTAAAACGATGGAGAGCTGTAGGAAAGTTAGAGGCTGTTCAATGAACCCCGGCGGTGACCCCACTGTTCGGTGCCTATCATTCTGCTGTCTCAAGGCAAAGACATTAATTCAAAACAACCGAAATGTTATCAGTAAACCTGTCAATGACACCCTATAGTTACAACCCCTCAAGATGATAGCAATACTGGACTACTGTAGCTTGGTTTACTGTAACTCCCTGCTTGGAATAAATTATTAATATTATATCTGTCTTCAGGTCTCATTGCAGTCATAGGAAGGATGTTATCTGTTTTTACTGTAAACCAGATGACTTCACAAGGCAGGACCCTATGCCAGTCGACTTGCCATATGCAGCCTTTAACTCCAGATACACACAGCACAGCTTGAAATGGTGTCACGATCATGTAGTCTAAACCCAAGAATACTAGAGTCAGGGAATGTTCATGGACGAGTCGATATTTGTTCCGCAATCGGAGAGGAGACGAGTACTGATATTCAGAGAGATGCCTGAATATAACTAGCCTATAAAATATCAGGAGAGACGTTCATAAGGTAGTAGAGGTCTTACTCTGAAGATCAGATTTTCACTGAATGGCTGTACCTACCTCCATGTGTTTGATGGAGGCTCTGTGCTTTTATGCGCTATTGGGATTGACATATGAGATCCTTGAACCCTATTTCAATTCCTATTCTGGTACAGTAGGCGACGATGTTCTCTTAATGAACGATCATTCCCGACCACATATATAAAGACTGACCAGCCAATATCTTGAAGAAAGTACCCAAAGAATGGGATGGACTGCATTCTCTCCGGACCTCAATCTGACAGAACATCTATGGGATCTCCTGGGGAGATGCATTGCCGACCTTCAATCCTTCCCCAAATCCTCAGGTTCGGCTCTTATTGCTCAGGAAACTTTATTTCCATCACATTCTCTGCATTATTTGATTGATGCATGTATTGGTATTGTCAGGCTTGTATTAGTGCTAGAGGAGACCACATTCCTCACTATTGATTATGCATTTCGCATTTAAACTACCACTCCTCTTTTTCACGTTCTTCCTTTCGTTCTTTCTTTAGGATATTTGGACATCATCTTGGCCAAATTTTCATGATTTATCACAACATTGCATTTGCATTTTTCGGTGATATTTGTTTAAGTTTGTCCAAATATATTTCGAGATAAGGCATATTTATCGATCCGTTCTTAACTTTTGACGAGCAATGTTTTAGCAATTTTAGTTTAACAGCGCTGCTGTATGCGCTGTGAAATTCCTGATCGGGAGATATAATTTGGAATTACTTCATAATATCAAAGTACAAATATGCAGTGAAATATATCTCTGCATATACATTATTCACCATAATTAGACTGCCTATAATCAATGATGTTTTTTTTTTTAGTTTACAAATGCATTGTAGCTGAAAACCATGGTTGTTTCATACAGATTTCACAGAATATGTCGGAAATGTGACGCGAAACATAATGTTTATACTGTAGGTTGTATTATTCAACATAATTCGAAAAGTAGTACGTTTGATTGTTGAGTTTTTATAAGGGAAATTACTTTTCTTTGTCACTTTTTTCCTCGTAGTCTCAAATAGGTTTGGCTTATGAGCTCGGTTGTCTCTTTTATATGAGAATTATGTAAAATAGTATGAAATAATTTAGGAGTTAGTGGAAATATTTCCCTTTATAATCCTCTATCTGGCCGTAACAGTGCTCCCATTAACTCTTTACAACTTTAGCGTTTTCTTTGAGCAAAAGCATCTAAATTAAAGAAAATTATGATTAATTAATAACCAAAAAGAGAGCTAATTATCCTCACAGGAAAGCATGCTTAGAACCCACCACGAGTAGCAAATATTACGTTGATTTCAATTTATAGAAGGAGCTAAAACTTCCGAAAAGGGGCATTACATTTCTAAACAGGGTTATAGAAAGATAGAGTCCACAACAAATGGTCTACAAATCTGATATCTTTTTTATACTTACGTCTATTTACGAATTATTATACTTAATAGTGTCTTAACTCTCACTAATCTATAAGTAAAACACATATAAGGGTGAAATTCAGCAAAATAATATAACTGACGCAGCGGGGCTCAATGGTATCGCGTTGACTGCAGGTGCCGGGGTCTGAGTTGGAGTCCTGAGATGGCATGCTTGTATGCTTGTGTACGTGTCTGTATATTATATGAGAAGCCAGGACAAGCTCTTATAGAACTTCTAGGTCATCAAATTCCTTTGGGTATGAGAGTACCTTATTTCCTTTTTTCAAAAATGTTTAAAAGTAATTTATAAAATTAATACATCTAATTCAATCTCATCTCTGAATCACCTTTCACCAATTCTATTCTGATCCTTGGGCTTATTGATACTTGTGTAGTGAAAAATAAAGCGCGTCTCACATAGCATAAATCCAAATAATTTTAATTCACTGAATATATTCAGAGACATGCATAACCAATAGCTTGGGAGAATATTTACAAAGTAAACTCTGTTCGGTCACTGATTTTTGGCACATTTCCTTTTCTTTCTCTTTTTTGGCCATTAACGGGAGCAATCAGCAGAAGTCTAGTTCCGATTTGTTCCCATAAATCTGTCGGGCAACCACTATCAGACCTACGAGGTACTCGGCAGAAGAATTTAATAGCTACTGGGTTTTAAGTTATTGGTTGGCTGAGTGTTTCCTTTATTGCTGCGGAGAGCCCTCACAGCATGTCCTACAAACAGACATAGATCTCGAATCCAGTCACATCGAAACGTTTCCCCTGAATTGCTACAGCAATAAAACCTCCGTCTTAAACAACACCGCGTAAATTTCTGTACTCTGCCTTTCTTATAGGCTTTAAGAACAATTTAAGGAAGTGAAACTACTTCCATCCATTCTCTCCTTAGTCTCTATCTGTCTGCTTATATCTCTACTTCTTCACTGTTTCTTCAGACAGCATAATACGAGTCACTAACATTTCATCCGATTAAATAGGAGTGGAAAAATCGTCGAAAATTTACCTTTCATTTATGTACTATATATATTTAATGTATGAATAATGGAATGTTGGTTCTAACTCCATTTAGAAACTTCATGCATTTTTTTATTTACTTATTGAACCATTCCCCATCGAGATTTAGAGAGTTTATTTTTTATCGGTTATGATTCAGATTTTATAGATTGATTTTGATTTTTTTTATTATAGCCATTTCATATGTGGAAGGAGCTTCACTTCCAGAAATTGTTCTAAAAGTCTATACGAAAGACATAGTGTTGTTTAAGAGAAGGGTTTATTTAAATCTTACTGTAAGTTCTGATCTACTTAATGCAATTATTATTATTATTATCTATGATAATGTGATCATAATAGTAACTCTTATGTACCGTTAAGTGTATGAAGGCTTTAATGCTACAGTATTGGAAAATAGCTTGCTAACTACCCAACCAAGAGGGTAGTTGCCTACACTCTAGCCTTTATGGAGCCTGTTATCAGAGTTTTAATCATCTCAATGATTATAAATTAGTGAAGAATATTAAATGTTTTTTTCAGAATTGTTATAACTTATACAACTGCTATAAAAATGACAAAAAAGATCCAGACTAATAAAATTGTGTTTAGCACCCTCTACACAATTTTTTTTCTAGAAATTCTGTGGCGTATTATGGTGTCCTGTCATACACCTGTGACAAGAAGCTGCTTGAGAGATAACTTAAAAATAATCGTTAACATGGGATTTGTTATGAATGCAGTCATTGCATGGGGGCATAAAGAACTTTAAAATGATTAAAATTTGATCTTAAGAAGCGAGTCTCAAATGAACACCCAGCTCTGTAAATGCAAACGTATTATCTATGCAAACTATTAGATTGATTCAAGCAACGATGTCATAAAATGAACTAACTTTCCCGCTTCAAAACTTTTCCCTAGAGTTGTTTAAACTCTAGGTCATTGTGTTCCTTCGTAATGATCGGAAATGAAGTATTTTTGAATATTTTGTAATAATTTTCAAGCTTTATTTTAATATAAAAAAGCTTATATATACGATGATATTAACATTATACACATTCTCATAAACTGTACACCAATGCATTTATTTTCCACAAGTTCGTAGATTTGTCGTTC
The DNA here is from genome assembly GCA_038380435.1 of Ryuthela nishihirai. NCBI lineage: Eukaryota > Metazoa > Arthropoda > Arachnida > Araneae > Heptathelidae > Ryuthela > Ryuthela nishihirai. Next base: position 80,749,564 of record JAWZYU010000009.1, on the reverse strand, counting down.
ACTCTAATCTACCCAAAGAGAATCTCCACAAAAATCAAGGTCTTGCTCTAAATTGTTTGCTATCATTTCACAACATTTCATTATATTCAGTTTACTTAGACATCTATATAATGGTCAAAGTCTACATAATTCCTGACTTTTTTATAAAACTTTTTTCCGACTATTAATCGACGATTATAATATACTACCGCCTTAATAGCGCAGTGGTATCGCATCGGCTCACAGTGTCATTGCAGCTGCCAGGGTCTGGGTTCGAATACCGGAATTTGTTTGTATAATGTATGATAAAGCAGGGCAATCATAAGATAGAGAACGGAGATATCATTATTTTTAGTTTGAATTTAGGTTAATTAATATTTTTGTCAGTTTCAGAATCCTTAGCTGAAGAGCAATGTTGTTGTCTCTAAGCAATTAATTTCCCTTTTAATAGTAAAGGCCAATATTGCTGATAGCGAATTCATGAATGGCGAGGCGAAACTGAGATTTGTAGGAAAATGAAATAACAACTGAGTAACAGATTACAAGTGTTTTTTGGATATGGTGTTTCCGAATAGCGGAAAGAAATGCCATTCCCAGTAAGAATATACTACTTCCTGATGGATTTATATTGTTGTTAAAAACTAATTATTTTACTTCATTCAAATTTGTTTTTATTTAGAGTATACTTTCTCGAACAAGAAAACTCGAATTTTATGTTTCCTACTTCAGGGCCCTCTGCACAGGAAGGATTTAGTAGAACGCTTGAAATTGACTTCTGATATCAAAATTGCGTTATTATTGTAACGAAATTCAATAAAATGTGTTTTAGATTGACTTTTACATTTTATTACTTTCATGATTGTCTTCTTATAAATTTTAACAATCTTAAAGCTTTCTTTAATCTTTTTTATCTTTTGGCAGTTCTAAGTTTTTATTTCTTCACTACCTTAAAATCTTCATTCTGTACTCTATCGCTTCTGTCACGGAAGGACGTATTCAAGTATTTATAAGTAAAATCAATAGTCTTTCTCTATCAATAGCTTATTATCATGAGTCACGTATTATTTTTGGGCTTTCTTGACAGTAGCGATCAAGCGACTGTATTTGAGAACTCCTGTGCATCATGTATAGCGCTTACTGTGATTGATTGATGGAACCATCAAAAACGATTTAAAGTACAATCAGCATATTACCTAATGCAGTGCACAGACGAGTCATAAGCTTGTTCACATTACTTGGAAAAATCCCAGAACCAAGGTCAAAGAGCCTTCCACTTCCTCCCCTCTCCTCTTGCATCCTAAATTTAACTCTGTAAAACTAGAAGATTAAGATATAAGAAGTAAAAATCTCTTCTAATCAATCCGCTTGTAATCTGTTCATTTTTTACTACACATATTATTTGATATATAAAAATATCTGGCAATGCATCCTAGATGAAACATTGTAATTTTCTTTTCGGTTTAACCTTACTTTCCGATTTTTTTTTCATTAAAAGAAACTTTGTAATATGACCTATTTGTGAAACTGTTGAAGTAAATTATTATTTATTAACTTTATCAGAGGCAGATAAAATATATATTACCAGCATCTTTTTTTTTCGCTGATATTTAGTGTTTTCTCCACAGTAATCTCTGGCCAATAATATCTGCTTCAACCTTACTAAAACAGTTTAGAACGTGCAATTAAGAACGTTGCTTTGCTCATAATAATAATTTTACATGTATCACACTATGTGCGATATTAGTTCCATCAAGAATGTCGTGCTTGTTGTCATACACACAAAAAATGCAGAACTACAGCACTTAAATACCATATGCATTTCTTTTCGCACTCAGCCTGGCACTGCCACTTCGTAGGGCGCATATCGTACAGTTGTAGCCGTTTGGTTTGTTATACTGAAGTTCTCAGAAAGTCACATTACCTCTAGTCGACTCGACTCAATGATATTAATGCAGTAGTCGTAATTCTTGACAATAGTTGCCATGTGCACCTTGTCAAACCAGGTGAGATATTTGCATATTTTAAGAGGTCTCATCTGATGAATGTTTTAGCCAAAGGGTTAATCAACTAATCATGGGCGTAGTCACTTTCCAGCCAAAGGCAGTCTTGGTACGTCACTGATACACTTCTACTGCACAAACTGGCTTCGTAGATGCATCAAAGATCAGTTCTGGCACATCCCTGCATCTTCACACCTGTTAGAGGTAGATATATACTCCTGCATCTTCAGTCACTGTTAGAGGTAGATTTGAGAAAACTAATCACCTGTTCTAAATTTGGAGTCCGTTTGTGGAGGTTAGATTGCCTGTTCAGCACGGGAGTAAGATTGAGGACAGGAGAAATTCATTGTTTATAAACTGGAGTTTGAGATCTCGAGACAAATTAGAGATCTCTCAACAGAAGAAGTGAGAGAAGAAACAGAAAGAATGACCACATGAAATGATATTTGCTAAGTATTAAAATAAACTTATATCATACACTCTATATTACATCTATGGCGGGCCGCTTCTATAATATGTCTCAAGAAGTCAATACCCTACAGCAGGGGAGTTCAACCTACATACGTTTTAAAACAGGAGGCAACATGCAAGACAAAATGTAATAAATACTACGTGTTAAACATAATTATCGTGAACCATGAGCCATCTTTCAACGTGCTGATTCTACAACGTGATTTTCAACGACTGGATTTCAATACAGAAACTTTCTTACAGTGTCATCTTTAAGCAAACATGAACTGTCTTAATAATTTCGGAACTTCGGAAATTTGTATTAACACCCATCTACAATCAGTCACAGTGCGCGGACAAACCGTTTTCGCAGGCAGTACTTTTCTCTTCCCTGAACTAGGCGCTCTGCTATGTGTTCGTTAAAAACTTTTCCTTGTTTGTTGCACTAGCAACAATAATAAAGGAAAATTTTAAACATTAAATTCAAAACAATTATGTAAATAAATTCCACTTTATTGTTTTAATTAGTATTAGGAATATTAATAATAATAATATTACCAAGGTTTGCTGGAAAATTCCCAGTTTGTTCCCTGACATTGCATTTTTCACTGAATGGTAAAATATAAATATTTTAAGCCTACTAATCGAAACAAAAGTTAGTAAGAATAGTTTACTACATATTTGCAATTCTTTTCGTATTTAATTTAAGCCGCATATTTAATTATGTCCTGAAGTTGAGAAGTTCATTAAAGCTTTTCGCTTCGTGTGTTTGTAATGTAAACAAACAAAGCAAATGATCTTTTTTTTCTCTCCCATTGAAAAGTATTAGCGAAGATTTCTTTACATTGGTTAGTTACAAGAGAGTCAATAGTTTCTGAAAGCTTCTGGAGCTAATTAACCCTGGATGAATTTGCATCATTCACGATTTCAGCGTACCGCATCTCAGGAAAACACATTATACTGCTAGTCAGGAAAGATTTTCATTTCCGCTTGAAATTGGAAAGAAGAGTATCAAGACTAACGATGCTTATGATACTAGTGATGGAGATCAAATGACGCACCACATCCAGCAAGAAAACTCATAAGGAGGGAAATATGGAAGACGAGAATGACTTTTTTCATCGTATGTCAAATTTGTGTATTGCAAAAACCCTATACTTCCTCATCCTCTTTAGACTGGAAATAGGGATAAAAGAGGAATAAAGCAAAGAAAAATAGTAAAGCCGAAGGGAAATAGAGGTTAGCTACGACCAGACGAGACAAGCAACATCAGTATGAATAAATTATGGGGGTCTCGTTAATATCTTACTGAGACTTCAGGTAACAATTAGGACCAAGCAATTCTGGCTGTTTGACAGGCAACGTAATGATAGTGCTGAGAAAACTTCCGTCGCGCCTCTTTAATGTAGTGGTGGAGGATTTCGAAGGGATAGCACTGAGAGGAACGAGGCGGGGAGGGAAGCAGAGAAGAAGGGAGGAGGAGACCTGAAAAGTGAATCCTTCAGCAGCAGTGTTGTCGTCCGACACGGGTTATTAATTATTCAATAGCAGAGCCGGAATTAGCCTTCCTTTTCTGCCATTGGCGGCTAGTATCTGGTTGGCGCATGACGAGAGTTTTCTTCATTCTTAAACTTGATGAGGAGAGGAGCGAATAAGAGAAAGAAAGGAGAAAAATAAGTCCGAAAAGAGAGTTCGTTAGCATTCGGCCTTTTCACTTCTTCCGTAATAATGTGAATAATCTGTCAAGATATGCTTTTTGACAGAGGCTCTAAAGCACAGCCTTTCCTTGTACGAGAAATGATTCGGAAAGCTTCTATATTTTGATGCTCTTTTTCGCAGTCCTCAATTCAGAACTATCTCTGGTTATGCGGGAAGATAATTGAAAACGGTGGAAAAACGAGGAAATAAATTGCCGGTATTATTTGCGATGGCACACCGTTTTTCATCCTCGTTTATTCTTTGCATTTTCTTATCATTTCCTTTCGTGTAGAGAGATTCTTGTTTGATTACGCAACAGTTAGGATTTCGGTATGTGTATATCAACGACTGATGAATGAATCTAAGAAAATATTAAATGAAGTCTTTAGGAAAAATCATTCGCCTAAATCCTAGGAAATAATAATACTTTAGTAACCATCTTTTCTAGAAGGAAATGAAACCATACTTAACAATTCTCATCCAGCACATGTCTAGAATTAAAAGGAGTTAATTTTGAATATGTGATTTAATTAAAGTAACATACTTTCTCAGTACCATTAAATAACATTGATTACATATATACATATGTAATGACAGAAGTTCACTTCTCTAGTAGCAAAATTATTTGCTCGACTGTTTTCCAAAATTCGTCTCTTTTTGTATAAGAGTGTTTTTATAATTATAGATATAAGTTAAAACAAAACGCTTCCTGTTAAGCTAATAGAGAGTCATTTATTTTGAATCAGCCTATTTCAGAAATCTGCAAATAGACAGCCGTAGACTTGCATGAAAGTAGTTTTATACCACTTCCGTAAGATAATGCTAATAATGAAGTAGGCGTACAACCAAGGATCCGATGTCTTTAGGTGGTGAAGACCTAATAAATATATCCCATTATGTAGCACACTCCCGATTACATGAGGTTGGATTATCCTTGCCTTTGTAGCACACAATCATCCTTTGAAAAGATGACAAAAATAGAAATCCATTGTATATTTTAACAGATACAAATATATGTATAATATTGCATACATAGTATTATATGCATGCTTCTGCTTTTGTAAATACTATTTAACCCAAGATTTTAAAACAATTCGCTAGCTCTGATTTTACTACCTTATTCTGATTTTAGTAATATTGAAATGAAAACAAGAAATTCGAAAATACTGTTTGCTCTGAGCATGAAAAATCGATTGAATGAAAGTCTACTCAAGTTAACTGTTATTAGCTGCTGTATTATCTAAATCAGAAGCCATCGCAGCTGCTTCAACCCTTTTTTCTATGGGCATTGTAGTTATTAAACATAAAAATACCAGAAAGTTCAATCACCTTTGGTTCCTGAAAGTATCTGCCTTCTTGACTGAATATGTGAAGCAAAACGAAACGGACTTCAAGAAAAATAAAATAATTATCTGGAAAAAAGGAAAACATAAGAAAACCAAATGCATGCGAAATGGCAGACATTTTGAAAGATAATTCACAATTACTGCTGTTCATTTTTTTTTTTTGCTTTTCATTAACCGTACCAGTGAATGATCCTTATTTCGAAAAATTATGCTGTTTCGATTATCTACGTTTTTCGGGTATACATGTACCTATTAACATGAATAATCTAGTTTGCTGTACTTCACTTATGCTCTGAAGAGGATAGGAAAGGGAGTGCTGCCACATCAGCTTACCTATTGATTTGTCTTCTGTGGATATACTTTTATTTGTTTCCCTCCCGTTGAGAAACATTCATCTTCACAGGTGTTGGTGCAGGACTTAGTGTGTGTACTGGTTTTGTTAATGTGTAACGGATTTCGAATTTTCTGCACTGGTAGCTCATGTTAAAGGAGAACATACCACTATATTTTGCTTTTGAATCGCATCTATAAATCTCTACATACACTAGTTAACTGTTATTAACTGGTGGATGATCTTGATCAGATGTCATCGCAGGTACCTCCACTCTTTCTACTAGGGGCAAGGCTGATATTAAGGAAGAAAATGTCAGGAAGTTCGGTCTCTGATGTTCCTGAGAGTGTCTGCTGTAAAGGCGGAATCTGTAATCATCAGCATTGGAAGTTTAAGTTCGCAGAGGTCGGGGAGATGATATTTGTTCCTTGCCTACGATTAGAATACTATTGATATTTATTATTTACTCAATTTCGTTTAATGTGATAAGTAGAGATTATCCCTATACTTCATGCAAAGTATTTCTTCCTTCAAGTACTTGGAGTGGCAGTAGGCTAAATTAAAATTCATCTTTTGTCGCCCTTAAATATGAATTCCATAGGTAAGAGCTGAAGACCAGACGAGGACTAAAACGTGATCATTGATATGTTCTCTAATTGTAAAACTAACGAGAGTTCAGATTTTAGACAATGAAATTCTAAATTAATTAACTAGTTCAATTCTCCACCATGATTGCTAAATTTTCCTGCTGCGATATAGGATCAATATTTAGATATGCACATCAGGTAAAGTTCTACAATAAAAGCATTATGTGCGCTTTAAATCCATTGTTTTTTAAACTATTTCCTTATTGCTTTTCGCTTAACATTTGTCGTTTGTCAGTTTGTAGTTTTGTTAAAACAGTTGTTCCACCATATCTTTGGAGCGCGATAGAGAAACTTAATGATTTGTGAAATTAAAATTGAATTAAACTTAAAATTGACCCCTATACATTTTTCCCTCCTATAAACGCGAAATAGGAAAACCATTGTTCCGCTATATCTGAGTAAGATAACAAGCTATGCGTCAAAGGAAAGTTTCTGACGCTGGGAATGTCATAGGCTATTAAACATTGACCCCCCCCCCCCCATGCTTTCTTTCCTCCTAAAAAACGGAAAATGTGAAAGTTGTTCTACTATAACTTCCGAGCGAGAAGGCCTACAATAACGAGTTAGGTGTCAAAGGAAAACTAATATAATGAACGTCGTAAACTATGTCGAAATTTCCCCCCTTATTCTCTCACCCATGATATAGGGAGGGAATTTTTGTGAAGGTAGATTTTATCGACATATCTCAAATTAAAGCTTGTGACGTCTATAATATCATGGGCTATCTTAAAACGACTCCAAAAGGTAGGAAAAATGTGGTCGATGTTTATGAGTCATATATCTAATGAAAGTTTTTGAAGGTAGGTGTTTATAGTGACTAAGAAAAAAAATCAATAAATAAATTTAAAGAAATAAAAAAAAACTATCTCCCTATATGCGCCCTGAAAAGTAAAAAATAAACCTAAAGCATATCGATGGTACAATCCGTCACTGAGTTAGTATTCACGTCAAAGGAAGATAGGACGACAGCAATCTTATTGACTAAGCAAATTGGGGCGGGGGTGGCTCAGTCGGTAGCGCGCCAGGCTCGTAATCTGCAGTTCCCAGGTTCGAGTCCCAGCTGGGTCAGCGTTGAGATTTATCTTCGCAAAATTCCCCGCCCTGCCCACGGTCAGTAGGGGACACCGATGGGCTTGGAAATGCAGCCGTCCGTCAGATGGGACGTTAAGCCGTGGTCCCGTGTGCGGGAGAGGTATACCCTGTGCACGTTAAAGAACACGCTGGATGGCCTTGACGGGAGGCTACCATCTGTCTCCCAACATCTGTTCCAGTGGGTCCCCTTCCCCAACCTTCTCTGAGCCTTCGGGGTCCATGTGACTTGGCCATTTAGCCCATGGTGTGCAAAAAAGTTCCGCGCAGAGGTAAAACAACCCTTGACTAAGCAAATCGCGCCCTATCTTCCTTTGAAGTGAATACGAATTCAGTAAATGATTACACCATCAATGCGTTAGGTTTATTTTCTACATTATTAGGGCCAATATAGGAAGTAGGTATATTTTTAAATTTGTTAATTATCATTTCACTGTGAGCTTTTTTTATGTTAAAACATCTGGAGAAAATCTATTTGCTTTACGAATCCACATTACAAAAAAATGTTTGCAAGACCGCCATTAAAAGGAAAAAAATCGTCTATATTCTACATTCTTTTTAATAGATGGATATTTTATGTCTCTGTACTCTTAAAATTTAAATTTCAGCTCCATAGTAAAATTCACGAGCTTTCCACTTTTTGTAACATGCGACAATTGAAAGCAAAAAAAAGTAAATTTCAGGTTTAAATAAGGACAACATCCTTTTATTATCTTATATATGTAAAGTGCTCGATCATAATTTAAAAAGTATATATATTTTTAAACTTAACCTTAAATGGATCAATTCGCTATAGTGACAAGACAAAGTTTGCTATAAATAACATGTGAAAATAGATTATACATTTTGTAAAATATATTTCTGCAAAGTAAATAAATATAAATTTGTTCAAAATAATGTATATTTGTTGTGATATCCTGTAGTAAAAAGTATTTCTTTGTTATTATTTGCTGTTGACATAACTTTATTTTTTGATAAAGTAGATTTTATTCCTTCAGCAATGTCTGGATTTTAGCAGTATTTTTGACTCAGCTTTGCATGAAATCAAATATGTTGCCGACGGACATACTGCAACCAACGATTTATGAGTTGTCCACCCTTGGTATGAATATTCCTTTTTCTTTTAATTGCTGTTATATTAATTTTTCAAACTATTGTAACATTATTCTTTCATTTTTTTTGTATACCGACTTGCATAATATTACGACCAGAACTACATTATTGACGGAATATCGAAGAACTTTAGTCCACAGACATGAGTAAAGTAGTAAATAAAGATCGGATGACGTGGAAAGAAATTACTCTTTCATTGCTAGTTCTGTTTCCTTTTGCAAGAAAATATTCACATAACGTAATTTATTATCATCTAAATCTCTTTATGTGCAAAGGACCTTATCTTACCTTTGCTAACTATATATACCATGCAGACAATTTCTCTAAAACAGGTTCGTTTATTTTCAAACGTATTTGTAATTGTAGGTCGTTCCTTTAAATTTAATATCAATTTCAGTTTCATTTAAGCCATCCATGTATTATTTACTTATATATCACACTATGTAATTCACGTTTTTGCTAGCTGTTTACTTGATTGTTTATTTAGATGTAGCAAAACAAGATCGTCAATTCAGAAAACTGCTTTTCCTTTAAATATACTTCTGTAAAATATCTCATCATAAGCGATGATTAGCAGATATACGATTGTCTCTTGTGAATTCATGAACAGAAATAAATACACCAAGAAGCAGTGGAAATTAAGTTAGCAAAGTGAAAAACATAACATATGTTACATAGCATTGTATTATAAGCAATCATGAATGTTGGTCAGTTTTGCTTCACTCCAGGGAAGTACCCAGTATTTTGGTTCAGGGGGGATTTAGTTTCTTTGGGTGGATGTCTGAGAATAAGAGTTGAGTAATGTTTCCCAATAACTAAACTATTTCACCAGATCAAAAGAAAATTGAAAATGAAATGACTAAAATGATATTCTACATATTCTATAATTTTACATTCCATATGAAATAAAATTCTTTAGTTGTTTTTTTAAATCTACTTCTAATACCGGACATATAACTATGGGGCCAAAATAAAATTTTACAAGGACAGCTGTTTGGGCTTCAAAGCAGATAGACAAGTTTGAAATTTCTTATAAGACGACCAGATTTTAGTGGGGGAGGGCTGATACATTCCATGTGGACTTAACACATTCACGGTTCTTTTCGACTTTCGCTTCATACGAAATATTTTTCTTTCATCATTTCTTCTCATTGCAGATAACTGACATCTGCGCACAAAGACATACTTCTGTATACTAAGGATGTTATTTCTCTACATGATAATCAGAAACCTATTGAAGATTTAGCATTTATTAGTTTTGCATCCAAAACGTTAGAATTCATAAAGTTTTGGAAAACGTTTATTGCATTATTTCTAACTCTCTTGAGATACTTCTATTTGTAGTAAACCTTTGAATTTCTTATTTGTTAATTTCAATTAAAACTGTATAAAACTGCGCCTTATTTTATAATTTAACACTTTTTTTATAGTTTGCAAATGACGCAAGTGCTTTTTTATACTTTTGCTGCACAACTTCACAGACAGAACACAGACACCATTGCGAACAGAACCGGTTGTTTAAACAGTTGTTTCTACTGCTGCTTAGCATGTACTTGGAATCTCCACAAATTCACATTCTTAAAGACAAAGAAATACGCAAGTTCTTATTTGAGTAAGATTTGTATTACTAAACATTTGATATCTCTGTAAAACAATGCAACAAATATCAAATTAATTTATTTAAATTAAGCCTTGAAGTAATCGATTAAAGGATTTGCGTTACTTTTAGCATTACATAATTGCTATGATATTATAGAGTAAGCAAAATCCATCATTTTGTAGACAGCATTTATAACGGACATTCTAGTTAAAATTTAATGAATATATATTTTTATTCAATAATAAATTCACAGATTACCTGTTGACAAATAATTGAAGAAATAATTTTGTGAAAAAAAATGAGTTTCATAGACAAGACTTATTTTTTCCACATAATTGTATATTTACTCATTTAAACGCTGTTTATGTGTCGTTTTTCTGCTGAGGTCCTGCCATCCTCACAGACCTTCTATTATGGCATATAAACTGACAGGCTCCTGTCAGACCTCTGTGGCAAGCAGCTGCTTGAGGGGGTATTTATTTTTACCATGGAATTTGAGTAAAGTATCTCTAAACGAAATCCTAAGAAACATGTTTCTCAGTTGCAGTATTCATGATATTGTATACTGCGCACTTTTCCCACCTTATTATGTTGTTTTCGTGCAAAAACATTCTGGTGGTAAATATCAAATATTTCAAGTGCGTTTCGGTAATCTCCATATCAAAATCCAACATTACTTATGAGAAAAGCTGCAAAATCAGTCGATCCAAACAAATTGTATCGCATTTTCTCAGCGTACCGCATTAGATATTTATGAAAAACATGCGTTCGAATAAGAACGAAAAATCCTCATGGGTAATTCATTTCTCAAGACGAAAAAGTTTTAAAAACGAATGGAGGAACTCCATTTACATAATGCAAAATTCTTGGTAATGATATTGAATTTAGAGGACAATTTCGTCCTCACTACACCATTTGTTTCACTTGGAGATCCCCATTCTATCTCCCCCCTAGTGAATTCCCTGGTGTACAATTAGAGTCAGAGTTGATCAGCCAGCATAATCACATTTGACTTTCATCCCTTCGCCGACGAAACCACACACACAGGTACACGCACACACACATGTACATTTTGCCATTGCCGTTCAACGCACTAAATTTACATTTAAAACCTGGGGTAATATTACGGTGTTATGTATCGCTTTTCCTGGTCGCACTTTAGAAGCATTTCCCGCACACTAAAGTATACCTTACCCTAACGTTCTCTATCGCTTTTAAATATTCAAATGCATTTTGCCTTTTTTTCTCTTAAGCTTTCACTGGTGAAATTTTAGAGAGATCAAGTTCGGAAGAAAAAAATAACGACGAAATGGGCATAAATTATCGCTTTATAAATAACGCTTTAAAATGAAACAGACACTGAGAAATGCTTCCATTCTCTTTAATGCATCCCTCCGCTCACTGGGGACCCATTCAGAGTAATTGCGTAGCATTCAGTCTGAAACACAAGCTCGTATCAGACATATCGTTGTTCATGCATAATAAACAGTTCGTTTGTTCCTTTCAGAAAAGGGGGGAAGTAATGACAGTGCAAAGAACTGGCCAAACAGCTGCCAGGAAGTTGACTTCCAGTAACTGTTAAGCAAGATGTAGCTTCGCAAGTCCTAAATATTTGTGATTTCTTTTTTTATTTTAACATGCGCTATGGATTTAACTCTAAAAAGAAACATAGGTTAAAAAACTTTCACGTTTATTATGAAATTCAATTAATTCTCTTACTGCTGATTTTAATAAAATAATCTGAAATGATTAAATAAAATATGGAAATCAATGCTGATTTTATTAATGATGAATAATAATATTTGTGAAAAAGAAGGTATAATTATATTTAAATAAAATATATTTTTTCCTGAAACTTCCACTAACAATTTTTTTTTCCCAATTTCTTTTATTTTAAAGAAGCAGTTCTTTTAGCCGTACAATTACTTAACTGGCTCATTACCATTAATATGTCATCACTTAAATTGTATATTTTTTCCTATAAGAGAGTATTCTAAAACTAATAAAAAACGTATTAAATGTGTTATTTAATTATCACATATTAAATCAGAGGTCTTAAACTCAAATCATTGGAGGGACCAAATTAGTTTTCAATACATGACGTGCAGCATTTATTTTAAGCAATAATAAGGAAAGTATAATTACTTATACTGTTTTTTATTATAGAAATGTTACACATTTCTAATATCTAAAAATAACCAAAATTCCATTTCTAATATCTTCATCTTAGTCTTAACGCGGCCATATTCTCCCCAGCGTGAGATCATCCAGCATAGTCAAGCTAGAAAACCCATGTCGCTACCATGATTATGATAAAATCACGAATATCGTTGCTTGCGGGCTCCACACAAAACGACTCCGCGAGAGGCGAGTTTGAGACCTCTTCACCAGATGCATCAAAGGATATTTGGTGAGAGAAGGTCAGATAGTTTGAAAAAAAAATAGCCTTTTTTATTTCTTTACAGTATAAAATACATTTTAATAAATGCAAATATGCATACATTAAAATAAAAAAAAGCTATTTTTTTATTTGTTGCGCTACTATCACGTTTCTGTGCGAGATATTGTTTCAATTTTACGATATGGAAAAATATTTCAAAAAATGTTTTTTGAATAATATTGATTTAAAGTTATTCGTATTAACTGTGTTTTATTCTAATAAAGCTAAATATTAGATAAAAATAGATGGATCATTTTTAAATTACTGACAATCAAATGGCAATCACCCAATGACACTGCAACTTTAGTCTCATTAAGATTAAATAATATCAATATTACAAAGTTTTGAACACTATTATGCTGTATGTTAATGTGCTATAGAGGAAAAATTGTCTTTTCAAATTTTTTGTTGAGATTTTTGGTTGGGTTGTTTTACCTCTGAGCGGCACTTTTTGTACACCATGGGCTAAATGGCTAGGTCACATGGACCCCGAAGGCTCAGAGAAGTTTGAGGGAGGGGACCCACTGGAACAGCTGTTGGGAGACAGATGGTAGCCTCCCGTCAAGGCCATCCAGCGTGTTCTTTAACGTGCACAGGGTATGGCTCTCCCGCACACGGGGGCATGGCTTAACGTCCCATCCGACGGACGGCGGCCTTTCCAACCCCATCAGTGTCCCCTACTGACCGTGGGCAGGGCGCGGAAATTTTCGGAGATAAATCTCAACGCTGACCCAGCTGGGACTCGAACCTGGGAACTACAGATTACGAGCCTGGCGCGCTACCGACTGAGCCACCTCCGCCCTTTTTTTTCTGAGAAATAAAATTGCTGCAAAAAGCACAGATGATCTCTACAAAAGTAGATATTTTTCGAATAGCAAGACAATCGTTCTTGTAGTCATCAAACTATCATAGTATGCTCCATTGAGCTACATTTATCTGTACAGATAAACCAGATTCTGCGGTGCTTCACCATTTAGTCACTTACCAGTGGAGCATATGAGAGACATATTCGGTCTCGCATGCTGCTTTAGCAAGGGATTCATGCTGTTCAGTTTGGATGAATTGGACTTAAGGTGCGGCGTCGATTTTGTATGGCAAATGAAAAGTAAGCTTTCAATTCGTTGAACATTTTAGGGTAAACTTTCTTTGGGCAACGCCGCAGGGTATCTGTAATTTAGTAGAACAATAGTGGGAAGTTGTACTTCCCAACTACGGAGAAAGGGTCGATCAACAAGGACTGACCTTGATCCCGGTGGGTCGGTAGATCTCCAGGCAGACAAGAAGCAGACAAGAAGGAACGTTGCCTTATAAAAAGAGAAAACGTTCGTAAATGGGCATGTGGTTAAGTAGACTGAATGTGGGATATGGTGAGGATAAACCTCTATATTCAGGAGACAGTTTCTGTTGAATTTATGTTGTGTTTCTGGCATTGGCTCTGCCCACATCGAGAGCCAAAACCCCACCCCACTTCCAGTACAAGAATTCCACGAAGAAATGTTCCAGCAGTGGTAGCGCTCTTGGCTACTGATCTAAGGGACTTGGGTTTGAGCTCCGGGTGGTTGTATGTATTGTTTTTCTGCTGAAATCCCGCCATCCTCACAGGCATTCTACTATGGCGTATAAACTGACAGGCTCCTCTGTGACAAGCAGCTGCTTGAGGGGGTAATTATATTTATGTACAAAGTCAAAAATATTCAAATATTTCAAAATTTTCACAAAATTCTATTGCAAAATTCTATAACAAATTTTGATGGCAGTATAATGACAGAAGTGTTAAAATATTATCCAGTAATGAACAAAAACTGGAAAATCTCTTATTGGAAGATGCACAGTCAAGTTAGATGAGTTCATGAGAAAGAAATATATATCAAACGTCGTTGTTAACACACACTAGTATGGCGTACGATATTCTCTGGCATAAATACAGGGCTGACACCCCCCCTTAATGAGAATGAAGTTTCAATTAGTAGAGGCAGAAATTCCCATTTCTTGCTTAAATGTTAATCACAGACTATAGTTCAGCGAGTAATCTGGGAACAGGAACTGAAAATGGCAAAACTTTTCCCTATAAAATCCCAGGATTTTCTGTAGAAGTGGTCTCAAACCCGCGGACTGCATTCGTCCTCACACGTCCTTTTTTGCGGCCCGCGACGCATTTATTATAATCGAAAGAACGTAGACAATCGAAAACGCCGTTTTTCAAGAAATTGTTTGCAAATCATAATTAAAAGAATGCAGAAATATTTTAAAATAGACTATCATCATCCTAAAGCAGATAAGGGCTATGGAGGTCCAACCAGATCGTGAAATTTAGTTCTCCAAGCATATCTGTCCTTGCACACCAATTCTAACAAGGTCCTATTCTAACATCATCTGCCTGCCGCATCCTTGGTCTACCCCTCATTCTGAGGCCTTTAGGCACACTGTTCATAATCCTATTCGCTAATCTAAAATTATTCATACGGGCAACATGGCCAAACCAACGGAGTCTCTCTCTGCACAATATACTGCTTAAAGGAGGTTGCCGACTCATTTGCATAACCTCATCATTACTTACAAAGTTGAATCACCTAATTTCCAAGATACTACGTAGCATCTAGAATTAAAAGCATCAAGTTTTCTGTTATCTTGTTTACAGAGCATCCAGGTTTCACTACCATAACTAATCCTAGAGAAGACCAAACTATTATACAGTCTAATTTTAGTCTTTAGGTGTATACGCCTATTTTTCCACACTTTCCATAAATTCTTAAATGTCCCGGGCAGCAATATCTATTCGTATGTTAATCTCATACTGCACATCACCAGTGTCTGTTACATAGCTCCCAAGATAATTAAACTGCAACACTTCTCAAGAGTGCAGCCATTCAGATTAACTAAACCACAGTCTGCCTGACCAGCTTATATCAATTTAGTTTTCTCTCTACTTATAATAAATCTACTCTCCTACCAGTCTCATCAACAGCTTGAACGAAGGAGTTGATCTCATCAATATTATTTGCCCAAAAGGCTAAATCATCAGCAAAATCTAAATCAGAAATTTTCGTGTCTCGAGACCATTTAAGGCCAAAATCTTTCCCTTGAAGTGAATTTCGCATACCATATTTAATAACCAAACTAAAGAGAAAAGGAGACAAAATGCACCCTTGTCGAACATCAGAAGCAATGCTAAACCAATTGCTACAAACTTTATCAACTCTCACACATGATCAGTTGTGGCCGAGTGGTTAGCGAGCTTGGCTACTGATCTACGGAACCTGGGTTCGAGCTCCGTGTAAGGCATGAATGTATGTGTAGTTTTTCTCCTGAGATTTGGGGCAGGGATGGCTCAGTTGGTAGCGCACCAGGCTCGTAATCTGTAGTTCCCAGGTTCGAGTCCCAGCTGGGTTAGCGTTGAGATTTATCTCCGCAAAATTCCCCGCCCTGCCCACGGTCAGTAGGGGACACCAATAGACTTGAAAAAGCCGCCGTCCGTCGGATGACACGTTAAGCCGTGGCCCCGTGTGAGGGAGATCCATACACTGTGCACGTTAAAGAACACGCTGGATGGCCTTGATGGGAGGCTACCATTTGTCTCCCAACAGCTGTTCCAGTGGGTCCCCTCCCCCAAAATTCTCTGAGCCTTCGGGGTCCTTGTGACCTGGCCATTTAGCCCATGGTGTGCAAAAAGTGCCGCTCAGAGGTAAAACATCCCAACCCAACTGCTCAGACCTGCCATCCTCACAGATCTTCTACTATGACATATAAACTGACAGGCTCCTGTCAGACCTCTGTGGCAAGCAGCTGCTTTAGGGGGTATTTATTTATTTATTTATTCATTATATTAACTAACTTGTCAGGTAAGCCATACGACTTCACGATCAAACACAAATTATGACGATTGACAGAGTCGAAAGCCTTTTTTAAAATCAACAAATCTTGTAACTACAGGTTTCTGAAACTCTCAACATTTCTCAAGAATCTGCCTGAGTGAAAATATCTGATCCACACATCCCCTACCACTTGTGAATCCACATTGCTCATCACGCAATTGACTGTCAACCAGATTCTTAATTATATTAATCACAATAATGCACACAACTTTGCCTGGAACAGAGAGTAGGCTGATACTCCTATAGTTACCACAAGAACTGGGATCATCTTTTTTGAAAATAGAGATAATAGCTCTCGTAAAATCCTCAGGTACCATGCCTTTATTATAAAAGATATTCAAAATTTGAACCATCCATGTGGTAACCGAAAACTTCCCAGCTTTAAGCATTTCCGTAGTAATTTCATCTACCCCTGAGGATTTATTTAGTTTAAGTTTAGTAACAGCCAAAATAACTTCAGATTGTGTTATAGGGTCAATATTAAAGCCAGTAATTCCTATATCATCATTACAAACAATGGGAGTAGAATTAACTACATTGTTTAGAACAGTGATTCCCAACCTTTTCTGGACCATCGACCCCTTTAGAGAACAAAAATTTCAACGCCCCCCTAGTCCATAATAGTTAATTTTATATGAAATATTAAAATATTGTTGCATATTATCTGTACCTAATTTATCTGTTTATTTATCTATTAAAAATTACAAAGCAGAAATTAATAAAACGACAACCAAATGTACAATAAAATTGTTTATTAAAATTTAAAAAATAAACACAGAATCAATAAGAAATAAAAAAAAATGAGATAAACACAAAATTAATAATAAATAAAAAATAATGAGATGGTTGAGGTTGGTGGAGTGTTAACAATTTGTTAATGTCGGGTTCCAATTTCGTTAACATCAATCGCAGATCGCCACGTTCAGTGATGTGTAGTCTGTTCCTTTTCTTTGACAGTTGTTTGGGTTGTTTGACCTCTGAGCGGCACTTTTTTGCACACAATGGGCTAAATGGCCAGGTCACATGGACCCCGAAGGCTCAGAGAAGGTTGGGGGAGGGGACCCACTGGAACAGCTGTTGGGAGACAGATGGTAGCCTCCCGTCAAGGCCATCCAGCGTGTTCTTTAACGTGCACAGGGTATGGCTCTCCCGCACACGGGGCCACGGCTTAACGTCCCATCCGACGGACGGCGGCCTTTCCAAGCCCATCGGTGTCCCCTACTGACCGTGGGCAGGGCGGGGAATTTTGCGGAGATAACTCTCAACGCTGACCCAGCTGGGACTCGAACCTGGGAACTACAGATTACGAGCCTGGCGCGCTACCGACTGAGCCACCCACGCCCCTTCTTTGACAGTAAATTAGCTACTGCACTGAATCCACGCTCAGCCATATAGGACGAAGGAAATGCGATTAAAACTTCTGTACTATTGCCCACAATCCAGGGTAGAGAACTGGCATTGATTTTTGAAGCCAGAACTCTTGGTATCCATGTTTGAATTTTACTTTGAACAATTCGTTAGTCGTGAGTTCTAAGAGTTCCTCTTCCAAATTTGATGATTCTTCAGTATCTGTGTTTGCGAAAGGATCTAAAACCCAACTCGGTATATTCATGTTTAAAATATCTTGGAAACGCTCCGTAAAATCAACATGAAGAACTTCCAAGTGTTGGCAGCAAGTAAGTAAATCTTCCGGTTTTGCAGAGACTGCTGATAATGTGGGAAAGTGGTTGTATTCACCTCTACCTAGATTTCGTTTGAATAGAAGAAGTTTTCCCGCAAAAGCAGCTTTGACGTTTTTTGTTTTAATTAAATTCAACTCATCACCTTGCAATTGTAAATTAACTTGATTAAATATTTTAAACAGGTCTGTCAAATAAGCGATGTCATTTTTTGACGTAATCAGGTTTTCGCGCAATTTTTCGTCTCTGTCTTCAAGAAAGTCCAGTACCGAGTCAAAGAGATTGAAAAAACGATTCAGACAAACACCTTTAGAGAGCCAACGTACTTCTGTGTGCAGCAGCAAGCGATTGTAATCTTCATCATTTTCATTACAAAGCTTACCAAATAATCGGTCATTCAACGAATTGCTTCTAACCTTATTGATTGCTTTAATAACGTAATGGAGCGACGTATGCAGACGTTCATTCAAATTTTTTGCAACCAAATGCTGACGATGAATAATACAATGTACAGCGAGTACATTTGGTACTGCTTGTTTCAAATGCGCTATGAAACCCTTATGACGCCCTGTCATTGCTGGAGCACCATCAGTAGCAGCAGACAAAATATTGCAAATAGGAATTTCTTTCTCTTGAAAAAACTTTTGCATGGTATTAAATATAGATTATCCCTTTGTATAAGATTCCAAATTTTTAGCAAATAATAACTCTTCATGAATTTTTTCTTCTTTTATAAATCGTACGTATGATAAGAGTAGAGCTTCGTTATTTCGCAGAGTTGATTCATCGAGTTGAATGGAAAATTTGCAAGTCTTTAAGTAATCACATAATGATATTTCAACGTCTTTTGCCATTTCATCTATTCTTCTTTGCACTGAATTATTACTGAGAGGAATTTTTTTGATGATATCTGACGGTGTCTTATGATGAAGAACAGTTTTTAATATCTCTTTGGCTGCCGGCAAAATTAATTCCTCGCCAATTGTGTGTATTTTTCCTGCTTTTGCGATTAACAATGAAACTTTATATGAAGCTCGTAGTCCATCATCATCTTGTTTAGAAGACGACGCAAAAAGGTTTGACATAGTTGGCTGTTTTAAATATTGCTTTTCCATTTGCCTATGGATCCGCTACCGCCCCCATGGAAGGCTCCAGCGCCCACTGGGGACGGTATCGCCCCCGTTGGGAATCTATGGTTTAGAACATCACTGAAATTCTCAGCCCACATAGCCATGCCAGATTTCTCACCTTCTATAACCTTACCTATTTTATCCTTCACTCCCTGTATATCTTTGTTCTTCTTATCAGCATGCATTTTATTTAAAGGCTCTTGTAGCGTAGAAGGTTTCATAGGTTCATTTGAAAAAACTTTTCGGCAAATTAAACACATAGGTAATGATTGGTTTGTAGGAGAGTACATAAATCCATATTTCAAATACTCAATACTGTACTGCCGGCATTTCTTTTTAGATGTAGATTCGGACATTTTCAAATACAAATTAACTTCTCAACATATTTATAGATAGAAGTCATTATAAACATTGTTTTTATAACTAACACTTATCACTCACGACTATTTATCACGGCGAAGCACATAAAAATAATAAAACATTCTTAGAGCTATCGCTTTTATAGATTTGATTTTGTGCACGCATTAACTTGTATGTTTGCGATGCCGGCGCACTTGCTCCGTAAACAAGTCATTTCAAGCTCCCACATTCTTGTCGAAACATGTTAAATTGCATGAACCGCGTGTTTGCCTACCAACTTGCAAGGACTTGTCACCGTCAATCTATTCTAAACTAAAACAAATTAGGTATAGGTATACCTAATGCTAATTTAAAAATGCTTATTAACGCGATAACAATAAGATAATTTACATAGCTAGATAAAATATTTATTCATGTAAACAGGTATTTTCAAAATATTTTATTATATTAAAAATTATAAACAAATATTAAATATAATAAATTTATTATTATATTATTATTGCATCAAGGTTGAATTGCCTATCAGGACGGACACACATGTCCAACATAATAAGCCTGATATAATAGTGCATGTTAAGGTATTGAATGAGATTACAATTATTGAAGTAGGAATAACATCTCAGGATAACCTGCAGACAGTAGAGGTTGAAAAGAAGAGGAAGTATGATCTGCTGGCTAATGAGTTGAGCCTAATTCACAAGTGTAATGTTAATATTATACCTTATGTTCTGACGTGGGATGGTATTGTAATTACGTACCATAAAGCATACTCAAAGCGACTTGGAGTGGGAAAACCTATTGAAGCTTATATCCAATCTGTGATCTTGAAGAGAACTTTTGAGAGCATCTCAGTCGACTTCAGACGTACCAGTACGCTAGTAGGCGGTAGCAGGGAACTTATTGTCCAAGCTGCAGTTGAAAAGCTGTACATGACGGATGAGGTAGTGGATGACCAGAATCACCAGGAAGACACCACAGAATAGAAGATATAAAAAGTTTGTCACAGAAAATTCCATTAAATTTATTTATTTATTTGACCTCCCCTCTTGACTGCCTCAACGCCCCCCATTTGCCTCTGGATCCGCTACCGCTCCCATGGAAGGCTCCAGCGCCCACTGGGGGACGGTATCGCCCCCGTTGGGAATCTATGGTTTAGAACATCACTGAAATTCTCAGCCCACATAGCCATGACAGATTTCTCACCTTCTATAACCTTACCTATTTTATCCTTCACTCCCTGTATATCTGTCCCTTTTCTACTCCACAAAACATTAACTATCTGGACAGCTTTCTGCTGTTGTGTTGTCTAAATGCTTTCTCGGCTTTTTCAGCCAAGCCAAAGATTCTTATCAGCAGCTAACTGATCTTTATATGTTTATTAAGCTCTCTGCAATGCTTTCTATTAGGACTAGTAGGGTATTGATTAAGGACATTCCTGCAGTCCCTTCTCTCTGAAATAAGCTCAAGTGAATTATCACTCAGATAATTTTGTCTCCTCTGCTCCTTTTTTCCTAAAAGAGGACTGTTAGTTTCCGAAAAAGCCTGTTTAAAATGGTTCCATTCTTCCTCAACTTAAGTGGTAAGCAAACCATGACTGTCATAATGACTAATAACTTATCATTGTAAGCTTTAGCTATTACTGGTCTTACAGGTCTTACAGGTCTTACAGGTACTTTAGCTATTACAGGTAAAATTCTTAAACTTAAAACGTGTTGTGCTAGGGTTAAGTTGCAAGACACTTTTAACAAGGTAATGGTCAGATTCAATTTCAGCTCCCTTATATGACCTGGTATTCCTAACAGAACTAGCCCATTTGCTGTTAATTAACATATAATCAATCATATTCTTATGCAACTCATCAGGTGAACCCATGTGTACTTATGTATGTCATGCTGTTTGTAATAAGTGTTAGTTACGTTGCGCATTGCCATTACCAATACCAAAAGGGCCTATCACACTTCCCCAAAGGTCAGAGTCAGTACCAACTTTGGCATTGAAGTCGCCTAGAACAAGAGTAATATCTCCTTTCTTGACAGAATTCAAAATATCCTTTGGTTCCGTAAAACCTGTCATTTTCATCCTCATCAGCATCCTCATTGGGGGCATAACAGCAGATAACATTCAATTGTGAAATTTTGCTGTAAGGAACCTTTCATTAATGAACTCGTATCCTAGAAGAGCATCACTAGCGTGTCTGCTGAGAAGCAGACCCACGCCTTGGTGATGCTTATTATCGTTTCTCCCTGAAAAGAGAAATTTAAAATTATTTCTAAAAATCTGACCTTTATCTGTCCATCTGGTCTCTTGCAAGCCGAGAATATCTAAATTATAACGGTGAGATACTTGTGCGAGGACATGAAGAGAAAAAGCTCTGTGCAGAGTCCTCACATTCCAACTATCTATGAAGAGAAAATGGTTTGTGGGATGGATTTAAAGAGGGAATGCCAACAATATCAAACAGCCCCTTAATAGCAGACATGGGGAAAAGACCCGTTCCCCACTACTAAAGGCTGAAGCCATGTACACTGGAAGGCTTCCTCCAATGTAGAATTTGACGATGCCAGTAGAAGCAAGAGTTCATGTGCCTGCGATGGCCTCTGCTCAGGATTATCCACCAACAGACAAAACATATCCTATGAACATATTCACTTGGGGCTGTCAACCCACAAACAAACGGAAAACACGCCGGAAGGTTTTCCCTCTACAAAAGCTCACCAGTGCAGCAAATTCAAGATCCTTAATCAAGCTCAGAGCCTTATTTCGGTCCAGTCCGTAGGTTTATATGGTCAGCACCAGGATAATGTATGGTTGACCACTCCTCAGCAGGATATAAAAAAAAAAGAAAATTAACCATAGTAGTCCAGATCAGTAGGCCACACTAATCTGGCAGTCCTCCACTTCCGTTCCCTTCCAAATGAGAGTATCTTTTTTGAAAGGTCATAACGGCCTGCACCACGAAAAGACGGGGTCAGACATTAGGCTTAATGTACAAATCATTTTCCTATTATTACATCGGGATGTCTATGTTTGGAACAACGTATTCATTCGAACAATTATTTTCAAGTATGAAAGAAGTAAAATCTATGGAAAGGAACAAGTTAAGTGACGCTCATTTGTTGCTAGTTTTAAAAAAATGCATGTGCCAAGGTCATTTGTCGTAATATTGAGAATCTGGTGTAAAAAAAGCGTGTTTGCCCGAAAAACGTAAATAAATTATCTCCCTATACATACATAGAAAAGAAATCTATACTCTGCATTTTTTACTTAATTCTTTGAAATTGTATATATCTAAATGAAACTAGTTTATTTAGATATATGTTATTTTTTACCTAATTTATCAACTAATACTTTGGCATCTGTTTAAACTGTTTTAATAAATTGTATTGAAATTCAGTAAAATTTAGTTGCTTTTGTAAGTTTGAAGTGGAAGTTTTTCATTAAAAATTATATCATTTCCAAATGGTGTAATTTTTGAATATGAATTCAAGCACATCATTAAGGAAATTGAAATATAAATAGTTAACATAATCAGCCAGTCAGGCCATTTACCTCAAGTATAAATTTTCCTTTCTCCTGTAAGTAGTTTATCTTAATGCGGTTCACAAACCAACCAAAGATTATTCTGCCCATTGATTCATTTTTAACAAACTGTTCGTGGCTATATTCATTTACCAATTATAGCATTGGTTTTCATATAGAGAAGACTTATTATTTCCTAATATTTAATGGTTTTAAAAACCCGTGTTACTTACCAAGCAAAAGTTCGAATTACATTTTTTATCCCAATAGAACATCTTATGTATATAAAAAGGGGTGACAATAAAGACCAACAACATCTCCTCACCCCTATTCCCACTCCCCATCTTTTCCCTTTGTCTGGATTATCCGCAATCTTTTTTATTTCCCCATTCATTCATTTAATATCACTCTGTTTTATTAAACCTTCCTTTTCTTCCCCCCAAGTTTTCTACGTTTTTTTTTTTTTTATCATATTTCATATTATATGTTTGTATTCGTCTGTGTAACCTGTTTTTTGTTCATATGTATCAATTAATCATGCAATTTCTGCAAATATGTTTGTCGTTTTGTACTATCATCAATATTTCTTTTTAATTTCTGAAATGCACTGAGGCATCAAACGACTTTAACGTTTAAATTAATATCCAAATTTACCTGTACCTTGGCTTTACTGTAACCCCCTGCATGAAATAATAAAAATAATTTATCATTTTAAATTTCGAGAAGAAATAAATAGTTTAAAAAATCTCTTTGGTTTCAATACTGGAGTAAATAGAACTTCGAATATATACTTCATGTTTAAAATTCATTTGTTTACTCAAATTATCCCTTTAAACGTAAAATTGTGTAGCAAACAAAGTTCAGGCTATTTGCAATAAAAGGCATGAATTGTAACAAATCGAATGAAAGGTTATTGTTCGAAACAAAAGGCATTTTTGCCATTAGTTAAGAAAATGCAGTGGTTTTACTTTATAAATAAATGTCATTTGTCTGTTCGTTCGAAAAAAAATGCAAAATTCTATTGTGTTTTAGAAGTACAACGGCATTTTCGCTTTTTGTTCGTTTAATTTTTATGTATGCTTCTCAGTGGATAGAACGTTTTTTGTAAACGTGATCCAACATATAAGGAAGCAAGGAAAAAAGGATGCTAAACTTAATTAAAAACAATTCTATGCTCTTAATTTGATGCATTTAGAGCTATTTGAGATACCTTACGATTTAACGGAAAAGGTTGGATAACTCAAAATACACAATTATTTTTTTTTGTAGCAGAAAGAAATGTTTTCCTTTCTGGTTGCTGTCTCTCCGGACTCGGAGACTGCAGCAAAAAAAGCTAGGTCGTATCTTCTTGATTTTTCCTCCTACTCACTTTTTTTCCCCGAGTCATTTTCTGAAACTTTTTTTCTTCTTATTTTTCCACATGCTCCAGCATCTCGTATTTTTTCCCTTCTTTTACCTCATTCACTTGTTTGTCAAAACTACATAGGACCAAGGCAGTTCTCCGAGTGACTTGGTACCTCTAGAAAAACGTGTTCAACTCAATCGACTCGATTCCGAAGGCAGTGTACGGTGCAAGCAACCCCAAAGCACGCTGCCTCTGGTAATCCCACAGGCAGCAGGGATACCAGTGAAAGCTTCAATAACAGATTTGTGTTGGGAGATTTTTTTTTCTCTTTTACGTTCTTTTCTTGTACTTTATTTACCATTCTGCTTACTCATTCTATGCTTCCTCTTTCTGGTTGTTACTAATGATCCAGCTCTCGACGATGTCTCTCAGATGAGTGGACAGGGTAACACGAAAATACCGAATGCACGAAGGAAAGCGAAAGAAAGAGGAGGAGGAGAGAGACAAAAGCATCTCTGTCATGGAAATGAAAGGATCTGAAAAATAAACGCCTGGTTCGTTATTCCTTTCAACTTATGCATTAAATATGTTACTGTCCCTCCACATCGTTGGTAATGAAGTCCGGCTCACTCAGAATTACACTGAAGGCAATAATTGTTGCATTTCATTCAGTTGGTGCAAGCAATTCATTCTAAATATCAATTAACAAGATCTGACTGCAACAAATGTAAGCAATTAATTTTTTTTTTCAAGATTAAAAAACAATACTTTGGAAATAAAAGAACTCGAACAGCTTAATGAAAAGTAATTCTTGGATAGAATAAATCGATTTTCATGAGCTTGAAAAGTCTGCATTGCTTGTACCGACATTTTAACCAAATATTTTTCCCAATAACTCTAGTTATTTTATTTTAATGTTATTCATATATCTAAAATATTGAAGATGAAATCCATTAATTTTATTTTAGAAGATGCGAAAAGTTTCCAAATCTATGTATATCTGCCATTAAAAATTTCATCTGGGGGATTTTGCTCATTTACAGAAGTAAAAACCAGGCAGCAATTGAGAAAGAAATAAGAAACTTTCAAAAATCAAAAGAAATATACAACATATATAATTGAGATCTGTTATATTATCGTTCTAAGCATTCGTAGGAATTTCTATTTTAGACATAAATGGAAGTGATAAATTATAAACGCACATTACTTCTAGACCAGAAATTAAACAAGATGTCCAATTGGTGTCCATCACTACCTTGGATATTTTGTCAAAGGATAAAGGTGCTTTTTTTAATCATTTATTTATTGAGACAAATTTAAATACATCATTTCTTATTTACAGATGTCCCGCAAAGCTAACAGCTTATCTGCAGTGGAGAATAATACGTTGACATAACATAATACCTTCTTTTTTCCTTAATCTGCTAATCTTAATATATTTATATCACATTGCATTTACTATGTACTATCTTACTATTGCAGTTGAGAATTTCAACATTCAGTAATATGCTCTCTTTACTAAACGTTTTTACCTTTTTTCATTTAGAATTTTTCAAAATAACATTGGGATTTTATGTTTACATTCAGCACCACATAATATGTCTATAGGTGTTAATATTAATCATCATCATCATCATCATCATCATCAAGCAGCCATGGGCTACGGAGGTCCAACCAGACCGTGCAATTTAGTTCTCCAAGCAAGTCTATCCTGAGCTACATCTACTGCATCTGGCCACTGCACACCAATTCTAACAAGGTCCTCTTTGACATTGTCGGCCCACCGCATCCTAGGTCTCCCCCTCTTTCTGAGGCCTTTAGGCACACTGTTCATAACCCTATTCGCCAATCTTTAATTATCCATACGGGCAACATGGCCAAACCAACGGAATCTCTCTCTGCACAATATGCTGCCTAAAGGACGTTTTCGACTCCTTCGCCTAAACTCATCATTAATTACAAAGTTGAACCACCGAATGCCCAAGATACTGCTTAAGATCTGGAATCAAAAGCATCTAGTTTCCTGTTACCTTGTTTACACAGTATCCAAGTTTCACT
The DNA here is from genome assembly GCA_038380435.1 of Ryuthela nishihirai. Taxonomy (NCBI): domain Eukaryota; kingdom Metazoa; phylum Arthropoda; class Arachnida; order Araneae; family Heptathelidae; genus Ryuthela; species Ryuthela nishihirai. The sequence continues at coordinate 80,722,908 of JAWZYU010000009.1, read as the reverse complement.
ATCATAACTAAACCTAGAAAGAACCAAACTATTATACAGTCTAATTTTAGTCTTTAGGTGTATACGCCTATTTTTTCCACACTCTCCATAGATTCTTAAAAGTCCCGGCAGCAATCCCTATTCGTCTGTTAATCTCATGCCGCACATCACCATTATCTGTTACATAGCTCCCAAGATAATTAAACTGTGACACCTGCTCAAGACTGCAACCATTCAGATTAACTGAATCACAGTCTGCCTGACCAATTTTCATCACTTTAGTTTTCTCTCTGTTTATAACCAAACCTATTCTACTACCAGTCTCATCAACAGCTCGAATGAAAGAGTTCATCTCATCAACATCATTTGCCAAAAGGGCTAAATCATCAGCATAATCTAAATCGAAAAGTTTTGTATCTCCAGTCCATTTAAGGCCAAAATCTTTCTCTTGAAGTGAATTTCGCATAACATAATCAATAACCAAGCTAAAGAGAAAAGGAGACAAAATGCACCCTTGTCGAACACCAGAAGTAATGCTAAACCAATTGCTACAAGCCTTACCAACACTCACACACGACTCAATGTTATTATAGAGAGCTTTCATTATGTTAACTAACTTGTCAGGTATACCATATGATCTCACAATCAACCACAAATTATGACGATCAACAGAGTCGAAAGCCCTTTTGAAATCAACAAAACTAGCAACCAAAGATTTCTGAAACTCTAAACATTTCTCAAGAATCTACCTAAGTGAAAATATCTGATCCACACATCCCCTACCACTTCTGAATCCACATTGCTCATCACGCAACTGACTGTCAACCAGATTTTTAATTCTATTAAGCACAATCATGGAAAGAACTTTACCTGGAACAGAGAGTAGGCTGATACCCCTATAGTTATCACAAGAACTGCGATCACCTTTTTTGAAAATAGGGATAACAATAGCTCTGGTAAAATCCTTAGGAACCATGCCTTTATCATAAAAGATATTCAGAATTTCAGTCATCCAAGTGGTAACCGAAACATTCCCAGCTCTAAGCATTTCGGTAGTAATTTCATCTACCCCTGGGGATTTATGTAGTTTAAGTTTAGAAACAGCCAAAATAACTTCAGATTGTGTTATAGGGCCAACATTAAAGCCACCAATGCATCTATCATCATTGCAAGCAATGGGAGTAGAACTAACTACATTGTTTAGAGCATCACTGAAATTCTCAGCCCACCTAGCCATGACAGAATCCTCCCCTTCTATAACCTTACCTTGTTTATCCTTCAATCCTTGTATACCTGTCCGTTTTCTACCACACAAAACATTAACTATCTGGTACAGTTCTCTGCTGTTGTGCTGTCTAACTGCTTCCTCGGCTTTGTCAGCCAAACTATCAAGCCAAAGATTCTTATCAGCAGCTAACTGATCTTTTACACGTTTATTGATTTCTCTGTAATGCTTTATATTAGGACTAGTAGGGTATTGATTAAAGACATTCCTGCAGTTCTTTCTTTCCAAAATAAGCTCAAGTGCCTAATCACTCAGATAATTCTGTCTCTTCTGCTCCTTTTTTCCTAAAAGAGTACTGTTAGTGTCCAAAAAAGCCTGTTTAAAATGATCCCATTCTTCCTCAACTTCAGTAGTAAGCAAACCATGACTGTCATAATGACTAAGTAACCTATCATGGTAAGCTTTGGCTATAACTGGATCTTTCAGAGCTTCAGTATTAAAAGTAAATTTTTTAACCCTAGCTCAACACTTTTTAAGTTTAAGTTGCAACCCACTTTTAACAAGGTAATGGTCAGATCCAATTTCAGCTCCCCTATATGCCCTGGTATTCCTAACAGAACTAGCCCATTTGCTGTTAATTAATATGTAATCAATCATATTCTTATGCAGCCCATCAGGTGAAACCCATGTGTACTTATGTATGTCAAGGTGTTTGTAATAAGTGTTAGTTATTCTGAATCCATTGAGTTTACTTACCTGTAGGAGACGTTGCCCATTGCCATTGCAGCTACCAATACCAAAAGGGCCTATCACCCCTCCCCAAAGGTCACAGTCAGTACCAACTTTGGCATTGAAGTCATCTAGAACAAGGGTAATATCTCCTTTCTTGACAGAATTCAAAATATCCTGAAGTTGTCCGTAAAACCTGTCCTTCTCATCCTCATCGGCATCCTCAGTGGGGGCATAACAGCAGATAACCTTCAAGTCTTTAACGCTTGTCTGAAATTTTGCTGTAAGAAACCTTTCATTAATGCACTCATATCCTAGAAGAGCATCACTAGCGTGTCTGCTGAGAAGCAGACCCACGCCTTGGTGATGCTTATTGTCGTCCCTCCCTGAAAAGAGAAATTTAAGATTATTTTTAAGAATATGACCTTTATCTGTCCATCTGGTCTCTTGCAAGCCGAGAATATCTAAATTATAACGGTGGAATTCTTGTGTGAGGACATCAAGAGAAAAAGCTCTGTGCAGAGTCCTCACATTCCAACTACCTATGGAGAGAAAATGGTTAGTGGGATGTTTAAAGAAACTATGTTTATTGAGAGAGGGAATGCCGACAATATCAAACAGCCCCCTAATCGCAGACATGGGGCATAGACCCGTTCCCCCACTACTAAAGGCTGAAGCCATCTACACTGGAAGACTTCCTCCAATGTAGAATTTGACGATGCCAATAGAAGCAAAGAGTTCAGGTGCCTGCGATGACTTCTGCTCAGGATTATCCACCAGCTGATAAACATATCCTGTGAATCTATTCACTTGGGGCTGTCAACCCACAAACAAACAGAAAACACAGCGGAAGATTTTCCCCTCTACAGAAGCTCACCAGTGCAGCAAAATCAGGATCCATAATCAAGCTCAGAGCCATATATCTGTCCAGTCCAGTGGGTTTATATGGTCAGCACCAGGACCCTGTGTGGTTGACCACTCCTCAGCAGGGTAGAAAAAAAAAGAAAAGTAGCCATAGTTGTCCAGATCAGTAGGCCACACTAATCTGGCAGCCCTCCCCTTCCGTTCACTTCCACAAGAGAGTATCTCTTTTGAAAGGTACTAACGGTCCGCACCACGAGAAGGCGGGGTCGGACATTAGGTGCTAGGCCTGGCCGGTTCTATGCATCATCACAGGGGATTGGTGCATAGCTCTCCTTCCAGTGACTACCTAGCTACCATTTACAGACCAATTAATTATCTAACTATTTAATAAATGTCTGTTTAATTCGTGTTTGATTTCTCAGAAAGAATTTACTACTAGCAGTTACTTTGTTAATTGATTGAAAATGTATGGAATTTTGTAGCCGTTTGTGCACTTCCCATAGTTATTTGTAAAATTCGGTAGTTGAAAATAATATTTTTCTTTAAATCTTGTGTTTTTATCATGCTGTATTTTACTTTTACCTGTGTTTTCGAATAAAGTACCTATAAATATACTCTGTAAGGCAAAATATCCAAGTAAATGAATCTATCTTGGGCTGTAATTAGATGTGTACGGTCTTTAATTGGTATATTTTTTAGCTATTGTTGATTTAATAGGTTCTATTTTTCTAATATTTGTTAAGTTGGTTGTACCATGTATCGTTAAGGCATAATTTCAGAGGGACTCACAGATTGCTTTATAAAACATAATACATGTGTTGGTATCCATAATATATCGTAGTTTATTTAATTTCAAAGCACAAAGATTTAATGTGCTGCAGATTTTCTCAGTATCAATCTCCCATCGGAGGTACTGTCGAGATGTAATCCTAGATATTTTATTGTTTATTTACAATCATTCACGACTACATGTTTAGCGACATAAATTAGAGTTCCTTTCGTTATATTGGAACTTAAAGAAGTTTTCAAATATTTTTTCACTTTGTGCATCACATGCTTCTTTTGATCATACACTTCAGGCTCTGCCCACTCAATATCATTTATGTAGTCTATTCGAAATATCCTATTTGCACGATTTAAGGGTCATAACATATCAACATCTGTTATAAGAATGAGATTTAGAGTTGCTATTAATTTTTTTAATTGCAGGGACAGTTTCCAGATAAGCACAATTTCATAATAATGAGAAAGACTCATTTTCGATGAATCTGAAAGTGACGACATTATGGACAAGTAAGATATAACGTCGCTATCGCCTTACATTACAGATATTTAATATTTACGCTTCGAAGACAAAATTATCACGGTCCTGTTTTAGTCAAGATTTACAACCCACACATGACAGTAAGCATCTGTCTCTTACGTAAGAGACCCTCTTAAAAGACAAGAAATGCGTTTCTATAATAGCACATGTAAAAATAATCTTAAAGATAAATCGAAAACTGAGGATGCATTTCTAAAAGACTCACAGACCTTTTTTTTTTCTTATAAAATGTCTCAATAATACCGAAATTAAAAATATCATGGTAACACAAACAGCAATAAAAATAAAAATATTGCTAGAACGAAATCTTTGCTAGTAGTATTAGCAAATGTAACTGGTGTCCAAAAATTAAGTATAGTTGACAAAAATGGATAAAAATGGAAAATGCCAGGAGATAGAATGAATAGGCGCTATAGTGCAGGTGTGATGCAACTGACATAAAATATAAGACAAACTGGAGCTTTAGGTTGGTTGTTTTACCTCTGAGCGGCACTTTTTTGCACACCATGGGCTAAATGGCCAGGTCACATGGACCCCGAAGGCTCAGAGAAGGTTGGGGGAGGGGACCCACTGGAACAGCTGTTGGGAGAAAGATGGTAGCTCCCGTCAAGGCCATCCAGCGTGTTCTTTAACGTGCACAGGGTATGTCTCTCCCGCACACGGGGCCACGGCTTAACGTCCCATCCGACGGACGGCGGCCTCTCCAAGCCCATTGGTGTCCCCTACTGACCGTGGGCAGGGCGGGGAATTTTGCGGAGATAATCTCAACGCTGACCCTGCTGGGACTCGAACCTGGGAACTACAGATTACGAGCCTGGCGCGCTACCGACTGAGCCACCCCCGCCCCACAAACTGGAGCAATGCACTGTAGTTCAATAAGGTGGCAATTCGAGAAGTTACCTGGAGATGCATTCGTTTGTGCATGAGAGTTCAATAAGGTGTCTAATGACTCCTGACAGCGATACCAGTGACACATCGCTATTGCTTGCTGTTGACGACGACAGTAAAGCAGGTCCTACGGCATTCAATTCCAGTACAAATACAGACTGGAGCTCCAGGAGATTTCGGGAAGGAGGTTGACGAGCTATAATCGTCTCCCCAATGCATCCCACACATGCTCTATAAGGTTGAGGTTCGGGAATATGATGGTCATGTTATAAGCTGGATGTCTTCATTTACAAAGAAATCATCCACTGAAGCAGCCTAAGTGGAAGCTCACTATCATTCATAAACACGAATGTTCGGACAACAGCATCCCTAAAAAGCCTCAAGTACGGTTTGAGGATTTAGTCTCTATATCTGAGGCTTGTCAAAGTTCCTCCAGAAAAGACATGTAGCTGCGTGCGACCATGTGATATGCCACCCCAGACTAGTATACCACCTCTGTAATGGTGCATTTCTCTGATGTCCTCAGGGGTGATAATGGGTTCCGGATTCTCTATATATGACATCACGACAACTATAACTCAGTGACGAATCCAGATTCAGTTTACACAGGATAACATTGACCCATTCGTTTGTGGTCAAGTCCTAGTTTGTCTGCACCATGACAACCTATATCTTCTCCCTGAAGGAGTGAGTGGAATGCAATCTGTAAATCGTCTCGCATAAAGCCCTTATTCATGAAGCCTTCGTTTCGAAACTGTCCACCCACTAGCCGCAGAAAACTCTACAGCTCTAGATCTCTATTCAGTAATAAAGTATCACAGGAAAACGTCCTATAGTTTTTGTTATGTTACGCACTTAGTACCATATATCGGTCATCCTGAGCAGTTATAACTCGTGGTCGACCCTGCACGAGTAGACGACTAATGTTTCAGGTCTTTTGATACTTTCTCCACAGCCTTGATACAACGGATTTGTGCACACCTATTGCCCTGATCATTTGGTGTTCGGCCTGATTCAAACATTCTGATAGCCCGACCACGTGTAAGGATATCCGTATGCTGTCTTGTGACATTGTGTTCAAACCAATCAGTTGCTGTAGCAAACAATGCGCTGGCGACAAGAAATGAGTTTTCCACATCTATCTCGTTATTTAATAATTTATCATTATATTTATTTTTGTAATGTCGAAACATTACAGGTTTTAAGATTTTGTCTTATGCAAATTATATGCGCCCACATGCTATTGCATCATTACTACTATATTTGCATGAAACATTTTAGTTCTTCTTTTCGCGGATTTTGTTCCCTTTTGTTAACCATGCTTAACTTTTGGATATCATATTGAGGACGATGTGGTTCCAAAGGTGTGAATGCAATTGATGAAATTGAGGCATTAAGAGAACATAATCGAATGTTTCAGGAGAAACAACTGATAAAATGGCAAACTGATCCAAGAGATGTTGTTGATTCGTTCCTCCAATGTTTATACTTAAAGGTTTACACTTGCTTCCAACGTTTATACTTTATACTCGTATTCTGAAAGGGGTGATGGCCATGCCCATCACCCCTTTCAGAATACGAGTAAAGGTGAAAGAGGCAGAAAATATTAAACTTAATATATTTTATACATTTTACAATAATTAAAAGAAAACCCCCCATAAAACATAGGAGGAAATGTTATGGTGCATTGAAATTCAAGTATCTTGCCCCTCACACACCTTTTTACATTTTATCGGCTCGATTGTGTTTCTTGCCCTCCTCGAACTTTTTTCTAGATCCGGGCCTACATACATACATACATACATAAAATAAAAAATAAATACCCCCTCAAGCAGCTGCTTGCCACAGAGGTCTGACAGGAGCCTGTCAGTTTATATGCCACAGTAGAAGATCTGAGAGGATGGCAGGGCCTCAGCAGAAAACAACACATACATCCATGCCTTACCCGGGGATCGAACCCAGGTCCCGTAGATCCGTAGCCAAGCACGCTAACCACTCGGCCACGGGACCGACATACATACATAATAGATCATATATATATAGACATTTGTGAGTGAATGATTGGCGATGACAGGAGATCACTCTAATTATAACTATGATGCATTAAAGTTAGAGCTCTGAATATTTGCACCTAGAGGTAATCCGGGTCGTAGACTGCGGAAAAATTCCGAAATTTGACCTATGACGTGTCCTTCAAGGTCCAAAACACGTTACGTAGAGGTCAAACCTTGATCAACTAGGTCTAGAAAAGTGAAAATTGGTGTCTGGAGGGGTTTCGGTTGCTAATATCGGAAGCATTATGGAATTTTGAATCCACAGAATCCTTCAAATTTAGATCTACTAGTGCTAGAGAACTAAAAAATATTCCTGGGAGTATTTTGATAACAGATCTCTAAAACTGCATAGCCACTTATGGTGTAGTGTTTATCACGCCTGGCATATTACTGGGAGATGTGGGTTCGAATCCCACTAATCCCAGTAAAATGCCAGGCAAAACTAAAAATTTTCATATAACTATTTCATGAGTCCTACATCAACAAGTATTCTGTGATGTTTGATTGCTGCATCTCAGAAATCTCAAATTGTGGACGTGATGTGTCCTTTGTGGTTCGTCCATTAATTCTTTGTTCTTCGCTTGGTGAATCTGAAGTCTTTTAGGCAGGGCGAATTCGGAGCAAAAAACGGCCCAGGCAAATGTATGGAAGTCGTCCCATATGGCCAAGACCGACCCTAAATCAAATCTCGCCACAGGCGAGAAGTACTCTAGGATTTCCTTCGAGAAACACCCCTCAGGGATCTCCTCCTATTCATTTTTAGTTCGTTTACTAAAAAAAAAGCAACAGAAAGCGTCTACTATTTTCACTTTGTCGTCTGTTTGTCTCTCCCTCTGTAGAAAATCAATTTTTCGGTTTTTAGAAATAAAAAATTCTCTAGTGTAGAATAGGTATTAATGAAATATTAGGATTCGCATTTTTTAAATTTCCCAATAATTTTAATGTGCCCTCTGGCGAGGAAAAACGCCAAAACCTCTAACGAATATTGCAAATTTTTATTTGAATTAAAAATTAGCCTTTAACAAACTACTCTCTCCTTGGGGCGCCGTGAAGTAATTCCCTTGCCTGCGGTGTCTAAATTTCAAAGCGACCACTGCCTTCAGCAGTCACCATCACGCATCAATAACACAGCGTTTACGTTACAGATGACTCAACTACGGTCTAGAGCTGTTCAGCACTTATAAATATTTCGCCTTGGAAAACTAATCAAATTAGTTTTTTTTTCAACAACCTGAAGACGAACTTACAAAAAGTCTAAAATCGCAATAAGTTTAGTTTTTTAATTGTGATAATTTGTTTTTAATTGTGATAATTGTGATAATTCTAATACTTATATCTTCATAGGGTAGTTCCGTGAAATATAACCAGATTTGATTGCATCGCCATTATATATTCATATTTCTTTGCTTAGTAAGGAAAAAAAAATCAACAAGTATGCAACACTGTTTTAGCAGAATTTTAAGGCCTACTCCCTTCTATGTCACAACGCCGAATTAGGCTTGGTCTGACCCTTTTCCCCCCAAATCCGTGTTACATAACTTTCCTTTTTCGCAAGTCTTCAGTTTCGATACAGTAATCAGCATAGCAAAGAAGTATTGCAGCAAGAGTAGTTAAATAGCTGTTATAGAAAATTGCAATTTGAAAACAAAGTAATAGCTAAAATACACCACATTAGCAATTTTTCTCATCGCAAAATGTGAAACAGATTGCTAACTGCAGTAAAAAATTAAATCGCTGCATGATACCACCTCGACTCTATTTTCCCTCATGTACGCGATCTAATATAATCACTAACCTTCTTCTCGAGGTGTTTCGCAATATATGGACGACAGTCTTGGCGAACTGTCGACCGCCATCTGGTTAGGCCTGGGCGAACTGTCGACCGCCATCTCGTTTTGTGCGAACCCACAAACTACTGATGACAAGTAAATTAAATTTGTAGAAGAGAAAAATAACGTATAGAGAACAAAAAGTCCAACTTCAGTAACTCAAATTTTCATTAAAATAACATTTTTTTGCGTTGGTGATATGTATATTATTCGCTATATATTTCTTTGGAGGCCGCAATTCCTTTTCAGTTTTCTATGCGGCCATTCAGCTAAATTCTTTGCACGGTCCTGTTCTAGCCTTACCGACTGCATTTCCCAGGTTTGCTCTAGCCTTAGGTTTGAGTTCCGCCTGGACTAGTGTTGAGATTTATCTCCGCAAAACTCCTTACCTGCAGTCAGTAGGAGAAACCGCCATCCATCAGATGATACGTTAAGCCTTGGTGCCTGTGCGGGAGAATTGGGTTGGGTTGTTTTACCTCCGAGAGATGCTTTTTTGCACACAATCGGCTAAAGGGACAGGTCACAAAGACTCCGAAGGCTCGGAGAAAGTTGGGATAGGGGACCTACTGGAATAGCTGTTAGGAGACAGATGGTAACCTCCCGTCAAGGCCATCCAGTGTGTTCTTTAATGTGCAAAGGATATGGCTTTCCTGCCCACGGGACCACGGTTAAACGTCCCATCCGACGGACGGAGGTCTTTCCAATCGATGCCATCGATGTCCCCTACTGACCGTGGGTCAAGGAGGGGAGTACACGTGTGCGGGAGAGTCGTTCCTTGTGCTCATTAAAGAACACCCTGGATGACCTTGACGGAAACCTTTCTATTTCCTAATAGCTGTCCCAACAGCTGTTCCTGTGAGTCGTCTCCCCCAACCTTCTCTGAGCCTTCGAGGTCCTTATGACCTGACCATTTAGCCCACGGTGTGCAAAAAAGTGCCGCTCAGAGGTAAAACAACCTAACTCTAAAAGCTGTCCAGTGAGTTTCCTTAACCCATCCTTCTCTGAGCCCCAAGGGTCCTTAGGACCTGGCCATTTAGCCTATTGTGGGCAAAAAAAGTGCTGCTCAGAGGTAGAGCAACGCATACCTAGCTTTACCCGAAATGAACAAAAAATAAATATCTTATTTTTACGACAAACCAATTAGCCAATATGCATAAATTTTAAACTATGAATAATAATGAGACCATTTATAAAACATTACGAAGCTCAAAATGTTCTGTTTTGTAATGAGCCACAATACTTTAAGAAAAGTTTTGGGATCAACGCTTAGATTGACTAACAGGTTTAAATTTTTCCACAATTTCTTGGGAATTAAAATCAAAGCACTAAAACTTTTCGCAAACTTTGGTATTATTCAGTTTAGGTGGTTTAATTTCTCCTGGAAGAAAAACTTATCTGTAACGTGGGAAAACATATAAAAGTCATTTTTAAATCTTATTTTCAATAAAATGGTTAAGTTTCAAAATACGAAAACTTATTAGGTCAACCTCCCTTCATTTCTTTTTAAAAGTTTTAATTCGAACTATTGGATTACTGGGAAATTATAAATAGTAGTATTCTTATTAGTACTTGCACAATGACAAAAATGTATTTTTTTCTTTAATTCCGTTAACGGATTCAATCCATTTTTAAAAACAAATTTCTTTAAGCAAAAAAGTTGCATTCTCTCGCGGGTGTAAGTAATCAACTCATTATTGCCTATGCATACCTCGTGACTTTCACATTACACCACTAAAATTTCGAATTTATATAAGTATATTGTTTGCAATATTCGTTCAAAATTTTCAACTTTCCCCACCTTTAGGGGACACAGTTTAAACTTTTGAGAGATGCCGAAATGCGAATCTTAAAATTTCATCAATACCTATCGAACCCAAAAAGAACTTTTAATTTATCTCTAAAAACAAAAATGTTGGATTTCTACAGAGAAATGGACAAACAGACAGACAAGGAGACAGACGGACAAGCAGACAGACAAACAGACGAACGACAAAGTGAAAACATTACCTCCCTTTTTTTGAAAACGAGATAAAGAGCGTTTTTTCAGATCCCACTTTCACTTTAAACGATTGTATATTTAAAAGCATTAACGATTCGCTGATAAACCTTACCCTTGGAACAAATAATGGTTTTCCTCATGATAACCAAATGTCTAGTGCGTTTCACTACTGATGAAAACACCCCGAAGCAATTGGCTTGTTTTCAAATTGTAAAATCAATTACCCGAAATATTCGGATGGAAAACATCGAAAAAATTAGTTTCTTTTTTTTTCAAATTTCAATAAAATTTGGACTCCATTTTCGGTAAAATGGGTTAATTAAAAAAACTTTCATTTTCTTTGCTGTATTTGCAAATACAGTTTTATGTTTTTAGCTTGTTTCAGATTAAAGCAATTTAAAGCATCCTAGAAAACCGGATTTTCATTCTGTTCTAATGTAGAATAAAACATTTTGAATGAACCATGTAAATGAAACAAACATCACCTAAAATAGGACGACGGAAGCTTAGGCCAAAAAAACACGAGAATTCAATCTTTTTCAGGGAATTTTCATTTTATATGCACGTACTACTAGTTTTTCAATTTAAAATTTGAAATAAATGAGGCTAAAACGCAATGAATGATATTCACTTTAGAGTACAGTGCACAATTTCTTAGAAGAATTTAAAAATTTTACATTTCATTATTTTCATACTGAGTTGCAGTCTGGAAATAATTGTTTTCAGATTTTTTTATAACATTGGGACGATGAAAGATTTGAATAACTGGATTTAAATGAAACATGATCAATGGACGAATAGAGTTCGTAAAAAATTAAAAAAACTGGTGCCTTGGGTTTTTTCTCTACCTGGTCATCAAAAAATAAAATTCAGAAGAGGCGTGTGCCAAGAAAATTTTAGGAGAAGAGAGTATACAACAAATGGTGATGGAAGTGAAAAAGGCAAGCTTCATTTTTTAAATTTAATTCTAATAAGTTTAAAAGCACATGCAATAGAATAACAAACAGGAGCAAATAAATCATTACACACAAAAATTCACCAAAGCTTAGTTTTTTTTGCCATTCTACAATTTCGGAAGGTGAGAGACTTGCCCCATCCCCAAAAACATTAAGACGAACTCAAAAACGAAGACAAAAAAATAACTTACAAAGAGTAGTTTTGTCTCGTATATTTCAAAATTTATGTTCGGTGAACGTTTTTTGGTTATTCATAATTTTCGGCATGTATAATGCAAGAAAGGTTCTTTGTAAAAAAGTGGGTTTGTATTTCCAACTTTGAATTACGAAAGACTGCTAGGAGAAAAAAATCACGACAGTATTAAACGGCTTATCGTTTATCAAAAATCTCAGTACTTATATTTATCGTAAAATCTCAATAAATGTCCTAATATAAAAAAAAATCGATAGATATAGCTCTTCATATTGAATTTTTTTCTTGGACATTGCTATAAAAATACAGTGGGAACCACAAATAAAGGGAGAAAAATATTTCATAGGATAGCATAAATTCCGATCAGAGTTTTTCAAAAAAATTCTTCCTGTTTTTACAAAGGCAAATAGCACAAAAATAAATCTACTGAAAGAAATCGGAAAAGTCCGTGTATTTACCTTTATGCTGCTTTGTAGTTCTCGTTGTTTCCAGGCTGATTTATCCTGTATAATATCGACTGAATGTCTGCTCACGATGTGGGGTAAAATACATCGTAAATGAAATATTTTATTCTATTTTACAAGTGTCTTAAGGGTAAATGACATTACTAAACCTTCGTTATCTTTCGCGCCACTCCCAGCTCATTCCACAGTCTCACATGCGCCATAAATAATCGTTCATTGAGAGTCGTCGTCGTCATTATGTCTAACTTCTGCTAGCTGTTAAGAAAACGTCCTCCATCAAGCAAAAACTTTCTGTAAATTGGAAGTCTACCACTTAGTGAAATCATCTTGCTCTTCTATCGACAACCAAGTGAGAAAGTCTGCCTTCTGGCAACGATCAACTTAAGACAACAACATTGTGGGTGCATCCTGTCATAAAACAATTTATGAAGTCCATTCTCCGCGTATACAACCCTTCTCCGCATGGTTAAATGATTCTCGAGGAGTAATTGTGACTTCTGGGATTTTAAATCTGAAAGTTAACTGCTCTGTTGCCACTTTTTAGCCTATTGAGACTGGGTTATTTGTTCTTCTGTAGTGTTTATTGTGTCCCCTCTGATTTTCTTTGTTTTTCCTCCTTCGCAGCTGTTTTATGGTTTTCACATCTACATATCCCTAAACTTAATTACTAAGAGGGTTATTCTGAGTGCTACTCGGAGGCAAATTCTGGGTTGCATTGCTTGTTGTTGAAAGAAAACTTAAACTGTGCATATGTTTTACGAAGATAGAAGTAAAAGAGGAAATAGTGACGTATTAATAAGAAAAAAAACTGAAGAGAACTTTTTATAAGCCGGAAACTTTTGCTTCAAGCGGCCCAAATATGGTTGGCTTACCGGGATATTGCCCGTATCCTGGCGGCCAAATCTGCCCCTGTTTTCAGGTAATTTTTGTTTTGCTTTTTTTATCATGCCAAGCTGTGCAATACATGAAAAATCTTTCGAAGAATAATAAAAGCAATGTTTCATACACATTCCCATCAGAAACAAAAATTTGTATGAAATGGGTGCTGCAGCGCCGGTGGGAAGATAAATGCGATGCACAATATGCATATGTAGATAAATAATTTTCAGATGCCTGTTAAGGGTGGGACCTATGAAGCGAACTCTTAGGAGTACAGTAGCTCAAAAAAGTATCCGAACACTACGGTTGATTACAAAATTCAGAAAAAATATCTGGCAACGATTTTTTTAGAAATTAGTGATCTGGCAACCTTCGCGTCACGTGACACGAAGGTTGCCAGATCACTAATTTCTAAAAAAAAATCATTGCCAGATATTTTTTCTGAATTTTGTAATCAACCGTAGTGTTCGGATACTTTTTTGAGCGACAGTACCTGTCAAATGTAAACTAAACGATAATGTCATTCCCTATGGGAAAAAAAACAACTTGCCATATAATAAAATCAGATGTGTTACGAAGACCGATTCTGCTCAGACCAATTGATTGTTATCTCGGGAAACACGGAAAAGATTGTTGGAAAACTAAACGGATCGCTCTGAAAACTACGACACTGATCCCAATAAAAGAGTAACATTATCTTAGCTAATTAAAAATTTACATTTCTTGGCTTATACTGCACTGATTCACGAGAATGAAAACTTATGTCAGTACGTCAGAGTTTAGGCATTAAAATATTAGTACAGCAATTTCAAATTTCTATTAAAAACCGAAGTGGAGGACAAAATTCCCTGCGTTGCAAGTAAGATTACGATCAAACAAAAACAGTGGAATGAACATAATTGCAAATTGATACAGCAGAATAGCAACTTCGGATTAGTCAAAACAAGAAAAAAAAACAGACACATCGTTGAATAACTTCAGAAGAAATTTTTTAGTAAAATTAAAACTGTATTTACGCTAGGTCGATGAAATATCGTTTGGAACAGAAAAGAAATTGAGCCTCTATAACGGCGGGAAAAAAATCAACTTTATTATTTTTCGTTATGATTATTAACATAGTTGGGAAAAAGATAAGTGAAATAAATTAAGATCAGATGTTTTAATTCGGTCGAATTTAATTTTAAGAACAATATTAGAATAATTTCTCGGAATCATTTAATACAAACTCTGAAGCATTTGATATGAAGTGGTTAGCGCGCTTGGCTACTAATCTACGGGACCTGGATTCGAGCCCCGGGTAAGGCATGGCTGTTTGTGTCGTTTTTCTGCTGAGGTCCTGCCATCCTCTCAGACCTTCTACTGTGGCATATAAACTGACAGGCTCCTGTCAGACCTCTGTGGCAAGCAGCTGCTTGAGGGGGTATTTGTTTATTTTTTTTTTATAAATTATATAATTATGAAATCCCGAACATCAACATACACTCAAAGGGTCATTTTATTAGGTACAGTTCCACGTTATGTTAATAGTAACACAGATACAGAACTCAGTAAATATTTAATAAAATTTTTATCAAAAAATATGACTAAAGATAATTTCAAGGATTCCATCAAATCTATTTAAGAGTTATGAAAGCTGAAACATTTAGTTGGTCAGCTCGTTCTGCAAAATATCATTCAAAATTAGCGAAAATTAAGCTAAATGTCACTTGAACTGCTGAAAACTCTTAAACATATTAGTAAAGATTAGTATAACAGGTATTTACTTTAATTTAACTTGTTTTTATTAACTTTCGAGAACAATTACTTAAACTGCCACTATTGCTGTAAATATTCCAATTTTCTTAATTATAAATACCAAACGAATATTGTTAAATATCGAGATTGAAATAGATTTGATTGAGATCTTTAAATTGTCTTCAGTTACAGTTTGTGCAAGAAAAATGCTTATTTTGGATGTTATCGAGTTCTGTATATAGGTTACTATTGACATATCACGGCAACTGAGTGTATATCAATAACAATAAATATTTTTGATAGCTAGATAGACTTACAAATGTTTAAAAAATTTATTGCAATTTTAAACTTTTTCTGTCAACAGAAATCTGTCTTAACATATGCTTCTTATGAAATAGGTTTAACGTCGTCTCTCCTCTGCGACGCCAAAACTCCTAGTCAATGACCGTCAAGAAACGGCCCCTCGCGGAGTGACACCATCCTACCTTCATTCACCCTGGCTTCACATACGTACGTACCAGAGTCGGTTCGTATATTCCCAGGTTAAAATCCAACTTTACCTTTGTTGAGAATTTCACCTCTTATGCTTGCTCTGCCCTCGGTAAGAAATGGAATAATAAATCTGGAAAGTCCGCTGTCCGTTGGATTGAATTTCAAACTGTGGCATCCCGTGCAGAATATTCAGAAACTCTTCAAGTCAAACATCAGGTTTTATGCTCTTAGAGCCAGACTTTTCTTCATTCAACAGCTGTTCAGCGGTTTCTCTACCTAGCTTTGATCCCTTGTGGTCCTTGTGATCTGGACATTCAGTCCATTATGTACAGAAATGCGCTGCTCTAACGTAAACAATCAAACCTGAACAGCGTAGATAGAGAAATGTAATAATATATGGTATATTATCTTAGTTAAGCGGAAGTTTTCACTTCAGAAATAAATAGCAGAAATATGGCATATTTGTTTGAAAAAAAAAGTTCACCGAATTTTACTATAAGTTTTTATTATTAACCGAGTTCAGAAAATTTAATGAGCTTTTTTTATTTTGTTTAAAGAGACGTCACTGCATTTTTTTGTAGGGAATTGTTGCATTTTCCAAGAGCTAAGAACAACATACTTGTCTTGAAACCTACGGCTTCAAGTAGGCAGATTAAAAAGTAGCAAAGAGGAAAAAACTGTAGAGTGTCTACGTTAAGAAGAACAGGAAACTCTTCCGGAGATTCGGCATATGGAAGATGGTAAAACAAAAGAGACAGTTCCGTCTTCCGCATTTGCCCAAAGGCGTTCTGAGTAGTGCATAAGAGACGACGAAAACGGAAAGATATTTCCGATTGATCGCAGCCAAAAGGGCATCAAGGTCGGAGACAAAAACCAAACTTGCGAGGAAATTGTGTCTTTTCGGTCCGGTGATAATCAGGAGCAGCCGGGGGGTCAACATTACATCCGGAGGAAGAAGAAGATTCGGCAGTTTTCTCTTCCTCTTTTTTTTCCTCTCAATACAAGTGCGTGCGCATCGCTGCACGTGTATATGTATGTGTGGATCTTTGTTTAAGATCGTACGACACGTGTAGGGCATTGAGGGTCACTCAGGCTTCAGACTCTAAGACATTAAGAGGAGACAAACTGCAGATGGGGAAAGGTTTTTTCCCTTTTCTTGCTTTCGTCGAACCACTTTTTGCTTGTCTGAAATGAAACCTAGTGCTGTAATATGTTTAAGTAAAATTCGTACTAGTGAGCTATTAATGCTTTTATTGTGAGTTATATACAAAAATGAAAATGTTCCCTCATATTTAGAAATCATACCTTTTCATTTTAATTAGCAAAATATTTTACATTCATCCATAGTATGATGCATCTGAGGGATACCTATGAAAGTGTAAAAGGGTTGTAAACAGAATTGAAATCACAGAAATAAGAAGCAATCGAAATGAAAACTGTTCTAAAAGGAGAAGTAATTGAACTAAACATTTAGTCTTGTTTCATTCTTGATGCTCTACATATATCCTGACCTACTACGTATTTTATTTCCCATAATAGAAGAAATGCAGTTTTATTCACATAATTATTATTTAAACATAACATTGTTTAAGTACAAAAAGGTACTATTGAAAAATTAAATCTTTCGAAAAAACGTGATTAAAGAAATTAATAAATCACGTATTATATGAATGGAAGTTGTTTCCTTATTTGATATAGAAATGGCCTGAAATACAATATTTTCGTAAAACAAACAAGCAAACAAACAACGTAAATAAACATATAAATATATATTCCATCCTTTTTTTCTATATGTATAGACAACTACATATTCAAAATTTTATTTATTTTTGCAATTTTCTCTATTCATAAGAACCCAATTGTAGCTGGCTAACTGATTTACTTATCCGAGTATTACTAAACCTAGGTATTTCGGTAAAAAATCTAGTTACAATATATGTATTTAGTTTCCGTAATATGCAATTATTTCGAAGATATTTGAAATTATTCTCACAGAGGTTGTGTTTAACTATAATATGAAATGTGTTTCAAAACAATGAAAGCATCTTTACATCCCAAATACAATTTGTTAAATGAAAGACTCTGAAAATGTATTAATATAGATAGGTAGGACGGTCAAGTATAAAAGATAATTTCATTACCGTTCGAGCTGAAATCAACTTGTGGGAGTAGGCATTCATTTACAAGTGAAGGCATGGAATCATATCAGCAGTCATAAGAGAGAAATGAAGATTAAAGTATTATACATTTTCTTCACTTATAATGGACAAAAACATAAACACGAATATATATATTGGTCTGTAAATGTTAGCTAGGTAGTCACTGGAAGGAGAGCTATGCACCAATCCCCTGTGATGATGCATAGAACCAGCCAGGCCTAGCACCTAATGTCCGACCCCGCCTTCTCGTGGTGCAGACCGTTAGTACCTTTCAAAAGAGATACTCTCTTGAGGAAGTGAACGGAAGGGGAGGGCTGCCAGATTAGTGTGGCCTACTGATCTGGACAACTATGGCTCTTTCTTTTCTACTCTGCTGAGGAGTGGTCAACCACACAGGGTCCTGGTGCTGACCATATCAACCCACTAGACTGGACAGATATATGACTCTGAGCTTGATTATGGATCCTGATTTTGCTGCACTGGTGAGCTTCTGTGGAGGGAAAATCTTCCGCTGTGTTTTCTGTTTGTTTGTGGGTTGACAGCCCCAAGTGAATAGATTCACAGGATATGTTTATCAGCTGGTGGATAATCCTGAGCCGAGGTCATCGCAGGCACCTGAACTATTCGCTTCTATTGGCATCGTCAAATTCTACATTGGAGGGAGTATTTCAATGTCGATGACTTTAGCCTTTAGTGGTGGGGGAACGGGTCTTTGCCCCATGTCTGCGATTAGGGGGCTGTTTGATATTGTCGGCATTCCCTTTCTCAATAAACATAGTGTCTTTAAACATCCCACTAACCATTTTCTCTCCATAGGTAGTTGGAATGTGAGGACTCTGCACAGAGCTTTTTCTCTTGATGTCCTCACACAAGAATTCCACCATTATAATTTAGATATTCTCGGCTTGCAAGAGACCAGATGGACAGATAAAGGTCAGATTCTTAAAAATAATCTTAAATTTCTCTTTTCAGGGAGGGACGACAATAAGCATCACCAAGGCGTGGGTCTGCTTCTCAGCAAACACGCTAGTGATGCTCTTCTAGGATATGAGTGCATTAATGAAAGGTTTCTTATAGCAAAATTTCAGACAAGCGTTAAAGACTTGAAAGTTATCTGATGTTATGCACCCACTGAGAATGCCGATGAGGATGAGAAGGATAGGTTTTACGGACAACTTCAGGATATTTTGAATTCTGTCAAGAAAGGAGATATTACCCTTGTTCTAGGTGACTTCAATGCCAAAGTTGGTACTGACTCTGACCTTTGGGGAGGAGTAATAGGCACTTTTGGTATTGGTAGCTGCAGTGGCAATGGGCAACGTCTCCTGCAGGTAAGTAAACTCAATGGATTCAGAATAACCAACACTTATTACAACCACCGCGACATACATAAGTACACATGAATTTCACCTGATGGGCTGCATATGAATATGATTGATTATATATTAATTAACAGTAAATGGGCTAGTTCTGTTAGGAATACCAGGTCATATAGGGGAGTTGAAATTGGATCTGACCATTACCTTGTTAAAAGTGTCTTGCAACTTAAAAAGTGTTTTTCAAGAGTTAAAAAATTTACTTTTAATACTGAAACACTGAAAGCCCAATTATAGTCAAAGCTTACCATGATAGGTTACTTAGTCATTATGATAGTCATGGTATGCTTACTACTGAACTTGAGGAAGAATGCGATCATTTTAAACAGGCTTTTTTGGACACTAACAGTACTCTTTTAGGAAAAAAGGAGCAGAGGAGACAGAATTATCTGAGTGATAATTCACTTGAGCTTATTTCAGAAAGAAGGGACTGCAGGAATGTCCTTAATCAATACCCTACTAGTCCTAATAGAAAGCATTGCAGAGAGCTTAATAAACATATAAAGATCAGTTAGCTTCTGATTAGAATCTTTGGCTTGATGGTTTGGCTGACAAAGCCGAGAAAGCAGTTAGACAGCACAACAGCAGAGAGCTGTACCAGATAGTTAATGTTTTGTGTGGTAGAAAACGAATAGGTATACAGGTATTGAAGGATAAACAAGGTAAGGTTATAGAAGGGGAGGATTCTGCCATGGCTAGGTGGGCTGAGCATTTCAGTGATGTTCTAAACAATGTGGTTAATTCTACTCCCATTGTTTGCAATGATGATAGATGTATTGGTGACTTTAATGTTGGCCCTTTAACACAATCTGAAGTTATTTTGGCTATTTCTAAACTTAAACTTCATAAATCCCAAGATGTAGATGAAATTACTACGGAAATATTTAGAACTGAGAATGTTTCGGTTACCACTTGGATGATTGAAATTCTGAATATCTTTTATGATAAAGGCATGGTTCCTAAGGATTTTACCAGAGCTATTGGTTATCTCTATTTTCAAAAAAGGTGATCGCAGTTCTTCTGATAACTATAGGGGTATCAGCCTACTCTCTGTTCCAGGTAAAGTGCTTTCCATGATTGTGCTTAATAGAATTATGAATCTGGTTGACAGGCAATTGCGTGATGAGCAATGTGGATTCAGAAGTGGTAGGGGATGTGTGGATCAGATATTTTCACTTAGGCAGATTCTTGAGAAATGTTTAAAGTTTCAGAAACCTTTGGTTGCTAGCTTTGTTGATTTCAAAAAGGCTTTCTACTCTGTTGATCGTCATAATTTGTGGTTGATTGTGAAATCATATGGTATACCTGACAAGTTAGTTAACATAATGAAAGCTCTCTATAATAACACTGAGTCGTTTGTGAGAGTTGGTAAGTCTTGTAGCAATTGGTTTAGCATTACTTCTGGTGTTCGACAAGGGTGCATTTTGTCTCCTTTTCTCTTTAGCTTGGTTATTGATTATGTTATGCGAAATTCACTTCAAGGGAAAGATTTTGGCCTTAAATGGGCTGGAGATACGAAAATTTCTGATTTAGATTATGCTGATGATTTAGCCCTTTTGGCAAATGATATTGATGAGATGAACTCTTTCATTCGAGCTGTTGATGAGACTGGTAGTAGAGTAGGTTTGGTTATAAACAGAGAAAAAACTAAAGTGATGAAAATTGGTCAGGCAGGCTGTGATTCAGTTAATCTGAATGGTTGCAGTCTTGAGCAGGTGTCACAGTTTAATTATCTTGGGAGCTATGTAACAGATAATGGTGATGTGCGGCATGAGATTAACAGACGAATAGGGATTGCTGCCGGGACTTTTAAGAATCTATGGAGAGTGTGGAAAAATAGGCGTATACACCTAAAGACTAAAATTAGACTGTATAATAGTTTGGTTCTTTCTAGGGTTAGTTATGGTAATGAAACGTGGACACTTTGTAAACAAGATAACAGGAAACTTGGTGCTTTTGATTCCAGATGCTTGCGCAGTATCTTGGGCATTAGGTGGTTCAACTTTGTAACTAATGATGAGTTTAGGCAAAGGAGTTTGCCACTCCTTTAAGCAGCATATTGTGCAGAGAGAGACTCCGTTGGTTTGGCCATGTTGCCCGTATGAATAATTATAGATTGACGAATAGGGTTATGAACAGTGTGCCTAAAGGCCTCAGAAAGAAGGGGAGACCTAGGATGCGGGGGGCAGACAATGTCAAACAGGACCTTGTTAGAATCGGTGTGCAGTGGCCAGATGCAGTAGATGTACCTCAGGATTGACTTGCTTGGAGAACTAAATTGCACGGTCTGACTGGACTCCGTAGCCCATGGCTGCTTGATGATGATGATATATATAGCGGAAGATATAGCTATTTTTAATTACATTGTTTTTAAAAACCTAACAGTGTGTTTGCAGCTTTTCAGTTTTATAAGAGGTATCACTATTTGATACAAGAAAAAGATACAACACTTTGAACAGATTATGAATTATAGAAAAACGTGACATTCATGTAGTAGATATCATGTTTCATAAATATTAAACGTATCGAAATAAATATTATTCAGTTATATTAGACACGAAAGTATATTTTTCAATTTAGACGTGCATTACATTTATAGTAAGATCAGCCATTAAGCAAATTATTATTTTTTTAGTATATTTCACTTTCAATTTTGATACAGTTGAAACACTATATTTCAACAATTTTCCAATTTTGTCCTCATCTTAAGATGAAAATTGTTAAGTTTTATGATCGAGTAATATTTTGTTGATGATTATTTTCAAAGCAGATGAATTTACCCTTTATTTACATAAAATTGAATAGTAATTACCAGAAGGTGGTATTTTGACTATGGTAGTTAACATTGGTATCAATAATTCACTTGTTTTTAGTTATCTGTTTTCTATTTCTATTAACTTACTTTTCGAGCTGAATGTTTCAAACAATGTTTTCTTTTTTTAGGAAAATTCATTCGTTCCTCACCAGCGATGTTAATCATTCTTTTACAATCGTACCAAACTGTCAGTTTTAAGATTATCGAGAGTAATTACGTGATATCTTTGAATGACTAAAACATATTCGAATGTTTCTCAAACATTAACTAGTACAGTGAAAGATATGAAAATACCGGATTTTAATACACACACATATATATGCTTTAGGTTTTCCGACTTTACGAGTATTTGTTCCATTTATGTGTAAGAAAACGGAAATAAATGAATAGTTAAAAATTGGCACTTTGTTACATTTTATGATAATATAGAAAAAATATTCCCAACCAAATAGTTCAGGTAATGGAATTGACCGTTTGTCTTTCTAGAACTGTTGTTAGTTTTTGCAATTAAATTCAATTTAAGAATTTTTAAATGCAAAGACAATCTGTCCAGATACCTCGTTCTGTCCGTTGGTATGATAAAATTTTGCAGAACTTTTTTTATTCCAGTTAAATGTTTTCAACCACCTACTACATTAACCTGTTTTCATAAAATGTTTTCGGATAGAAACAACACTAGTTTGCATTGCTGTCCAGAAAGCCAATTTATTATATCATAGATATCGACATTGCAAATGTCGAAATTTTTCGTTTTGCGGCCTCCATGTAACGTTACATCCATTCTGCCCAAACAATTGTTTTGCGCCAAATAAATATTTCAGCAAAATCGCATTCCGAAGATTACCGAAGAAATTTAACTTTTAAATATCTTATACTAGGGTGATTCATAAGTCTATGTTTCAACTTCTACTTGATAAATGATTATCACAATATAAATAGCAAGCCTTACTCAGCGAAATATAAACCATTATTTTCAATAGTTAGTAGCTATCTGTCTGTAAGTTGTTCGATTCCTCTTCGATACCATGCTTGTTTTTTAGAAGTGGGAAATTTCCGACATCTGTTTCGATTTCCTGAAATGTTTAAAACTGCCTACCTCGAAGAAAATGATCAATAGAGGAAAGGACGTGGTAATTGGAGGAGCTAGGTCCGTAATATACGTATGTTGGTAAGTACGTAGCTCAAATGCCAGTTTTCAAAGTCTTTCTTTGGTTTGATGGGCGGGGGGCATTTTTGCGTTGTTTCGTTGTCATGTCCATTTATCAATCCTGGGTAGCGTTGAAGCATCACAGAGTTGAGCCCTCCATTGTGCTGAGTAGAGGTCAGCATTGATGGTACTGTTGTGACTTGCTCCAGCAGGTTGTGGGAAGTCAGATTTTAAAGCAAATAATAAAAGAGGACGACGAAGGGGAGAAAAATGTTGCTGCATAATCCATGACCCAGCAATTAGCATTTTGCTGACTGCTGGGTCATGGATTATGCAGTTTTTTTCCACTGTTAGAAAAAAAAAGCTTCATTTGAGAGTTTATTGCTCTCATATTTGGGATGGTTCCAAACAATTCGTTCCAAGACAAAGACAAGAATTTGCATACATAAACTATTTCACTACTTCAA
Organism: Ryuthela nishihirai; assembly: GCA_038380435.1. Lineage (NCBI taxonomy): Eukaryota > Metazoa > Arthropoda > Arachnida > Araneae > Heptathelidae > Ryuthela > Ryuthela nishihirai. The sequence continues at coordinate 80,699,335 of JAWZYU010000009.1, read as the reverse complement.
AGTTCACTATTCAAATCTTCATAATTTCCCAATTTGTTTAACACCGCTAATACGGGAAGGGATAAGGCACAACGGTAAATTCTAGCTCAGTGTGGCTTAGGACAATTGTGACCGAAAACTCTCAGTTAAGTAACAATAAAGGGGAGAAGACCGAAACGGGATCTCTGCACACCTCTTTCTCCTAGGCTACGAGGGAAGGGAAAGAGTCCTAGTATGGCTCATGCCTTTCACGCTCCTTTGTACTAAATCCTCATCTTAGCAGGTAGACCTTTATACTTTCCTCCTTTCCACTGTTAGATCAAGAAACGCTTGGTGAGAGGAATGGTTTGGTGACACTTCAGTTCTCAGTAAAACAGGGAATGGCTTTTTTGTGTTCTCCTCTGCTCTCCACTGGTGCACGCACCTGCCTCAAGTTGACGGTAAGAGGTCGACAGCCCACACGAACGGTCAGGCCAAGACAGACATCAGCAGCAGAAGGAATCAGAAGAAGTCAGAGACAAAGAAGCAGTTTCAATCACTTTTGCGATGGCTAACTGCGGGTAATTCGGGGTTAGAGTAGGCAATGGCCATGGAGGTTGGTCATTGGTCAGCTCTTATCTTCCTTGCAAGCCAGCTAAGTTGCATCACTCAACTCTTTGTGTCACTTTTCTAGGAGACTGTTCGCATGATTTCCAGCATTCGAGATTATTCAGGAAGGGGCGTAGCCTGTAGGGACATCTTCGACAGCATGAGCTCAGGAGAGAGATGGCGAGGAACAGAGTAAGACAAGGGATGACAAACAGCAAAAAATGGCAAGAATGAAGGAGAGTTCGAGACACATCGAGTCCATCTTTCGGAAAATATGGGCATCATAGTACTTTCAGCGGGAACAATTTGAAATGCACTACAGCTTCAAAATTCCACCAAACACACAACGTTGCCTTGGTTTCGAATCGTCTCCTCTTTGGGACAAGAAATGGGAGCTCACCAGGGTCAAGCAATTGATTTTAGGTGTTCAGATTATTGAAAAAGATCTAGGTTTCATCGCAAATAGATTCGCTTGATGAAACGGAGGTCACGTGGATTAGGAGTTTCCTGCAGACTTCGATACGACGGTTTGCTTGTTCAGTTGTCAATTCATGTGGAACAGTTCGGTAACTCATGGCTACTTTACCGATGGTGCAGATGCCACACTATAGTTGCCTGTGAGCAAGCACCTTCGGACGAGAGCCTGCAAATGCTTGGCGATGGATCGGTTTGACACAGAATGATGCAATCTACTGATATTGGCCATCCCCATCGCGGCTTACTTTCGAGGCTCGTATCATCACCACCTTTGAACTTCTTGAACCAAGCACACGCAATGCGAATGGAGACTGTCCCCTCACCTTCCACTTCGCATACAACGAAGAGTCTAAACATTATGACTTGCCAAATATGATGTTGGTCCTCTATATGCCGCCAAAACAGCTGTCTCCCAGCGAGGCATGGACGCTACAATATTTCAAAAGGTGTCTTGTGGTATTTTAGTACCAACACTTTACCAACATATCCTTTAAAACTTGTAAATTACGTTGTTGAGCCGCCGCAGATCGGATATGCTGTTCCAACACAAACCACAGATGCTCGATTGGATTGATATCTGGGGAATGTGGAGGCCAGGGCAATACTTGGAAATCTTCCTCATGTTCCACGAACCATTCTTGAACAATCTGGACAGTATGGCACACGTATTATCCTTCTGAAAGAAAACTACTAGAGGAGAATGCCGTTCCCATGAAAGGATGTACTTGGTCTGTAATGACGTTTAGGTAGACGGTACACGTCAGTTTCCTGCACACGAATGACTGGACCTAGTGTTTCCCAGCAGAACATTGCCCAAAGCATTTCACTTTCTCCACCAGATAGTTTTTGTCGCACAGTACATCCTGGCACCAACACTGTAAACGACAGACACATACCCGGACGTCCACATGGTGCAACAAGAAACGAGATTAATTGGACTAGACGACCTTCTTCCAATCATTCAAGGTCCAGTTTTGATGCTCGCGTGACCATTGTTGGCGCTTTCGACGGTGAACCGAGGTTAGCATGGGCACTCGGAATTGCCTGCGGCTACGCATCCCCATTTTTCAGCAGGGTTCCATGTACTGTGTGTTGTGGCACGTTACTCCCGTCATCAGCATTCAAATTACGGGCGAATTGCACCACAGTATCTCTGCTGTTGGCTCGTACCATATGGGATAGCCTTGCTCATCTCTAGCATGAATGATCCGTGGTCGGTCCACACCTTGGACAGCTGCTCGTGGTTTTTCCTTCCTCGTACCACTTTCTGAAGGTACTAACCATAGCTGACTGAGCACCCCAGAAGCTTTGCCGTCTCAGAAATGCTCTGACCCAGTTGTTTGGCTATTACAATTTGGGCTTTTCAAACTCACTTAAGTCCGCTGTCTTTCCCATCTGAAGAACAAGAATAACACTGATTAACAAAGCTCAGTATCAGATGTTTTTTATACCGTTTCATGACCTTTACACATGCCGTCATTTACCTGCAGTTGCTTTGATTTGCATAAAGACGTGCTGGTTATAAAGTTTTGGCTCTTCGGTGTATTTCTCAGGCAGCCTCAGCATCTTTTAATCGTTTTTTATAATAATGACGTAAAATTGCACGAATTCCAATATTCAATTCGCTTTCTGTACAACGTAAATATGGAATGAACCAGTGAACTTTATACATTTCCTTAGTACTACATTTAGGGGTATGTAAAAGCAACATTGTGAGGTGTCACTGTACAAAATTTGCAATGTCAAAAAAGGCACGAATCATCCTAGCAATTTTGCGTATGAGATGTAGAGCATAATATTTTTGCAGATGATAACGTCGTCTAATTAGCTGTTTGTTTAACATGTTTATATACCAGAAAGAGATTATAAATAGTCATTATAAGCAATTAAATAACATGCAGTACAATAAAGTAGTCGTTCGCTGTTTGAAGAGAATGCACTTCAAAAGAACATTGCTTCATAATGAAAATAAGGACCGATTCGAAAAAGGAAATTAGATTCCTGGTTCACAGTGAGAAGTAGATGAATACTCATGGCTCTCAAGAACAAATATTTGATGGAAGGATGTTCATTTATTACAACACTAACATATTGCAAGTGCAGTAAAATGTTAACGAATAAAATAAGGTGATTATGTATCGGAAAAGTATAGAATGATTGTTTTTTGTGAAACGCTACGTTAAAATATGGTTTATGCTCTAACAATTACATGTTTTGAGAAATACGTTTAAACAGAGAACAAATGAATATACTATTTCCACAGGTTGTAGCAGGTGTGGTATGTGGTGACAGAATTCAACTTTGATAATAGGATGTTGCGTTTGCAATTCATGTTGATGGCAAGGTAGCTGAACAGGCCTAGGCACAATGTTTAGCTGAAGGGCGGCAAAGAAGACTAGAATTAAAGGGCGTGCCGCCAAAGAAATATATAACCAATAACGTATGTATAACCAACTCAAGAAAAAACACTAAATTGAAATATAAACAGTAGAATAATATTAAAATCGATTATTTTAATGAGAATTCACATCGTCGAAGCTCGACTTCTTGTCTTCTATATGTTCTTTTCCTCTTTGAAACTTGACTTGTCATTACTAGCTCGCGAGCAGCATAAAAAGAGTTGGCTGGCCGCAGTTTGCTCAGGCCTGGTCCAAAACCAATACTATTTTGGATCCAATATTTTTGCCTTTCAAATATTTTTAAAAATAAGTGACAGGCAGTTGTTAAAGCAGTCCACGAATACCGATGGAATCACTCAAGACGACATACAAATTCGATAAAACACAGGATAAAGCTAGATTTGGGATCTATGAAACGTTATAACAGAGTCAGTCCTTGGCATCTTGAACTTGATACATACCTTTCTTTTTGAAAAATTATTGCCTTAGCATGACAAAAGTTTTAAATATGGCAATAGGGTTCAAAACTTTATTTTGTAATTAATCTTATCATTAACAAACTACTGAAAACTCAAAAATGCTGCTCAAGCATCGGGACTACAAAAGCGTCAAATTTCTTTTATTTTCTCTTGCAAAACGCACAACATAAAATGTTCTATCTAAATCCAGAAAAATTTCCAATAAGAAGAAATCTACTTATCGTTATTAGTGTAATTTGTATGAAGGGATTTTGTATGTTTTAGCAAATTTTGAAAATTATTTGTGTATTCGCTTTAATGTAACATTCCAGCATGATATAAATTATTATTACTTCAGTGTAATTTTAACTGAAATAATTTGTACATAGCTTTAAAACTCCTCCTAAACACCTATATGGAAAAAAAAACAACGAAAACGTTCCAACGAAACAGATATAACAATTCTGCAGAAGAAAACAAAAAGTGCCCTTCATCTCTTTCGTTTCTCCACCGAACTTTCTTCCTCCCCACGAGTTTCACTTCCCCTTGCTCGAAATTACAGAACAGTAGAAGAATGATGTAGCCATAGTGAAGAAGAGGAACCTTTGCCGCTGTACAATAAAACAGCAAGTACCGCTGGAGTTCGGTAAAAGGATTGGAACATTTATTTTAAAGCAATCAGCAACGCGAGATACGGGCGATTTTTCCTCGAGTAACCACCCGCACGAGAGGCTGAGCCACCCGACTGATATATATCGAAGACAAGAGGGAAGGAAATGCGTTTCCCACAGTGTTATTGATTTTTGATCCAGTTACAAGCGTAAGACGGTGTGGGGAGAGAAGGACAAGCGAGATTTGGTCGTTGGGATGATTCGGCCTCCATTTCAGTCCGTCGGGGTCTTCTACCTGAAAAGACTGACCAAAACCAATGTACAAAGACTTCAGATACTCATGGTGGTGCCAGCAAAAAGGATCTCGGCGAAATCAATAAGCGAAAGATTTAAAATACACAATCTCCGGCAGGAGTGATCTTTTGATGGGCAAGTCGCCACAGGAAAGGAAACGTAAGAGGGAGCAGGAAAATAAAATATGGCTGATACGGTTTTTGTTTTTAGTCCATAAAAGTGACAACGTGACTGCGTATTTTCCATCATAAGATCAAGATATCGAATGCTGAAAGACATGGGAGTTTCCTTGTCTTGGAATGATGATTCGAAACAAATCTCTTTTGTTTGAAGATTGAAAAAAAATAACGGAAAAGAAGAGCAAGCGAAGAACAATGATAGGCTAAGGCTTTGCGCTGAGAAACAAAAGAGATGATGAGATCGTTGCTCGCGAGGGACAGGAACAGCCTAAAACGATCAATTCTTGTCACCGGAATAGATGTACATTCTGTCAATTTTAAAATAGTATGTCAGTTATGTATAGAATGCTGTGTATTTTCGGTGAAACAAGCAGCGCTTTTCGTTTTTCCTTCTATAAATTGAGTTTGTACTCGAGGTTATTTATCATTTCAAAAAATTGAATTCATATTTATTCTTTTCTCACGCAGTTAAATACATGAAACTACTTTTTGTCAAAGGGTACTGTTAAGGAAATAAACGAAAGCGCTGTACAAGATAAAGAAAGAAACAAAATATAAGTGCTAAAAATGCAATCAAAAATAAAAATCTGTATTTTCAACTCAAAAAGTTTTACAAAATTAAAGGACCATATCGAAGCACGAAAATATGATAACGTAGAATAGGTGTTACGTAAACAAATGTATTACCTTTTACTTTTCTCGGAATTTTCTACTTAGGTGTGATTTATTTTACAGCAGGGGTTAAGAACGTAATAGTCTGTGAAAAGAACCACTTTGTAATTACAAAGTGGAAGTTTCACCGTTCAGTTAGTGCCGGGATTAGTTTGGTCGGTTGTGCGCAGGCTCATAATCTGCAGTTACCCTGATTCAAGTGTGCCTGCTTTAAGACTTATTTCCGCTAACTCTCATACTGCCTTGGGTGAGAAATCGGACACCGATGCCTTTAGAAAAGTCGCCGTCCGTCCGATGGTATGTTAAGCAGTGGCCTCAAGCTAAACGCCCCTTTTGTGATAATTTTCTATTTTATATGTAGCAAAATAAATAGACAAAAAGACAAAAAATGCAGATCTTGATTATGAACGTAAAAAATGTAAATTTTTCTAGCAAAGTAGTAATGGTGAAAAAAGCTCAAGGAAAAAGCATAATTCATAAATTTTTTCATTTAAATATTTTTGTGCTTCCTCAGGAACTCGTCTCCTGATAGGCAAATTTTTTCTGCTATCGAAAAATCGAAAAAGCAACATTTCTTTCGGTCCACGCTAGTTTTTTCGCGTTTCTGCAGATAGTCTTGATAGTATTGACTGTTGGTTTACCAATAAGGATAGTTCTCAAAACGATAATCTTTATATTGTACGTTGATACAACAATCATTTGATAATGATAGAAAGGGAAAAAAAAGTTAAATGAAGGAAATAAAAAACAAAAATTGTATGTTCAGGACATAAACAATGTTGATTTCAAAAAATGAAGATACTAAAGCAACTTTTATATATATATATATTTGAGCAATTCAATACTTGAAAGATGGCTTGATACGTTGTTCTTATGATTTAAAACAAAAGAAATAAAATTTCCTAATTCATGAGTAGTTTCGACTAAACTGTTTGCAGTTTAGACGTTTAAAACAAGATACATGCACTATTTTGCTAATAAAGAGCATCGGTTGGTTTGTTGTTTTACCGCTTAGCGTCATAAAAAGAGGCTCCGAGAGAGTAGAGCTCCACTAAGACATAAGTCAAGGTTGCTGACCACTGCCTCAGATTTAAGACAATGTAAAACTTATTCTTTCTGGAACGATAACTTTCAGAAGTACCACCGTTAAGGCTGTGTCTTTCAGTTTTCCAGAAAACAAGTCGAAAATTGATTCTCATGAGTATAATTTAACATTGGTAATAGTCCCTTGTCAGTGAAAATTGCTGTCAGATGGCACAGCAGGAGGAGAAGCAGTACAGAGGAATTCCGGGAATCACACACCCACTTTGTTTAGATATTTTGATAGAAAGAGCTAATTTGCATATGTGATCTTAAGCTATTATAATAATGGAAATAATTTTAAGCAGGACTCAGTCTATTTGGTATACTGAGTATAGTTTTTCTTTTATTTATTTAGAACTTTGCTAATCACGTAACCTTTGTACTTTATACGATATACATAAGTCGAAGCAAGAACGAATGAAAACCAGAAAAGATCCATATTCAGTATTTGGATCACGGTTTGCTTACGTTAGACTGTTTTACCTTTGAGGAATATATTTTTGCATTAAATTCGGCTAAATGATCAGATCACAAGGACCTCAGGGACTCAGAGAAGTTTGGAAGAAGGGGACCCACTGGATAGCTGTTAGCAGACGGATGGAGCCTACCGTTAAGTTATGGCCATCCAGCATGTTCTTTAACATCCAGAGGGTATGTATCTCCTGCATCCGAGGACCACTGGTGTCCCCCTTTCAGCCTTTCTGACTGAGGGAAGTGTGTGAGTGTGTGTTGGGGGGGGGGGATTGCGAATATAAATCTCAAAGCTGTCAGGTGGGAACTGCAGATTGCGAGCCTGGGGAGCTACCGACGCATTTTTACCGCGTATGACGACAGGAAACGTTATCTATAGGTTTGGCAAAAACAGAAGACGAAGTCAGATACTTATGATGCTGTTATTGACAAAATAGCAGAAAAAGTATTGTATTAGTGGTAGGAGAGGTGTGGGCTTACTGTCTCGTTTCCCACAGAATCGCCAATTCAGATAAGACTAAAACAGAAATCAATGCATTGCATGATGAAAAGTTATATAATTTTGTCTTTATCTCGTTGAAACGCCACAACATACTTTTGATTTTCAACCAAAATTTCTTTGTTAAAAGAAATTTTACCTTGTTATATTTTTTACTGTAAACACGAAACTCTTTTCATACGATCATGAGACATGGGAAGTGACGCTGTACACTATACCTCTTCTAAATCTAAAGTGACTCACCAAGAGTAGAAAATGAGCGAATTATCTTTGAACCATATTACAGATTGTATTCCTTTGTGCTTCGAATTTTCTATAAGGAACATTCAAGCTGTTAAGCATAGTTGAGGCTCCAATTGTGTTCGAGAATCTATAAATTGTGATCAATATGTGTTCGTTTTTCATTCCTTAGCGTACTTAACTTCTCATTTCGGAAATGTCATCCATCAAGAGCTACTATTTTTCCCATTCCTATGATTTCCCATCTACTCTACTTATCACATAATCCAACTACTCATTTCTTAGTCATTTCTCGTGATCTTCTTTAATAATACATAATTTCCTTCTATTTGCATCTATTTATCCAATTTTATTTCCTTTTTTTCTTTTTGGTTCTTTTTTTTTTACTTAATTTCCCCATTCGTTGTTTCACATGTAATAAAGCATCTCTACTTGTTTTCTCATTATTTTCGAGATGTCACTCATTTGTAGACACTAAACTTTTTTTTAACTCTCGCGCTCTCTTTATCTGTGGTCTTCTGGGAGACAGACCCTCCTGGGATCAACTTTTCCATTTTCTCCCTCTGCCCAGTGAAACAATCAATCTTTCAACTACTTTATATGAATTTTTAGGGCAAATGTTTGAAAATTATTATTCTTTTGGCAAACTAGGTGGATAATATATCCCGTGTGAGTTGAAAAATGTTTCAGGATTTAGTGCTAATACTGCTCCAATCCAGTTGCTGTAAAAAATGATAGCCCATTGTGATATCCTCGTGGGAGTCATGGAAAAAGCCTTTACGTAGGAGTTTCGTTTTTAGTGGTTTCCACTGACCATCTCTCTCTTTTGATAACTTACTGCACCCTAACACCATCGGCTGGTGAGTGTAATGTCTTTTTTGTGACCACTGGTAGTCCTTTCGTTCTTAGAATCCGGATGTAGAGTAGCGAATAAACGGTATAACGAAATTTTGTATTGCGTAAATAGGGCTGCGATTTGAAAGTAGTCAACGTCTAATAACTCTGAAACTATCCCTGTTTTCATATCACAATAACAAATTACCCAAGTTTTAAACATATTCTTATTTTTTGTTGAAATATGTAGAAATTTCGATGAATGAACAAAACTACGTTCAGTGTATAGATTTGAGATTCGATAGCTGAATTAATGTTCAGTGGTATGCAATAATGGATCAATTCCAGTATTATCGGGTAGAAACAGATTGTATGACGTCTTATTTTCTTAATGGGAAGTAATCCTTCCAAAATATGTTTTTATAATTCAAAATAAAATTTTTAAATTTCGTAGAACGGGCACTTACAAATTACTAACCAACATAAAATATTTAAGAGGAAATAAAAAAAAACACAACTTGGAGTAATTTGTTATTAACATTTACTTCTTCAAGAACCGTTTTGTTTACTGCTAATAAAAATTCAGACTAATGCTTCTAATGTTTATTTGCACAACACATTGTTGTTTCGTTTCGAATCTGTGAATTGACATATTAATTACCACAAATAGGAAATTGAAGGACTCTCGTCACAGATAGATCCTATCACAGATATGAACACCCTACTGCCTCCAAATTAAATTGGAACACTCTTTTAGAAAATATTTTCAATAAAGCTCAAAAGATCTTTTAACTTTGCAAAATACTTCGCCAGATTCAAATGGGGTACATCACCTTACTAACTCATCTTTATAAAAATTTAATAGAACTAAAACAGAACACGGGTTAGAATTTTTAATTGGATGTAGTGATAATATAATCAAATATTTTTCGAAATTCATGCAGTAAATTTGCTCTTAGTTTGTCTAAAATACTTCTTCTTTAGCAATTCTTGCTGAAACCTCAATTACACTTTTAAATCAGAATGAAAATCCTATTTAAATACTTCGAGATTAATTTTTAAACACTCGCAACATCCTATAATTTATAAATTAAAAGATTCTTCTTACAAAACCCCTTTTCATGATTTTCTTAAAGGTAATCCAAACTTTTTACAAATTGTGTCTAGTAAATTGAAAGGGGAATATAATTAAGTCTTCCCTTTTGGTTTTATATCCAACCAAATATCAATTTAAATATTCCTACTATTCATAAAAAACTTGCTACTGAGAATTTCCATTAAAATTTTAACAATGGAATATTTAGAAGAAAAAAAAAAACGTTTTTCTTTTTATCTATAAAAATGGAGCTTTTTTCCCCCGAACAAAATTTAGCTATTCTGCATTTTTTATTCCACAATATAAAATATATAATCAATTTAAATTAAACACTGATAATAAAATAATTCACGCAGAATTGTATGCAATTATTTCAGCAATTTTTCGGTGTTCTAAACTTAAAAATATTTTGTTATTATCAAATTACAAAGCTGCCTTAAATATTCTAAATCAGCTTCCTAACAATTCTTCATATAATGCAATTAAAATTGACTTCTACACTTTTCTCACTCAAAATTATATTGAAAATAAAAAAGTTTACATTACAATGGATTCCAAGCCATATGTCTAAAGATGCAGCTAAACTTCCAAAAATTGGAAATTCTTACTATTTTTTTAATCAAAGTAAATAATTTATAAAAGATGAACTTCAAAAGCTATTTTTTTTTTAAATTAATGCACCCTTCAAAACTGTTTCAGATTTGAATTGGACCAACAACTTTCAAAAATCGAGAATATACAAATGGAAAGAAAAAATATCACCATAATATATAAACCTAAAACTGGAAATATAGATCTGAATTACTATGTACACCAAATAAAAAAAATATAAATCCCTTATTTGCAGTTCGTGTATTCTTCCAGATACAATAAATCATCTTTTATCAAATTATAAAAAATGAAAGAAACAAAGCAATAAATTTTTCCAGAACCTATTGGTTTTGGACATTGAAGGTTTTACTATAAGAAATGTTTTAAATCATCCTTTACTAAAAACAAAGAAAAATGTTTTCATCAAGTGATTTATTTTTATCAAGCTTACCTACTTTTAATTAATGGTAATCGAATTATTATTGTCTGAACTTGCAGATTTAATTTCTCATTGTTGTCTTTAGTAGTAGTTTCGTTTTTTATTCACTACAGCATTTTTGTAAAATAATTCTTTGAGCGAGTGATCTAACGACCGACATGCTCGGTTGTATGTTATGCTTAATAAATAAATATGAACTTCAGTCACAGATATAACCTATCACCGATATGAAATCTAGTCTTAGATATATCCTATCCCTGATATCAATTCCAGTCACAGGTACGAACTCCAGTCACAGATATATGCCATCACAGATATGAACTCCAGTCATATATAAATACTATATATCCTGTATATTTTTAAAATCGAGGGAATACAAATTCATTTATTGTATATTATTATATACATATTAATTTTTCAAATTTTCGAAAGACTGATATACTATGGTAAGGGTGATTATGTGATGCTATTTACTATAATACTTTGGATCATGTTTTTGACTCTTGTCTTGTTTCATCCATATGTAGTGTATTATAAACAGTTAGACAGCTGTAATAACATTACTTTTATAATCATTGCAATTACTTAATTATACAAACTCTTACTTATTTATAATAATCCTTATAAGTAATAGGTAAACTCATTTAATAAATTTAAAATAGAAAAAAAATCCAGAACCAAAGAATTAGCTATTTATCCGAAGAATAAAGAAAATTTTTCCAAGAAATAAAAAAGGAAAGAAAATAACTAAAAATATATTTTCCTGAAATATTTCTTGACCTCTAATCTCAGAGTGAAAAAAATTATTTTCTGTGCGTAAAAGCTACAGTGATGAGGAGGTTGAAAAGGAATTAAGCATTTAATACGAATTTTGGAAACGTTATTATCGCATCGTTCGGTTGGTTGTAGCACAAGATTACATTTCAATTCTGATAAGATTCATTAAGGAACAAAATTTGGTATCACTTCTTACTTGAACTACTGAACATAAGATTTCATTTTATGCACACAGAAAATACGATAACTAATGGACAGCAAAATCGTTATTTTAATTTAAAGTAGTCAAATTCTTAAATGTCACTAGATGATGAAAAATAATAAAAAAGAGATAATGAGCACCTCTGAAAATTATTTACATCTTTGAACTCTTCTCTTAATTCATATGCTCTCAGCTCTTGCAGTGCAGGGTAAGTAGCTGAAACGTTTTTGTTTAAAATCCGCAAAGCCTCTGACATTTTCTGATTTCTGGAATTGCATAAAATATACAACTATCTACTTTTGAGTAAAATATTTATATCCTCTATACTTCTAAACCTTTCTCCTATGTAAAAAAATACTGAACTAGTTACTCGAACAGAAGAAAAGTATTTGTAGCGAATATAAATATACCATTTCTATTTATATTGGCAAACATATGGAACAGTTAGAACAAATACTTGTAGGGACGTTAGCATGTTGCTCACATTGCACATATCCGATCTAATTGAACATTTTTTATAAGATTCTCTAGTTATTTAAACGAAATATAGATTTTTTTTTATTATACATTAACATGCATTTAATCACAGCAATACGTAACAGAAACCTTTATTATCTCAGTTAGATCTTTCACCTTATGATGGAATAATTTCTTTCAATTTGAATCCAGAGTGTGATAGAAGAAAAAGAATGCGATTTTGGTTTGTCGATCTAATTACTATTACAGCGACCCCTCTAAACTCCACCTTACATACCAACATACACACTTCGCATTTCTTATGGAAGACCATTACTAAAATAGTTGTTTTTGAATTGTTTGTACTGGCTTCGAGATGTGAGAATAATTTTTTCCATTGCAAAAATTCTGATGCATGTATAAAAGACTTAAAAACTTCTCATAGTTTTAAAACTTTCTCTAAAACTGAAACATTGGATAACTTCTGGCATTGATTAATTTTATCCGAAATTGATTACATTTGATGTTATAGTGGACTTTCATTACTTGGGTCTTCTTACTGCAGATACGTTTCCATCAAGTTAATTATTGAGCAAAGAAGTGTTTCAGTTGGTGAAAAAAATGAAAAAAAGAATACGGTATCGGAATTTCTTTTAATATTTATTTGTCAACCATCCCTCCTACTCATCTGTTTAAGTAATGGATTATCAGAGCTTCGGGAGTCATAATTAATAAGTATTGTGGAGTTCCTCAGCGCTTCTGTCGTTGTCCGGTTGTCATGATTTGGTAAGGAAAGGATTATTCTGCGATTCTATTCCCAATTAGTTGCGGATTATATTCATCTGACCAAGCAGCTAAATCAAAAACCTCGTTTAATGTGCTGCTGAGAAAACTACCCACGTGGAGAATTATATCGCATGTTCCTTAATGATCTTTACAAAACCGAATAAACGAATAAGAATTTGGTAAGTACTGAATTCGTGTTTACGTTGTTAGAACAAGATTAACTTCATTTTAATATCCATAATTCTTTTGTGATGGATACGGTGATCAATGACTTAAAATCAAGTGTACTGTTATTGAAGAATTAAGATACTTAATCTCACTTTACATATTAGCCTTTATACAGGTAATCGTAAATCTTGAGAAGTGGACAACCCGAACTTAGCCAACAGCCACTAGAAAAAAAAATATATTTATAAAGAACCGCAGAAAAAAATCTGATTAAAAACGAAAAATAACGATTCTAATGAGTAACGAACTGGAAAAAAAGATACTTTTAAGGAAATCAATTTAATATCTTGATTAAAAACAAATGTATACTGGATAGCCGTCCCGTGGCCGAGTGGTTAGAGTGTTTGACTAGTGATCTAAAGGACCTGGGTTCGGGCCCCGGGTAAGGCACAGATGTTTGTGTTGCTTTTCTGCTGAGGTCCTACCATCCTCATAGACCTTCTACTATGGTATATAAACTGATAAGCTCCTGTCAGACCTCTGTGACAATCAGTTGCTTGAAGAGGTATTTATTTATTATTTTATTATAGTGGATAATTTACACCATTATGCTGTATTTATTCATAGGATGACAAAGGTATAGAGAAAAAAATATCTTTCACCGGGTCGGATCCAAACCTACAACCTTCTGATAACATGTAAGGTACTCTGAGCGCTGACCTACCAGCTGTCGAACAATTATCTTGTATATATATATCTAAAGGCGGGTAGATCAGCAGTCAGAGCAGTTGACGTGGAGGTAGTTGATAGGAGGTAGTGGGTTCGAATCTCACCCGGCTTCAGACAGTTTTTCCTCGATACCTTTTTTTCACCATGTGAATAAATAGAGCATAATAATGTGAAACACCCAGTAAATGAGATGTGGATATAGTTAATGACAAAAGTATACGTTTTTAAGGAATAATATGAATTGGCAAAATTGTTTAGTTATGCATCTAAAAATGCTTTGTAAAAAAAATTGGAAAAAAAATTAGCCTTATTCACTCTACATTGATTATTTAATGGGACACTAATTATTTTGCAATGACTTCGGGTTGACCAGGTATGCTTTAGAATAATGGTCACTGCAAACAGTAAATGCGATACGTTCTTAATCTGCTTGCCATTGAATACTTTTCTACGCTTACGATGAATTTCCATGTTTCCTTTTCCCGAACTTAAGACTACATTTCAGAACTGCTAACAGCTTTTATGTAGTTGAGGTTTTTTTAATCTTCAAAGAAGACAGTTTGCTCCAACTTCCTATCGTGAACTTTACGCTTAATTTCCAAAAAAGGAAAATGCTTGTAACTCAGAATAAACTCCCCAAAGCTCCTATGGGGCATGACAGGAGAATGGGATTCCGACAGTCTGAATGGTCACGTCCGCCTAAACGATGAACATGTCCGCCACTCTGAGTAACGCAGTTACCATAAACGCAGGGAATGACCGTCGAGAAAGTTAATATATCCTCGTTTCTTCCGTCACATTCGCGTCTGATAGAATGCTGGGAAAACCCATCCTGCGTCTGTCAATCACATTTTTCCTCTCTTCCCCAAGTCATTCTGTCCTTCTCCACTCCTCCCTTTCTTCTGTTCATCTTTCTCATCTCACTGCTGCTCTCGCAGTTCCTATACTCCGTCACGTGCCAAGGATCAGCTTCGGGAGGACATGAGAGATAGGCGCGCGTGAGCGACGCGGAGAAGAGTGATACGGGATTCAATTTTCTGCTCTGCTAACGCAGTTTCGACTCGACATTACAGGGGCACCAGTGGTCAGTGCGCGGTTAGGGAGTTGCACGATTGGCGATACAAGTCCATTCTCCTCTTCACTTTCTCATCTCTCCCACTCCAGATCCCAACGCTTTTTTGGACACTTCAGTGTTGACAGTTTTGCAATTTAGTGTCTTTAGTATGGAATGGGTTGTCGGAAACTATTGATATATGCACATTCTTAATAAATATCGAAGTTTGATTGAGTAAACCATCTAGATTAATTATAATGGTTTATTCATTTGTATAGAAGTTTATATTTTCCTTATAACAATCATAGCTTGAATATCACAGCACAGAATTAATTTATGTATAGTAAGTTTGAATTATTTTACCTTAAAATTGTTGTTTTTGCTGTACTACTAACTATTCATTTCGTAAGATTCCGAAGCAAAGCAGTATAGATTTCATATAATTACTGAAAACTCTTCTACGGGCATAGGCAAGACACCCATTTTCCCAGGCATATGTTGAAGTAATTATCATATTGTATATTTTATGGCCTTAATTCCAAATCATTAATTCTGTTCTTCAATGAACGATACAATACAAATCATTTCCTTTGATGTATATTTGAGCAACGTATTATTTTCCTCTATATTTCCATTGTCAGAATGATTGTCGTGCCAATCCAACACACTTCGAGCCCTGCGCACGCGACAATTGCTAAATTTCCTGGGAAAATTTTTATCAAAGAGTTGAAACACTTCTTTGCTCAATAATTAGCTTGATGGAAACGTATCTGCAGTAAGAAGATATGAGTAATGAAAGTCCACTATAACATCAAAGGTAATTAATTTCGGATAAATTTAATTAATGCCAGAAGTTATCCAATGTTTCAATTTTAGAACACGATGTTTCACTCAAATACTGGATTTGGTGGGCCAGTCGAGATATTCGAAGGCTTCAGATTGCTCGTCGTGCCAATCCGATACACTTCGAGCCCTGCGCACGCGACAATTATCGTCTTGGAAGACTGGGATATCCTGGTGTTCACTGTGGAGATGCTGCACAAAAGGCAACATGTGGTCATCCAGTAGCTCCATATAGCCCTTTTGGTTCAAGTGTGACGTCACCGCAACCAAAGACCCATTTCCTCGTACGTGAAACACCCCCAGAACATCACAGAGCCTTCTTCAGCTTGAACAGAACCTTGCACACAGTTCGCATGGAAGGCTTCATGCGGCTTACAATGCACCCATCGCCTCGAATCATTCGAGAACAAGCAGAAACATGACTCATCCGATCAGACCACATGGTTTCAAGAGTCGACAGTCCATCTTTGTGGCGCCGCGCCCACCGTAGCCATGCAGCCTTGTGCCGAGCTGTTAACATGGGTCTCTTCCACGGGACTCTGCTCAAGATATCCATAGCATGCAGTTCCCTTCGGAGTGTTCGTTCGGAAACAGCTTTTTGTAGGCCTGCAGTGACTGACTGGAGCAATTCCAGTTTCGTTTCAAAGTGGTTAGCCTTAACAGTGCGTGACACACTGCGGCAGTCCCTATTGGTGAACACAGGCTTTCTGCCGCAGTTCTAATGATGATTAGCGGTAGACTGCGATGTACGCCATTGCTGGAAGACCTTTTGGACAGTACGTTTCGACACACCTACAAAGACAGCAACTTGTTGTACACTATGCCATTTGGCGCGACCCATGTTTCACGGAGTGACTAACACACATGTGGCAAACAACCACTTCTTGTCACTGTATGAACCCCGAAACACACAGCACAGCTATTTGTAGGACGCATTTATTACTGGTGCGCCCTCTGTTGCTGTCGAACAGACGTAATCCTCTTATGGCGGGATATGAATAATTTTTTGTCTGGTGAGTTTAAGTAGTAAGGTTTTCCCTTGAATTATTTTAAATTCGGAGATATGGCTCAGGCAAGAGTAATCCGATCAGACAATTTTTAATCGTGAAAGTTAACTGAAACACAAAAGTAAAATAGTGTTATGATTACACTGTACGAAATTCAGTTTTGGGCATTTTCGCGACACACCTAAGTTACTGCCGCTGTACACCATTTGCAGAACGCTGGTTTAGAGTGCAGCCATCAGATTAGAGCAGTGTATTTCAACTTTTTTTCCCTTGGCAGAACACTTCTGAAATAGTCCATTTATTGCAACACACCTGTAGCAAAAAGTGAATTTCTTTCCTTTGTATCTTAAAATTCAAACTATTTAAACAAAAACTCATATTAAGCACACAATTGAAAAAAATTTATAATATCCCAATAACCTTTACCTTGGACGCGACATACCGATGGTTTAGAGATTAGAGAGTTAGGCTGTTTCGAAGATGTAAGTGGCATCGGGTATTATCTATTTTCACTAATACGAAGAGCAATGTCAAAGATCCAGTTTTTCCGACTGTGATTTCAATGAATTCATCAGTAAAGAAAAATTCTTGTCCTTAAAGCTGCCCTTTACCCTTAACACCTTTACCTTACCTTAAAAACAACCCTACCAGAATATCAAAATAAGAGGAAAAAAACACTCTATTAATATCAATGACTTATCTCTTCACGAAACTAGGCACGCAATAGAAAAAAAAGGTATCCTCGCCAAACCCAAACTCATAATTACAATGTATATAATTATCTTCGTGATCTTACTATTTATCTACTCTAGGTATATCAGTTTAATCACGATTTTAGCTGTATTTACACAATAAGGTCTCTGCAGATCATCACAAACACTGGATGTGTATAACAGAGTAAACTTATGGCAATGCCCTTTGGCGCTAAACCTGACTTCATCGCTAATTTGCTAACATACAATATATTTATCTTGCTTTAAATTAACAACATTTAATCTAATGTAAATGCAATCAAGATAATAATAAAACATAGTTACCATAGTCCAAAAAGTCTAGTACACCTGCCTTTGGAAGATCATTGCATGATGTTATGCATAATTTTCAAGTAGAACGCCTCTGCCCGATGTCACATTCAGCTGTAGGGCTTTATCTTCTTATTTCCAGGCATTACTAGTCCTTTTTCGAAGCACTTCGTGATGTTCACATAATATAGTGGATACAGCTGGTTGTTGAACTGCCTTTTGTAGAGAACTTTATAATGTCCTTTGGTTAAATCTTACCATATTTATGATTAGTTGATTGATAGTCACTTTACTGGTATAGCTATCACTCTTCCACTGTTAATTTGTGCTCGAACTACAATAAATATCAACGTACCATACACAACCCACACTTATGAACGTTGTTATTTGATCAACAAAGACTCTATAAAACTCTAAAAGAACTTCCATGCATAACTTTAAAATTCTAAATCCATAAAAGTTAACATCTCCCTCGTGCTTCCAAAGCGACGCGTTTCGCCAACTTACTCTCGTGTTGGCATTCTCAAGCTCAGCTCTAACTATTATTATTCATTATTATTCTACGTCACTCTCATTGGGAGGTTCTTCCTCAGGCTTTCCCAGAACAAGTGTGTATTTTCTTTTCATTTTTTACATGTTTTAAAAAATCCTTTCCTCAAGTGTCTTTCTTGAGTAAATTAAACTTTTTTTCTCATATTTTTTTATATTTTAATATTTTTTTTGTTATTTTTCATTTATTTATATATATTTTTTATATAGTATTTATATATATATATTTTATTTTTTTTTCATTTTTTTTCCATTGTTTTATATTTGATTCCAGATACTAGTCTCTTGGAGGAAATTCAATAAGAATCGATACATTTTTAATTGAATAGAAGGACTGGGAAAATTTAAAATTGTATTTAAAGTAAATTCTGTTATTCCAATAATCTCAAGTTCTTGAAAAAATTTGTTTCTTTGTAAGTTAAATTTATCACAATTTAATATAATATGAGAAGAATTTTCTTTTAAATTACATAATGTACAGTTAGGGTTATCAATTAATTTTAAAAAGAATTTTGACTTATTTAATAATATAGTATCTGTTTTTAAACGGAGAATAGCTCTGATTTCTTGTCTATTAAAAGGATAATTTAAAAAGTAATTAATTTTGCTTGAAATTAGGTATCTAAAATTTGGTTTAAGAAAAGAGTTCAATTGAAAACATTTTTCTGTAGAGGAAAATTCTAAATTTTTTATCTCTTTTTTTGTACTAATATAGAATTTGTAAATTGGAGAGCATGTATTTAGATCATGTGCTGCTTTTGCCATCTTGTCCACTTCTTCATTTTCTTTAATTCCAGAATGTCCTGGAGACCAACTCAGGTAGATTTTATTATTATTTTGGATTAAATTTTCTGTATTTAGTTTAAGAATAGAAGTAATGTAATATGGATATGTAGAGTATGATTGATCCTGTGTTAATGTGAGAATAGCTCCCTTGGAGTCAATAAAAATGACAATAGATTGATTTTTAATATTATATAAAAGCCAATTAAAAGAAGCCAAAATGGCAAAAATTTCTGCATGTAAAATTGAAATATATTTTGGTAATTTTAAATATTAATGAAGCATTTAAGGATGGAATAAAAACAGCTGCAGAAGCAGAACCAGAGTCTTGTAGATAAGAACCATCTGTTAAATTTCCAAGAATTTTTCAAACTATTCCTTTTTGAAGCTATAAAATAATTGTAAAATGGTTTCATTTGAATATTCATTTTTGGAGTTTAATAAAGGAATTTCAGTATAAAATTTGGGAAGTTGATAGCACTAAAATGGAATTGATTCTTTAATATCTCCTCTTAGGTCTTCCTTATGAAGGTTATTAAAGAAATTAAATGGTGCAGCAATGGCCTTGTATTCAATATTATTTATTTTCAAATTATTCTGTATTATTTTCTGCGCTAGGGTTGTGTTATGATTTCGTGTTATTTAATTCTTGTTTCAAAATGTCTAAAGGTTTACCTATGTATGAATCTTTGCCTTGTAGAATTGCTGTTGGATCTGGAATATTTATTTCATATACACCACCCGTGTATCGGGTGGTCGTCTGTCTCTGTCGTTAATGATCAAATCTTTAATTGTATGTTCCATTGTTATTCGCAATATTGTATTATATTTTTAAGTATAGTAGTCATAGTTTTAGTGATATTTTTTGTTTGTAGAAAACTTTTAGCATAAGTCTCCAATTTAGTTTCTTGATTTAACGAAACTAGTGAGTTCTGCTCTACTTACTATTTTGCATTTTTGCCCCATTTATTTAATTGTTGTAATGTATAGCCTACTTCTTGCGCCTTTGTTTTCATATGTCGTAATTCATTATGTAGTGAACTCCATTCGGAACAGTAACGATACGTCCGAATGAAGTATGGGTAAATGCTAAATTTTTTATGTGATGGATGAGCTGAATTTGCTGGTATATAATTTGCGATATACGTTGGTTTTCTATACACTGTTGTCTCACAGTACGTAGATTTACCAGTAATTAGAATATCAAGGTAAGGAAATTTAGAATTCTGTTCGGATTCGCATGTAAATTTAATTGATGGTATAACTGCCCACCCCTGCCTGCTGCATGAAATCTCCTTGCTTATCATAAGGCCGGTATATACCTTGTTACGTCACAACACATGACTTAAGCGTTAGTCGTATAAAAGGCTGATGACTACAGTAGTTAGAGCTGAGATTGACAATGCCAACACGAGAGTAAGTTGGCGAAACACGTCGCTTTGGAAGCACGAGGGGGATGTTAATGTTTAAGGATTTAGAATTTTAAAGTTATGCATGGAAGTTCTTTTAGAGTTTTATAGAGTCTTTGTTGATCAAATAACAACGTTCATAAGTGTGGGTTGTGTATGGTACGTTGATATTTATTGTAGTTCGAGCACAAATTAACAGTGGAAGAGTGATAGCTATACCAGTAAAGTGACTATCAATCAACTAATCATAAATATGGTAAGATTTAACCAAAGGACATTATAAAGTTCTCTACAAAAGGCAGTTCAACAACCAGCTGTATCCACTATATTATGTGAACATCACGAAGTGCTTCGAAAAAGGACTAGTAATGCCTGGAAATAAGAAGATAAAGCCCTACAGCTGAATGTGACATCGGGCAGAGGCGTTCTACTTGAAAATTATGCATAACATCATGCAATGATCTTCCAAAGGCAGGTGTACTAGACTTTTTGGACTATGGTAACTATGTTTTATTATTATCTTGATTGCATTTACATTAGATTAAATGTTGTTAATTTAAGGCAAGATAAATATATTGTATGTTAGCAAAGTAGCGATGAAGCTGGATTTAGTGCCAAAGGGTATAGCCAGAAGGTGACATCTGTATTAACTTTATTATACATACCCAGTGCTTGTGATGATCTGCAGAGGCCTTATTGTGTAAATACAGCTAAAATCGTGATTAAACCGATATATATAGTATGTGTGATTTAATTTATTTAATCTACTCTAGGGAAAAGCGACTCAGGTCGAAGGCACAACAACATCAACGAGTGCTTAAAGAGCAGCAGGTATTCCATTACATTTCGTTTCTCATTAACAAGATCAAATTATAATTAACTGATTAACTTCTGTATTACTTACATACACACACAAACATAAAACATACATAAACGCATACACACATATACAGTACGTGCCTGCATGTATTCACTCTATATTCTATTCTCCATGTATATAGAGTACACTTTAGAGCAGTGCCATACATACTTGCATACACACACGCACATACATACATACATACATACATACATACATACATACATACATACATACATACATACATACATACATACATACACACACACACACACACACACATCAGTCCTCATGCACCCATGGGCTAGTTTTGTAAGCCAGACTGTGTAATGTATTCCTCCAGATTCATCTTGTCCTGAGCTGCTGCATTTGGCTACAGTAGGCCAATTCTAATAAGATCATGATCGACATTGCCTGCCCACCGCATCTTGGGTCTCTTCTTCCTGAGGTCTTTAGGCACAATATTCATAACTCTATTCACTAATCTGCGGTTAGGCATAGAGGCAAAAAAGAGCAAACCAACGCCATCTCTCTCTATACAATACATTGTGAAGAGGTGATTGCATACTCCTTCGACAAACCTCATTACTTACAAAGTGAAATCACGTAATGCCCAAGACTCTGTGTAAGTATCCAGAATCAGAGACATCTAACTTCCTGTTACATTGCTTACAAAGGGTCCAAGTGTCACTACCATAACAAACCTAAAAAGAACCAAACAATTAAAAAGTTTCATTTTAGTCTTTAGGCGTATACTCCTATTTTTCTGTAATCTCCAAAGATTCTACAAAAGCCTCAGCAGCAATATGTATTCTTCTGCTTATCTCATACTGGACATCACCAGCATCTATTCAATATATAGATGCCAAGATAACACTGGACAACACAAAGAAGGGCTTGAAAAAGGCTTGGAAATGAAAATAGCCAATTTTTACTAATTTCGAGGTGCTGAACACAAAAATGGCAATAAAATTTGCCGATTGGCTCTTGTTTAGGAGAGACAGAGATGGTCACGTATAAACGATTCAGTCCGCATTGAGTACATAGGTAACCATTTCACAACGCTGTATTTTAAACTCCAGACTGCAACATATTGCGTTGTATTGCATCAGCCCGCCTTACACACTACCCCCGTCGGTATTGCATCATTGTCTGATGCAATGTAGTTGAATTATGACATTGTGGCTTTACGATCGCGGACAAAAGATGATGCACTCGTTAGTGGTAAACGACGTCTCGTAGGGTGAGCAAGTCTTTTGAGAGACTCTTATTTACCCCTGAGTCATAAGTACAACACAAGTGATCCTTGCAGTTTTAAGCCAGCAGTAGTGATGACTCGTAACTGTGTTAATAGTGCAGATACATTTTGTTACATTGGCGGGGAAGTGACGTTTGCAAGCCAGAAAAGGGCCATCACTCCAATAGTGAAAGTGGCGTATGAGTTATATTTTGGATGCAAGATCGGGGACCAGGATAAAGCCTGGGCCCCACACATATGCTGCAGTATGTGTGCAAGAAATCTTCCGAAGTGGCTGAAAGGTGAAAAGGACTTTGCTGTTCTTATGGTTTGGAGAGAGCCAAGCAATCACGCAAATGACTGCTATTCTGCATGGTTCCACCTGTTTCTGGATGCATTACAAAGAAAAAGAAGTGGAAAATAGCATACCTGAATATACAATCTGCTCTCCGATCAGTTCTGCACGGTGAAGGCCTTCCTGTTCCCGAATCTCTAAAAGAATTTGCCATCGATTCAGACGATGAGGAGGGAGGCGAACCGGCATCGGGTTCCCCGCCACCTTCGATGTCTAATGATGATCCATATGTCTGCCACGGTGCATTGTCTGCGCCACACATTCTGACCAAAGAAGAAATGAACGATCTCGTTCGCGATCTGGAGCTGTCCAAGGCCAAAGCAGAGTTACTTGGATCAAAACTTAAACAATGGAATCTTCTCAAAGAAAATGTCCCAGTGACTTCGTTTCGAACTCGTCATGAACACTTTGCACCTTACTTCAGAAAGAAATATGACCTTGTGTTCTGCTCCAATGTAGATGGACTGATGAATGCCCTGGGAATCAAACATGACCTTCAAGAATGGACACTATTCATAGACTCCTCTAAATTGAGTCTCAAGGCTGGTTGCTGCATAATGGAAATCGACTTCCATCCATTCCGGTTGGACATGCTGTTTCGAAAGAAACCTAGATGACTTAAAACAGCTGTTGAACTGTCTTCAATACAGCAAGTATGACTGGCATCTATATTGTGACTTGAAAGTAGTGGCTCTGCTTGGGTCTGCAGCCGGAATATATGAATTACTGCTGTTTCTTATGTGAATGGGACACAGTTTTTTTTTCTTATGTGAATGGACAAACGTTGCACTACGTGAAGAGACACTGGCCTCAGAGGAAATCTCTGAAGGTCGGAGAGAAGATTGTGGAACACCTAGCATTGGGAGAAACGCACAAAATCCTGAAACCGTCCCTACACATCAAACTCGGTGTGATAAAAAACTTCGTGAAAGTAATGGACCAGACTGCATCAGCTTTCAATTATTTGGGTGACAAATTCTCTCGCCTCAACGAAGCGAAAATTAAAGAGGGAATTTTTGTGTGTCCCATATTCGTGAGCTGTTCAGAGACCAGATGTTCAACAACCTGCTTCAGGGTGACGAGAAAATGGCTTGGGACGCGATTCGTCTGGTGTCAACTAAATTCCTCAGGAATGTCAGGGCAGACAACTACAAGAAACTGGTTAAGGACATGTTTTCTCTGTATCACAAACTTGGCTGCAATATGTCCTTAAAGATCTACTTTCTCCATTCCAATTTAGATTTCTTCCCCAACAACTGCGGCGTGGTTAGTGATGAGCACGGTGAACGTTTTCACCAAGACATTGCAACAATGGAGAAACAATACCAGGGAAACTGATACACTTCATTGTTGGCTGACTACTGTTGAACGCTCGCCGGGGATGATCCTGAGCAGATGTACAAGCGACAGACAAAGCGACTTCGGAAGTAGAAGTGGAGTTTTACTGATACATGATATATGTACGTATTACTCTATTATATAAGAACCTATTGCGGATTTCTCAGAAATCGTAGCCAATTTTGCATTTTCATTGTCATATTCGTGTTCACACCTTGAAATCTTTCAGAAATGGTTACTTTTGTCTCAGAGGCATGACTTTTATGAAAATTTGTTGCCCAGTGTAATAAGACTGGCACACTTTAAAGGGTGAAACCATTCAAAACAACTGAAGCACAACCGGACTGATAGATTTTCATTACTTTAGTTTCTTCTCTGTTTATCACCAAACCTATTCTATTGCCAGTCTAATTAACAACTCTAATCAAATAATTTACCTCAAAATTTTTTGCCAAAAGTGTCAAATCATCAGCATATTCAAGATCAGAAATTGTGAAATATTTAGACTATTAAAGGCCAAAAATATTCCTCTTGAAGAGAATTTGCATAAGACAATCAAACCCCAAACAAAAGA
This sequence comes from Ryuthela nishihirai, assembly GCA_038380435.1. Classification (NCBI taxonomy): domain Eukaryota; kingdom Metazoa; phylum Arthropoda; class Arachnida; order Araneae; family Heptathelidae; genus Ryuthela; species Ryuthela nishihirai. The sequence continues at coordinate 80,674,277 of JAWZYU010000009.1, read as the reverse complement.
GAAAAGGAGACACCATGCACCCTCCTTGTCGAACTCCAATAGCAATGCTAAATCAATTGCTACAAGCGTAACCAACTCTTAGACGAGAATCGGTGTTATTGTAGAGAGCCATCATTATGTTTATTAGGTACTTCAATCCGCGATTTACAAGTGAATCTTTTCAAGAACGAGAAAAAAAATAAAGAACTGATCTGCCTGACACCTATTACTTCAGGATAGGTTGACGATGCCTGTAGAAGTAAGGGTTCAGGTACCTGCGATGTCCCCTGGGGTCATAATTATCCACCAGTTGATATAAGGTATCTTGTGCATCTGTTCATTTAGGGCAACTTAAAACACATAATCCTGTGTGTACTGTACTGATATGAAAATATGAGTGGTTAGACAAATTATTCTACAGCTGATTACTGATTTACTAAGTATTTAATCACTGTTAAGCTTTTTATGTAACAGAATGCAGATGGGTATGATGATGAATGAATATGAGTGGTATTTAAATAGATGGTTGAACCATGATGTATCTAGTTAGTTGTAGCATGGGATTTTTGCACTGCTGAAAAACATTTGAAGTTCAAACGGTGTAGACATATCGTATGACTGATTCATTATGGTGTAAAGCTGACGATTGAATGAAAGCATGCCAGTCAGGTGAAGGTTGTGACAGGCCTGAATGTAGACCTAAATGTGGTATTCCTATTATGGATACAGTTGCTGAATACAGCAGATACACTTGGCTGACTTTTCAAGATCATTTTATCCAAATGGGGTAGCCAATGAAAATTCAAGACTGGAATCTCACTGAGAATGTGTAGTATGCTCTTGTCAGATAGCTGTATAGTTATCAACCCATCTTCCGGAACCTTTAATGAATTACGAACTGTTTTCCAAGAATAATGGAATAGATATAATAATATAATAATGGGTCCTCCGCATCCTATAGTCAGCGTTGAGATTTATCTCCGCAAAACTCCCCGCCCTGCCCACGGTCAGTAGGGGACACCGATGGGCTTGGAAAGCCGCCGTCCGTCGGATGGGACGTTAAGCAGTGGCCCCGTGTGCGGGAGAGCCATACTCTGTGCACGTTAAAGAACACGCTGGATGGCCTTGACGGGAGGCTACCATTTGTCTCCCAACAGCTGTTCCAGTGGGTCCACTTCCCCAACCTTCTTTGAGCCTTCGGGGTCCATGTGACCTGGCCATTTAGCCCATAGTGTGCAAAAAATTGCCGCTCAGAGGTAAAACAACCCAATCCAACCGCATCCTATAATGATGATGCAATATGTCAATTTACATATTTCAAGACAGATAAGTGTTATTCTTTCTTTCAATTATAGTACTGTTATGTCTAAGTATCTGTGTCAAGCAGCAGATCGAGGAGTAATATATATATATACAGTATATATATATAAATACTATGCAGTAGCTATTAATTAGTACATTGTTAAACTACAATGCTTGTAATTTCGAAAATGAATTTAATTATATATTTACTAAGACTAACTTTACAAGTTCAGAGTAGTGAAAACTTAAGGTTTCAATTTCAAATTTTAAAGATCTGACAAAAAGAAAAGGCAAAAGACAGAAGAATTATCTTCCGATAAGTATGATTATTTTTATTTATTTGAGTAGAAAAGTGTAATTTCACACATTTAATGCATTCACTGACAAAAATGTTAAGTTTTTCACGTCATCCTACATCGAATCCGGGATGACATAGAGAAACATTGAACAATGCATTCATTGAAGCATTGGGCTGGCGTCCATGTTATTATATTTATTTAAATGTGCGAGAAATATACGAGTTCAATAGCAAATTACACGGTTGCCTATTAAGTCTTGATCCAGTTGAATAATTCAAACATCTAGTAAATATGTTTCACAAAAAAAGGTTACTATAATGACCACAATGTTTCAAATAGGATTAATCGTTTTAATGTTAGGATGATTCTACATATCACGACATGTAAACCGCAAAACTTTTCCCGTACAGTCGCTCAAAAAAGTATCCGAACACTATGGTTGATCACAGAATTCAGGAAAAAATATCTGGCAACAATTTTTTTAGAAATTAGTGATCTGGCAACTTCGTGTCACGACACGAAGAAATTAGTGATCTGGCAACTTCGTGTCACGACACGAAGAAATTAGTGATCTGGCAACTTCGTGTCACGACACGAAGAAATTAGTGATCTGGCAACTTCGTGTCACGACACGAAGTTGCCAGATCACTAATTTCTAAAAAAATTGTTGCCAGATATTTTTTCCTGAATTCTGTGATCAACCATAGTGTTCGGATACTTTTTTGAGCGACTGTACCAATTATCACAAACCATGGAATAAGGAAATCGTTGTCCATGTCCTAGTTATTCTTAAGCAACATTTCACCGGTAATGTAGTCGGTGATGAAGTGTTTGTATATATACGAGGTTAATAATATTATAAAACGGTGAATAATATATGGCGATCTAGGCGCAAAAGAGGCAACAGTTTATTGTTCGCGGAAAGATGTCCAAAAGTACATCTTCCAACATTTCTTTTTTCTCTCTCAAGCTTATTTACATTTTATTACCTAGTACAAATTCAGCTCATTGAAAGAAACTTTGAGATTTTTCTTGACGATGCTCCGCTGAGATTTTTTTTTGTAGATTTGAATCAGATGTGTGTCGAGGATTACATTGTAGAAATCAATATCACTGGGCGTGAGCGTGTTTAATAAGTGGGCAACAATTATATATTTTCTCCTACATCTTTGCTTTAAAGTCATCAGACAATGAATATCAGTGTCATAACAGATGATAAAAACACTGAATTTATATGATCATGTTTAAAGTTTTTCTAACTGATTAATTCTAGGCTGAGAGAAAAGTAGTTGACATGCAACATCGATTTTTTGTAAAATAATTCTAATTGGAATAGATATTTCACATTCTTAGACTGATATAGGTGAAAAATCAACATATTTCTCGCTCTTGGGATTATTTCAGAGCAGACCCTCGGTAAGGAAATTGATTTGTAGTTCGTGTTCTGACATTTATGATAAAGGTAGTAAAAGAAAGCAAATTTACATATGAAACAAAAAGTGTTTCTTTATGAATAATGAAGTTAGAGTGTATCGAAAATGGTTGAAGCTGAAAGAAAAAAACTTTTACAAAGCAGGAAATTAAAATTCAATCGAATGCAGACAAAAAAATGAAAAAAAAAAACTCTTTGAAAAGCTCTATGTGCATACATTTTTCCAGTTGCTAAATAAACATGTACTTTGCAATCATGCAACCCAAAAAATCCCTAGATTAAGCAATTTTGCATTGATGTTAATAATTTTAAAAACATTTCAATTGATTTAAATATATAATTGGAATGATTTTCATCAGACATGCAAAGCAGAAACTGCTATTTTAAAACAATGAATTTTTAAAATATAATTAATGACATTTTCCTCGTTTGGAATCAGAAATATAATAAATAATAAAACTGAAGTAAATCATTAGCGCCACTTTCGAAAATCTTTATACGACCACTGTTTTTAATTATTGCTTTAAAATTGCCATAGTGCTACTAGTCTGGATGAAAATATCCAGAAATACTAAATAATCTGAACTATTCAAGTAAGCAAAGGATTCAACACATATGTGTAAATTCTTAAATCCACTTTTTTAAAGTTACCCCTGACACTGCTCTTAATCTTAAATTTTGGTTTCGACTTTTTAATTACTATAATAAATGCTTTCTTCATATTTGGTGATGGATAGATCAGGAAATAAGAATAAAGAATATATAGTGTACGAAAAGAATTTTGCATTCAAGCGCAATTTGCTATGCAGATTGACAACTCCCTCTGAGGGTTGGAAGATTTTCGGCTTTCTTTCAACCTCCTTAAGAAATATCTTGCGTTCATTAAGAGAAAAATCAGTGAATATCTGTACCAATGAATGTGCAACAGTTGCTTCTGTTGGTGTAGTATAAACTATCTGTTCTTATTTTCTGATCATTTCGTGTAAATTCTGTTTGAACGTATTTCATACAGATGACTTAATAACGGTCACGAGAAAGACGTTTTCACTTCCTAATTGCCTGAATGGCCTTATCATGAGACTCGGGATGATTTCAAGAGTAGAGGAAGAAGGCTCACTGGTCGCCCTCAACTCTTGTAATCATTCTGATTGTTAGAAGGCTTATGAGAGGCTGTGTCCGTAACAACTACTCCGCCATTTAACCTGCAAAAGAAATGAAGTCTCACAAGGTCCCGGTGGAACGACGGCATTTGAATTGAAGTTTTATTCTTCGCCGAAGGAATGGGGTATAAATAAGTGAATAAAATTTTGATGGCATTTAGGACTGTTAGCTTTGAGTTTTAGTTTTGCGAGGCCCAATATTCAATTTGGGAAGAAAATCGAGGATTCAAAGGATTTTTTTGTAGATACAGGAAAACGAAAACTTCCCAGCTGAATTCATTATAGATTACTGTACTATGATCAATGAAATAATTAATAACGAAACATTTTATTTTTAAAATGTCTTATTGCTATTAAATTTTTTTTAACTTTAGACTGCAAGTAAGCAAAATGAGGTGTCTAACATTCAGCGACAAATAAATTATAGTTTTCTGAAAGTGTCCTATTGAATCCTGAGCAAAATCATAATGCAATCGTTTTGGAACGAAGATGAAAAATGGATTTTTCAGATATCTGTTATTGATAATCGTTATTTTTTCCCTCATTGAATTCAAATAACAATGATTTAAAATGCTTTTAGCGGATAAATACTCCATTCGTCACTTTACTTTTTTTAATTATACGTATTTCGATCCATTTGTTTCCCCGTCTTTAGAAAACAGAAAACGAGATAAGTCATCAACTATTCATTTCCTTTGCAGACAGCTGCCTTCATCGTCCTTCAACACGCCCTGCCGAGCGCCATTCATTTTGGGTGTTTGTTGCTCCTGAAAGGTAGCATAGAGCCTCATTCAGCCGAGCCATTTAAAGCCATTTCCTACGCCGCTTTCTTTGTTCCTTGAAAAGCTATTTGAGAGTACTTTAGCATATCGAGGAAAGGAGCGTTTCAAAACAAAAGACTCCAATAAAGCCGACCCAAATCTTTCTTGAATGAATAGCGCGAAAGAAGAACGAACATTATTGTGTAGTGTTACTCTGCTGATGATGTTTCCGTCGGCGATTTGGATCGAAATTAAGGCTGTCCGAATCAAAAGGAAGTTTATTATGAATGCGTGTTTGTTTGTCGTCCTAGGTGCGGATAGAAAAGCCGTATTTTTTGTGTCACTATCTTAATGGAATATTGCAGTCGCCTGCGATGCTCAAAAGAAGGAAAAAAGACAATACGTGTTGTCACAGGAAAGTTATATTTGAATACGACAGATGGCAGCACAAGACGATAAATCTATCTCTGTCAGAGCGCCTTCTGTTCTCGATGCAACCACTGAAATTTTCTGTTATCTTTTCAAAAGATAAATACACAATTCTCTAGAGTGTCATTACTTTTATAGTCATTTAAAATATCTGTAGTAATGAAGAAAATGGAATCTGAAATAAGAAATGGCAATCTTAAAAATATAACAGATTTTTTAAAAATGAAATCTGTTTCCGATTTCGAAATATTTATGCTTGTGTAGTGGCACAGGGATTTCCACATATTCGTAATAATACGTGATAATAAGTAGAATATAAAGCGACATTGAGGTTATTCAATTAATGTTCTCGTGTGATCCTAAAAAAATACTACATAAACTCTTTATTATAAAGGCTAGAATATCTAGACATACGTAAGATACATTTTAATATTAACTGAAATTCACTCCTGGTGTTCCTTTCCTTGAGATATCTGTTCATAGTTTATCGGTTGGGTTGTTTTAGCTCTGAGCGAACGTTTTACACACAATGGCCTAAATAGCCAAGTTACGAGAATCCAAGGATTCAGATAAGATTTGAGGAAGGGGACCCACTGGACAGTTGTAGAAGACAGATGAACGCCTCCTGTAAAGGCTATTCAGCGTGTTCTTTAACGTGCACGGGGTATGGCTCTCCTGCACACAGAGCCACAGCCTAAGGCCCCACCCGACGGATGCCAAAATTCCAAGCACCTCGGTGTCTTCTTTCTCACCGAGAGCAGGACGAGGTTTAGTGGAGATAAATATCAAAGTTGGCATAGTTTGTACTCGAACCTGGAAATACAGATTAGGGCCTGGCGCCCTCCGATTGAGCTAAACCTCGCCCTCGTAGTGTGTGAAACACTGCTGCAGGAGAACCGATTCTTATCATTATACAGTTTCGTACCTACTCAAGTTTCATCAAAGTGAATGACGACCTTCACCATTCGATCATCATTCAAAGTTAAGTTAAGAAATATCTTATGAATATTCTCTTCAGTCGAATTCTAATACTTCGATGTATAGATACATATAAGTGCAAAAGTATATATTTATAGAATTATAGCCAAATCACAATAAAGCGAAATGTATTTAAAGCACAAAGAAATATAGTATCCTCTACTTATAAAGGTAACGACGAATGACAGGATTAAGGTCAAATGTTAATACTTTTGCATCGAAGTGCTTCTAAGCTTCATTGGATGTTATGACTAAACTATTTATGAAACCGTTCACTGTTGCATTACAAATGATGAAATACAGCGATGAAGGAAGATGATTAAGTGTAATTTTGGCAATAATAGCGGACAAACCTGATCGTTAATGTAGCATACATTAGTTCGTATACCTGTGATTAATTGCGAATATTACAGATCTATCATTATAAAGTTATAACACCATCGTCTGAGCGGACATTTACTTATAATGTAAAACTATACGTATTTAAACAAACATTACAGAAGACACCGAAATATTACGGGGAAAATGATTAAACAAAATATATTTTATAGTGAAAAGTGATATTTATAACATTTCAAATACTCAGAACTGTTCAGTTTTTATCATTTCGTTTTTCTGCAATACACGATAATTCAAGATACCAAAAAAAAAAAGGTATATACACCGAAGAGCCAAAACTTTATGACCAGGGCGTCTTTATGCATATCGAAGTAACTGCAGGTAAACGACGGCGGTGTGAATGTCAGGAAATGGTATAAAAAACACCTGATACTGAGCTCTGTTAATCAGTGTTATTCTTGTTCTTCAGATGGGAAAGGCAGCTGACTTAAGTGAGTTTGACAAAGGCCAAATTGTAATGGTCAGATGACTGGGTCAGAGCATTTTCGAGGCAGCAAGGCTTGAGAGATGCTCGCGGTCAGCCGTGGCTAGTACCTTCAAAAAGTGGTCAGAGGAGGGAAAAACTACGAACCACCGGCAAGGTGTGGGCCGACCACGGCTCATCGATGCTAGAGGTGAGCGAAGGCTATCCCATATGGTACGAGCCTACAGAAGGTACACTGTGGCGCAACTCGCCCGTAATTCGAATGCTGGTGACGGAAGTAATCTGTCACAACACACATTACATCGAACCCTGCAGAAAATGGGCTGCGTAGCCGCACAGGCGCTCCGAGTGCCCATGCTAACCTCGGTTCACCGTCGAAAGCGCATACAATGGGCACGCGAGCATCAAAACTGACCTTGAATGATTGAAAGAAGGTCGTTTGATCCGATGAATCTCGTCCAGGTATATGTGCGTCGTTTATCGGGGAAGTGTTATCACCAGGATGTAACATGGGACGAAAACAAAGCTGGTGGAAGAAGTGTAATGCTTTGGGCAATGTTCTGCTGGGATACACTGGATCCAGTCATTCAAGTGAACACCGTGGCCAGCAAGAGAAACAGGCCGCGGCGTGAAATGTCTTGTGAACAACTGGAACTTAGAATTTCGTTCGATATTTGCAGTTGCAACAATTGTAATGAAGCGTTTGAGTTAGAGTAGACGAGTAGATGTGTGATTTTCCTCGCGTTCTCCTGGTGTTAGTTTTGATTGAAATGATTTTATTCTTGTAGTGCGAAATTTGCATCATTCTTTTTAATTAATATTTGGAACGATATTTCAAGAATAATTCAAGTGATAATCAAGTGTGTTTGAAAATATCCTTCTAAAGTTGCTGTCGGCTGTGCCTATCCGGTAAGTTGCCTAATCCTTTGTTGTTTAAATCTTTGTTAACAATGTGATTTACTTTGCATATTACTACATGGAAAAGTGTGCATATTTAATTACACTTCTTTATATCTTTTAAATACTTTTCTGCTATTATAATTTGTTATTTAAAACAAGTTGAGTTCCGGCCAAAAAAAAAAATGGAGGTTGAAACTTGTGGTTTTTGGAATTAACATTTCAGAGGCTTTTTAATAAAACAGTAAATTTTGATCTTTTATTAGTGTTTTAGCTGTAAACTACATTTATATATTTCCTGCGTATTAACATGAAAAAGTTTAAACTGAGTCCTTTTTGATAGTACTGTAGTGTGGATATTTAAAAGACTGATTTTTTTGGGACGTTTCTCTCCAAAGTAATTTTTTTATACAAAAATGGTAAATATTTACCTAGCTTTTACATATTAAAAAAAGTTGAAATTAAAATATTGTTAATTAAGGTATTTAAAGTTTCTTACTGATATACCACGTGCGACTTTGCGTGTTATATCAGTGAAAACAAATTATGCAATACATATAACTATTATTCTAAATTTATATGTACTGGGAATAAAATTATTCAGTCTCTAAATGCCCATTAAAATTTATGAAATATATTTCTGTGGATGAATTCAATTCAAAAACTAGACTCAGTATTTCATAGTCATGTTCTCAAAAGAAAATTTTGTATACAAATAAAATAAGTACCATAAATTGATATCCTATAAAAAAACTAAATGTATGAGAGAATAACACAATTTGGTGATATATTGTAAAAGTTTAGTACCTCGGAGTTGTAAAACATACAAAACAAATAGCAGGTTGTATCCTACCTGCAGAGTGAATGTTGATAGGTATTAATATTCATGTGCAATTGGGAACAGGCATTTCATTTAAATCAGTTTATATTTACAGAACTTTAAAATAGTTTGCTGCAAGAGTACTGAATAAATTGTGTTGTTGATTAATACACGTTTTTAAAAAGAATTTTTTAGTTACCGTAATTTTCCTAATCTTTGATGTAGAAATTGCTTTAATTGACCAAATGAATTATGGTATTTAAGAGTGGAATTTGGCAAAATGTTCTTATAAATTTTGGCCAATAATATTTATTTATTGGTGACTCAAAATAAATTTCTCTGTGCATAGTGATTGTATTTTGTATAAAGAAATTAATATTATTAAAAAACTACAGCACTTAGAAGCAAACCTGTTATAAATGGTATGTCAATTTTTATGAAACAATGTATTTATGATACTCTATATGTCATGCTAACAATTGACAAAAGGTACCCTTTATATTTGTGACAAAAATATTTCATTTAGATGGAAAACTAAAGATCATTAAAAGTTGGCAGAGTTGACCATTAATGTTGTAGTGATTTTGCATGCACCTAAGATTCCTATCATAAATTAAGCAACTTACAGTATACTGAATGCATTGGGATATATTTCTCACAACAATTTTATTTTGTCTTTCAGTGCATCTTTAAAATTTGCTGAGGTACAGTTGCTTTTTTCCACATCAGAATGCCAAGTCATTGCAGTGTTAATTGGTGTTTTTTCAAATTACAATTCTGGATCACAGAAACTATATTCAAATGATATTATTTGTCTAAATAATATCAACACTACTTAAAATCTAAAAGTGTTGAATTACATAAAAAAATGGACATATTTTAGAACAAACTAAAAGCTTGTGTTATGTTTGATCGATGCTGAATCTGATTACCCTAGTGTTTCTGGATGTATAAATATTGGTGAAAATTTAGAATGCAATGTTTACGTTGATATGGTAAAAAAACTGTATCTAAGTTACCAAAGAAAAATGCTATTTTAAACTCATTTAATATGCTGGAGAAACTTATGAAGTATATTGAAGAGTAGTGGTTAGCGCGCTTGGCTACTGATCTAAGGGACCTGGGTTCGTGCCCTGGGTAAGGCATGGATGTTCGTGTTGTTTTCTGCTGAGGTCCTGCCATCCTCTCAGATCTTCTACTGTGGCATATAAACTGACAGGCTCCTGTCAGACCTCTGTGGCAAGCAGCTGCTTGAGGGGGTATTTATTTTTTTTTTTATTTTTATGGAAAATAATGGCTAAGGTTAAAAATATTTTAGATTTTGCTGTTGCAATTTTAAAAATGTTACCAAATTATCAAGAGTCTGATAGTTTAAAATTTCTTGTTGATCAGATTACACTATCAGCAGTTGAAAAAAATCATCATCATCATCATCATCATCCTCAAACAGCCATGGGCTACGGAGGTCCAACCAGACCATGTAGTTTAGTTCTCCAAGCATATCTGTCCTGACCTACATCTGCTGCATCTGGCCATTGCACACCAATTCTAACAAGGTCCTGTTTGACATTGTCTGCCCACCGCATTCTAGGTCTTCCCAATAGACGATATTATAATCAAATCATGGTTTTGGCTGCTTGCTTATATGTACACCTCAGCCTATAAAGACTTATTAAAATGTGGGTTAATGTACTTACCACACCGTCGAAATTTACATAAACTTATATGTAATTTTCAACTCTCTACCTCAGCCCTTGATAGTAGTGCTAAATACCTAGAAAGCAGGTTGAAATATTTAAAGTCACATGAACGTTTAGTGTGTTTGTTGCTAAATGAAATAAATATACAGCGTCAAATGTCATTTAAAGAGGGTCAAATTTATGGTGCCAGTGCATCTGATGCCTGTCGTAATCTGCGACAAATGTGATGGCCGCCGGAGGACTATGACTAGTTCCTTTATTACCTTCACCTTTACTTCAATGAAATGACAGGTTCGCAGTTGTTACATCCGTACCGACGTATGCCTCAGACTTGCTGGTCAAGTGATGTATAAAAATATGTCCAACAATTTACGCACGAGAGTTGTATAGGGACGACACAGTTTATTCACACTGTATACAATTACGTGTTGGGGATGCTCTCGACTCTGTAGGCCTTTGGTGCTTTGTTGCTGAAAACAATTACGCAATGAAGTGGAGACCAGCACACTTTGCAAATTATCTCTTTACCGACCTCAAACTCGGCAAAAGGATATTTAACCTTTCCCTACAATGTGTTTCACACAGAATCCACAGAACTGTATCAGATTCACCAAGAATCTTTGTTCTCACTTAGAATCGAACCCTCAAGGGTTTCCTTTTTGAGAAAAAGCGGCGTCCCCTTGACACGCATCAAACGTCTTTTCAGTTTGACAGCAATGCTCCGACTTGTTTTCCTTATTCGCGGCTCGCCTCCCGCGATCAGACTCCCACCCCAGGCTAGTCGTAAAGGCCATAAAAGGTCTTTTGGGACACGTCAACACATGCAGGCAGCCAGCTCAGACCCAAAAACAACATCTATGAGTCACTTCTCCACAATAGCACTTCCAATAACACACTTAACACATAAAAATATTTACAATAATAAAAATACAATAAAATGAAGCAATAAATAAACATAAATAAATTAGAGGGATATGGTAATGCCACAAAATCAGCAAAAACAGCCCAGGTTTTCATGGTATCTTCTGTGTTATCAAAATACAAGGATGTAGTTACTATAGTTCCTGTTAATAATATGAGTAGCTTACATTTGAAAGATATGATAATGTCTGTACTAAATTTATTAGAAAAGTTGGGTTTTAAAGTTATTGCTATAGTATCTTATAATAATTCAGTTAATAGAAAATCTTTTGGGCTTTTTGTACCAAAAAAATTTTGCAACCAAGCATTTTTCATCCTTTAGATAGCTCAGTTTACTTTTTTTTAATTTTCGATACAGTGCATATATTAAAATGCATTAGAAACAACTGGGAGACTAAAAAATGAAAACCGTTCCATATGCTACCCTGATATGAATGATAGCAATACAATTGTACACAGTCGTATCAGAATAATATGACCACCCATGGAATCACATTGTACCCGCCCAGGCGCGTCACAGAGTACACATGACAATGTCGACCACACGGAGATATAAGCTGACTACCAGGACAGATGAGCCATAGTGCATAACGTGAGCACAATGGGCAGAGGTATTGATTTGATGGACGTTCAAAAAGGAATGATCATAGGCTACCATGCCAAGGGTGCAAGCATCTCGGAAACAGCAGAGTATATGGGTTGTTTGCAAGGTGCTGTAGTAAGGGCTTACCAAGAATGGATCGCTGGCACACCGAGTACCTCCAAACGTCATAACGGCGGAGCCCCAAAGGTCATCGACCCCAGAAGAGAACGTCGCCTCCATTGACTCGTAAAGGGCATTCGACTCGCACCAGTGCAGCAATTGACCACTAAAATGAACGCTGGGGCATTCAGGTACGTGTCCCCAATAACAGTAGAGCGAATCCTGTTAAGCATGGGTCTCCAGAGTTGTCGCTGCATAAATGCGCCCATGTTAACCAAGGTCCATTGGCAACGAAGCCTTCAGTTCGCACGGGACTACCACCATTGGACAGTGGGAGAGTGAAAAAAGGTTGCCTTCTCCGACAAATTACCTCAATTCTTCGTTCTACTCCACGGAAGTGACGGGAGGTGGCGGATATAGCATCAGACACACCAGAACCAACACCCGGACACGCTTGTTGATCAAGTACACGCCGACAGTGGCAGTGTGCATGTCTGGTGGATGTTTTCCTGGCATGACCTGGGACCGCTGGTACCACTGGATGTGTCCCTGAACGCCAATGGCTACCTGTCCATCCTCGATGACCACATGCATTCCTTCATGTGGGATGTTTACCCTGGTGGTGATGGTGTCTACCAACAGGACAATGCGCTCTGCCATGTCACTAAGGTGGTGCGTGACTGATTCCAGGAACAAGACAGCAATATCTCTGTTCTCCCTTGGCCGGCGAAATCGCCCGACCTCAATCCCATAGAGCACTTGTAGACCATTTGTATTGACAGGTTAGGTGTGCTGACCCACAGCCACGTCATCTCCGGAACTTCCGTGTTCTGCTGGAGTCCGAATGGGCATATGTGTCTCTGTCAACCTTCCAGTGCATAATTGTATCCATGCTACGCTGTCTCACCGCTATCATCCGGGCCAAAGGTGGTTATTCCCATTATCAGGTAGGTGGTCATATTATTCTGATAAGACTGTGTAAAGGCATTGGAATCTGTGTATCAGTGTATCAGCACTGTGTATCAGCATTTGGAATTAGTATATGAAATTGAAAAGAAGTCACTGGTGAAGTATGGTCACACTTAATCTAATAAAGCACTTTATCTTTCTAGTATTCAAAAGCAAAATGTGACTCTTGCTTTAAAAATCATAAATGAAAATATTTTTGTGGCCTTACAGCACATTGCCAAAAATTATTGAGATATTTTTAACTTTAAATTATTGAGATATTTTTAGTGGATGGTACTTGATCTTTTGTAGATACTTTTGTTAAATGGTGGAAGATAGTGAATGGACGGAAAGAGGTTTGATGATATATATGTAGAGAGAGAACGCATCAGAGCAGAATCAGATTTAAAAATAATGTTTTTGAATGATTTGTCCCATTGGTTAAAAACTTGACGAATGTGTGTATCTTTAGCAGATTCGTTATCTGCACCAAAATTTCAGACCCTTATTACAACACTGATGCGTTCATAGAGTTAGTTCCATATCTGTTCGACAAATATAAATTAGATTATATCCTGCTAAGCAAGTTTCAATGTGACAGTTTAGAAAGTCGATTTAGTACATACAGACAGTTATGTGGTGCATATTATTATATTGGTTATATTCAGCATCTTGAGAGTGAACGAAAAATAAGGTTTAAAAATGCTGTCTTATTCTCAGCAAAACATGTAGAAGTGCGTTTAGAAGCACTGTTTCCTGTTGAAGAACATTACAATAGTACAATAAGGCTTGATATGTTTTCAGATTTGTTAGAGCCTGAGTTTGATTTGAATTCAGTTTCACCAAATGTTATACCAATATTGACATATATTGGTGGATTTGTGGTTAGAAGAGTACTTAGGGTGAAAAATTGTAACACGTGCTGTAAATGGTTGCAGTTAACCAAAGAAGTAGAAGTAGATCAGACCTATGAATTCATAGGAGACTTGGATAGGGGAAAATTAATTCTACCTACGGAAAATGCAATTTACAGAGTTTCTCTTGTTTGGTTCGCTATGTCCGAAATAATTAAAAATCATATAACTCAGTTTATGAAATCAGAAAGCCAATTATCACTAATATGCAAAATGTGCTGCATTCATCTCAATTCAGCACATGCTATGAATTTAAAAGATAATTGTCTGTAAAAGTACTTCTCGAGAAACTAGAAAATATATCTTTTCTGACTGCTAAAGTATTGTTAAATAATTTTGTGAAGCCTGCAAATGATAAAGAAAGTGATGTAAAGTGTAATGCAGGAAAGGTTAGAAAACTAAAAAATATTATCATAACTATATCTTCTGAATTATGGCAATATAAAAAATCTACAATGCATTTCATGTTTAAAAATGCACCAGAAGGCACATATTCATATCACAAATTCATTTAGTGTAAGTAATAATAAGTACTTAACAGATTAGGAGGATCACAAAAAAATTTCACATCATTATTCACCTTCATTCATTCACATTCATCATAGCCATGCTTCATCTTGTACCTTATATTGTGTATTTTCAAAGTATTAAGTAGCCTATAATATTTTGCTAAGTATAGTAAGTGTAAACCTTTGAGAGACACGTGTCACATTTCAATACTTGTTTTCTTACAGAAGAAAGCTTTTTCATAACACTAGAAGGGTTGATATAATTTTATTTACATGCACTTCATCTAACACATTACTTCTGTACTTCTCAAAAATTCAGTAGCATATAAACCTATTTTGATAAGTGTATTGCTTTAATAAGGTTATAGTTCATATCAGAAATTGATTTAATACAGATCTGTATCACTTTTCTTCTCACCTAGCAGTTTATTTTGGGTTTTCCTAAAGCAATAAGTAAATTATATTCATATTATATAAATCTATTATGTAAGGGTCATGTGTTATATTTCTTAGTATTGATTTGTTTAATACAAATCATTTATCTACATCATCGAGCATTTTATTTAGGTTTTTATAAAGTATTAAATAGTCAATAATCATTTTTTTCTAAGTGCATTGTGTAATAGAGGTCATGAGTTATGTTTCATAGCATTAATTGGTTAAATACAAATCATTTACCTATATCACGTTTCTACATCATGTAGCATTTTATTTTATGTATTACTAAAGCATTAGTCAATAATCATATTTTGCTAAGTGCATTCAGTAGCAAAAATCACGTGTTATATTTCATAGCATTAATTGGTTAAATACCAATCATTTACCCATGTCACTTTTCTACATCATATAGCATTTTATTTTTAGTATTTCTTAAACATCAATTAGTCAATAATAATATTTGGCTAAGTGCATTTTGTATTAAAGATCAGGTGTTATAGTTCATAGCATTAATTGGTTTTGATTAATTGCATCATAAAGCATACAGAAAAATATTTCTTACGTTAGTGTAAAAGTAATGTCATTAATGCAGCATTTTTCATTACGTATCAGAAACATAAAATAGTGTGAATTCCATGTATAAATAATTCTGGTGCATTTTAATGAATGTCTTATCCTAGATTAGAGGTTCTCAACGTGGGATACGCGGAAAAAGTTTTTGAGGTATGCCGTGAGAGCTCAAAAGTCGCTAGATATATGTTATACAGTATATACAGTATACTCTCTCTTATCTGGCACTTATGCGACCGAACCTCTGGCCGGATGAACGAAAGGCTGGTTAATCCGAAAATTGTATCAGTCATTTTGGTTCCTGTAGAATTTCTGAAAGAAGCTTTCTCCTGTATCGCCTTTTTAAATTTACAAGCACGCTTTGATGCACTAAAGATGTTACATTAGGTGGCAAAAACATGGCTTTTATGTTGTTAGAAATGACTTCACTTGAATATGTTGGGGCATTGTCGAGAATGAGTAGGAACTTTACTGGCATTTTAAGAGTTGTCAAGTGGTTTTTTACTTTTGGAACAAATTCTGTAAAGAACCACTCTTCAAACAAATGCTAGTCTATCCAAGCAGACTTTTGAGCTTTGTAATAAACTGGCAGAGAAGATAAATTGAAATGCTTGAATGCTCGGAGTTTTGCTAATTTCCCAATTACAAAAAGAGGAAGTTTGTGCGCATCTGCAGCATTTGTACACACAGCCACAGTGATTCTTTCTTTGTTTGTTTTAAATTCTGATGCTGAGATTTCTTGCACTGTCACAAACGTTTTTGTTGGAAGAAGTTTAAAATTAACCCAGTCTCATCTACATTGTAGATTTGTTCTGTGCATAGGCTTTCTTCTTCAATAAGCATTAAAAGTTTTTCTGAAAATCCCTTTGTTGCTAAAGGATCAGCTGACAGTTTCTCACCACAAACACCATGTAATTTTTTCCAGCAAGAAAGCCATCCCTCGCTTGCTGAAAAATCTCCCTCCATTATCGATTTTAGAACGAAGGATTAATGCTTTTTCTTTCACGATTGGCCAACTGATTGGCGTTCGTTTTCAACGCTCTTGCATGAACCACCACCAAAGTGCATCATCGACAATTTCATTTTTCGGCTTTTTAAGAGTGCACGAAGAAGAAAGCGTTTTTCAGACTTGACTTGAGTGGAAAAATCTTGTAAAGATTTTCTATTCCTTCTCCAGTTATTTACCGTGCTTTTACCAACACCTAGTTCATCACAAATATAGTTTACTGGATCACCTTTGTCAATACGTTCTAACGCTTTTAATTTCATCTCCATCATAACGACATTACGTTTACGTTTGCACCCATTTATTTTGTACCACACAATAATTAATAGATCACAACACACACTCCTGTATACGCACAGTACATTGTACACTCTACATTGTAACATTCACAAAGAAGAACTGAAGCAAATATGTAACGTACTATAAACAAAACATGCGGCGACTTGCTTCCGCTTCTTGGAACTGAAGCAAATAAACAAAACAAGCGGCGACTTGCTTCTGCTTCTTGAAACGACCGGTTAAAGAGGAGGCAGGTTGAGTCCAGAACGGACAAGAGAGAGTCAACTGTATATGTTTTATTTTATTCTCACTGTTATACTATAACTATAGTTTTATCTATCTATACAAGGGTTACTCCAGTTGCATACACATTTCCAGGGTGTACGTAAGGCCTAAAAGGTTGAGAACTACTGTCCTAGATGATAGAGTCTGTATTCATGTAATTGGTTATCATTCATATTATTTGAAATATTCACATAATTTAGTAGCAGTTTTGTTGGTGATTTGCGTTTCAAGTTTATTTTATTAGGTTATTTCTTGTAACTCATTGATATATGTATTAAACTAGATAAATATTTTTTTCCTTACATGTAGTATGATTGTGGGAATAAAAAAATTACGTTATGTTTTATTTGATGTCAATTGTTATTTTTTAAAGTTAAAACCAAAATCAATTGATTACGACTATTCTTTCCATGTTATATCATTGGGAAGCTAAATCAGTAGCTCTATAGCTTCCAAAATAAACATTTTAGAAGTAATTTCGAGTGCAGATAGACTTGCTGAAAACTTTATGTAATAATCCCCTTACAGCAATATTCACTCAATATTTAAAGAGTTATGGAAAGTTTAAAGAGTTATGGAAAGTTTGAAGTTTCATATACGGAAAGTTAGTAAAAACAATGCAAGTACTAAGAACATTTAAAAATATTAAAAGAATTATGGACACAAATATACCCCTGTATTAAATAGTTTAAAATACTCTGTATTCAAATTATAATTTTTTTCCTGGTAAATTTTAGTTTGGCGCTGCTGTTGTTAGTATTTTAAGTCTTCCATAATATCTACCAATCTAATATTCTGGAAAATCGATGATTGGCTTGGTTGAGGATGTTCATTAAAAATGCTTATTGTAGAAGTAGAATGAGTTATAGAGCTCCGAATTTAATTTCCCATAGACATAACAAAGAGGGGTCATAATTTAGTGATTCCTGATTGTTGGTGGAAAACATAAAAGAAATAAAGAGAATTGATATTTCAATTTATTTTAAAGCATGCATTATCTTTAAAGCTTTTTCGATAATATTTGCTTTTTATTACGTATTTTCTATCATCCACGTTCAGATATTGCTACAAAAGACATTTCAAAAGAATAAACTTTAAAAAACTTATGCAATGGAAGATTTCTATAGGAAAATAATGCTACAAACGATCATCCACCAAGACGGCTCAGACCGGGACCATCGCTCAGACCCAGTCGGTCACATGACTTCAGCAAACGCTGAGCGCGCCGCGGCCTGTCTTTCCCGCTGACCACCTGTGCACACACTATGATGTGTACTCCCTACCTAAACACCATTGTCCACCAGGTTCATCCTTTCATGGGAACGGTATTCCCCTCTAGTAGTGCCTTCTTTCAGCAGGATAATGCGCCATGCCATACTGCCCGGATTGTTCGAGAATGGTTCGCAGAACATGAGGGAGAGTTCCAGATATTGCCCTGTCCTCCAAATTCCCCAGACATCAATCTAATGTAGCAATAGTAGTTTGTGTTGGAACAGCATATCCTATCTGTGGCGCTTTAACCACGTAACTTACAAGAGTTAAAAGATCTACTGGCAACGTGTTGGTACCAGATATAACACACCTGTAGAAATCTTGAAGCGTCCATGTCTCGCCGGGTAAGAGCTGTTTTGGCGGCACGTGGAAGACCAACATCATATTAGGCAGGTTGTCATAATGTTTTGGCTCTTCGGTGTATATACATAGTGGATATATTACATCCATTAAAAATTATTTGTAAACGAGTAATGTTCAAATTTTTAACACTTATCAAATTGGGTATTACAGTATTCATACAAAATCTTTACATATATATATATTTCATAAAACTCTTTCTGTCATTTAAATAAATCTTGCTTGTAGACGAATTATAAAGCAAATGTAATTTCTTGCTTAAAAATTTCCCACTAGAATCCCCTTAGACAGAAATATAATTGTAAGTAACAGGAATGGTCAAGAAAGGCTTACTTGAGCAAATCACAAAGATATAAAGGCTACAACGAATCACGGAATATTGCGTCAAAAAACAAATAATTCCTGAAAACGTATATCGTAATCTAAATCCAAACAACGCAAAGAACAACATTCTCTACAGAAGGAAAAAACAAGGTTAAAACATTTCTTCGCCATATTCCATTATTTCGAGATCTAGTATTATTCTAATGTTTAATGCATTTTAAATGCGTCTGGGTTCCAAACATCTCAGCTCTCGTATGTGGTCATTTGGAAATCTTATCCAATATTTATTTTTCCATTTCTCTTCTCAGATATATATAAGCATTACAGCTTTGTTCTTGCTCCTTATGGTGTCCTTTTTGTCCTCTGTTACGTTTCGTGATAGAGCAAAATCTGTTCCTCATACGATTCTTTTTCGTTTTTATTTTCGGTTTTATTTTTGATATCATTGAAGAAATAAGATTTGAAAATGTCGAAGAAATTAATGGACTTGAATCTTTTGTTATTAATTAGTTTTTTGACATAAAAGAATATACTATAATAAAATTGGTAAGCATAAGAACTACGGAATTAAATAGTTAAGCATACACTGCTATACAGAACACACAAAGACTGTTTGATAAGGCTATATGATAATAAGGGCATTAAAGATTATTTTGTTATTTTATGGATTATCATGTTTTTATTTACAGGAAAGATTCCTATTATCCTTGTAACAGAAAGAAAAAATCTCCAAAAGTTATTTTCCCATTACTTTTTATTACGTATTTTCCTATTGCTTTTGGCTTTGATATCTGTTGGTTGTTCGTTCGGTCGGTTGATCGGTTTGTATATTTGATAAAAAGTTGTTCCACCATATCTTTCGAACGCCAAGGAAAAACTTAATGATTTATGTGCCAAATGGAAGCTTATGACGCGGGGAGTGTCATAGGCTATAAAAAATTGACCCCTGTGCTTTCTTTCCCCCAAAAAAGGGGAAGTGTGAAAACTATTCTTAAGTTATGTCTCCAGAACGCGAAGGCCGAAAGTAACAATCTATTGTTCCTCTATACCTCCTGAACGCGAATGCGGAAAGACGAGCTATGTGTCGAATGAAAGCTTGTGACGAAGAGAAAAATGACCCCCATACTCAAGTCCCTCCTAAAGAAATGGAAAATATTAAAGTCTTTCTTCTATATCATCAGAAAGCGAGGATTACAGTTACGAGTTAGGTGTCAAATGAAAGCTCATATAATGACGGTCGTAAACTATTTACAATTTTACCCAAACTATTCCATCCTGATAAAATGCGGGAGGGCGGATTTAACTAGAGGTGTGTCAAATTAATGCTTGTGATATCTCCAGTGTCGTGGACTACCTCAAACCTGAATCCAAAAAGATGATAAATGTGATCGATGTTTACGAGTCAAATCACATATCAATGTTTCTGAAGCTAGTTGTTTTTAGTGACAATAAAAACATATAATTAAAATATATATATATATCTTCTTATACTACCCTAAAAAGTAGAAAATAAACCTAAAGCATATCGATTGTGCAATCCGTCACTAAGTTCGTATTCGCTTCGGAGTAAGATAGGGCGCCGATTTACCTACTCGACAAGATTCCGGCGCCCTATCTTCCTTTGAAGTGAATACGAATTCAGTGACGGATTGCACAATGGATATGCTTTAGGTTTATTTTCTACTCTTCAGGGCCGTATAGAAAGATAGGTTTTTTTTAAAATTAATTTATATATTTATTACATATGCCACTGCCAACTACAAACAAAATTAATAAACTTCGATTTGCGACAAGACGTTGTGGATAGAAGCAATGTATTTGATTACAAAAGATCGTGACGGTAAACATTTACCCAATTAATTTGCTTATGCCTAATAAGCAATTAATAATTGACTGCTCCAAATGCATACAAGTATTTGTCGAAATACGCTCTAACGTAGTTTAACATATTCTAACATGTTCTACAAATTACACTCCTATAAATACATTGTAACAAGCTTAAAAAATGTTATACAAGTATTTTTCAACATCCCTCTAACATTTATATGGAAAACATTTTTGAGAAGTCTATATTTAGTGTTTTCATTTTCTTGATACGTGGATAAATCTGCAGAACTGATATAAACACAAAAATGATATGAAAAATATATTTCAAGTCATTTAACGAGACAGTAGAGATTTGAACATTTTGCAATAATTGCAATAACTGGACACTTGCAATAAATCCAAAATGTTCAGGCATTTAAAACGTTTTATTTATTTTATTTATTTACACGACAACTTTTATTTCGTTTACAATTCTGAATGTCGTTACATTCTTGGTAAAGCACTAGAAATCTAATGTATAGCGATTTTAAATCGCAACATAAGGGCGAGGCGTGTAGTGACATGTCCTTCTAAGATTAAGTAGAATTTTATTCAAAGAAAGAGGACCTTCAAATATCAAACACGACAACTATCTGAAACTTCCAAACAAGTCTTGTTAGTCTGATATGACCATTGCAAAAAACATCGATGTATAATCGATTTGAGTGCTGTAATTTTTTTCTGTTTCTTTTCATATAAGAAGGGCCGGACTCACGCATAAGCTAACTAAACTACAGCTTAGGGCCTCAGACTTTTACTGCGTTACGATTTTTTTAAATATTTAGTCTATTGTGCAAACACTGTTGATCTTTGCTTGCCAATGCTACAATAATGTTTTCACCACATCAGCTACGGCGGGGGAGGCTCAGTCGATAGCGCGTCAGGCTTGTAATCTGCAGTTCTCAAGCTCGAATCTCAGCTGGGTCAGCGTTGAACTTTATCTCCGTTAAACTCCCCGCCCTGCCCACGGTCAGTAGATGTAGTAGACACCGATGGACTTGGAAAGGCCACCGTTCTTCGGATGGTACGTTAAGCCGTGGCCCCGTGTGACAGGTAGCCACACTCTATGCACATTAAAGAATACTCTGGATGATCTTGACAGGAGGCTATCATCAGTTTCCCAAATGTTGTTCCATTGGGTTCTCTCCCCCAACATTCTCTGAGCCTTCGGGGTCCTTGTGACCTGGCCATTTAGCCCATTGTGTACAAAAAGTGCCGCCCAGGGATAAAACAACCAACTACATTAATTTCGTGATATATGTATTTCTACTTTCGAATTTTTGGGCTCTTAAATTTGAATAGCTTAGGGCCTCAGAAGGTCAAAGTCCGGCTTGCATGTAAGTCACAGATAATAAATCTTAATTACAAAAATAATAAACTACTTATTATATAACCTTGTAGCGGAACCTGTAATACACTGGTTTTCATAAATTAAGTAAAATCCCTATGTTAAGTCAATGGGAATCTAACGTTAAAACTTTATAACTTCTAAAATAAGTTTTTTTTTTGTTTTGAAAAATGTAATTTCAGATAAAGATCTCAATAAAATATATCAATATCACGATTTTCAACAATATTCGTTCAGTATTTAATGAGTTATGGAAGTTTGAATATTTAGCGATAACAATGCCAGCCACAAAAATTAACGTCAGAAGTTAAATGAAATTTAGTAACAATTATTCTATCAAAGTGTTTAATAAAATAAGTTTGTATTTTAGAACTTTGTGTAAAGAATTCTCTCACTATTCTTCAGTTTTATATAAGTTTCTTAAGACTGGTATTGTTGTTGTTAAATATTCAAACTTCCATAACTCATTAAATACTGAACGAATGTTGTTGAAAATCGAGATATTGATTTATTTGATTGAGATCTTTATCTGCAGTCACATTTCTCAAAACAAAAAAAATATTTTATAAGTTATACAGCTTTGAATTTAGCTTCTCATTGACTTAACATAGGGATTTTCCTTAATTTATGGAAACCAGTGTATATGAGGTTAGACAGTTATAATCTATGCGAAAAATAGTCTATTAATTAATCAAACATCGTAAAACGTAAGTTAGGTAAAAGTTGAAAAGTGGGCGATCGAATCTGTGGCATGGTCGGTTATATTCTGGACATTTTTTGTGTAGGTCCTAATCCACAAACCACAGTTCTCTCACATAAGTTAGTGAATATGTATGTAAGTTTTTCTTTCTTGATGTAAATATGTGACATATATGTAGAATGTTTTATATTCCAAACAACAGTTTAAACAAATTCTGAATGATATGATTAAATCAACTCTTCGTATTAACAGACGTCATAAACGACATTTTTTGTAGCAAAACTTTGGTCTTTATTTAGTTCTCATAAAGCTATACCATTTACTTTACTCTGCATACACTTTCAGCGGCTGAATCACATTTTGCCAACTTCGTTCTGTCTATACACAATATCCCAGAGTTGCTAGTTGGTATTTGTTTAACTTTATTTACTCACTCTAGGGTGTTTAGTATGCCATTAACAAGAAACCGTCATGTTGACATATACTTCAGGTTGAACTTCTATGTTTGTTTTTAGAACAAAAAAATGTGCGAGAAATACAGCTTGAATACTTTAACGAACAAAAGCCGAAATTTAATTTACAAATATAGAAAAACAGCTTAATTTAGATGTTAGTTGTAATTATTTCATGAACAGTCAGCGTTTATTTGTAGAGGTAATGTACGGAAATGAAATGTTAAGTACATTTCAAGAAAGTTTCAAACATAGTCAACGACCAACTTAATAAAAGTAATCAACATGATGCATTGTAAGCAATCTTTACCCTCTCCTCAAATACTGCTGAATACAAAACAGCTCGTTTGGAGGCTACTAATGGTACGTTGCGTTCATTTTTTAAACCCGAATTGCATTTGATTTTTTGATACGGACATCCTTCACTGATACGACACGAATATTGTTAAACTCTCAAATAGTGCCCAAATGAACTATTTGTTCAAACCATTTTATATTTTTATGTCTCTATTAAATATGGCATTTTCAAACTATTTGTAATTGTAAGAGTTGTTATATGTAATTATTAGAGTGAGATGACTTTATATGTAATCTGTTATGTATAAGGTCATCTCCTATATAATAATATATAGGTATAAGGTATATCCTTATATGTAATCTGTATGTTATATGTAATTATTAGAGTGAGATGATCTTATATGTAATCTTATATGTAATGTTACCTTATATGTAATCCTTAGAGTGAGATGATTTGAATAATTTCAATTGTTTACTAATCTGTGAAAATATTCTCAAATATAATGCAGCCTGTGCTTATTTCATATTAAATAAAAAAGCAAAAGAAATCGATTCTGAATAGAAAGAGATAGCGACGACATAACTTGTAACACCCCTCAGAAGCAAAACTTAATTACAATCGCCATACATATAGGTGCTTTTCACTAAAGGTGCAAATCATCATTCCAAATATATTCTTTAGGATCAAAGTTTTGATATAAGTAATTTTTGCACAACTCGTCTTAATTACCAAATTTTGTTTGGCGTCAATGCATTTGTTGCACAATACCTCTTTATTCCTTTCATATACTGTTGTTCGAGAACCCATTGTGGCAACTGATGAACTGCTGATTCTCCAACCGTTTTGCTCTCTGTTATCTGATTCATTCTCTTCTGCTCAAAGCTACGCAATTAATCGGGACCGAGAAAAACCATCGATGAATCAAGAGTCAACATTTAAATATCGGTGAACTCCTAACTGAACGTCATTAGCCTCATAATAAGGTACTAAATTTGATGCGTCAGTGCAATAATACAAAACGTATAAAGAAAACCACTTGTGTAGCCTCGACTACACAAGTGGTTTTCAACTTGCTTTTTGTCAAAGGAATTATAATAGTATTGCGAATTTTGCTGAACTCAACCTTTACATTTGAATTATAGTGAAAATCCTGCAGTATAATATTAAACACTGGGTATTTGCAATGTATTAGTATAGATTATATATATATATACACACACACTGTTAGCATAGTGTAGTTAATTTATTTTCTGTATTTTCTGCATTTGTTTTAGAGATGCTTGCAGAACCCTGGTTAAAAATCATCAGACTAGATTAGGAAACTGTTCGCTCGATAGCAAGTAGTAGCATAAATGAGAGTTCTGGCCAGTAAATGGGTCCAAAGAATTCTGTGAAAATCCATGGGAAAAGTTATGGGGGATGAGGGAAAAACTATGTTTCTTATGGTTTTTTGTGAAAATATGTGTGAAAATTAGAAAAAAACTGGGTATTTTTTAGCATGTGAAAAACTAATTTAAGTTTTTTTTAAAGATAAGGTTTAAACTAATTTGTGAATTAGTTTAAATGGGAGTGGATGAATGGAGAAGAGTGGTAGAGAAGAGTGGTTCAGTGGGTGAGTGGGGAAGAGTGGCTCAGCAGATGGCTGGAGAAGAGTGGGGGAGATGAGTGGCACAGTGGTTGATTGGAGAAGAATGGGTCAGTGGGTGATTGGAGAAGAGTGGGTTAGTTGGTTGAGTGGAGAAGAGTGGCTCAGTAGATGGGTGGAGAAGAGCGGCTCAGTAGATGGGTGGAGAAAAGCGACTCAGTAGATGGGTGGAGAAGAGTGGGTTTGACTGGAGAAGAGTGGTGGAGAAGAGTGGGTCACTGGTTGACTGGAGAAGAGTGGGTCAGTGGATGTGTGGGGGAAGAATGGCAGAGTAGTAGCATAAATGAGATTTCGGGGCCAATGTTAAAGTATAGGGAATCCCATGTTAACCTATGGGAGACTTTTTTAAAGATGAGGTTTAAACTAATTTTTGTCTGGTTTTTGTGAGAGATGGGTGAAAAATTTTAAAAATAACGGGGGTGTTTTTTTATATCAAGTGAAAAAGTAATATAGGTGATTATTTTTTTAAGATGATTTTAAATTAATTTGTGAATTAGTTCAAAATGAATTAGGTTGAAATGAGAGTTGTTTGTATATGAGAAAAAAATGATGTGGTTTGTTGTGTTATCGTACACCTCAATGGATTATTCGTTTGTAAAAATAATAAATATGAATAAAGATGAAAGATCTTAAGCAATTACACAGTATTATAGATGAAATCTTGAAATCGCGAGCTACTACAAAATCGAAAATTGAGGACACTATTTTGGGAAAGGAACGAGTTAAGGAAACCCTCGAAAAATTTCACAAGCCAGTGGTCGAACGGTTAAAATATCTGGAAACTGTGCGTGGAGAAACCCTGAAAAACATACAGGATGTAGTGAAAACTTTAGAGCCAGAAGAGCCCACTGAGATGCCAGAAAAAACGTTCGTTTATAATCCAGATTCCAACTTTCAAGATGAAATATTAAACCAATATAAACTAAAACTTCCGAGTGATGTCTTACAGGCGAGAAACCCCATTCTTGAGCTGAAAGAAATGATTCACCAAACAATCGGGCATCTTCAGAAACTGGGGGGGGGGGGGCAATAAGGCTACAGAAACCAAACGCTATGGTAGAACTACTGAGAAATATCGAATTATCGATAATCACATTGAGGCACTTAGAAAATATTTAAAATCGATTAAAATGATACTCACGGTAATAGAAAGTCAACAGTTTGGTTCTGGAATATACAAGAGTTTCGACGACATATGCAAAAAATTATCAATTTTGGTTGACAGTAAACGAGCTGGAAACAATAGTACAGAAGTAGTAAATGAAATTGTAGAAATTTTGGATATTTTGCTAAAAAACGATATTATTGACAAAAAGGAACATAAGATTATGTTCAATAACATCGGTATTGTTTAGAAATTTACTCTTGGACACACACTATAGTCATGTCTATTTCAATTTCGGATTATGGAAAAAAAATTCGATGTTTTGCATTATCGGACCATGATTTTTCGACCACGATTTTTAGCTACTGTATATAATAAAGAGGGTATAATTGCTAACTCAAAGATGAGCGCAACTATTCAATGTACCAAATGTGGGGTATTTATTCGCAAATCCAATATGAATCGTCATGTGAAAACTGCATGCACTTCTCGCACATTTGAAAAATGCGAATTTTGCAATTCCACCTTTAGCAGAAAAGACAATTACAATCATCATCTGAATCAATATCATATAAGTGAAAGCAGTACTTTTCGTAAAACGTTTCGCACATATAAAATTGATAACATAAATGTCAGAGAAGACATAAAATGTTTTCTGGAGAAAAATAACAATAAATGGAAATATATAATTAAGAATAAACTCAGTCAGCCTCTAAAAGTTAGATTCATATTACAAATAAAATTTAAAAAGCAAACGGATCCTGAACGACAGAAAAAAATACATGCACATTTTTCAACACGTAACGAAATAATCAGTTTGCCTACCTATCTCAATAAATTACCAAAAAATGCTTATGAGAAAATTGATAACGACTTTGAAAATTTTACACAAAAGGGAAGTGGATAGGTTTTTGACAAAATAATTTCTATGGAAATTCAAATGTCTCAGTATAATGCAGTTGGAGCATCTGCTTTCGTAAATTTACCAGAACATTTGAAATCTACAAAAGGAATAGTGAATGTTAAAAACTACGACAACAAATGTTTCTTGTGGTCAATATTATCAGCTCTACATCCTGCTAAAGACCATTCACAACGTGTGGAGAAATATAAAATATTTGAAAACGTTTTAGACACATCTTTCATTGACTTATCCAGTAACCCTCGATCAAATCCCGAAGTTCGAGGTTTTAAATAATATTTCTATAAATGTTTTCAATTCTAAGAAAGATGGTTTGCATACGTTATATATTTCACAGAATCCTGTTAAAGAACCCATAAAACTTTTAAAAGACGGCAATAATTCTCACTATTGTTGGATTGAAAATATTAGTAGGGTTACAGCATACCTTTCAAGACATAATGGTAAATCCTATCCCTGCCCATACTGTCTCCATAATTTCACTCGTGACGATTTATTAAAGAATCACGTAGATATTTGCAAATCAAACACTTTACAAACTATCAAGTTTCCCGAAGCGAATAGTACGAAATTCCATATGATTAAAAACGGTTTGAACCACCCATATGTGATTTATGCAGACTTCGAATGCTTTTCGAAATATAGAAGAATTGAAAATAACCCATGTAGGGTGCGAACTAAGTATTTAGTACCGTCAGGATTTGCATATATTATAGTTGGACAGGAAGGTAAACTGAAACAAAACCAGAATGTACAGAGGGAAAAATGTAGCAGAACAATTTTTGAATGAAATGATCGAAGCCGAAAATTTGATCAATGATTTGAAGAAAAGAAATGTTACGATGACTGATTTTGATAGGCAAATTTTTACTGGAGCAAAATATTGTAATATTTGTGGGAAAATTCTAGGAACTGATAGAGTAAGGGACCACGATCACTTTACTGGAAAATACAGAGGTGCTGTTCACAACAAATGTAATCATCAATAAAAATTCTCACTTGAAATACCAGTGTTGTTTCATAATCTCAAAGGATTTGATGGCCACTTTATAGTAAAAGATTTGTGGAAATTTAAAGATAAGAAAGAAATTCTTGTATTCCATAAACTACAGAAAAATATATATGCATTAAATTCGGTCAAATGAAATTTATTGATTCATCCATGTTCCTCAGCTCTTCCTGGATTCACTGTCGAAAAATGTGGAAAATTTCTACATCCTAAGTCAATACTGCAGACAACATAATCTGAATAACTCACTCAAACAATTTATATCGCTGGGCAATGTTTCAACCTCTTCCAACTGGTAATTTCAAGTGGGTAAATGATATTGACTTGTTTAATATTCCAGACGACAGCAAAAAGGGTTATTTCTTCGAAGTTGATCTAGAATATCCGGCACATCTACACGATTTACACAATGATTTCCTCTTGGCTCCTGAAAAATTGAAACTCTCTGATAGTAATGTGTCATTCTTGATTCCAAATCTGTTCCACAAACAAAATTATGTCGTTCACTATAGGTTACTTAAACTCTATGTGGAACTGGTATTGAGGATGAAACAGGTGCATAGAATCTTGGAATTTGATCAAAAACCATGGCTGAAACCTTACATAGATTTTAATAAAACAAAACGAATTAATGCCATAAATAATCTTGAAAAAGACTTTTTCAAACTGATGAACAATGCTATATATGGCAAATGTTTAGAAAACAAGAGAAAGAAAGTAAAATGCCATATTGTGAATGCTGAAGAAAAGCTTAAAAAATTAATTGCAAATCCTAGGTACGTTTCTTGTATTAAACGTGCAGAAAATTTCGTAATTCTCCACATGAAAAAAAAATATTATATTAGATAAACCATATTACATTGGTGTAACGATTTTGGAGTTGAGTATTTCTTCTACAATTTTTATTGTAGTGTAGAGTTGTATAATTTCTTCTACAATTTTCTGAAACCAAAATTTAATGCTGAATTGTTATTTACCGATACGATTCCTTCTGTGTCGATATCCAGACAGATGACATATACGAGAAATTTAACTCAGACTACTTTGATTTCTCAAATTACCCCACAAACCATGCATTATACAGTGAATCAAATAAAATAGTTCCAGGAAAATTTAAAGACGAATTAAAAGGTCTTCCAATCAAAAAGGTTGTTGAGTTACGTCCAAAATTGCATTCTATTGATGCTCCAATTCCCAAAAAAGCAGCTAATGGAGTTACAAATGAATTTAGTCACGAAGATTATCGGGAATGTCTATTTGATGGAAAAATCGTATACACGCAACAAATGGAATTTCGATCGGAACAACATGATATACACGTATACCAAATTAAAAACATTGCTTTATCCCGAGAATACACAGAACAACATATCAATGGAATTCAAACTTATGCTTTTGGAAATTATAGAATCTCAGATGTGTATGCTAAAGCAGGCAATACCATTTACAAAACTTTGAACTGAAAACAAAAAAAGTACTAAAAAAAACGCATTTTGAAAATTGTACCAATTTGTAATTCTTTAGCAATGCTAATAATCAGTGTTTATTATCTCTCACAATTGGAAGAGGAACCATAGGGATTCGAATTTAAGTGGTCTCGACTCAATTTCTGTCCTATGGTCTGAAATCCTTTATAATAAAATTAAGAGTAATAAACTGCTTAGAACAACTTTGTACAAGCGACAAAGGATTAAATATCCCAGCTTTTATCTAACTCAAATAATTTTTTTTTATTTTTATTGAGTCAAGACTGATTATTTTTTCCGTCAGATTAGAGAACTTGATGAATCATAACTATCAATGTTAAAACCAAGCTTCTACTTCAATTAAAAAAAAATATTTTAACACAAAATCTAAAAGTATCGAACCTGCAAAACTTAATGGGGTCGAGACCGCTACCAATACATTTAACGTATGGTATTTACCGCATGAAACTCATTAGTTTGAGTTCTGTAGCTGTATTAGAAGCAGAGCTATGAAACCGCAAAGAGGGAGTTCGACCCACTTTGTCCGATAGAAAACGGTTTGAGACCGATTTTTTCTTTCGTCAGATTATAGAACTTGGTAAACCCCAGCTATTAAAAACCAAGATCCTAGCACAAATAGAATGGACGTTTCGACAAAATCTTAAAGTGTCGAACCCAGAAAACAAAAACTAACAGGTCGAGACTGCTTCCAATACATTAAACCTATAGTGGTTTCCGAATATAAAGACATTAGTTTGAGATGTGTGGCTCAATTATAAGCAGAGTTATAAAGATGCAAATTTAAGAAGGTTCTTCGACCCAGTTTCTAGACTTATAATAAAACCGACCAACACCGTTTCCAGTTGAATTAACGAAATGAGTTCCAGTACTAGAATCTGATGTTGATGAAAAAACCGAAAATGTTTCGAAATCTTAAATGAGAATCCGTAATGTGTGGTGTGCAAAAGGTTTTCAAAAGGGTTGAAAAAAGTTTTCTTAAGTAACGGGATCGAGAACAATGCCCGCATGTTCAAAGTGTAGTACACCCATAATGAAATCAAATAATATTAGTTTCAAATCTGTAGCTTGATTACAAGTTATGAGATCATAAAATTTAATAGGGTCGAACCCCATTTTCTCGGCTAGGTAAGGGGTCCGAACCCAATTATTGTCGGTTCAGAAAATAGTGTCTGCTTAGTATTATTGAACAACACCAGAATGAGCTCTGTAGCATAATTAGATCAAAAGTTATTTCAACTTTTGTAAAAAGAATTAACCTGCCCAATTGGCTTTTTTTACAACCGAATAATCCAGTGTATGATAACAAACCACATCATTTTTTATCTCTTTCACACACACACACCTCATTTTTCTAAAAAATTAGTTAAGCAAATTAGTTCTCGTCTGCAATCAAAAAAATTAAATTACTTTTTTTCACATGAAGCACCCCGGTTTTTATCTGATTTTCACACATATTTTCCCCAGAAAACCACAACTAACACCGATTTACGTGGCTTTTACAAACGAATAATCCATTGAGGTGCACGATAACACAACAAACCACATCATTTTTTCTCATACACAAACAACTCTCATTTCAACCTAGTTCATTTTAAACTAATTCACAAATTAATTTAAAATCATATTAAAAAAAATAAAAACTTAAATTACTTTTTCACATGATATAAAAAAAACACTCCCGTCATTTTTAAATTTTTTTTCACACATCTCTCACAAAAAACCAGACAAAAAATAATTTAAACCTCATCTTTAAAAAAGTCTCCTATAGGTTAACATGGGATTCCCTATACTTTAACATTGGCCCAGAACTCTCATTTATGCTACTACTATGCCATTCTTCCCCCACTCATCCACTGACCCACTCTTCTCCACCACTCTTCTCCAGTCAAACCCACTTTTCTCCAGCCAAACCCACTTTTCTCCAGCCATCTACTGAGCCACTCTTCCCCACTCAACCAACTAATCCATTCTTCTCCAGTCACCCAGTGTGCCACTCTTCTCCAGTCAACCTCTGCACACATCTCTCACAAAAAATCCAGACACAAATTAGTTTAAAACTCATCTTTAAAAAAGTCTCCCATAGGTTAACATGGGATTCCCTATACTTTAACATTGGCCCAGAACTCTCATTTATGCTACTACTCTGCAACTCTTTTCCACTCACCCACTGAGCCACTCTTCCCCACTCAAACACTGACCCACTCTTCTCCACTCAACCACTGACCCACTCTTCTCCACCACTCTTCTCCAATCAAACCCACTTTTCTCCACCCATCTACTGAGCCATTCTTCTACACTCAACCAACTAACCCACTCTTCTCCAATCACCCACTGTGCCACTCTTCTCCATTCAACCACTGACCCATTCTTCTCCAATCAACCACTGTGCCACTCATCTCCCCCACTCTTCTCCAATCAAACTCACTCTTCTCCAGCCAGCTACTGAGCCACTCTTCTCAAGTCAACCACTAACCCACTCTTCTCCAATCATCCACTGACCAATTCTTCCCCACTCACCCACTGAACCATTCTTCTCCACCATTTTTCTCCATTCATCCACCGCCATTTAAATTAATTCACAAATTAGTTTAAACCTCATCTTTAAAAAAAGAATTTAAATTAGTTTTTCACATGCTAAAAAATACCCCCGTTTTTTCTAATTTTCACACATAATTTCACAAAAAAACACATGAAACATACTTTTTCCCTCATCCCCCATGACATTTCCCATGGATTTTCACAGAATTCTTTGGACCCATTTGCTGGCCCAGAACTCTCATTTATGCTACTACTAGCACTTCAAATGTGTTGCACTTTACATGAAACATTAACAAAAAACAAAAGTTCTATACTTTTTACATTATTTTTTTCGATTTGAAAGAATATATTCACGCTAAATAATAACGAAAAAACCAATATGTTTTAAAAAACTCAGGAGCGTGAACAGTAATCGGATGCAAAGCTGAATATCATTCTAATCAGAATATGAGAATACTGAAGCTAGAAACTTGAAGGCCGATTGCTCTACAATTAATGTAAATCTATACTAGTCCGTAGAGATAGCTCCACGAACTGCCTACTGATATGCCCTACTGATATTTGTTTCTTGTATATATTTTTATGACTTCTGAAAAGTGGACATTTCTAGGGGTTTCTAGTTTGACCATTTAAATTGAGTGAAATGTTTTGTAAGAGTTCATTATGCAGAATCATTAGCAGGTCCCTGTATGCTTCACGTTTAAATCTTAAAAATTGCCGCGGTAAGGCTGAAATGGGCTTATATCTAGAAGTAAACTCTAACACTCTTTCTTTGCTATTGTCTTTTTATCCCTCCGTTTTTTTGTTAATTTTTTTCAGTTTGTTTCCTTGAAGAAGTTAAATAAATGCAACTAAATTGACTTCGGGAGTGACAAATATTTGGATGATTTTCAACCGAAATAAATAGCAGTGAATCGATACGCAAAAGGCAGAGGCTACTTCCTCATTTCAGCCTAAGAAATAAAAAGGTAACTCTCCTTTTCCCTGGATCATTTCAGCTGCAAACCTTTCTCTGCGTCTAAATGTTTGTTTATCTGCTGGTGATGCGATCATGAGAAACGACGAGAGATCGCCTTGCATTCGTGCGAAGCGTCATTTATTCCGGCCGAAACTTGCTCCCAGAGGAAACTCTAGCGGGGAAGACCAAGAAGAAGAAACGATAAAGCAGCAAGCGAATGAAACGGAAAAAAAATAAATGGGTGATGGGAGGAGAAGAGAAGATGTCTTCATCTAGCAGGATCGTTTCCGACTAACGTGCATCGCACCACAATGCCTTGATGTTTGCTTGCGTAATATAACCAGATTCATATTACTCAGATTCAGTTTCGCGCCAACGGGAATCCTGATTAACAGAACGTAAATTTAGAAACTGAGGTAAAATTCTATCAGTACCGATATAGAAACTGTAGAATTACGACAAATTAAAATGAAAACGCAATGGGTAACTAAATTATTTTTTAGGAGATATATGACATTTTATATAAAATAATTGTTAATAAGCACATGTATATCTAGTATACGAAGACATATATAAGTGCAAAAGAATTGAATCTACTGAGTAAAACTAGAAATAATTTTTTTCTTAAACATAGCTACCAGACGTATGGATGCAAATAGTGTTTTATATTTTAACCAGAAACAAAAACTAAATGATGCAACTAAACCCAAAAATTAAACATTCTAAGAAGACACTGATAAGTTTTTTCCTCGCTTTTTTGCCGTTATTTTATTAGTCTTCTGTTATTTCGAAATTACATAGCATTACTGAACAAATGTTTAGAAATTCGTTCAAATTGCTTCATAACTTCCAGTCCTGTTTCATTTGCTTCATGCAACTATCATTTCAACTCATCAAGTGTCATTTCTCCTCTCCTATTAAGATAGTGTTGAGAAGGGTATAAATAATTTCGTCCTTAAGTCTCATTCTCTCTTTTCCTCTTTGCTCATTCACTAACCCATCAACATTTCTGCACGTGTTTTCCTTCCTCCCTTCTGATCTCCTCCACCTCACCGTCCAACGAATCATTCAGAGGTAACGATGGGGGGACACGTGCGAATATCCACTCTTGTTGACGTGCGCAGAAAGAAGAAGCTCTGTTTGTGTGCTGGAAATGGGCCATTTGGCACATCTGCTAAGAACTCGGAGCTGAAACATCGAATCGCTATATACGTTATGGACGCCTTCTACATTTTAGGCCAAAAGCTGCAAGAAAATGAAGACCAAGCTAAAGACAATTGCTCTCCGCATCACTTTGCACCTAACGATAAATTCTTCGCGAGCTTACCTGATTCTTCATTGGGCGCTGAAATCAGTTCTTCCAACATCACTAGGAAGAAGAAAAATGCCGAATGCTAAATATAGCTTTTGGCATTAAGGTAGCAGTACGACCTAAATAAAAAAATTAAACCACTTTAAATCAGATTGGAGCAATTCAACTGAGAAAATTTTGTCTTTCTTTTATTTTTTCTCTAGATGCTTTTAAAACTTAAGAGCTACTTAAACTTCGGTAGTATCGCGCATCAATTGCCTGCGACAGTCTCTACGAGAGAGAAATAGATTTTCCATCCGATTATAGATTCAGCAATTTAACTTCAACATTTTAAAAATTAGTTATGTTTTTTTTTAAATGAATATATTAATTTCTTAGATACACAGAGAGAAATCAGAGATATTCATAATAAAATTTATATATTTATACAATAGCAATTAATGGATCATGTGGCTGCATTACACATTAAAATAAGAAAATGCGATGAATATATTTAAAAATAAAATGTTTCTTATATTGCGTACAATAATCGAAATTTAATGACTGATGCTATGATAATATTAGATGATAAATGCAAATTATTTTCTATTTGTTCTATGTGTCTAATATCAAATATATAAAGAGATAAAAATGATCATTTTGCTACATTAGTTTATCTTTAAAAGAAAAAGTCATTTAAATATTTTTCTTTATCTTATCTCATGCTAATAATTTCTTACAAGCGTAATTTTTTTAACGAAATTATAATATAATAATGGTAATGCAAAGCTTGCAGTATTTGAATTTAGTACCGGATTTTAATGCGTACTTAAACATTTAAATTTACTTACCTACAGGAGACTTTCCCCACTACAACTGCAACTACCAAGCCAAAAGGTCCTGTCACTTCTGCCTAAAAGTCAAAGTTAGGAACAACTTTGGCACTGGTCACCAATCACGAGAGTAATCTATTTTTTTTCGATAGAATTCAAAATACCCTGCAGCTGCTTGAAACATCGATTTTTTCCAGGCTCATCCGAGTCCTCAGCGGGAGAAAAGCAATAAATATCATTCAAGTTTTTACTCCTAGTTTAAAATTTAGTTCTTTCATTAATACATGCATATATTAAAAGAGCATAACTGACATTCCTTCCGAGAGGTATAGCAACCCCTAGTAGTGATTGCTATATTCACACCCTGAAAAGAGAAATTTATGATTACTTTTAAGTAACTGACCTTTACCTTTCTATCTTCCCTTCCAAGCATAAAGTTCACAGGTTATACAGTTACGTGTATATTCTTGTGTGAGGACATCGAAAGAATGGTATATGTTAAGAATCCTCACATTCCAAGTTCCAGTAAAATGAAACTGGTTAGTAATTTAAGAAAAAAAAAAAACAAATAGGTTTATTGTGAGAGGTGTAGCAATATCCAACGGCCCCCTAATCGCAGTCATGGGGCAAAGACTCGCTACCCATTTACTAGGAGCTGAAACCACCATAATAGTAGGAATTCAGATAAGGAAAGAAATTATTTATCATCAAATTCATTCAGCCCTTTCGAGAACCAGCAAACCGGCGTCATAGGCAATTACTCCAGTTCAGGTTTGGCGATGCAAGAACTAGTGTCAAGAGCTCAGGTAACTGCTTATGACTTGATATCAGGATCGTATTTTAGGTAATATAAAGTACCCTGTACATCTTTTCAGTTTGGAGTTTCAAGTCACAATAAAGCAGAAATTTCAGCGGTAGTTTCCCTTTCAACAGAAACCTACCTTGTATAGAATTCATAATTCAAAATCAAAGTCAGTAGGCATTTGGTTCGGTATAGTTGTCAGTATCGATACCTTGTGAAGTTGACTACTACTCAGCAATGGTAACAAAAAATTGGACAGAAGTTCAAATCAGTAGTATAAATTGATCGGGCAGCCCACTCCTTCCGTTCCTCTTCAGAAGAGAGAATATCTCCATGTGTGATATATTCATGTCTTGAAAGGTATTAACGGCCTGCGCCACGAGAAGGCACGTTCGGACATTAAGTGCTATGCCTGGTTGATTCTATGCATCACCACAGAGGAATAGTGCACATCTTAGTGTTTTCTTAATTAATTATTCAACTGTGATAGGCCTATCTCTGATTAATCGTACTTCTACATGTCATCGTTGCACTAAGAAAAGGTTAATTTGAAATAGCATATACATAATGATATTTATAGCTCTCTGTTTTTAATTTTTTGCACACACACCTCAAAATTAATGCATAATGTTGCATTTCGAAAAGTATGCAAGAGAATGATATGGAATGTAGTGTTCCATATCATTATCTTTCGAAATTTTTCAATGAATCTTTGGAATGCAAAGGGGGAAAAGGCATGTGCATTTAACCGACGTGACTCGAGAATGCAGATAAGGTTGCTGTAAGAGAAGGCATGTTGCAGTGGCTTATCATTTCTTTCCAGCCAGCCTGGTATTGACTTGGGCAGCAATTTGATTTCCTCATGTCACAAAGAAGGCTCATGGGTGATTGTGTACTGTGCTGAGTAAAAAGTAAGATGGAAGAAGGTCATTTCAAATCGAGGTATCCAAGACCTTAAATATACCACAAAATTTTCTCTCAATATTTTGGATATAATAGGAGAGGTTAATAGTAGAGTACACCAAGGTAGTTCAAGGTAGTTTCACTTGACACTAGTTCAAAGGTCACCATTGTTCAAGATGATAGACATTTGTTTTTAACATCAAGACGACACCGCCAAGCAATGAAAATGAAAGAAATGTCAACTGCCGCATGGCAGTCAGTTGAAATATATGCTGTATATAGCAGAATGCATGAAGACCAATGATAGACGCCCTGATCCTTTTCATCAGAGAGCATATTTATCTGGTGCAGACAACATCATCCTGTTTCACATCAGACAAAGGGATCGTTTTTGTGGCAATTACTGTGATCATGACGGTTGGCCCCACAGAGCTTCACAACGTTCAATAATGTGAAATTCATTATGCGACTAATCATTAGGTGTGCACTGTGCTCAGTGATACAAAGATGAGATAGGTAAGACCTAAACGAAGTTTCCAAGGGTGCTCTTGGCCCTGATTTTATTTTTATTAATGATAATGTCTGTCTCTATAAAAGTTCACGTGGGCGACGTTTTCCTTAAAAGTGAAGATATTTATAATGTATAATGGCCATCCAGATCACAGGACCAGAATCCAATGAAAGATGTGTGGAACACCATGGGAAAGCAAATTAGAGCACGCCAGTCCTATCCGAGAACCCCCAAGAGCTAGTATCTGATCTTGTGGAAGAGTGGGTTTTATTACCATAAAATTTGAAATTGTCATAGCACTAAAAATTACCATACCATTTGAAGGATCATACCTCTCGTTAACATCGTTTATTCCCTAACTCCAGCATATGCATTATAGGACCTCACACTCTCTTATGCAACACTCAAGTATATTACACGATTTCGTCATTATTCCACTTGTTGTTACTCGGTAATGTCACAATACCTTTCCACACGACATTAAAAGTTATCTACTGAAAATCATTTTGTATTAGAATCATTACACTTTTATAATAATAAACTTATGTGTTTTGTCCATTACACTTTAATTTTGAGACTGGTGTTCCCGTATGTTAATAATTGTCGTTCCTTGTGTGTTGTTTTTGTGAATTGTCAGTCTTCTTCCAGCAAAATCCTGTATTGCACATAAATTTGATTTTATCAATTCCTGAGAATCTGAAACAAATATAATTTTTGAAAGTAAATAAAAATATGTGTCAAATACGCATTTCTTACCTAGAGCTGAAGATATTCAACTCATTGGTTGAGTGACATGAGAATTGTTA
Organism: Ryuthela nishihirai; assembly: GCA_038380435.1. Lineage (NCBI taxonomy): Eukaryota > Metazoa > Arthropoda > Arachnida > Araneae > Heptathelidae > Ryuthela > Ryuthela nishihirai. The sequence continues at coordinate 80,635,694 of JAWZYU010000009.1, read as the reverse complement.
ATGCTACATCGTTTTCTTTTTGTTGTTGAGGCTAAACCTAACAATTTTTTAATAAGTTCGATGGCGTAGAGCATTTTAATGCTATGTCAATTTCAATTGCTTATGTAGTTTTCCAGTTCTGTTATCAAGAAGATGTATATTAATTTAATATTTTTCATTAATATATACTGATTTATAATATTTCTTACCTCGAGGAATTTTATTAAATCCCTTGATATGCACAGTAGTTAAAATTATGTCACAGTAGTTAAAAAAATGTCAACTGCCGCATGGCAGTCAGTTGAAATATATGCTGTATATAGCAGAATGCATGAAGACCAATGATAGACGCCCTGATCCTTTTCAACAGAGTATATTATTTAATATTTTTCATTAATATACACTGATTTATAATATTTCTTAAGCTGGTAAAGGTAAAGAAGAATTCGTCGCCTTGTGCGTGGTGATAAACGTCTAAAAAGGATTGGTTCTGAGAAACCAGTACACACACCTTTCTTTCAGAGCAAAATAAGTGGAAAAAGGAATGTTAAAAGTAAAATCAAATACAAGAAAAATTACTACAATAAATTTACAGAGACAAAAGGAAAGAAAAAATATTACAAAATTATATTTATAATTAAAATCTCTGGAATATGGAAAATTTATAATAACATTTAGAAGATAGATTTTTCTAAGAGATAGATTTGACTGAACTAAAATAGTTTGTAGAATAAACACCTGTATGCTTTTTTTTTCGGCATTTCTAGAGTGCTAAAAGTTGCTGATGATTTCGAAAGATATTCAAATACAACATGTCTTTCTTCTACATATTTATTACAGTCTAAAAGAATGTGATTTATCATTTCTTTAGTTTTTACACATTTCATAATTTTGTCAACGTGACTTTTTTATTTTATATAAAAAACATTTTAGTCTATCACGATCAGTTCTCAAGAAAAGAAATGTTATTCAGATGAAGTCTAGAAAAGTTAACACATTGAAATTCTGAAATATTTTCATCAAGTAGTAATCTCTATAGACTAAAGAAAGTGCCATTTACTTTAAAAATGAGTTTAATAATTTTCTTTTTTTATGATATAATAAAAATTACATATTTAGAAATAGTTGTAAGTTAAGTCATATTTAGCACAGTTGGCCAAATCATTGCCAAGTTTCCAAATGGTAGGAATCCACTGAAATCTTAACAGGTTTCAGTTTTCAAAATAATGTTTTTGTTGTTGTTTACTGTTGCAATAAAAAAATGAAATATTAAACACACACACACATATTGTATGGTTTACTCAAGATGTTAAATATATCTTAAATACCAAAAACAAAACCAGCTATATTAAAGCGTGGAAATGTACACTCATGTTACAGTGCACACATGAGGTAAATATTGCACAGGACCTGAATATTTAGAGTGAAAGACCAAAATAGTTTATAAAGTACTATAACTGAAATTAAAAGAATCTTGAAATTAAATAAATTGGGAATATTAAATGAAGATTGATTAGTTTATTGGTGTGGATCGTGTTGGTAAGCTGGTAAAGGTAATGAAGAATTCGTCGTCTTGTGCGTGGTGATCAACATCTGAAAAGGATTGGTTCTGAGAAATCAGTACACTTAGCCGTAGTTTTGGAATACTTGAGGATTAAAACCTAAGAAGGAAGTCATTTTGTGCATAGTTATTTAGTTATTTAAGAATTGGTAAGGTTAGTCTCGAGATATTGCAAGTATTCACATATATGATTCTAGTTAGATTAAAAATTTGTTCACACATAAGATAAACATTAGTATATTTAGTTTATGTACATGTTTTTATCCATACTTTTTGTTTCAAATCATATTATTTTAGATTTATTGTTACTAGTTGTTATTTTTGAACTCATGCTAAGTTTTCATCTGTTTGAATTCATATCAGTAGGTTATAAAATACTGTTGGGTGAATGTTTCATGTGCATCTGCACCAAATTGTGCTAGGGTTAAACCGATTGATACTTTACAGTCATCGGATACGCCTCTGATTTCTTCCTTTTAACCATTCCTCTGTTGAGAAAATTGGATAGAAACTAAATTCAGTTGATAAATTCCATGTTGTCTACTACATTCTCTTAGTTTGGTAAGATACTTTTAAGTTTTATTCATATATATTAGCTACCACACAAAACAGAAAGGAAAAACAATAATATATAATGATGAGAAAAACATATAAAAAAACTGAGAAAAAAACACTGATGTAATATTAAATATTTTACTACACCGAGCTGTTACCTACGAATTAGTTATTAGAATTAATTTAATATTCAAGTTAATATTTTAATAACAGTGTAGCTATTAAGAATAACTTTCTTATCGCCTACTATGACAACTGCCTCATTTTCGTTTTTATCACTAGTATTAAAGATTTTATGCTTCGAAAGAAGATTTTATGCTTCGTAATTCATCAATTTCGGCCACTCGCTTAGTGTTTGTTCTTGCACGTAAAGCTCATCAAGCAACTGTAGCACACTAGAAGTGCTAATGCTCGTTTTTGCGGTTTTCATTAACTTCTCAAAACTGGAAAAATCATGATCTTAAGAAAGTTGTGAAAAAGGGAAGAAAAAAAAGCTGAAATTGTGGAGTTTTTTTTCTGTAAGTCTGAAATGAATAACAACAAAAACAACTCAGCTCGCATTGAGCACGAGCCGAGATTCCCTGTGGTTTTTGAGACATCTTTCTTCGTTTCGTCGACAAGTTAAGCGAGTTTCGACAAGACATCACTTCGAGTAGGGCTCCTCTCTGGGAGCACATCGGCAGTTGCACGAGCACTTTTCATTTAAGGAAAATTCGTTTTGCCAAGTAAGATACGTGACGAAGTTACGCAATCATTTATCACTAAGTCACATGTTCACCCATTCCCAGGAATGAAATTCTCTCCTTTACTTACGTTTCACTTTTTTCTCCTTCCCTCGACCCTCTTTTTTTCCGTATTTTGTAGGTTTTTTGTCCACAATTTTCTTTTTAAGGCTTCATTGCTTTGCTACATTTTGGATGGGCTTGCAACAGACTTTTTAGCCACTGTAAAAGAAAAACAAAATTCTGATTTTTAGAAACAATTCCCTTTTAATTTTTACCAAAAAAGTTAAGTTACTAAGTGTAAAACCGATGAGATGCATGATAAATATTAATCGACTGATTCAAATTTACCTATGCATTCAACGCGGTCTTTTAGCTAAAATTAGTACCCAAAAATATTTCCAGTTGTTGAGTATTTTTTAGCTCTAATCAGCTTTATTTTTCTGTCGCTAATGGGATGAATGCCGAAGTTAAAGGACCTCAGTCTTAGAGCTTAGTGGGAAAAGGAATACACTGTACAACTGTTAGGAAACAGTGGAACGTCTCTGATCAATGCGATTTAGGGTGATATTTAATGTGCACAGGATGTGGCTCTCCTATACACGGCGGTATGATTTAAGATCCCATTCGATCGAGGGATAACTTTTAAAACCCATTAATGACTTCTTCCTCAACAAGAGCAGAAGCGGTTCGTGGAGGAAATTTCAATACAGGCACAGGGGGGAAACAGGCTATTTATTGAAGTAATCAAAGAAGGCATATTAAACAATACTGGTCGATACCTATAATAGGAGAAATCCAAATAATAAGAGAAATATGGTGTCTAATAATCATTAAATAGGATCATTAAATTCATTCATTTCATTAAATATTATTAATGAAATAAACACCATGTTTTAGTGATATATAAATCACTAAAACATGGTGTTTATATCATTAATCCTATTTAAACTCTCTTTTTTTTAGGATGAGAGTATGACGATGGTTGTCTCGTTCGGTTACGTGCCATGTTCGTATTGTGATGTCCCTTATGCCGGAGTTCCAACTGTGCATAAGGTTCCAACTGTGTCAAGGACATTTTTCAACTCTGGTGGAATTTCCTGGAGAATCTTTATTACCCTAGGTGATAAACGGACACCGATGGTTTCGGGAGGTCGATTTCCAGCGGCTAAGTCATTAAGCCGTGGGCCCTTGTGCAGAAGAACCATGTTAGCATACTTTAAAGAATGCCCTGGATGACTTTGATATAAGGTTTCTAACTGTTTACTAACAGCTGTCCAATGGGTTCCTTTACCCTAACATACGTTATGACAAGGGGTACTTGTAACCTGGCCATTTAGCCATTCGGAGAAAAAATGCCCCTCAGGAATAAAAGAACTCAACCTTTTTGCGATACAATGGTTTTAATACAATTATTCACATATAAACATATTATTAGTAAAGGTATAATGATTACAACTCAATTCTCTAATACAACATGCTATTCGTAACCAAAGATTTCCATTTTCTGTTAATTATTGCATATTCATTAATATACCTATGGGACCGAGGTGCTTATGAGGGTGATGTGGACTTTATGTCAGATTGGTTGTCGAGTGATGGCGGGTTTCGTTAGTATCAACATCCATTTTCAGGACAATTGTTCTGATAGATATTTTGACAGTTGTGGTGTTGTATGAATGAATTGGTGTATGCCACTAAAATACTAGCTCGGGACGTTTTAATATATTACATTTAGGATGTTGCTGCGCCATTCGTCGCTACCCAAAGCAACGAGGTCACATTCGTGACTCTATTAAGAATCTCACACCATCGTGTGTCTCTGCTTAAGGTGAGCATTTTCGATATTTGTCGTAGCTACATGTAGATGACTGCATAAATAAATGGACTGCATAAATAAATGGCTGTCATTGTGTCATCTCTTAATGGTCTGGACATATTTCACAACCCAGAATAAATTTCGATAATTACTTAATAACCTAAGACTATGATTCACTCCCTATACATCGATGTCCAAAAGTAAAGGACGAAAATTCGCAATCAAGTGAGAGGAATCGGGCTAACAAAGCAAAATCCATCTAGCGGATGAATTGAAACTGACATGTAAAAAAAAAGAAGATGTCAACAGAAATATGAAAATCTGGAATAAAATAAAGAGAGCTGAAAAGCGAGTATGCAATTGCATCGGTTGATAGATAGATAAAGAAAACATTAAAGATGTGTTTTATGTAATGGTTTGTGAGCCTGATTATTAAGCCAGTAGCCGTGTCTTTTATAAGTGTTTATATATTGTATGAGAATATCGAGAACGCTTATATAAAGTTTTTAAGTTGTATTAGTCTTCTTTGTTTTTTAGGAAGGCCACGACTTCGTTTATTCCCAAAACCCCAAACTGTTCTTCACAGATCCTTCGTCATCAGAATAAACTCAAGGAATCGATTAAATCGAATAATGCATCAGGATTTTATTGCGATCAGCGGACAGCCGTTTTGCTCCCTTTCCATACTTAGAACATTGTATGAAAATGGTCTTTAAAATTATAACCATAATTGGCAAAAATATTATTTGAACCGGTGGCTAGAACATGTAACAAAGACCCAAGTTTTGATGTCGTATTACCTTCTCCGATTAGTCTAGATGGTAAGGATAGGGTAAAAGATTGATACAACCACAACAGGTAGAACTATAGTTGTCGGTCTGCACGCGTTATAGATGGGATCGTTCATCTCACAAAGGTATGGGAACAAGATGTTTAAACTCTGTGCTATATCGTACAGAAGTGAAACTGTAGAAGCGTTCCTCCTACAATATGGTAATACCAAACCTCATTAAGATGGGTGATGACTCAGTGGATATCGGGCTAAGCTCATACTTCAAAGTTTCAGTGGTAGAGTTCCATTTGTATCTACCTTAATATTTTATTTACTAGTTCCTGCTCTGCCCTTTATGAAAAAAAGGGATACGAAAAAAGGGATAATCATGATATTTATTTATTTGCATTATACAGATCACATTCCTTTATTCCACAACAATTTATTTCAGAACTAAACAAGAACTTAAATTGAATAAAAAAACAAAAATGTTATCCTTACACGAGATTTTAATATTGACCTCTTGAGTAACTATGAATATGTAGGAGAGTACTTAGACATGCTTTCATCACATGGTCTACAATTACATATAGATATAGAAACTAAGAAAGTAAGAGACAGTGCATCATACCTCGATCATGTATTTACATATAAGGAAGGCTGCTACTGCTGGTGTGCAGGCAGCAGTAATTTACACTGATCTTTCGGATCATTTTTTTATTGGTGTCAAATTTATCGTGCCCACAATAGAAAATATCAATAAAGAGATTATTAATCCAGGTATTGTTTACAGAATTAACTATAAACTAAATAAATAAATAAATACCCCCTCAAGCAGCCGCTTGCCACAGAGGTCTGACAGGAGCCTGTCAGTTTATATGCCATAGTAGAAGGTCTGTGAGGATGACAGGACCTCAGCAGAAAAACAACACACACATCCATTCTTTATCCGGGGCTCGAACCCAGGTCCCTCAGATCAGCAGCCAAGCGCGCTAACCACTCGGCTACGATAATTATTTAAGAATTGTAGCTGGAAAGAACTTGAAAATCATAACAATGTTAATTTATATTACAAAATGTTTATAAAAAACGTTTTTCGTCTTAATAGAAAAATCTAAACAATATTCCATAAGAAGGGGGATCATGTGCTTAAAAATAGATGGATTACTGAAGAAATAAAGCAACGTATTAAGCTAAAAGATAAATTATATAAAAAATATAAGAAATATCCTTATAATATGTTTCATGAGGACCATTACAAAAAGATTAGGAATGAACTCCAAAATACAATAAGGTTTGCTAAGAACAATTTCCACATAACTTAAGTGAAAATAAACAAAAATATACTTTAGTTCTACCTAACAAGTGCGCTGGATCTAATCAAACTTTAGACAGTATTTGGATCGACACTGCTAATGATTTTAATGCCTTCTTTGTTAATGTAGTAGATGATATTGATGGCACCCAAATTATAGAGGAATATAAAGGAACGCAGGATCTAATCAATTCAAGAAATTCAATGTTTCTTTTCCCAATGACTAAAGTGGAAGCTAAACTATTCTTAGCCTTAAGGAAAATAAAATTCCAAGATCAGACGGAATTAGTGATAAAATAATCCAAAAAATTGTGTTAATTATATTGCATGTCCACTCACTTAGGTTTTTAATTTGTCATTTGAAACCGGTACTTTTCCAGATGAATTTAAGAAAGCAGTTATAACACCTATTTATAAGAAGGGCAATAGAAATTCCCTATCTAACTGTAGACCAATCTCTGTTATTTTCGTTTTTGGTAACATATTCGAAAAAATGGTTAAAAAGCGATTGAACAACTGTCTTCTACAAAATTCCTAATATTCTGAGAATCAGTTTGGGTTTCAAGAAGGGAAAAACGCAGAGAAAGCAGTCATAAATTTAACTAAATACATATATATAAATCTATAGAGGAAAATTATTTAACTCTGTCTTTTTAGATATCAAAAAGACATTTCACACTGTTTCTCATGATATTATGTTGCATAAATTAGAACACTTTGGAGTCAGGGGCAAAGTGTTGAACTGGTTTATGAGCTATTATCAAACCGAAAACAGATTGTAAAAATTAACAGTTTTCTAAGCAATGAGTTGACTTTAAAGTAAGGTGTCCAACAAGGAAGAGTTTTAGGACCAATTCTTTTCTTAATATTTTTGCATGATTTTAGTTCTTTAAAAATCGGTGGACATATCAATTGCTTTACTGATAATACTGCCATTACGAGCGAAAAGTTGCTATATGGCATAAAAATAATTTAATTAAGATTAATAAATGGTTTAAATGAAATAATCTGTTTCTAAATATATAAAACGAAGTATATTATGTATAATTTATATAATAGTTCTGTTTTAAATGATATAATAATAAAAATGCATAAATCAGACTGTAATATAATGGATAATTGTGGCTCTGTTTCTGTTGAAAGAGTTTCCGAAATTATGTACTTAGGGATAACGATATATCAAAAAATGAATTGGAAACCCCATAGCAATATTCTGACCAAAACATTGAGATCAGTGCTATGCAAAACATATTATCTAAACATGTTTTTAATCGGGGAACATTATCTGTTACACATAACTCATGGATACAGTCATTCATTATGGGCTACTTTGCTATGGAGTAACTTATACTTCAAACCTTAGACCCGCCATAAATCTACAAAATGAAATAATAAAAAAAATACTGATAATAATAGTTTGGAGGTAGTCTGCATAATGATTATATTAAAAAACCCTACAGAGATTTGTATTCCTATAAATTAATGATACATCTTTTTGAAGATAACTTCAATAATCTGAAAGTAGATAATTATTGTCTGCGATCAAATGGAAAGAAGTATGGAATTTCCCTTGTTAAAAAGGAACTAATACACAAATATATAACTTAGTTACCTCCTAAGATGTTTAATAATTAACTCTTGATTTAAGAAATTATAACTGTGGCTTGCTTTTCTACAAAAAGAGATTAAATAAGTATTTCTTGTCTATAAGTGATATTGAACATTTGTTTACAGTTCTTAGATAACAAAAATTATTGATTTTGTTTTTTCACTTCCTCTGCTACTTTATGCATACTGCATATTTGTGATGTTTCTTGTTATATTGTTACTGTTACACTGATCTTTGTAGTAGTTTAACTAATTACTTCATCTGTTAATTAATTATCGTTATTGTCTTTTATCTTTTGTTTGTTTCATTCTTAAAACTGATTTTTTATTTATTTATTGTACTTTCAAATGTAATATGTACTACAACAACCTAGTCAAATTTCTGCTTTTGTGTTGTTTCTATGTTGATAGATTTTAATGTAGAATTTCTATGATAATAAACTAAAAATAAAAATAAATAAATAAAATAAAAAATAAATAAATAAATAAAAATAATAATAATGAACTTGAAAAGACCGACGTCCGTCTGATGGGGACGTTAAGTCGTATTCAGAGCTATACTCTGTGACTTGGGGAGCATATCATTTTAATCTGACCGTTTAGCCCAGTGTGCCCACAAAAATGTGCTGAGAAGTAAAGCAATTCAATTACACTTCACATACTTCACCTTTTCAGTTAATATCCGAAAAGAGAAAAATCTGGCATAAGGATCAACAAGTATGTTCTTTTTTTTAATTCCGTAACTTCTTTTTCTTTCCATATAATGCTCTATCTCCTTTGAGTCTCGAAAGACGTGTTTCTTCTGTACACTCTCGTCTCCTAAGTCTCAAAAACTAAGAACCGAGCTCGTCGATTTAGAAGTTTTCTTTTATCTCTGAGAGGTACTTTTTTTGCACATAGTGACGGAAATGGCCAAGTCACAAGGACCCCCAAAAGGTCAGAGAAGGTAAGAGACGGGGACCCACTGAACAACTATTAGGAAAAATATGGAGGCCTCCCGTGAAGGCCATCCAGTGTGTTCTTTAACGTTATACAACGTTTCTTTTTAATATTCTTTAACTTGAACAGGATAAGTCCCTTCTGTACACGGCGTCCCGGCCTTAGCAAACTGCATTATGTCCCATCCGAAGGACGTAGCCTTTCCAAGCCCATCGTATCTCCTTTTTTACTGAAGACAGGGTTTGAGTCTCAATGCTGGTCCAGGTAGGACTAGAACCTGGGAACGTTCAACGAGTAAATAAGGGTTGATAGCACGCTACCAACCCTTATTACATTAAACCCCACATTTTCGTTATTAGAATACTGTCATAAATCTATATGAAGCAGTAGATGTGCGAAAAATGCACTGCAGATCATGGTGATAGCATATTAACTTTTTGTGTATCGCACTTTCGGGTCATTGCTTGTAGATTTTTATCTTTACTTTTTTTACTTTCATCTTAGGTAACAAGTTTTTATTTACTCGATTCTTTCTGTATCCATTATCTGCTTTTTATTACATCCTCAGATCAGTTTATGGCTATCGTCAACTGCGTGTTTTTTATTTCTGTTTTGCACACATAGGACGAAGAAGGGTCCTAGAAACAACCCCTAGTTTATACAGTCCATCTCATACAAGGGAAGGTCACTGCTGACCACTGTCTCAGTTAGCAGTAACAGCAAACAAACAAAAAACGGGAATCGAACATGGATACGTTGCAGCGCCACTGCGAACCACCTCGATACCACTGCATCGCAGAAAAGGCACTTGTTTTTCCTCCAGATCTTTCTCCGTCATCTATTTTGAAAACCAGAATTAAACCTTAATGCTTTACCCAAACAATATTTTTTTTCTAAATCAGTCATTCGGTTTTGTTTCATTCTATATGATGAGTAGGTAATTTCAATACTCCGGTAGCGTATAAGAGTTTATTTTTTTCCATTTTCACACTTGTCAGTATCTGAATTTTATTAATGTTTACCTAATTCCATTGCATTTCATATATATACATACAGTGAATAGAGAACAATTTAATAATACTTTTAAGAAGGCAGAACTGTACCTAAATGCATGTTTTTTTTTTCAATTTTTATAGTGCATCTCTGTTTAGAGACGGTTTTCCGATAATAGTTGGTGGGTTGCCCGCGCATCCCAATTATCCGGGCAATTTCCTCCTTTTACTGGACTGTGGTTTCATTATCTATGACCACTCGCTGATACAAGATAAAGCCCGAGATAGTGGGAATGATGAATGGGGGTGTACTCGGAGCTGACTCGCAGGCTGTAAAATGAGCATTTGCGGGAATTATCGTTGGTTGCTTGCGCCCACGAGACTGCTTCACTTACCTCGAGAAAGAAATAAGCGGTTAAAAGACACCCTTCGAATGATAGATAAGAAAGCGATAGCAGTGATTACCTTGCTCAAAAGAACTCTTCCTCTCAGGTTTCAGGATAAATATCTTTCTATAAAAGAAAAGAGATTCAGGTTTAGTGGATCATAATCGATTAGAATGGAGATTGATAGTTGCAAGATCCTTTTTCAATTAATATTCACTGTTACATTATTTTAATTCCTTATTAGTGATACAATGAAATAAATGTAATTTACTTCAAATTATATTTCGTTACAATTATCACAGATTTTATGTTATTTTATTTAGTATAAATTATTATGGACTTAAAAAAGGATTTATGATTTCTACATTTTCGAATGTCTCTTTAGTAAATTTCGAATAAAGAATGCAATTTTGAATTAATTACTATTTTTAATTATATTTCAGATGAATTGAAATTTTTAATAACAGGTTCATCAAATTGTGATGGCTATAAAATTCCTCTAGTTGTCATGATTTCTTTTGTAAAATATTACATCATATAAAGTACTTATCAGGAAGCGATAATAATTTTTTAAAGAATTCTGTGATCCTTTCAGACTTAGAAGCCACATGTGTGACTGGCATTATATTGTACTAAGTCACTTGTATATGAGACTTAGTATTTTTATTCTTAAATATGAATCATAATAGCTTAATTCTTCGTTATCATAGTTGTGTTTCGATTGCACGTTGTAAATAAAATTGTAAAACATATTTAAATATTTACTTCAAGAAGTGAAATGAAACGCATATTCCATTATTTGTAGAAGAATGAGTATATGTTAATCAACCTTTATTCTTCTAATTATCCTCTTCCTCCGAGACGGTTGAAAATAATATTTTCTCTAGGAATGTAACTGTAAATACCTAAGCAAAGCTCTATTTAGAAATTCAAAAACGTTTAACCGTCACATATTGCCATCTCTGACGATAACATTATTAGCTGTTTGTTAATCTATAGGAAGAAGTGAATAAAGTAATTCAGACAGACTCTTGTTGTCTGCATATTTCTTCTCATTCGCAGTGTAATATGTAAGAATACACAGTTGGGAAGAGTTAGGAGTAGGTTGATTACCATAGGACTCTTTATGCAATAGGGGTCAGCAATATGGATATTGATAAAAGCTACACTGCAACAGCGGTATGTAAAATAATTCATATTGAAAAAAGTAACATTTTTTCCTTTCAGTTATTGATTTAATAAAAGATGTTTTTATTTAAAAACTACTATTGTAAATTGAAATCTTAACATTTGAAACACGTTTTTTTTGCTACGAACCTTTTATGTCTCATGCTTGATGCAAATTTCACATTTCATTCGCCAATGAACAATTTCATTTCAAAGTCAATGAAAGGTCTGAAGAGTAAAAAAATATTTCACCTTTTGACAACTTATGAGAATATGTAACAAATTCTGAGTTCCTATTTAGATACAAAAATTCATTCTCTCGGACAGAGATGAAATTTGAAGAGGAAAAATCATATGTTGAGAGGAGTGAGTACGGAAACTTAAGTGAGTTGACGGGCATAAGCTAGAGTAAGTAAGGAATGAATTCACAAACTGAGAGAAAACAGTAGGTATCAGTAGCAATAGTTTCTTGCAAATCTGTGTGACAGTCAGCTTCAGCGTTTTGTATTGTGACACTACCTATTCATCAACTAAACAGATGCGGAGAAGAACTTGAATCGGCAAGATCATTCTGACAATGGCATTTCACGAAGAATCGTAGAGATGAGAGGACTGAAGTATCATTCATCATTCCTATCGCTTTTCTCCCATCTACTGCTAAAACGCTCGTAAGTAGAGATAATGAAAGTGTCACTAAACTGTAAAAGACCATTATAGCACTGCGTTGCTGTCGCCATCTAGCGAATATAATAAAGACTAACATTGGTTTTTGAAATCAGTATCTGCTGTAGATGAATTGTATAAAACTCGATTTAAATATGTCATTAAATGACTTTATTCTTCGTTCCTACGTAAATTAATAGTTTGAGGAACTTAGACACAACATATTAGTTTCTTTAAAGAAGCCTTATATCGTTAAATATAAGAATCAATATTTAAAACGTATAAATAACAAAGTAACAGCAGAGATAGACAACAGATATGGTAAGGGGTGTACGAGAGAACATTTATCAGAAAGTATGTAGCTTAAGATGTTATGAACTTTTGATAAAGTGTGATTCAATTGCAAAGAAATTTAAGGCAACTTAAAAATATATGAACTAATGCAATATAGTCGCAAGCATGTTATAACTAATTGTGTATCGATTCCGATGATTACTATATGTCAATGTTGTTTTTGTGGTATCAGTATACACCATTAATAAATCTGAAAATGAAACACGAATAGAAAAGTTTATTATTATGTTTAGATATACTGAGGTAAAGTATCCCGTTAAAATTTATTTAAAGTTAGTTTTAGGGTTTTTTTAATGTAAATTTGGATGCAAGGTAAGAGTTTAGTATAACTAACGGTGTTGGGTAAAATGTATTTATCGTTTGGCGGTTGTAATCAAATATGATATTATAATACGAAAATAATGTGGCCGAGTGGTTAGCACGATTGGCTACTGATCTAAGGGACCTGGGTTCGAGCCCCGGGTAATGCATGGCTGTTTGTGTCGTTTTTCTGTTGAGGTCCTGCCATCCTCTCAGACCTTCTACTATGGCATATAAACTGACAGGCTCCTGTCAGACCTCTGTGCTAAGCAGCTGCTTGAGGGGGTATTTATTTATTTTTTATTTATATTTAGAGATTTCGAAATGTGATTTATTTGAACTATTTTCAATTGTTTCACATTAAGCTATACTTCAAAAACTTCCCCAACTCTTAGTTAAAAATTTTGCATAAGAGTATAAGATCGGCCATTAAGGGTTAACAAATTATTATACACATGTTAAATTATTCCAAACTCTTGATGTTAATCATAAACTGCATGGGACTTGTCAGAGGTTGAAAGTTCCAACTCGATCTTGTACCATTACGATTTTCTACGATGGGATAGAAAAATATCTACCTGGTGTTTAGTGGGGGGAGAAGAAAAAGTATGTTTTCTTTGGGAATGAAAATAGTACCATGAGCAAGTATGGAAACAAAATACACTGGATCTTACGACAGGTGGTTTTCATTTATCCTTGATAACTATTTAGTGGCACTTAACCCACCGTGCCTTCATCATTAGAATCATTGTAACATTTTCATTTGCTATCTGTAAAGAGAAAACTGCATATCCGGTTTAATCAACCCAAATTAATCTGCCGATAAATTACATACTTTGGCATTACATTAATTATAGTGGAAAGGGAAGGTTTTTCAATTTATCATAGAAAACAACTATTCCAGGCTGGGTGGCAACAAAAAGCCATTAACTGCACAGTTTTTAAAAATAATGCTCTTGCAGAATTCATCCAATACGGAGATAACAAATATAGTACTAAAGTAGCCCTTTCCTCTGTACACATGTTACTCCAAGAGCTCGGGATTTATGATGCAATTACTTCCTCATGACTCTGCTTAAGCATAATATATATGCAAACGTCTGAACAGACGAAATCAGTTGACGTATTGGAGCATTCTTTTTTCATCATAATCACTTTCGTCCCATACAGCACATGAAATCACATTTCTTTATTCAGGGAATTTACCTATTTGTTCTTGTGGAAAACATTTTTTTCCTTATTTGTATATGTGAATGAGAATAGGGTAATATGTGCAGATAACAAGTAAATCGTCGATACAATATTTACCTATGCATCACATACGTAGCAAGAAATATCTCTGTTCCAAATTAATAGAAATCCATTGGAGCGCGTAGCTGGTAAGTCGCATCCGCCTGAAGCAGGGGCAAGTGTTACATGTGTTCTGTAGAACAACACCAGCGGTGTAATTGGAATCACAACGTTGTTTACACAGACGTAAACAATGGCCACGGTCAAGTCATCTCTGGTGCGTCTCAGCACTCCGTCGCGACGTAGGTAGCCATTCAGGTAGATATCTTTCCGCTCCACTGGCTGAGTAAGGGGATGAAGCCAATCGTCGCATCCATGCTGCTCCGGAGTGTAAGGGTGAACCTGATGAAGTCTCACACATCGCTACCTCTACAGTCGTGACTAATTGTTCTCTGCTGCTGAGACACGGCGTCGTCTGCTGCATCGACTCGGGAAAGGAGTCTAATCGTTATTACCGATCAAACCTCGGTTCTGCAATTCCAAAAGCACCAGATTCAATATACTCTCTGTCTGGGAGTAACTGACTCTGCAAACAAATTCTGCAAATCGTATGCTGCAACTTAGATGTGAAATTAATTATACCCGTAAGATAATTAATGATTGTCTTAATGGCAAAGAGAGAAAAAAAAGTTTAATAACAATAAACAAATATCAAACAAGTGTTCAAATTTATCCTAAATTTCAGAACGAACCCTATCAGCATCGGCAAATATTTATCATCAGCGTATAATGGTTACATAATAACAGAGGAAATTTCAAAAATACCCAAAGTCCGATGTATGTTTACGAGTAAAATAAATCATTTGGTTTATTAAAAACAAATAACTGAAAAACTATATGGTGATTAAAAAACCTGTATATCAGAAGAACATAGCTTACTAATGTAAACACAATTGCCAGAATGTAATTTTGTAAATTCGTCTGAGATTTTGCTATTCAAATGTAGTTTTTCCCATTATGGAAGACATTCCTTATTATTACTCAATATCTCCTTTCTACATTTCACTATGCAAACTGTGTAATCCACACGACAGAAAATTTCGTAGATTTAACTGCAGTTTTCTACGTAACACTCGATTAATTTTTGAACTTCTATTGTATTTTGTCAGCAAAAAAAAGATCGCCTACTTTCATATAAAGTATTTTTTTTAATTTGTGGTTTTATGCCAACGCATTTTTTTGTAAAGTGAATATCATTGAATTTTAAAATCTTTTTTTTTCGCAATGTTTCAATTAATTTTTTTCACTTATGTCAACCATCAATAATACAGCAATGTTTACCTACGTTACTTCGTATATTATCATTTGCATGAATTTATCAGCTCTCAACTGATAAATTCTTATCATTAATCTGTTATCATCAGATAGTTTTCGTATGCTGATATACCCATCCGCGCAGGGTTCTATTCATTCTAAATTGTGTCATAACAATAAAGATAATTATTAACGTAAAATAATGACTGGTAGTATATTGCGATTTTGTAAGTCTTAAGTATTTAACCTATATGATCCATATCAGGTTGCATCAGCTGATGAAAAGCAACCGACATCACATGATCATCCTCATAACATTTATATTTCACTATATTATTTGTCAACTTGAAATATCATAGGATATATAGCAATTAACTTAGGATAATAGTTCGCTAAAATATTCGCGTTTGTATTTATTTCACTCTCTGGCATTTTCAAATTCAAATTTGTTTCCAAAGTATCATCTATACAATTATTTTACATAAAAAATCCCACTAAACCGAAGTTATCAGCGGGAATGTATATGGTTTTAACATATAAGATTAGATTACATTAAAATCATGACATAAAATTAAGGGGAAAAAAAGAATAAATAAAAAGGAAACCCATAAAAAAATAAATGCTTCAAAATAAAATCATCACTTTATCCTCAACCACTCAAACAATTTTAATTTAACGTCGAAAATTTACTTAAATGTACAATTTCTCTAGGAAGCAAGTTAAGTAGGTAGGAGATTTGATATTCTTTCGAAATTCGTCCGTAATTATTATAAAAACTTTAATTGTTTTAAAAACGCTTAGCATTTTTCCTAGTAAACTTATCGTGTCAAATACGTTG
The DNA here is from genome assembly GCA_038380435.1 of Ryuthela nishihirai. Classification (NCBI taxonomy): domain Eukaryota; kingdom Metazoa; phylum Arthropoda; class Arachnida; order Araneae; family Heptathelidae; genus Ryuthela; species Ryuthela nishihirai. The sequence continues at coordinate 80,619,180 of JAWZYU010000009.1, read as the reverse complement.
CTTATAACTATTTTTAAATAAGTTATTGATAGCAGAAGCAAAGACATAAACTTTCAATAGGTAAAACTTTAAACAACAACATATATAATCTTTTGTTGTAAGGGAATTTTTAACTTCTGTAATACACAATCCTTTTAGTAGACTAATTTGCATTCTTATAATTTTATTTAATTTTATCTTATAGGTTGTGTTATAAACTGTCATTCCATATCTAATCATAGATTCAGTGTTTAATATACTAAAACAGTTACTATATAATAATTATATTATTATTTATTAAGTGTAAAATGTTGAAACCAATACGCATATATATTTGTTTTTTCATTTACACTCTATTTATTAGGAGCAAACCATTTAACTGGTTTATTAAATTCATTTGGTAAATTGCAAATAGCGTTTTCTAAATCTGAATGGAAGTTGATTAGTACTGTATCATCGACATACAATTTACTATTGAAATTAATATTAGAGAAATCACTTATGCATATTTGAATTAGAATAGGGCCAGAATAGAATCTTGTGAAACTCCAATACTTATCTCAAATTTATCACTATAATTATAAATTTATTTCCATAACTATTTCTTTATGAGATAAGTAGCTTTTAAATCATTCAAAAATATTCACTGTAATATAAAAATCCTTCTAAAATATTACACATAGTGATAATTGCTCTTTGTAATTGATTATTTAACATTTCACTTTTTAAAACCAAAATTAGTGAACTCCATCTCATAAGGTAAATTTTTCGTGGCATCATATATGACCCTGCTGCTTACAATTTTCAGAATCGGATTAGGCTATTAATTGCATCATTTACAAAGGTTTTGCTTTTTTGCTTTTTTTTTTCAAAACAAAAAATTTACTTTAGTTATAGAACTTCAGTGTTAGCTTCCCATTGGCCTTACGGCGGGATGACTCAGTCGGTATGGTTCCAGGCTCGTAAACTTCAGTTCGAGGTTCAAGTCCCGCCTGGACCACCGTTGAGATTTATCTCAGCAAAACTCCTCGCCTTGCTCTCGGTCAGTAGGGGATACCGATGGGCTTGGAAATGCCGCCGTCCGTTGGATGGGACGTCAAGCCGTAGCTCCGTGTGTGCTGGAGAGCCATACCCTGTGCACGCTAAAAAACACGCTGGGTGGCCTTGAGGGGAGACTACCATCTGTCTCCCAACAGTTGTCTAGTGGTTCGCCTCCCCCCAAGCCCCTTATATGGCCATTTATCCCATTGTGTGCCAAAAAAAACGCTCAGAGGGAAAACAACCCGACTAAATTTGTCTTTGGTGCCACACGAAAAATATTACTATTTACAAGCTTAAACATATTCCCTTTTCGAATATCTGCCAACTTACGAGTAATAATTTTAAAGAAATTTCGTCTTGTGCTAATTTTATATGGTGATTTATATCGTAAATATAATTTGATGGAAAAGGCTGCAAAAAATTAGTGTACGGAAAGTAAAATTTATTCAGTCTCAATTATTTGTTCCTGTCGAAAATTAAAAATAAGATTTTCAAAACGAAAGATTAAATCAAAACGTGCAAGCTGAAGACCAAAAGGAAAAGAAGCTTCAATACAGAAGTAGAAAATTGAATCAAATAATCACAATTGTTATTTATTTCGAAATTGAAAACTACTAAATATGAAAAAGAAATAGCAACTGAAGTTCTTCAAGAAAAGATAACAAAAAATAAGCAATCATCTACAAGCTTTTTATTCATTGTTAAATTTTATAGCTTTGTTTAAAAAAAATCTAATACCAGTCTTATGCAAAACACGCTTCTTTGATTTATGATCATCATTAGTTCTTTCACTATTCAGCAAAATCAGTATTATGTTGACATAAAATAAGTTGCAAATAACGTGAGTAAAATTTTGAATTCGTTGAAACATATTTAGCCGTATTATTATCATTTGCTCGCATTAAGCCTGAATTCAGAAAGCCGATATTTATGTAGGGAATATTAATAATAAGACATTTTGCTTTGTAATAGCCTTATTTAGCAACTAACAAAACGAAGTGACGGAAAGGAAATTTCTTTGTGATTTCTCATAACGTAAAAGTGTGTATGTGTAGGGGGTGCGCACTGTTCCCCCAGACGAGTCTAAATCAAAGGGCTGAAGGCAGCTGGCCATCCATCACATGTCAGGCCCAGCAGCGTGGGGTAGCTGTCGGCCGAGACGCACTTCATTATAGCACAGATGCTTGCGACACTATAACGTATAGCAAGCTCAACTCCGATTCTGCTCCTTCCCCTTAATTCTCGTCTTCTCAAGCCCAGTTTCTTACTATCCATTCGTCGGTCCATTCCACACTGTTCAGACATTCCCTGCTACTGATTTATCTCTATGCTATCCCTGCTTAAAACGGCAGTATTTCTGGAAGTCTTTTCTACTTTGACCGCTATTTTATTTGAAGTAAAGAAAATGAAACCGAGAAGGGGCTGGGGGGAGGCGGAAATGCGCGTATAGAATGACGATTCTTTTAAAACATTCTTGGCAGACACCGACATGTGGGATGTTCTCCTCTATGTCCTGGGCAGAGTGCTTAGACTACTGGATGTTCAAACATTGTGCTGTGAAGAAGAGAGAAAATTGTAAAGCTCAAGTTTGCCATTGCATCTCTTGAGACCAGGAGAGGACGGAGCTCCTTTAGTTCTAACTCTGATGGTTTTATCTAGTCCAAGATTTACTGACTCCTGAATTCTTTGGGGAGGGGATGGCTCAGTCGTTAGAGCGACAGGTTCGTAATCTACCTTTACAAGGTTCGAGTCCCAGCTGGGTCAGCAATGAGATTTATCTCTGCAAAACTACCCGCCCGCTCCTCTGGAGTGGAAGGAATGCCGCTCCTCTGTCAGTAGGGAACACCGATAGGCGTGGAAAGGCCGCCGTCCGTCGAATGGGTCGTTAAGCCGTGGCTCAGAGCGCGAGAGAACCATACCCTGTGCACGTTAAATACGCTGGAAAGTCTTGACGGGCGACTACCATCTGTCTCTCAACAGCTGTCCAGTGTTTCGTCACCCCATAAGCCCTCGGGTCCTTGTGACCTGGCCATTTAGCCCATTGCGTGCAAAAAAGTGCAGCTCAGAGGTAAAAAAATCCAACTATGAATACTTTTTTCCGCCAATTTTTTAACTTTGATTTCACCTTCCTAATATTATTTAACATTCCATATTACAACATACTTATTATCCTCTTTTGCCTTTACCTTTTGTCTGTCTTCTTTTCATTGTGCAAAGGAACAGATATTAGAAAACATTTGTAATACGTTACTTCGTAAAGGAATTGCACGGTTTCCAATCGCTTAATATTAATATTAATGACTTTATTATGCAAAAGTATAAACACGGGTTTATATTATGAGAAATGCGCTACGAAACTTCATATCGCATAATAATCCGAAACAACGAGTCAATTACACATGATTTTCATTTCTTAACAATGATGCAAAAAATGAGGAAATGTTTTTATCGGATTTATCGCTCACATGCGCCTGTTCCTAAAGCAGTTTTGGTGCATGTTTACAGCAGATCTCTTGCTCAACAGTACGGTGTTATAAGCGTTGTTCAAATTAAAAGTGGACATGTCGGAAATGAAGCGTAAATCATTTATTGATCTGTTCCATAATCAAATCCATAATTATACTGATGCATTTGTCCAACATTAAATTAACAACATAATATCCTCTTTCCTAATGCGTCTTTAGATGATGTATGAGAAAGCTTGTAAGAATGCACTGCATCTCTTGGTTCAGTTTCAACTTCCTTCTTTTTTATTGGTGTTTTTTATATGTCCATAAATGTGAAAATATAACAGAGGACGTGACAGGGAACAATAGGGAAGATTTTCTAAGTATTTATAATCACATCTGTTTAATGTCGTTACTGTTACTTGGGAAGACACGTTTTCATGCAACGGAATAATCATTTTACTTAAATGCTTGGGTGCTTCGACTTTATTGCCTGCCTTCAAATCCCCATGCTTAATGGGATCACCATAGTCCAGAAACTCATCAGCAAAATTGTAACCTTAGTATACCGTAACAGTGACAGTAAAATTAAAACCTTAGTATACCGCACGTAGTGTATCTTTGGATGCTTCCATTCAAGGTTTGTCTGGAATACACATAAAATCTATCACATTCAATCCAATACTTGCCACTGTTTCTGGTGTTGATCAATTTTTCTAATGAACTAAGCATACCCAAATCCCTGTGTGAGAGCACAAAAATCACTCAGTCAATTACCTATACAGGGTGATTCAGAATTCATCATCAATATTTAGTGGGGAGGAAGGGAATAAGAAAAGAAAGAGATTTCACATAGGAAAGTATGGGGGCAGACGAACGCATGGTGGTTTAGAGGGCGCTGTGTGTACACACCTCTCATACAGAAGCACAGTTGTTTGACGCGTGCAGTCAGTTGTCATTCGACAAGGTGAATTTGCAGAAGTAACATGAACCGGTATACGTGGAATGAATGTGCAGATATGCATGTAATTTACGGTGCGGCAGGAGAAAGATGTCTTCGAGCCAGGCAATTGTATGCAGCGCGCTTCCCAAACCGCCGTGTGCCACAGCATCAAATGTTTTCACGTATTCATCGCCAACTGCGTGAAACAGGATCGTTTGCTGCTAGTAATGTTAATCGAGGGAGGCGCAGATCGTCACGGCCAGTAGCAGTAGAGGAAGCTGTCCTACTGGAAATCGAGGAACAACCTGGTGCTAGCACACGAGGTATGGCTAGGCAGTTTGGAATTTCGCAAGCAACAGCGTGGCGGATATTACACGATGAAGGGTTACATCCGTTTCATCTGCAAAGAGTGCAATTATTGGCAGCAGACGACCATCCCAAGCGTGTTATTTTTTGTCAGTGGTTCATGCAGAGAACAGTCGTTGATCCCAATTTCCCAACGTATGTTCTTTTCACCGATGAGGCATTGTTCACTCGAGAGGGTGTCTTCAACACACACAATTGGCATGTGTGGGCTCATCAGAACCCACACGGTACAAGACCTGGAGCTGCGCAACAACGTTTTGCTGTCAATGTGTGGACTGGGATTGTCGGTGACTGTTTGTTGGGCCCGTATTTACTACCATCCCGTTTGGACGGTGCCAAGTACCTAACATTTCTTCAGACTGTATTACCGGATCTTCTGAACTTGGTTCCTGATGGTAGTCTCCGGCGAATGTGGTTCCAGCATGACGGCGCTCCTGCACATTTCGCAAATGCTGTGCGTGCTTACCTACGCAGACAGTTTGGTGGTCAATGGATTGGCCGCGGTGGACCGGTTTCTTGGCCACCACGTTCACCGGATTTATCTCCAATCGATTTCTTTGTATGGGGTGCTATGAAAAACATGGTGTACGAGACCCCTGTTGATAGTGTTATGGATCTTGTAGCACACATATCAGTTGCTGCCTCAAACATCCGGGAAATGCCAGGCATCTTCCACAGGGTCCGGCTGTCCATGCAACGCCGTTGTGAGTCATGCATTCTAGCACATGGTCGGCAGTTCGAGCACCTCTTGTAAGTCTGTACAACCAATGCAAAGAAATGTTACATGTAAGATAATAAATGTTTTTTCCTTACCACTTCCTTCTTATGTGTTCTTTCCATCATTGAACTGGGGTCATTTTGCCCTATTACATGGCATATGCGCCCATGCTTTCCTATGTGAAATCTCCTTCGTTTCTTATTACCTACCTCCCCACCAAATATTGATGATGAATTCTGAATCACCCTGTATATAGCGGTTTCCCACTTTTCGTTTTAATGACCCTAATCCATAATAGTGCACAATAAAAACCAGCGTTCACTTTTGGTACCTTTAATTTCTCAGCAAGACTTTCTGAGAAGTCGCTCTTTCTTTAATTCGCAGATTTCACTGCGGAACAATATTTTATATTACGACAAATTTCATGCTACGTCGAAAAAGCTGAATAATGTTTATCTTGGACAGTAGCAGAAGTTCTCAACAGAAAAGGGCACCATTGCGCAACAGCAACGCAATGTCCAGTGATATTACCGTTTGTACAACAATAAATATTCTTATTAAGCATAATCTGCATATTCCATTTTTAAATATTAAGAAAACTGAATGTAATTTCCTTAACAAAAGAGTTGGCATGTGCCTGTTCCATGTCATTTTTTTACGATTCATGTTGCTGTTGCACTAGCACGGTGAACGCTGGTAGTTATTGTGCAATATTATGCATAATATTCAAATAAAAAAGTGAACAATCCTTGATGGGGGAGGGGAGGGTGACAACGAAAATTTTCCAACTCGGAATTAATATATGAAGAATGCGTCATACCAGCAAAAAGGAAAGTGACAGAATCGTGAAAAGTTGGTGCAGAATTGATTTTGATCGTGTGGACAAAATAATTTGACACGTGTTGCTTATGCAGGAGAATTTCACAACGATACATTTTTGCATGGTTTTCTAGATTTAGTGCTCTCTTGTGTGTTTAAACTAGAACGGTAACAAGGATATCGTCACGATAAACATACTACTTATTAAAAAAAAAGTGTATAGGGTGTTATGTGGAACACGTTTATACCAGTTGTGTAATAGTAAATAATGGACTGAGTGATCTTTGTGTCCTCACACAGGGCTATGGGTATACTTAGAAGGATCTAATCAATACCGTCAGTGGTAAGTAAAGTGATTTTTTCCGTGGTATTCTGCTGGAATGTAATAGATGTTGTGTGGAAGGAATGCCGAGTTGTTCTGAAAAGAGTTAAGAGATTAAATCCTAGCAATGATAATTATGTTGTTATTTTTTAAGTTTTTTTATTCCACATTGTTATATACAGAGAATTTTCTTAAGAGAATGCTGTCAGATCTAAACAAGGGGTTGCATAAAATAATGATGTATTGGAAAAAAAAATAAAAACTTCCAAAAAAGTGAGTTATAATTGCTATCGGAAAAAATTGTTTTGCAAATGTTTGAAACAAAGGCAATGTTTATATTTTGTAGGATACCTTAATGACACACATTTACCTGTAAATGAGCATATTTTTGAGCTTTTGTTAAGTGGGTAAAATTATTGACTCCACTTGTTAACCGACAATTAGTCATCAAAAAAGTGTGTATTCAGGGGCGTAGCTATGAGGGAAGGCTACCCCCAAAGTTAATCGAAGTTGGCAAAATTTGAAGCGACGTTGTAAAATCCATGTGAATTCTGAAAATTGGGAGATTTTTTTTGTAAAACTAAGATGAGTTAGCAAAATCTAAACAACTTGGCAAAATCTAGGGTAGTTGTCAAAATCTAGAGCAGTTGGCAAAATTCGAAACCAATTGGTAAAATATAGGCGAGTTGTGTAAATTGCGATTGTTTTGTGAAATTAAGGAGAGTTGTGACAATTGGGATTGGTTTTATGAAATTAAGGAGAGGTGGTAAAATCGGGACAACTTGACAAAATCTAGGGCAGTAGGAAAAATTCAAAGCCACATGGTAAAATTCAGGCGAGTTTTGAAAATTGGGATTGGTTTTTTGAAAGTAAGGATAGTGGGCAAAATCGAGACAACTTGGCAAAATCTGTGGGAGTTGACATAATTAGAAGTGATTTGGTAAAATTCAGGTGAGATGTAAAAATTGGGATTTTGTTCTGTAAAATTATGGCAATTTGGCATAAAAAACTAGGTTGGCAAAATTCGAGACCACTTGGTAAAATACAGACAAGTTGTGAAAATTGGGAATATTTTTGTGTATTTAAGGAGAGTTGTCAAAATTCGAAGTGAGTAGATAAATTCATGGTAAATGTAAAAATTGATTTTTCTTTTCTGTAAAATTATGGAGAGTTGGCAAAATCTACAGGACTTGCCCAAATCGAGGCAATTTTGCAAAATGTAGGGCAATTGTCAAAATTCTAATCAACTTGTTGGAATGCAAGTAAGTTTTGAAAATTGGAACTGGTATTGTAAAAATAAGTACAGTTGGCTAAATTGAGATAATTTGACGAAATTCGAAGTGACTTGGTAATAGTGAGATTTAAAATTAGGTAATTATTATGTATAAATCAGTCCCCCCACCACCACCCACGGAGCGAAATTCTGAATACGTCCTTGACAGAGACATAATTTATGTAAAGGTCCTATTTTTTCAGTTGGCAAAATTTGAATTCTGCGTAGGAAAATTTTCGTTGTCACCCTACCCCCTACCCCCAAACATAGTCCTTCGCTATGTCCCTGTGTGTAATTGTATGGTGCTCTACGTGCTGTGAAGAATGCGTCATATCTGCAGAGAAGAAAGTGACAGAATTGTAAAAAGTTGGTGCAGAATTGATTTGATCGTGTGGGCAAAATAATTTGACACGTGTTACTTATGCAGGATAATTTGACAAGGATACATTTTTGCATGGTTTTCTAGATTTAGTGCTCTCTTGTGTGTTTAAACTAGAACGGTAACAAGAATATCGTCACGATAAACATACTACTTATAAAAAAAAGGTGTATAGGGTGTTATGTGGAACACGTTTATACCAGTTGTGCAAAGACACTGACTACTGTATATAGATGATCCTGAAAATTGTTTTCTATTATACTAAACAAAAAAATAAATTGCACGGTTATAAAAAATGCAAAACTAGTTATATTTAAGAACTGCAATCTGTTATTAAATATTATTAAATACATGCAATGTTATTAAATATTTCATGAATTGCTAAGACTCAGTTATGCTTCGACACTTAAGCTTTTTTGACTAAAACGTTATGTAACGGAAGGTTTGAACTTTTTATTCTGTTAGCATTTGTTACCCAAAAGATGGCCATTTTTTAGTTAGCCATGTGGTTCGTCCATTTGTTTATCAAGTGAATTATTCAGGTCTTATTTATTTCATGTACAATGGTTTTATCTATTAAATAAGCTAACTTATTATCAGTTTGGTTACTTCGAACCCATTACAAAGTACTGTCAATTAAACATTACTGAAACTTCGCAAGATTTTGTTTAACTGTGTAACTACTGCTAAAATAATACTACTAAATAAGTAATAACTACTAAATATTAAACTATTAAATAACTTTAACATTCAGTAAATTCAAATACATGCAAGCCGAACTTTCGGGAAAAAAATATGTAAAATATACGGATTATTTTCTTTTCCACGCGTAATATCGAAAATGATCCCTTAGAGAAGTGTTTCTCAATCTTTTAATGCTTCACGTACCCCCTGGAAATGTGTATGTAACTGGCGTACAGTCGCTCAAAAAAGTATCCGAACACTACGGTTGATTGCAGAATTCAGAAAAAATATCTGGCAACGATTTTTTTTAGAAATTAGTGATCTGGCAACCTTCGTGTCACGTGACACGAAGGTTGCCAGATTACTAATTTCTAAAAAAATCGTTGCCAAATATTTTTTTTTCTGAATTCTGCACTCAACCGTAGTGTTCGGATACATTTTTGAGCGACTGTACACCTTGTATAGATAGATAAAACTATAGTTATTGTATAACAATGGGAATGAAATAAAATATATATATACACATTAAATTTTGTATTCATAAATTACATATATCGATAAACACATAAACAATTTAACAATTATTAATCTGTAGCAGTGTTGCCAACTTAGCGACTTTTGAACTCTCAGGGCGTACCCCAAAAACTTTTACCGCGTACTCCACGTTGAAAATCCCTAACTTAGAGTAACAGAACCATGCTAAATAAAAAAAATATATCTACAAGTTTCATAAAAACAAATTAGTGTTTATTCAACTTGAAAGTATATTTCAACATACTTTTATCTGAAAATGTATCACACCTATATTCAACTTTAAAGGAGAAATTTTTTGCCGCCAACAGATACTGATAAAATGCATATCCGAAGTCTTCGGGGAATTTTTGGCAAAAAGATGGCATCGCACTCAGCAAATTGTTCCAAGTCCCAAAGCGATGTTCTCCGGTGCTCCGAATCCGTCGAAATGCTAACCATGTGTGCGCACTTAACTGGATTTGACCTTCGGCCTATAGCAAGCAGGGATGAAATTACCACAGGTATAGGTCATTATGAACGGACCCACTATAACTTCATTTCTCTAATGAGATTCGGAGGTTGTGCTAAAAAGCGTGAAATCCATCACGTGTGGTTGCCGCCTCCACTTCTTGCTTCAGTTCCTTTTTTCTTGCACTTCTCTTCATTCCACCCGACGTGAGCTTCATCTAAACGACATCATTCCAGCCCGGGAGCATCACCAACTTAGCCAATCATTTTCGCAGGCTGTAGGCTCGCGCACAAAGTTCGTTGTTAATAAATCTTATCATAACAGAAGTAGCAACACTTGTTTGTTTCCTTTACTGCTCGGTTTTGTTGTTTTCGCGACAGAACATAAGGCCGACTAGAAGCAACGATGCAGAATTTTTTCGTTTCATGTTATTGGAGTAACTTATCTCGGGAGGAGAAAAAATAAATCCTTTTCTTTCCCAGTTTACTATAATGATTATGATACGATCAGATTGCTCTAATTAATAGAATTATGGATACACTTATTTATAAAAGAATCATCGCTGGTCAATATAAGAAAAGGTATCGCAGGGGGAAATTCGAAACATTTGTGAATAAAGCTAAAGAAAAATCTTTGCGACTGTTTAAGCTCTGTTACTACGATATCCACCACACCTTCTGCACATTAAAAAACATTTGGATAGCTTTTACGGGAGATTTCCATCTGTACGATAAAGGCTGATCAGTGGGTCATCTTCCCCCAGTCTTTGGAGTCCTTTTCACCTAAAATATTAGCCCATTGTGTGTACAAAAAATACCGCTCCGAAGGAAAACATCCACTATCCACTCATCCATCTTATCCATCCACCCATACATACATATACACATACATGCACACACACGAATAGAAACATAATCCTTATGCAGTCATGGGCTACGGAGGTACAAATAGACTTGTAATGTAGTCCTCAGAACACTCTACGTTGAGCTACAGATGCTGCATTTGACTACAGTAGGCCAATTCTAGCAAGTTCATGTCTGACATTGCCCACCACATCCTGAGTCTTCTCTTTCTCCTGCAGCCTTTAGGCGCACTGTTCATAACCATATTCACTAATCTGCAGTTATGCATACGGATAACATGTGCAAACCAACGCCATCTATCTGCACAATACATTGCGCAGAGGTGATTGTACATTCCTTCGTCTAACCTCATCAGTACTTATGAAGTCAAACCATCTAATGCCAAAGATACTGAGTCAGCTTATAGAAGAAAAGGCATAAAGTTTTCAGTTATCCTGCTTTCAAAGAGTCCATATTTCGCTACCATAACTAACCTTAGAAAGACCCAAACTATCATACAGCCAAATTTTAATCTTTAGGTGCATACGCCTATTTTTCCACACTCTCCATAGATTTTTAAAAGTCCTAGCAGCAATCCATATTCTTTTGTTTATCTCGTGCCACACATCGTCAGTATCTGCTAAATAGCTCCCGAGATAATTAAACTCAGATTTCTGCTCAAGGATGTCTGAGTTTAATTATCTCTGTCTTACTTTCAGCAATCACTGAAAACAACTGAAGGACAAACAGCCTGATCAATTTTCATTACTTAATTTTCTCCATGTTTATTACCAAACGTACTCTATTATCAGCCTCATCAACATTTCTAATGAAATAATATCATCAGGCAAGCGCTAAATCACCCACATAATCTAAATCGGATCCCACTTTCATGTTACAGTGAAGTCTGCATAACATAATCAATATAGAAAAGAAAAGGAGACAAAATGCACAGTTGTCAAAACTCCAGTAGCAATGTTAAACTAATTGCTATAAACGTTGCTAACTCTCACACGACTCAATGTTATTCTCGAGAGTTATCATGATGCCAACTTGTCAGGTACTCCATACGATCTTACAATCAACCACAGATTTTGAACATAAATAGTCTTTTTGAAGTCTATTAAGCTAGTAGCCACGTGTTTCTAAAAATGTCCCCTCAAGCAGCTGCTTGCCACAGAGGTCTGACAGAGGTCAGGTTAATAGGCTATAGAGAAGATCTGTGAGGCAGGCGAAACCTAGCAGAAAGATAACACAAACACCGATGGGCTCGAATCCAGATCCATTTGATCAGTAGTCAAGAGCGCTAACACGCGGCCACAGAGCCAGCGAAACTCAAAAAATTCTAAAAAAAAAAACATTATTAATAATTACCAAATATTGATGAAATTATTACTGAGATGCTTAGAGCTGGGAACGCTTTTGTTGTGGCATAGCTAACTGGTATTTTGAATATTTTTATGATAAAGGTGCTGATCCTATATATTTCACTAAAGCTATTATTATACTTCAAAAATAAACGTTATCAAAGTTCTTGTGGTATTTTTAAGGGAATCGATCTACTTTCTGTATTACAAATTTTGATATTAAGAAATTAAACGTTAATGAAAATATCCCGCCTCACACGCAAATTTACAAGCACTACGTGAGGAATGAGGTACAAATTCTAAAAATCTCACCAACAAATCTTTTAAGATGAAGCTGAATTTAGAAAGAAGTGTTCGAGTGTGCCTAATCTTTAGAATACAAATCTGCTAGAATGGAAAAAATGACTAGAATAATCTTGCACTTATCTTTAAACAAAATATTTATGTCTTCTTTCATGAATATAAATATAGCCCTCTTCCACAACAGCAAGTAAGACTAATAAATACTCAAGAAAATATTAATTTCATTATTCGTAACAGATTTCGTCCTGAACGTCATCTTCCTCTAATAAATGTCCGCTATCTTTCTCAATTTTTGTATTTTTTTAATTATGCATCTCCAATAGAAAACAAACTATCGTGTAGTGAGCCTCTTTGTTTCTTAGTTTGTCATTTATTCTTTCACTTCATCTTATTTCCTCATTACACTTTGGATAGCTATTGTTCTAAAAAGGTTGTGTCCAGGACTCTTTTATGCAATTTTAGGTAGCATTTTTTTTTCATTTGGTATCAGGAAAACAGAGATTACAAGTAGTCAACAATGGAAAACGCAGAAGAAACAGAAATTCATTTTTTATTTATTATAAATAAATAAATAAAATATTATAGTGTTGAACAGCGTAAATTTCAAACAAAGCGCAAATTATGTGTCCATTTTAATACAGATAATTGTCTCGTTCATTTCCTTAATCTTATCAGAAGTAAAAAAACAAAGTTGCAATCCACTATAGTTTTGCTTTACTCGTTTTTATCATTATTATTTAATTTAGCTCTTTTGAATGCTTCTTTCAGTCTGGATTCTAGAAATGGGAAAAAATCATTGCAGCTGTTCGGTCGAAAAGTAACGACAGGTATTACTAATTAAATATAAACAGTCCTATTCTGTTGAAAAAAAGAATCTGAAGAAACGTTAACGTTGATACTTGGTAATAAACCAAATAAACAGATGAATCTTTCAGAGTATGAATACGAACTACAATAACCATTCGATTTTCTTTGTCGTGTAGGAAATATTTTCTTTCTGCCAGTAACGAAAAGTATAAATTATGAACAGCAATAATTTATGGAACTTCAAAGAAGGAAACACTTTCCCTTTCGCATTATTTCATGTAATTCATATTTAAATTAAATCGGAAACATCAGTTAGTTTCTTATATTCCGCTTCATTTTAAAGAAATGATAATTTCCTCTGAGCATAATATAGGATACATAAAATAATTGGGCACTCTGTGATAGAAGAGAAACTAACCTACCTTTTATAAAATGATGCTAATATTTGCAACTATTTCTTGTTATAATATGAAAGAATTTAATATCTAAAAAAAATAACATAGCACAGAACCGATGTTGTCAATTTATTAGCAAACGTTTATATATAAAGATTTCTTTTTTATTTCTCACAAAATAATTGAATATGTTTTAGGTGCATAATTTTTCGACTAAGTGTTGTTTTTGGTTTTAAGTGTGTCTGCGAAGTACGAAAGGAATCGTTTCGGATTCCCTTTAAGTAGTATTATAGACGACAGAAGAATGCAACTTCCCAACAAGAAAGAATATTGGCTCTCCAGTCTACGCGAAATCATTTGGTATTCGCGTCAGTCGGTGCCCAAACAGTTTAGTGTGTCCGCCGGACTCTCAGCTCGAGCGCGACGAAAGAATGCCACCGTCAACGCTGCATACGAATGCGAGGCAGAGGTCGTCTAACAGTGGTGTTAGTGTCGGGTCAGTTAGCACTTCTGCTGCTCCTCGCAGCCCTTGCGTACGATGAAAGCTGTTGGATCTGCTTCGTTAAGCTCAACGGTGACTGTTTTGTGCTTCTGCTCTTCCCACAAAGGAGCTTCCACGATGCAAAAACAGACCGATAAAGAAACTGATAAACATAATAAAAAGGATAAAAGAAACAAAATATCTGAACAACGATCGTTCTTGGTTTTATTTTGGGAACAGTAATAAATTGAACAGAAAATACTTACGAAGTCATGGCAAGTTATATAATTACCACTAGTAATGAGCAAATATTAGACTATATTAAATTCATCGTATAGGTAAAAAAATATTGTTTTATCTTTTTACGATTAAATTGAAACCAAATTGGAATAAATTCTTGCCGGTTCAATCCACGACTAATATCCTGCTATTCAATGCTAAAGCTAGCTGTACTACTTCTGCTGCTTCTCGCAGCACTTCTATACGATGGAAGCTGTGACTAAAATACTTAGTTTGCAATTTAAAGATATTTATCATTTAAATTTTGTTTGCGCTTGAATTAAGATATTAACTAACTTATACTAAAAAGAATATTCAAGGTTTAAATTTGAAGCATTAATTTTGAATTCAAAGAACAAATTACATTTAAAGTTACTTTTGATATGCCTCTTGGGCTTAATGATAATTTCATAAATGTCTGCTTACGTGAACATTATGTAGAGAAAATCGTACAATCACATTAGCCTTCCCAAACCGATAACTTCATCTGTATAATCCACAAAGAATCTTCTGTTTCCCCCTCCATACATAATTTATCACTACTAGGTGCGAACCGATGATACAGGGGACAGACCGCAATTGGTATTCACGATGCGACAGACACGCGGCGAAGGACACGAGCCAGTGGTCAGTGGAAGAATGTTCAGCGAGGATTAAGGTAACCGGTGCATTAGGCATTGTCAAGCCGACTGATGCTCACCAATTATCAGTAATGACTCTGGCTATAACACAATCTGCCAAACCCGTGTGAACGCGACCATGCCCAAGTGGCGCAAATGCTCCCTTTCCGCCGACACTTCTCGGGTTGCTGTCGCGGACAAGCAAGGCTCGCAATCGCCAATTCACAGGACTGTTTGTGATTCCTCGTGTGTTTTGTCATACGCATATATACGAACGTCGCTGACATAAATCATGGGTTATTTTTCTGAGAGCAAACATCAAGACAAAGCGAAATTAATTATATCATTCCAAACAAGATCTACTCATCATGACAAGAGCGTCGTTATTATTTACGGCAACAAAAGTTTATTTAGAAACGGATGGCGTTCTCTAACCATGAGATTCACGTCCCGCCCATTCATTTATTCGGTGCTCCTTCATTCATTAACAGCAGATGTAAACAAGCATGGCTAAATCCACGAGTAAACAGCTTCTCGCCAGGGAATAAGTATGCCGCAATAATGCCAGTGGAAACAGACTTTAAACGACATAGTTTGAGGACTCGATAAATTTATAGTAGTAAGAATTCTACACACTTTACTTTAAATGGATCAATTATAAGTATAGTTTATATTAAATAACCTGTTATGTTAATCAAGAATTAAATTTACACGCAGTATAACCTATATTTATTTGTGATACTTAGACAATTAATTTTGATAATTGATTTTGATGATTGATGATAATCAATTGATTTTCATTTAATTTTGATTTTGATTAAGCTATCCGTTTTCATAAATAAATGCTTGCCATATATTTATAAACTATTTTCCTTAAAAATATTCCTTATTTGAGTTTGCGATTTTTACTACTAAAGTTCCTCTTAAAATATATTACTCATTATGATTCCCCAATTTACTTCGTTTTGCATATTATTAATAATTAATGCTATCATTGATACTTTAGAATTTAAAATTTAACTGAAATCTCGACGATTATATATATATATATTAAAATACTTCATTCCAATTGAAATTTTGTTATATTTTTTATAATTCTACGAAATGAAATAGCTAAAAATATTCTGCAGAATTAACATGTCTTGTTGAGCTGTTTTACCTCTGCGCGTCATTTTTTTGCACACAATGGGCTAAATGACCAGTTCATAAGGATACCAAGAACTCAGGGTTGGGTAGGCAAGGGCGCCCTATGGCACAGCTATTATATGAAAGATGGAAGCCATTTGTCAAGGCAATCCAGAAAGTTTTTTAATGTATATAGGATATGGTTCTCTTGTCCACAGAATCATGTGTTAATATCCCATCTGATAGACAATGGCATTTTCAAACCCTTCTCTCTCGTCTTTTTCACCCAAGATTACAGTGGTGGTATACTTTGACAACTGAACATTTCACAGCTGAAACACGAACACCGGGCACATCAGATTATGATTTTGGAATGCTACCGACTGAGCCAACTCCCTTCTGTGGCTACAAATGAAAACGCAAAGGAAACAAAAGTACAAAAGTACTAGTCAATTGCGGACGCTACAGTTCTTTTGAGAGTTTCTGATTTTCAGCAAATTTTTCAAGCATCTTGAAAGTTGCATGAAAGAACCGATACTAGGTATATAAAGTGAGGTAAACAGAAGAACAGATTTTATGCAGTTTGGATAACATGAATTGTTGCATCAGGCATTTGAAGAATGTGTGAAAAACTTCAGCTGTATAGTAGTTTGGTCCTCTCTAAAGTTTCCTATGGTAGTGAAACCTGTACCTTTTGTAAGCAAGAAAACAGCGAAATTGAAGTTTTGATTCTAGTTGCTTACACCGTTTCATGTGTACTAAGTCGTTTGATTATACCATATAAATAACCATAAAAGTACATGGGATTATCAAATTTCAGTATATATGTACTTCCTATCTTTTTTTATGCAGAGATTGCGTCGAATAGCTCATGTCCTTATGCAGAACGAGATATTAAAAAACAAAGCTAAAATCTCTTTGTATCGATAGAAAAGATACCAAAGCGGCGACAGAGGAATAAAATGGCATTTTTGAGACTTCCAATGATTCCTTAAAGCACTCTTTGAAACTATTACAGAGGTTACTTTGAAGGCAACCACAACACATAATTGGAAAATTAAAAATCAATATTTTATATAATTAATCCTGAAATATTATATTTCCATCAGGTCTTTTTTTTAAATGGCTGGCTCCCGAACGAGTTTCGCAGTTTAATTACCTCGAACTGTCCATTGAAAACAAATCGATTTGCGCCGATAGAAGATATGACAAAGAGAGAATGGTATTATTATATAGGAAAGCGACATCCAAGAGTAAAATGACATTTCAGAAAATGGTTTTCAATGATCATTTGAAGCATTCTTCAAAACTAGTAATGTACGACATCAGATAACTTAGGGAACACAAATTGCTACTGGAACTTATAAGAATGTTACGATTGTGGAGATAAATAAAAGTATACAGGAGAAAAAAAAAATATTAACCTCACCATAAATGGTAGCTTTGACTTGAGTTACAGGTAGATTTGATATACAGGACTTAATGTTAGAATTTGATGTTTTAAATTTTTATACCTAAGTCTTATCATCTTGGCTTACAAATTAAGACCTCCTTAAGGAGAAGTGCCAAAGTAAAATGAGTAGTCACATATGTTAGTATTAGTAGTAACATAGCACCTTTGAAAAATGTTGTCAGGTAAAGTAGAGGCAAGTAGTAAGGTATAAAATAGTTTGTAATTTACGTTTGTGTTCATCAGTGGAACCACGTCAAGAAAATCGCTAAGACCTAATTATAAGCCTGACTTGACGCTTTCGAATTATATGTACCATGTCATATACACATATCATATGTCTGCTATACACCCATCTCTCTTTTTATGAGCATTCCGTTTATGTTTTCTCGGAGGTACGCTTTTGTAGAAGAAATACCCTGGAAAGGACATGTATCACTTTGAGTCTCATTACCCACTATGCTCATTACCACATTGCAGGAATAAATATTTAGAACAAAATTACTGTAAATAATTGTTAACCCTTTATTATATTATAATATTAACCACTTATTTCACGAAGTTTATTCCAACTGAAAAAGGAAGTTATCACTCTTAGATTAACATCAAGATTAAAGTTATAGGAATAATTGTCTTGAGCAGTCAGGTTGGTTACGAACCCACGACCCTTAAAGATACACAGATAACTGTGTACTGCAGGTAAGAAAGTTCATATCATCAAATGAGCTTGGTCAGTGGTCGGTAGCTCAGCGGTCACAGCACCTGACATGTTATCAGGAGGTCTGGGTTAATATCACATCCAGCTCAAGACAGTTTTTCCGCTAACTTTGATATCGACATTAAACTAGGAGTAATAACTCTTTTTTTTAATTTTTAAACAAATATTAAATTTATAAAAAAGTAATTAATGCAATATTTTAGAATAATAGCAAAAAAACAAAAAAATGGTAAAATGGTAAATAAAATGTAAAATGGCTAAAACCGGCCCCTTCAAAGTGTACGGGGCTAGAGTCAGCATAACCATCTATCCAGTCCCCTCTCGACATGGAAGAAACTTACTTAATATTTAGTAAAAAAGATATATTTTCCATATTTCAATAATTAATTTATTGAACTTTCTTAAAAATAAAAAAAATATATTAGTCCAACAGCACTGCGTGCAACACGTATATAATAAATTCTTTAAATCTTTAAATGTTTTTTGATATCTATCGCCAATGAGTAATCTCCCGCATATAGTAGTCTATAACAGAATTATATTCAATCCTTGTTTAACTGTCAGCCTTGACTGAAATAAGTTCGCTTCGTTTTCTTGGAAAGTTATGGATTCATTTGTATTCAAGGCTGGATCTGAGAGGAGGTTCAAGTGGCCATTCCCACCCCCTTAAGAATGCTAATAAGGGTATGGAAGCAAAAAAATGACTAAACTTGTGCATATTTCAAGCATTTTTTCGAGATACTTTTAAAGCCGTTTAAAACGAAGGAGAAAAAGTTATACTTCAGGGGGGCCATGTTGTTTATTAGATATGTATATAAATATATATATTTATATTATACAAGCAGGTCTGATTTCCCATAAGGTATGTTAGGCACTTGCCTAGGAGCATCAATGCAACAGAACGCCATTATTTATGTCTTACGACTAGTTTAAGCAACAAAAATATTATGTCGGTTTAATTCTTAGGAGTAATAAAGTACTTGCAAGTATCCAAGGTATAAATGGCGAATTCACTCTCTTTAAAGCACTCTCTTCTGTCAATCAAATGGGAAATTTTAAAAGAATATGGATTATAAGAATGTACAATATAGTACCAAAAGCATTGGGATTACATCGATATTTTTGAGAATAGAAAAAACACATTTTGAGTTCTCTAACTTTGAAAATAAGCTTTTCTACAGAGAAATGCAACAGGAGATAAAGTGTAGATCTCATTCAAATTTATCCAAATCTCAATTTTAAACATTATTCATTTTATAGCTATCGAAACTGAATTATTCGATAGTAGTGGCTTCCCACCCGAAGTGGTGGCAGTAGCGACAGTAGTGGATTCCCACCCCACTTTCAAAATTGATGCAAGTTACAAAACCATTGATGTAAATTGAAAATTAATATCAAAATTGTGACAAACTAAAATATCTAATTCAGACAACTTTTAAAATGAAATCAAACCCGTTCATAATGAAGTCGGTTTTAACGAAATTACGATTGTAGCGAAGAAAAGATTATTCACCTTCAATATGAGTTTTAAAACTATGCTGCACATACTTTTCATTATGAAAATGTTTTCGTTCTTTAATAACGAACGTTTTTTTTTGGATAAAGATCTTTAATCAGATCATACGCATTTGTGAATGTTGACATACTTCATTGCTTCACCCCTGAAAGTTATTAATTTTGCAGCACTTTTCGGGCCGTCTAACCCCTATGGTTTGGTGACACCTTTAACGACCTGGATTTCAAACTGAGTCAATGAAGATCTATGTAATACTCCAGGGGATAGATTAACAGATCATCATCATCATCATCATCATCATCATCATCATCATCATCATCATCATCATCATCATCATCATCATCATCATCATCATCATCATCATCATCATCGTCGTCGTCGTCGTCGTCGTCGTCGTCGTCGTCGTCGTCGTCGTCATCGTCGTCGTCATCGTCATCATCATCATCATCATCAAGCAGCCATGGTCTATGGAGGTCCAACCAGACCGTGCAATTTAGTTCTCCAAGCAAGTCTGTTCTGAGCTACATTTACTGCATCTGGTCACTGCACGCCAATTCTAACAAGGTCCTGATTGATATTGTCTGCACACCGCATCCTAGGTCTCCCCCTCTTTCTGTAGCCTTTAGGCACTGCTGTTCATAACCCTATTCGCCAATCTATAATTATTCATACGGGCAACATGGCCAAACTAACGGAGTCCCTCTCTGCACAATATGCTGCTTAAAGGAGGTTGCAAACTCCTTTGCCTAACCTCATCATTAGTTACAAAGTTGAACCACCTAATGCCCAAGATACTGCGTAAGCATCTGGAATCAAAAGCATCTAGTTTCCTGTTATCTTGTTTACAAAGTGTCCAAGTTTCACTACCATAACTAACACTAGAAAGAACCAAACTATTATACAGTCTAATTTTAGTCTTTAGGTGTATACGCCTATTTCTCCACACTCTCCATAGATTCTTAAAAGTCCCGGCAGCAATCCTTATTCGTCTGTTAATCTCATGCCGCTCATCACCAGTATCTGTTACATAGCTCCCAAGCTAATTAAACTGTGACACGTGCTCAAGACTGCAACCATTCAGATTAACTGAATCACAGCCTGCCTGACCAATTTTCATTACTTTAGTTTTCTCTCTGTTTATAATCAAACCTACTCTACTACCAGTCTCATCAACAGCTCGAATGAAAGAGTTCATCTCATCAACATCATTTGCCAAAAGGGCTAAATCATCAGCATAATGTAAATCAGAAATTTTAGTAGCTCTAGCCCATTTAAGGCCAAAATCTTTCCCGTGCAATGAATTTCGCATAACGTAATCAATAACCAAACTAAAGAGAAAAGGAAACAAAATGCACTCTTGTCGAACACCAGAAGTAATGCTAAACCAATTGCTACAAGCCTTACCAACTCTCACACACGACTCAGTGTTATTATAGAGAGCTTTCATTATGTTAACTAACTTGTCTGGTATATCACATCATCTCACAATCAACCACAAATTATGACGATCAACAGAGTCGAAAGACTTTTTAAAATCAACAAAGCTAGCAACCAAAGGTTTCTGAAACTCTAAACATTTCTCAACAATCTGCCTAATTGAAAACATCTGATCCACACATCCCCTACCACTTCTGAACCCACAATGCTCATCACGCAATTGACTGTCAACCAGATTTTTAATTCTATTAAGCACAATCATGGAAAGAACTTTACCTGGAACAGAGAGTAGGCTGATACCCCTATTGTTATCACAAGAACTGCGATCACCTTTTTTGAAAATAGGGATAACAATAGCTCTGGTAAAATCCTTAGGAACCATGCCTTTATCATAAACGATATTCAGAATTTAAGTCATCCAAGTGGTAACCGAAACATTCCCAGCTCTAAGCATTTCTGTAGTAATTTCATCTATCCCTGGGGATTTATGAAGTTTAAGTTTAGAAACAGCCAAAATAACTTGAGATTGTGTTATAGGGCCAACATTAAAGCCACCAATGCATCTATCATCATTGCAAACAATGAGAGTAGAACTAACCACATTGTTTAGAATATCACTGAAATGCTCAGCCCACCTATCCATGAGAGAATCGTCACCTTCTATAACCTTACCTTGTTTATCCTTCAATCCCTGTATACCTGTCCGTTTTCTACCACACAAAACATTAACTCTCTGGTACAGCTCTCTGCTGTTGTACTGTCTAACTGCTTCCTCGGCTTTGTCAGCCAAATCATCAAGCCAAAGATTCCTATCAACAGCTAACTGATCTTTTACACGTTTATTATGTTCTCTGCAATGCTTTCTATTATGACTAGTAGGGTATTGATTAAGAACATTCCTGCAGTTCTTTCTTTCCGAAATAAGCTCAAGTGCCTTATCACTCAGATAATTATGTCTCTTCTGCTCCTTTTTTCCTAAAAGAGTACTGTTAGTGTCCAAAAAAGCTTGTTTAAAATGATCCCATTCTTCCTCAACTTCAGTAGTAAGCATACCATGACTGTCATAATGACTAAGTAACCTATCATGGTAAGCTTTGGCTATAACTGGGTCTTTCAGAGCTTCAGTATTAAGAGCAAATTTTTTAACCCTAGCACAACTATTTTTAAGTTTGAGTTGCGAAACACTCTTAACAAGATAATGGTCAGATCCAATTTCAGCTCCCCTATATGACCTGGTATTCCTAACAGAGATAGCCCATTTGCTGTTAATTAATATATAATCAATCATATTCTTATGCAGCCCATCGGGTGAAACCCATGTGTACTTATGTATGTCGCGGTGTTTCTAATAAGTGTTAATTTTTCTTAATCCATTGAGTTTGCTTACCTGTAGGAGACGTTGCCCATTGCAGCTACCAATACCAAAAAGGCCTATTACTCCTCCCCAAAGGTCAGAGTCAGTACCAACATTTGCAATGAAGTCACTTTAACAATGTTAATATCTCCTTTCTTGACAGAATTCAAAATATCCTGAAGTTGTTCATAAAACCTATCCTTCTCATCCTCATCGGCATCCTCAGTGGGGGCATAACAGCATATAACATTCAAGTCTTTAACGCATGTCTGAAATTTTGCTGTAAGAAACCTTTCATTAATGCACTCATATCCTAGAAGAGCATCACTAGCGTGTCTGCTGAGAAGCAGACCCACGACTTGGTGATGCTTATTGTGGTCCCTCCCTGAAAAGAGAAATTGAAGATTATTTTTAAGAATCTGACTGTGATGTTAACTCTTCGTTTGTCGGTCTATTGGGACCACTTAGGACGTCCCCTCGGTTCGATCGCTATACACGACGGGTGAAAGAGTCTTTCAGGTAAAATCAACGGTTTATTCACAATTGCAGAGACTCGATACGGAGGCTCCTCCCCCATAAATTAGTTCAACTTCAGACTTTACTTAAAAAATAACAAAGATTTATTTAATCTTCCAACCATACTTGCTGGACGAGGACATATGCTCAATTACATAGATTACAACAACACCAGCTTACTATGCCTGTTCAGCTGTATTTACAGAGCCAATGCCGCTATTACCTGTTGGCATTTCCCAGCTTTACAACTTCTCGTCCGTCTCCTTCCGAAACTCGACCAGCTCTCCTCTCATCGTTGCCAAACCCTTTCTTCCTTTCTTTCTCTGCCTGACCATCTGGGCCGTCCGCTAGCAGTTGGGCGACCTCCGTCCCTCGGGGCACTGCCCCTTCAATTAACTTTCCAGATGCCGGGACAGAGGGCCTCCCCGTAGCATATGACTATTTTGGCGAAATCCTTGAAATGACTATTTTGGCGAAAAATTTTGGCGAAAATAAATATACACAGCCTGAACAAAAAAAAAATCTAAAAAGGCCTCTAGCCTGACACTGACCTTTATCTGTCCATCTGGTCTCTTGCAAGCCGAGAATATCTAAATTATAATGGTGGAATTCTTGTGTGAGGACATCAAGAGAAAAAGCTCTGTGCAGAGTCCTCACATTCCAACTACCTATGGAGAGAAAATGGTTAGTGGGATGTTTAAAGAAACTATGTTTATTGAGAGAGGGAATGCCGACAATATCAAACAGCCCCCTAATCGCAGACATGGGGCAAAGACCCGTTCCCCCACCACTAAAGGCTGAAGCCATCTACACTGGAAGACTTCCTCCAATGTAGAATTTGACGATGCCAATAGAGGCAAAGAGTTCAGGTGCCTGCGATGACTTCTGCTCAGGATTATCCACCAGCTGATAAACATATCCTGTGAATCTATTCACTTGGGGCTGTCAACCCACAAAAAAACAGAAAACACAGTGGAACATTTTAACTCCACAGAAGCCCACCAGTGCAGTAAAATCAGGATCGATAATCAAGCTCAGAGACATATATCTGTCCAGTCCAGTGGGTTTATAAGGTCAACACCAGGACCCTGTGTGGTTGACCACTCCTCAGCATGGTAGGAAAAAAAAGTTGCCATAGTTGTCTAGATCAGTAGGCCACACTAATCTGGCAGCCCTCCCCTTCCGTTCACTTCCACAAGACAGTATCTCTTTTGAAAGGTACTAACGGTCTGCACCACGAGAAGGCGGGGTCGGACATTAGGTGCTAGGCCTGGCTGGTTCTATGCATCATCACAGGGGATTGGTGCATAGCACTCCTTCCAGTGACTACCTAGCTACCATTTACAGACCACACATTCTATAAAATGAATAAACCTAGGCCAAACAGGACAATTAGGCAACGAAATTTGCCAGTCTGCTGATTGTCACAGAGACAGGATGTTTTCCCCAAAAGTATGTGAACAGCTGGGTTAAAGGGAACAAACTCACTTAAAAATTTGATTCTTGAGGTGGCAGGGCAAGAAAACAATGAATCACAAGTACTTTTTGTTCACTTTCGTGAATTCTGATTTTTGTCCTTCACCAAGTGAACGGTCTGACGGTGAGCTACTAGACAGGTTTGCACCGAGTCCGAAAAACATAAAATGCTTGATTTCGCACAAAGAGGTGAAATCATAAAGAATTTGCGGAAGGGCAAAAGAAAACTGATGTTGCCAAGGTATGGGGAATTCCTCCACGTTCTTTATCTACAACTGAAAAAAAAATAAAGAAAATGTTGGCGTGCTTGCAAAATCAAGAAGTGCTACTTCATGCAAAAAAGATTAAATCAGCTTTATACCAGATTTTGAAGAGCTCTTTATCAATGGTTCGTAGGAGTCAGAGCTCAAAATTTACCATTAATCGGTCCACTGCTTCAATCGAAAAAAGAAAAAAACTGTTCATTTGAGGTATAGCGTACTAAAAATAAGTAATTTACCGTTATAATCTGTGTTTAAGTAGTCTCACTATATTTACAGTTTAATCTTTATTATTTGGTCTTAAATTTATGGTTTTTTTAGATAATTTTACAATCAATATTCTTATGACGAATGACGGATACAGCGGAGTTTTTCGGCTGTTCCTTCAAATTTGTTATAAAACGGCTCCGACTGTACATTTATTTTAGCAAACGATTTGCTATAGTTTTTAGGGAAAATTCTTACAAGTAGCAACACTGTTATTTAAATATTTCAAACGCCAGAACCCTTTAAATCTTAAATATTGTTCAAAATCGTGATTTGGTGAATATATTTCAATTACCTGCAAACGACTACTAAAAAAGACTTTACTTCATTATTAGGGAATTTTCAATATATACTTTCTATCCACATATCCTGGAAGTGGCCCAATAATTATTTTGTATAATTTGTTCATTTTCGGGGCAAAAAAAAAAACAAGGAAGGAGAAATATTTGAATATTAATAATTTTAATTTTAAATGAAATTGAGTATTGAATACTATATATTATATGCTAAGCATAATATTTTTACTTTAATTTTGCAGTATTCGGTAACAAAACTGTTACAAAATATCTTGAATTGCCTATATTCCAGGATGTAAACGTAGGAAAACTGTAGCTTTTTCCTAGAAACTTAAAAACATACCACATATAATTGCGCACTAACATTCTTTTTACCTCTGTGAGGTGAAAAACAATAAAACTGTCGAAAGGAAAATTTTTGCAATATATAAGACAATTATTATAAGTGAAATAGACAACCGAATTTTTATAATTGAAACGTTTTGGGAGAGGGGAGTGGGCAGGAAATTTCGTTTCCCGGCAACATATATACTGCCCCACCCCTTCCTTTATTCTTTTCCATATCAGGGCATGTCTGTTCATTATAAGAATATGAAAAACAAATATTAGACTTTGATGCATTGTTGCCTGCGCTATAAGAACGTGTTCCTATGCCAACGTTTTAAATTAAGAGCAATAATACATATCCATATTGTACAAGTGAGCTGTTTTCTGCGAAATAATGTCACGTTACACAAGCAGTTAGTATGGTGAAACCAATCAGAGTAAGCCATTTTGTTCTCAGTTCAGACTGATTGTTGGTCCAAGACACGTACACCAGCCATTAACAGGACCCGCCTCCATTTGTGTCGTCACAGTTGTGGAAAAACTTCACGTTTCTGATCTCTTTTAACAGCTCTCAAAGGGACATGCAATTCTCAATGGGAAATAAATTAATCAGTGGAAGCACCAATTGTGGCGATAATTTCCCCAACAAATCGCTTTTTTCCGTGAATAGTTTATATACGAATATCAGAACAGATAATATAATAGTTACATGCGAATTATGCAAACTAATTTCAGAAAATGACCATTTCAGTGAAATGTAAACAAAAATTTAATATGAAATGCTATAATTCATTGAAGATATATACAATCATTACTTCTAAACTGAATCATGAACGGTAGAAAGAATTCCTTATAACTAGTGTTTCTATGAATAATTTTTTCATAAAGAATTCTGTGGAAATAAAATTTTACGATAAATTATTAATTCCTTATAACTAGTGTTTCTATGAATAATTTTTTCTTAAAGAATTCTGTGGAAATAAAATTTTACGATAAATTATTAATTATCATATAATTTATGATTATTATAATCGTAAATTTTGCATAGTCTGAAAGTTGCGATTACCGTTCCCATTGGCATATTAGTACTGAACTCCCAGTACCAGAATGAATGGTCCTTTTAAGAAGATATGAGCGTAAATTGCATCGCTTGCGACAGTGTTGGACTTCCAGATCATGAGATTACAGTACACTTTTCGTTTACCATACAAAACTTGTCCAGTATTAGTATTTCCGAAGTTTGCCGATATTTTTGCCTTATGGAAAGGCAAGTTTGAAGTCGGAGATCGCAACTCATACTATGAATTGTTTACACAAAGAGGACATCTAAATAGCATGTGATAGTTCAAAATATTTCGTAGTGACGCAGTAAGAAGGCACAGTTACATTCACTGTTTCCTAAGGCAATATAAATAGCTGCTCCATTAGAGATGAATTCAGAGTAGGTTTCGAACTCTTTGCACACCTATCATTCTTTTAAGTTCATGCTACGGTGACATGCAATACTATGTCATTTTCTAGATATAAAAATAAAATGTCATAATAGCTGAAATGTTTTGTTTTTCTTTATGAACACCATCCAACAATCTAAGAAAAATCATCGATCCTATTCCACTCGCTAAAAAAATATAAAATTGGATGTCGCATTCAAAATATTGATTAACTGTAATATTATATACTTGTAACGCAGTTATGAGGCCTGAATGGAAGCAATTGAGACAACGACTGCTCATTTTGTGGTGTCAGTGGCTCTCAGTGATAATTGTTTTATTGAGCTATCAATCACTTATCAATCAACCAATAATCTATTATATCATTTGTTGATCAATGACCCCATTGGCTGGTTAAGCAGTTGATATTTCAGTCAACCAATGACCTATGAGAACCATCGTTTCGACAACTTCGAGCCTTTTGCAAAAAGCATAGAATGCATTTTGCAAAAAAAAAACTATGACATTAATGGTAAGATATAATATTTATAGTGTACTGAAATCAAAAGTCAGAATTATCACATATTCAGAATTAGAAAAAAAGAGTAATATGTTTTTTAAATAATTATCATCCTACGAAATAAAGTAAAAGGAAGTGTACCTTTTTTATAACGAAAATAAACTGAAAATGAAGAAATTAATTCAGACTTAGGACTCATAAAAGAAGACATTTTTGAAGGAAAAAATCACTACAGTCTTTGTGTCGTGACCATGATGCTTAAGCTGTTGTCTTCGTGAATAAAAAAAATTAAAGCAGCCAATACAATTCGATATCTCTGAATAGCATTTCTTCTAAATTGAATGTATTGATCCTTATTTATCTTACATTGAATCATGCGAAAGAATAATTCTTCTTTGCGTTCGAATGTTTTTTTACAGTAATAATGCTGCTGAAAATATTTATTTCAAAAACGAAACTAAAAAAGTCGAAAAAGTAAGATTACATGTCATTTAAAATGTAAAATTTAATAAAAAAAACCCTACTCTTCAGGTAGTCCATTTGACAGAGAATTTATTCAATCGTAATGCGCTATGGAGAAAAACTGTTGGGTTGTTTTACTTCTGAACGTCACTTATTTTTACACACAGTGGGCTAAATGACCAGGTCACAAGAACCCTGAAGACTTAGAGAAGGATACGAAGAGGGGACCCAAAGAACTGCTGTTGGGAGACAGATGGTAGCTTCCCGTCAAGTTGTTTTTTTAACACCAGCATGTTCTTTAACGCGCACAGAGTATAACTGTCCCAAACACGGGGCCACTTTTAAAGTCCCGTCCGACGGACGGCGGGCTTTCCAAACCCATCGGTGTCCCCTACTGACCGACGTAAGGCGACAATCCATCGGTGTCCCCTACTGACCGACGTAAGGCGACAATCCATCGGTGTCCCCTACT
Source organism: Ryuthela nishihirai (assembly GCA_038380435.1). Taxonomy (NCBI): domain Eukaryota; kingdom Metazoa; phylum Arthropoda; class Arachnida; order Araneae; family Heptathelidae; genus Ryuthela; species Ryuthela nishihirai. The sequence goes on along the minus strand of JAWZYU010000009.1, from coordinate 80,590,507 downwards.
GACCGAGGCAATGCGGGAGGTTTTAAGGGGCTAAGTCTTAATGCTGGTCCAGCTGGGACTCGAACCTGAGAACCGCAGATTACGAGCCTGGCGCGCTACCTATTTAGCACCCTTTCCCCGCTGAATTAATAACAGTAATTTTACTTAACGATATGGTGTCTAACTTCTGTTTGAGGAAACAATGGTAATGAAGATATTTTTACTAGAAAAGATTAGATAAATAATCCGATTTTACGGTGATCGCGACGTTTCATCCTGCTCATTTCATTTTAAAGTTTGCATTTCCTTTTCGTCTGATTGAATGTATAATTCTAAAAGTAAATAAAGCTTTTCCATTTGTAATAGACGGATAATAAGGAAGTATGCAATTTTTGCTATTTTTAGATGTCCACTTTAACGGTTTTTAAAGTTGAGGAAGCAATCAGAACAAGGTTTTGTTTACTGAATAGAAATTTCTTATTATAAATTCTTTTTTAAACATCTCTTATGTTTGTAAATTACTGACATGTCTTCTAATTAAGCTACCGAATATATACAGTCGTATCAGAATAATATGACCACCTACCTAATAATGGGAATAACCCCCTTGGCCCGAATGACAGCGGTGAGACGGAGTGGCATGGACGCAATGAGGCCCTGGAAGGTTGCAAGAGGCACATGCCCATTCAGACTCCAGCAGAGCATGGAGATTTCGGAGATGACGGGGTTGTAGGTCCACACGCCAAACACACGTCGAACAAATTTGGATAGAAATGGAAGAGTTCTTGAATATTTATTTCGCTTAGAAATTGAGTTTCTTTCAATCCATTGGATGAAATTAGCGGAGTCCTTTCATCCTTTCATTAAATTTAATTGGAATTGAGTAAATGGTTTCATCATTGCTTATATCTTTTACTTTTATTAAAAATTTTAAGGCACATATAGGAAGATGCATTTTTTCAATTACTTAATTTAAATATTTTTGCAACTTTAACATCATGATATAATTTCTTGATGATAAATGAAACAAACTTTTCTCTAACTCAGATGGAAATCAGCACGTCTTATGATATCGGGTTCGAACACTTTAGGATAAAACGTATGTGTCTAGATAGATTTCGTTTCCATTAAAATGCAAAAGCCTCCCAAGAAATCATGAGGTATGAAAATTAAAAGTGTAACTAAAAAAATTTAAAGCGAACTAGTTTTTCGAGACTATTTTCAGTGCTAGCAGAATATAGAGACCTATAACAGTTATTTGTCAAGTCTATAATAATTAATCTCAATTAGAAGACAATGTTTTTATTTGGAAAGAGGTTCCGACAGGGATCCTTGAAAATTCTTCATCTAATTCAGCATTTATTATATATTTTTTATCATTTGAACAATATATGCCGTTATGATTTTTTAACTTTGTATTTAATTAAACAATCAGTTTTTCAACTTCCGTTTTATCTCTACAATAATCAATGTATAAGTAAGAAAGTTTTATTAAATCTTTCAATTGTAGATTGAATCAGATTTTTTCAAAAAAAAATATGAGTGAAATGATGAAAATTTTAGGTACAAAAAGTCACAGAGCAGATTTTAGATCTTTTCGCATTTTACAATGGTTGGTTTAGTTCCAGTACCATATAACTTTCAATTATTTGATAGCATATTTGAAAAATTAAATAGATGCATTGTAAATAATTGTACGAAATATTTTTAAAGATGGACTCTTCAACCGCAACATAAAATACCTCGTGAGTAATTACAGATCACGGAAGATTAGGATTTTGAAGGATGCAAAACCATCCAAATTCTTTAAAAAACTGAAATAAATAACGTTGTAAGTTTTTCAGTGCCGTAACTAATCAGTGTATTGCCAGAAGTATTTAAAAATAAATTGAAAAATAAATTGTCCTTCAAACAGCTGCTTGTCACAAAGGTCTGACAGGAATCTTTCAGTATAATAGGCAAAAGAGAAAAATCTGCTACGAAGGCGAAACCTCAGCAAAATTGAAACATCCAAGCCTTATTCGGGGCTCCAACCCGGGTTCCTTTAATCAATAGCCAATCACTAAGTTAATTATACCATTTTCTAAACTGTGAATTGACGGAACGAATTAAAGAGAGATAGAGGGTAATTACATGGTTTTGTTTGATTTCAGGTGGGCAATTACTGAAAGAATTATTTTAGTTATTACGGAAGCGCTTGCCTTTATAATTTAGCCAATAATTCAATACATAATATTATTACCTCATATTAGATGAGGCAGTTATTGAACCATCTTTATAGTCGTAAGGACATAACTGAAATTTCATAATTACCTTATATTGTCTTACACTGCCAAGCTTTTTCTTTACACTTCAATGCTGCTTTAATTGGCACCTAAAATGGATTGCTTTATTTAGTTATCACTAGTGGAAAAATTGCCGAAGCTGGGAAATAAATGGGAGACTATGAGACTGCGTAGTTGAAACTTTGGCAGATTTCATAGATCATTGGTTGATTGATAGTTAATTTTACTATGAGCTACGAAAACTCATGATCCCCTATTGTTTCCGCAGTTGCAAAAAGAGCAATTAAAAAAAGTAAAGAAAATGAAATGCGTAATTAGTACTAATTATATGATAGTTAGTCATCTACTTTTAAATAAGTTATTAAAGTTCGATATTTTACTTTATTACTCTGTTAGTCAAAAGATGGCGCTAGTGGCTTACTATCGACAAACTAAATGTGTATTAATTCATAAGAGCTGTCAGGGCTATTTAAGGAATTTTTTTAATATAGAGAACTGGATGGTTAGTCTACATAAGAAAAAAAAACAAGATTTACAATAAAATACTTCCACAAGCATAATATTTACATTGTAAACTATCAGTTAGTAAAGGTAAAGTTAATTTTATTTTGTTTCCGGAAAAACCTTATATAACAAATTGTATTGTGTTCAGTACTTGTAAGTTAGAGCATATTCAAATTGAAGTTAAGCACAATAAAGGATGAGAAAAGATTTAAATGTAGAATACATTATATAATATATATAGGACACACATTCAACAACATGTTACACGGTTTTTTGAAGGTACAACATGAATAACAAATTTCTGAACGTTATTCAAGTTTTCCAAAGAACAGACATATATATATACATAACAATAAAGAAAACAATTTTGATTCAAATAAAGGATTTTAGAATATACAGCTGTCTAAAACGGTATATGTAAAACAAGGAAGAAAGTATTAGTATTCTTCACAAACACTGTAAATTTTATTTTGCCAGCAAAGGAAGAAAGTATTAGTATTCTTCGCAGAGACTGAATATTTTATTTTGCTAGTCAGTTCTTATAATAATTATAAGGAAATTAGTTTACTTTCTGTTCTAGGTAAAGTTCTTTGCATGATTATACTTAATAGAATTAAAAATTTGGTTGATGAACAGTCTGGATTCAGAAGTGGTAGGAGATGTATTGATCAAATATTTTCACTTAGGCAGATTCTTGAGAAATGTTTAGAGTTTCAGAAACCTGTGGTTGCTAGCTTTATAGATTTCAAAAAGGCCTTTGACTCTGCTGATCGACATAATTTGTGGGATCATATGGAATACCTGATAAGTTAGTGTAATGAAAGCTCTCTCTAATAACACTGAGTCGTGTGCGAGAGTTGGTACGTCTTGAAGCGATTGGTTTAGCATTGTTAGTGGATTAGACAAGGGTGTGTATTTTGTCTCCTTTTCTCTTTAGTTTGGTTATTGATTATGTTATGCGAAATTCTTTGCAAGAGAAAGATTTTGGCCTTAAATGGTCTAGAAATTCAAAATTTCTGATTTAGACTATGCAGATGGTTTCGCCTTGTTGGCTAATGATGTTGATGAGATGAATTCTGTCATTAGGGCTGTTGATTAGACTGGTAATAGAGTAGGTTTGGTGATAAACAGAGAAAAAACTAAACTGATGGAAATTGGTCAGGCAGATGGTGCTTCAGTTGCTTTGAATGGCTGTATTCTTGAGCAAGTGTGTCAGTTTAATTATCTTGGCAGCTATGTGATGTGCGGTATGAGATAAATAGAAGAATAGGGATTGCAGCTGGGACCTTTAAAAATCTATGGAGAGTGTGGAAAAATAGACGTATACACCTAAAAACTAAAATTAGGCTATATAATAGTTTGGTTTTTTCTAAGGTTAGTTATGGTAGTGAAACATGGACCCTTTGTAAGCAGGATAACAAGAAACTTGATGCCTTTGATTCTAGATGCTTACGCAGTATGTTGGGCATTAGGTGGTTTGACTTTGCAAGTAATGATGAGGTTAGAAGAAGGAGTCATCAACCTCCTTTGAGCAGCATATTGTGCAGAGAGAGACTGGGTTGGTTTAGTCATTCTGGCAGTATGCATAACTGCAGTTTGTCAAACACGATTATGAACAGTGTGCCAAGGTTATCATAAAAAGGGAGAGACCTAGGGTGCGGTGGGCAATGTAAAATTGGACCTTGCTAGAATTGGCCTAGAGTGGTCAAATATAGCAGCAGTAGCTCAGAACAGACACGTCTGGAGAGGAACAATACACAGTCTGGTTGTATCTCCGTAGCCCGTGGCTGCATGTGGAGTTCTTATATATGTATAGTCAGTAAAAGAAGCATTACTCTGAATGTACTCAAATGGTGTGACTTTCCGTCTGTTAATGTAAACTTGGCGCTCGCATGACGCTGTTACAGTTTGTTAACTTCGGTTTGACTGTTGTCATGCGTATCTTAATGCCACAACATCATGTTAAAGCTATTTCGCAAACCCATGATGTTGTAAACATGAATCTAGAAGCAGCGACAATATATTAAATTGCATACAAAAATGTTGCAATTCCCAGCGGCATCATGGTGCAGAGAGAAATCTGAATTTCTGAACGAGATGAACACTGCTAATATGTATACAAAAATATTGTAGTAAGATCCAATACAAAAACATTGAATATATCGCTCTAAAAACAACAGTAGAATTGCATAATCTTTTGAATTTGTTAACTAATGTGTTTAAGTATAAATAAATATGAATATAAAAATAAGCAAATGGTTTACTCTAAATAATTACTTATAGTTGATAAATTCTAATTTAAAAGTACAATTCTTCTTTTAGAGATAATTTAAATAAACTAAATAAACATTTAACACTATAAATATTGAGATACACTATTCTAAGTTGCAATTCATTTTTTCTATTTATTAGACATACTGCATGTGCCAGGATTAAGTTACAAATATTCACAATTTTTTTTAAATTAACGCCAAATGAAACCGAAACAAATGCTTAGAACTGAGAAAGGCAAACAAAGTGTGATATGTAGAATTTTAAAAAACGGTTAAACGTTTCTGAAAGCGTTTAAATTTTCTGGTTTAATCTAAAAAAACTAATTTTCTTCGCTTTAACACTGCAAATTAGAAGTGGCTGAAACTTCCTGGCATCAAAATTGTGGTGAGCAAGCCAGGGAACAGAAATTTTTAGGGAGGACAACAAGCGACTGAATAGAATTAAATGAACTTAACACCCTTTACGCATATTCCCTCGTTTCAGTAGTCTTTTAAAAGGTAATATTCTGAAATATGATATGTGTTATTATGTAATATATATTTATCACCTTTGCTTCCTTTACGGTATTAAAAGTCGCTAAATCCCATGGCCGAGTGGTTAGCGCGCTTGGCTTCTGGTCTAAGGAACCGGGGTTCGAACCCCGGGTAAGGCATAGATGTGTGTTGTTTTTCTGCTGAGGTCCCGCCATCCTCACAGACCTTCTACTATGGCATATAAATCTAACAGGCTCCTGTCAGACCTCTGTGGCAAGCAGCTGCTGCTTGAGGGGGTATTAATTTTTTTTATTTTTATGTAGGGGAGGGGCATATGGTCACCTCCTACAGACTAGATCGAGTTTTAGTGGTAATTTCTCAGCTTACTAAACAACATTATTAATTTAAAAAATAAATAACTAAACAAATTAAACTATGAGAGTATGTATAATAAGTATTTAAAATTTACTACAGTCAAATTTTCATAATTTGTTTTTATAGAAATGAAGCTAAAACCCTTTTAATTACGCAAAGCAGTTTTCTTTATCTTAATATTAATTAAATTAATAAAAATAATGAAATCATTATAATTATTTAAGAAATAAAAGCATGAGGTATGATCTCCTAACGTTAAAGAAACAACATAAAATAGATCCCTAAGTAACCTAGAAGAAGTATCCAGCACATAAACATCAAGTTTAAAATGCAACAGCGTGTACTGTTAAATTCATTCCTATGTTTCCAATATCAATACCACAACTTCAATTCTTCAGGAACACACGAAATAAAATCATACTCTATTGTACATTTTATTCTTTTTAATTTTCCTTTCGTCCATAGAAATAATAGAAATAAACTAATTTCTCTGAAGGCTATGAATCTGAATAATTCACTTTTTTTATGGGGATTAGTATAAATGAAAAGAAATTACTCTTATCAAACTTGCTTATTACACGCAATGAAAATTTATTGTATGAAAAATTAATTATTATATGAAAACGGAAGTTCGCAGCTCAATGGATATTGCATGCAATATCCATTGGTAAATTTAAAAAACAAATTCAACAAAATTCATCAAATCGATAAATATGAGGTAAACAGAGGTGTAAAGGAAAGGGGGAAACAGTCGAATAAGAACAATAAAAATGTAAAAATATCAGAAATGTAAAAAGAATAAGAACTTAAGTGACTCTGTGGATAAAATAATAAAAGTTGTTAAAAATGTTACAATCAAATATTCTATGAAGCGTAGAAATTCTAAGATAAGTAATAAAATAGACCCATTTAATAAGACTGGATATAAAGGTCGCAAGGTAAAATACATAAAACATGCATCATTAAATAAGGAATTTCGATTAAAATACACAAAATACTTTAAAAATTTGTATTAAAAAGTTGCGCACAAGGTTGATTAGTCCTCCCGTAGAAAAAATAATGTGCTCTAAAACCATGCCCTAAGCGGATCTGACCAAATGCTTTCTTTCTTGCGATTCTTGAGAAAACAAAACTGCTACTGTTTGAAAAAAAGGGTTGATTGGAAACAATTTGTCGGTACTCTTAGAGACGAAGATGCCTGCCACAATGCCCAGAGTTTAATGGTAACACACTGTTCGGAAATCCCTATAAGGAACCGGCATTGGATCGCTGAAGAGTGGTAACGACGACCTGGCAGTAGCATCTGCCAAGTCATTGCCCCTAATGCCGACGTGTTCGGGAACCCAACAAACCTTAATGGTGGAGGTGGAGGCTGCCAGACGGCGAAATTTCTAGAGAATCTTAGACAGAATGCGCTGAGGCGAAGTCTCACCGAAGTCAAAGTCTACAGCTTGCTAAGCCAGTTGGTGCAAATCACACAAACAACCAATGGTAAAGTTTACGTTCCCTGTGGTTCAACGCAAGGGAAACAGTTCGCAATGACAAGTTTGTAAATCTGCTAATATCCAGCGTTCATTCTATGTGCAATGATTTAAAATAATGTAATCGTCCTCTTCACCTTAATAAGAGATGCTTAATGTTAATAAATTGAATGGAATATAAATCCACAATTTTAAAACTGCTACACGATGTATGATTTCACTGTCGAAATGTGATTGAATTGATTTAGATCTCCAAACTGTTTTACTGAGCTGTAATTTAGGTTTGTATATATAGCTAGACTGTTTGTGTATACATGAATTTAGTTATGTTAAATAATATCCACATGCGAGTCATAGTTATTCTTGTGAATAAGAAAACTGGACTCGATAAATGTATTTGTATGCAGGCATTACTACTATATATTTAGGGTTGAAAACTACGTCTATGTTAGTATTATAATGTAATTACAATAATTGTACTGTTGTGCATCATGTACAGTGAAATGGTGCTGTATGTAATTGCCGTTCTTGATAAGGCAATTAAAGTTACATTTATATTCCAGTTTTGTTAATAATAAATAAATAATAATAAAAAACTTAGTTTTTTATCTTGCCAGAACAGTAAGTGATTCTAAATATTTAACACTCACAAAATATTAAATTGTGTGGTATACCCGTGTGTGTGTGTGCATGCATATACACTTGTATACGAGTATATATATATAAAGTGGAATTACACTTTTCCAGTCATTGTGCTCTATAAATTACTATGTCATTAATTAGAGTGTAATTAGAGTGTTGCTTAAAAAAATATTTCTTCGTTCCGAATGCGTGAGTATATAAAGCAATTAACTTTTTTTATTATTATTATCGTTCTGTTTAGTAATTAAACGGACCTGTACGTTTTGTGTGCTCATTATTTTTGTGAACAACAATGTACAGAATATTTACAAATGAGCTGTTTTATTTTTTAATTCCCTGGATCCTGAAAGGAAAAAAACAAACATAATTTGTGTTTTTCTTGTTTAGCTTTGATGCATTTTTTTGTAGCGGATCTAAATTATTTTCCTCAATTATAAAATTATAAAAGAATCTGCTGCAAGTACATAATATGTAAGAACCCTCGAGTTTAGATGAACTCAATGAAAAAAAGCATATTATTTCGATAAGGTTAAAAACATCTTTCAGATATAGATTCGAATTTTAGCTTTCAAATGATGGAACAGGAGAAGCATGCAAAGCTTTATTTTCATCGCTTGCAGACAAAGAGTATGCTCGGCTTCAACTACTGATCACAATTGGCAGTAAAAAGTTCACTTTTTCTAAGAGTCTATTTTGCTTATTTGCTTCATGTTCGCATCCACTTTCTTTCGTATCACTTCTTTGTTATTCTGAAAAGAAAAAACAACGAACAAAGCTGCTTGCATCGAAAATGCATCCCAGTATGAAACGTGCATTATTATTTTAGGCAATGTTTTGAAAACAATTTCCTTTTATTAGACACTAAAAAAAGATCGCAAGCAAAAAAAATAATTTAAAACTAAAATGCTGAAATCAGTCCAACTTTATCATGTAATATATATGAGCAAATATCAGAAATTCATTTTAAGATTAGGTTTTATTCTGTATGTGTACTCCCATATGCGAAAACCTTGTACAGCATTCCATATCAACTTTAACACACAGTTCTTGTCAAAATGTTAGATATCAAATGACAGTTTCATTTAACATTGCTATATGCCTTGAAAAACAGATTAATTGTATGAAGATTGATCATCATGTGAGATAACTGAAGTCCACTTCATATTCTTCAAATCGCTATTGGAAATATGAAGCTGTGTACCATACTTTTGCCCTCTTGAAAACTGCTGTCACGACAAAAATGGAGCATAGAAGATTGCATGTGGTCCAATGTGTTGTGTAAATGCACGTTGATAAATATCGTTTTTTCACCCGTATCAGGAGATCGATATATATGATGTCAAAATTTCACATGCCTGTTGTATGCCGTCTCTGGTACCTTGTACAACAGAAAAAATACAATAAAGTCAAAACACGAAATTAATTCTAGGAATTAATCTAGGTTTATTCTGATCTCACTGCCAGTTTCCAACCTCTTATTGTGTTTACAGAACCAATGCCTTTGTTTCCAATTTTTGACAAAGGCAAGAGCTTTGCGTATAAAATAACTATTGCCGTATGTCTGCTTTGTGCATTTCCTGGACAAGTTAAACCGTAAACTAATTTTCTTAAAAAAATGTGATATTAAAATGTTATAATTTACCTGTTTAATCTGTCTTGCAGTGTACTTAACAAGTTACATTTTCTCTACATATTTGTGAACTGTTACTACAACAAATTTATGTCAGATGGGCTCAGTTTAAAATTTATTAAAACTCATGCTCTTTGTTGCAGTGAATTTCTCCTTTTGTGAATATACTGGACAAAAACTGGAATGATCTGCTTCTGCGAGTTCGATAGTTTTTCTGATATTTGTCATATTCTGTCGTCACATCTAATCAATACTTTTTATAGGATAGTAACCTCAAAAAGTTTACCCATCGTTTAATAAATTGTAACATTCTGACAGTTAATGAATAAAGAATCTGCTTAAAATAACACAGTACACGATGTGAGCGAATTCAGACTGTACATTATTTTAACTACTAGTATATAATTAGGTGTTTCGTTTTTTGTCAAAGTTTTAAAAAGAGTGTGAGATTTAATATTCCGTTCAATTGCGCATATACTCTTTATTGTGTGTATTAGTTTTTCACAAATCGATAAAAATCAAAGCTAGTGAATATGACTTTCTCATGTGCAATAATGTTCATGGGAAATTCCTAAACAATTCTATAGAGTATAAAATATAGGATAGAACAATTATTTTATATTATTTTTAATTTGAACAATAGTCAATATATTTTCCAAGATATCTCTTAGGAGACTACAGTGGACCTTCGTTATAGCGCTGCTCGCTATACCGCGCACTTGGTTATAGCGCGGGCGATGTTCGCGATAAGTTCAAACATGTTTATACAGGTCCGTGCGGCGTTAGTGAGTATCGCATTTTATTGTTACTGCGTATTGAGTAATTGTGTATGTATTGAGTTCCTGCATGTATTTTGAATAGTGTTTAATTATCGTATGCATGATGAGTAAAAGAAAAGCTTACAGTATGAAATTTATTGTGTCGCCACCGCGCCGCTCGGTATAACGCGGTTCACCTTATAACGCGGGTGTTGTTTCCCGCCCGACATGCGCGTTATATCGGGGGTCCACTGTACTCGAAAAAATTTTAAAACTGCTTCTTAATGCAGGGATTCGACAAAAATATATTCCGAGATCTTAGGCCATTTGAACATCAGAAGTTTTAAAGCGAACCAAAAATAGTAACTGAAACGTCTTCGATAAGTGTTCACTCTGTGAGAAAAATTTACATAAATCGATTTTCTGAAAACAGTTAACATTTTCGAGTTCGATATATTGAACTTTTTAAAGCGAACGATATCTATTGGCGTTATGAAGGAATTATAATGGATAGAGGTGATTTCACTTTATACACTTTCTAATACAGTAGATTTATAGGCGTGTGATTCATCAAAGCAACATGAAGAAAGAAAAACTGTCTTCATGTAATTCATGAATAGTTAAGTAAAAATGATTTGTGTTGCCGCGAGTAAGATACGAATCCAAAACCAAATTATAACATGTCAGGTACCAGATCATAGATGGCGCCATGGACGAATGCAATTGAGAAAGTTTATAGTTAAAATTAACTAAAAATGTGCTAGTTGCAATAACTCAGTCGTTAGAGCACCTGGCATGTTATCAGGAGGTCGTGTGTACGCATCCCACTCTCAAAGAGACTCAGTTTTGTTCGTGAGTTTTATGTTTATATATCCTCTCTTATCTATCTGTTATCTATCTTATTATCTATGTGTCGTTTATCTATCTGTTATTGAAACAGTTTTCATGTAACTGTTTATCACAGAAGTCTGACAGAAAAATGATTTTACTAGCAGACTTCTGCCATAGAGAAGATCTACGAGGAAAGCGATACGTCAGTAGAAAGACAATACCAGAAAGCACACATCCATACCTTATCTGGGCTTGAGCCAGGGTCCTTTTGATCAGTAGCCGAAAACCGCCATCGGTAATTTAAATTAATTTTATTATGAAACATAGTCCATATTCCATTCCAAGTAGGCTACAGGTTGAAAAAAAGATCCGATTCAAATTGATAAAAATCAATATGATTCCAATACTGAGTGAAAAAATACAATAGTGAAACGTATCTTGATGCTCAGTCAAAAGCTGAGAGTTGGCAAAACTAGTCCATTCTCTCCCTCCAAGAGCAGAATGAGCATTTCGCAAATTTTTTTTATCAACCTAAGACGAAATATTGGGCTTCTGTTGCTAATCCCACTATTTGAGCTCCTTGGCAAGCTACCTAGATCTTTACTTTATCTAAAGATACCTTCTCATAATGATGTCAACGTCGATATCTCTGCTGTCCCGGGGGGGGGGGGGGATAATATATGTTGCGAACTATTACGTCAGCTGCTAATGTTAACTGCACCTGCGTAAATTGCTCCACTAGCGATTTGAGCACTAGTTCAGTTGCTTAAAATGTGAGTGCGTACACTTTGTATGTTATTCAGGCTCCATTTCGTACAGGACTTGCTTCTTATAATAAACTTCGCTTTTATTATCTGTTAAACTCTTACTTGAACCCTATGTATCCTGTTGAATCATCTCTAAATTTAGTTCCAGAGGTTTCAATCTGATAGGTGTTTTTTTATCAACTATCCAATGCAGTTTCACTTATCCCTTGTGAATTGTACTTTTTCCTTACTTATGCACCGGTTCTGCACCTTTGATGCTGAATTTGGGGCAGTTATTAGAATTTGTGGGCGAGTTTTGTTTTTAAGAGCGCAGACAGTGTTGTTCCGATTGGGCTATGGGCTCTGAGCAACATGTGAAATGACGATGGGGGAAGAAGGGAGGAAATTTGCAAGTGATCATGTTTGGGGATCGGTACCTTACAGTTATGCTAATCAGAATGCAACACGTGGGTGAAGAGAGAAACCTTTTGCTTCAGACGTTGCAGAAGAGACATCCACTGCGCTATATGCAAAAGTTGTCATAACGGAAGCATCAGTACTCAGTATATTGCGCAATGGCTGCCATTGCCCTAGACCAGTGGTTCTCAACCTATTATGCTTCACGTACCCCTTGGAAATGTGTATGTAAACTGGCTTATCCCTTGTATAAATAGATAAAACTATACTTATAGTATAACAATGGGAATAAAATAAAACATATCTATACATTAAATTTTGTATTAATAAATTACATATATCGATAAACAGAAAAAATGACATTGAGAGCAGTATTGTCAACTCAGCAACTATGTTACTAGATCTAGCGACTTTTGAGCTCTCATGACGTACCCCAAAAAATATTTCCGCGTTCCCCACGTTGAGAACCCTCTGCCTTAGACAACTGTACATAAAGTATTGAGAAAAGTTCTTCGACATACAAGATTCACCATTCATATCTGCTTCTCACTGGTAATCAGGAAACTGCATTAACTTTTGCACATGTTATTGGGTTGGGTTGTTTTACCTCTGAGCGGCCCTTTTTTGCACACAATGGACTAAATGGCCAGGTCACAAGGACCCCAAGGGCTCAGAGAAGGTTGGGGGAGGGGTCTCACTGAACTTCTGTTGAGAGACAGATGGTAGTCTCCCGTCACGGCAATAAAGTGTGTCCTTTAACGTGCACAGGATATGGCTCTCTCTCACACATGGCTTTAGTCCCATCCGACGGACGGCGGCCTTTCCAAGCCCATCGGTGTCCCCTATCGACCGAGGGCAGGGCGGGTAGTTTTGTGGAGATATATCTCAATGCTGGCCCAGGTCGAACCTATGGATGGATTTTTAATAAATATAACGCTTTAACGTGTTTGATCTCCTCATTAACATCTAAATCATTAGTTACAATTGGAAAAACGTTGCCTCACCTGAAGTACAGATGGCGCAAGGTCCGCCACATCTCAGTGAAAGATTTATAGGTCTTATTCTGGAAGACTTTAGCGTGTGTCTCGTGATTTAACGGCAGGGCGCTCTGGCATGTATCAAGAGAGTTGCGGGTTCGATTCCCACCGTGGCAAGGATAAATTTTTCAGATTTTTTAATAATTATTGAAGTCAATTTCTACAGACAATCTGTGTATTTATTATGGATCTAATCAGAAAATTTCAGATTACGAGCCTGGAGTGCTACCGACCGAGCCACCTGCGCCCCATTTGCGCATGATATGCTTGCAGGAATGGTGGGGGAGTGTGAGTGGTTAAGGAACGTTTTATGGTGTGATGAGGATAATTTTCTTTTAAATGGATCAATGACTACCCGTAATTATATAACCTGTGTAACAACCAATCAAGATACGATACAGGAATAACTATTGCACCCCTTCTTAGTGACTGCATAGTGTGGTTTTACAACTAAATTTATCATGGCCCTAACGTTTTTGAGGGTTTTTGTGAGACAGGATCTGTAATGTATTCTGTCACTAGTCATCGCTACCATATCCTTTTATATAACATTGCTATTCCATCCCTACAACAACGTAGATGTCTTCACACAAATCTTCATTCAGGCATACAAACGTCACCAGTGAAGAACGATAGGCCACAGATTCCCTACAATGTGGCAATCTCGTTCCACAAATTTAAACTCCTGTCTTTTGGTTGTGAGTTAAAGACAAGTTCTACCTTGGTATGCTAGTAGATGCTTTTTTTAATACCGGTTTTAAATTCTTTATTGCTTCGGGAGGAGGAGAATAATTACCTATGTCATGTTTTCTGCAAGCGATTGAGCTATTAACAGCTTCCTTTATGCGTAGTTATGCACATGTAACACTACTCAAAACTGACATAGGAAAGAGGATAACTCCTCAATCAGCCGGTATTCTAAACAGTAAAAGGTCATTCTACAAAGAGTCACTAGAGATCGTGCTAAAATCCGTGGAGAAATAGAACTCAATATCAGAGTTGGAAGCTGCCTTATACACCACCCTGTTTAGATCACTGACATCTACACGAATACCTTTTAGGTTTGACTTCCTAAAAAGATAAGGATTTAGTATCACACCAAGTGACAGTTTACTGATCTACAAGACAAAAGAGATTCCTTTATTTCGACAAATATATGACTATTTATTAACTGTAACTACAGTATTAGTGATGAAAGACACCGATATTCCAACATGAAGTCATAATCCATGGATATCAGCGCAGAATTCTGGGGTCTTCCGATTAGTAGTCACCATTACCCCTGGAAACGGAGCTTTGGCTCATGATATCCTGGTTGCAAGGACTCTAGTCAAAATTCATCAAGAAAAGATTTCTGTTAGAGTGATGAGCTGTAACAAAACCAGTAGATTATTGAAGAAGAACTATCAAGATGTAAATTTGTTACCTGGGTAATTTGTGCAAATACAATGATTATGGCCGATTGATTATGATCAATGATTATGTCAGATCATAGCATCAATACTGGTGATACTTCTCCCATCCATCTACCAGCAGGAAGGCTTCCAATAGCAAAACGAGAGGAGACAGAACAGCTAATAAAGGACATGGAAGCCCAAGACATTATAGAACCATCATCCAATCCCTGGACATCACTAGTAGTTCTCGTTAAGAAAAAGGACTGATCCACTAGATTTTGTGTGGACTATCGAAGATTAAATGAAGTAACTAAGAAAGACTGCTTTCCCTTACCCAGAATTGATGACACACTTGACACTCTGTATAGGTCAGAATAGTTCTTAACTTTGGACCTAAAGAGCGGTTATTGGCAAGTTGGTATATATCCTGAAGTCCAAGAAAAAACAACTTTTACTACAGGAAACGGACTTTGGCGTCTTAAGGTACTGTCAGTTGGATTCTGTAATGCATCTGCAACGTTTGAACGACTGGTGGTGTCGTTTCTCAAGGGTTTGTCTTGGGAAGTATTCCTGGTATACTTAAACGATACCATCGTCCTTGGAAAGACTTTGAATGATATTTGAAGAACAAGTGTTTGGAAACTCAGGGCAACAAAACTAAAACTGGGAAAAATAAGTGAAGTTGTTCCAACAAGAAATCCATTACCTTGGCCATGTCATCACCACATTTAGGGGTCATCAACTTCGAAGCTTCATTAGACTGTGCACGTATTACAAAAGATTCATCAAGGGCTTTTGCAAAATCGCAAAGCCATTAATTACATCGAGTAACAGAGGAGGGCCAGCGGTTCACATGGACAAGTAAAAACAAGTAAATGAAAGTTTTCTTTCGACAACCAAATTTCCCACGGCAACAATATTAGCATATTCACAGGCTAGTAAACAATTCTCGTTAATTACTGGTGCGATCAACTCAGGAATTGGCACTGTACTCTCAAAACAAAAGGCGGACAAAAAAGAGTTATTGCATATTCTAGTAAAAACTTATCCAAACGTGAACTAAATTTTTGTGCGGCACTAAAAGAACTGTTATCAATAGTGAAAACCACAGAAAATTTCCATCATTACATTTATGGCCAAAAGTTCCTTATTTACACCGATCATGCTGCTATCAGATGGTTACTAAACTTCAAAAATCCTGAAGCACAGCCTGCTTCAGCAAAATCTGAAGCTGATTCCTGAAGAAATCCTGAAACCAGCTGGATACAGCAGTTGCAGGAGATGCATTTTATAGATGCCCATATACTGATGCATTCAAGCACTGATGCAATGAAGAGAAGAGATATGGCATTCAGGAAGTAATGTCTATATTGTTTAAATATATTTTTTCGATACATTAATATTTTTTCCGTATCATTCGACAGATAACATGAACACAAAAACGTTGAAAGATGATATAGGCAATGTAAAGCCTGTACAGGAAAGAAAGGTTCTAAGACTAAGAATCAAGGCAACTCCAAATGTATAAGTTGGTGTCCATTTTCGAAGAATAGACATAGATGATATGGAGGTTATGTTAGTTAACAAGAACTGATGATGAAACTCACCAATTGGTGGCAATAGATTATCTCAGCAGTGAACTTTAAGCAGTGCTTAAGTTTCAGCAGTGGCTTCAAGATTACCCAATCAAGGATCAAGTGGCAGCAACAGTTGCAGAGGTGTTGGTGAATAACGTGATCAGCAGGTATGAAACATCTTGGCAACTCTACTCATATCAAGGACGAAATTTCGAAAATTAGGTGGTCGTATAAGGCATTCAGAAGACCATAACGACTTCCTACACCCTCAGTCGAATGGTATGGTTGAGAGATTCTACAGAACGATTGTTCAATATCTAGTATTGTTTGTCGATGACCATCAACGTGACTGGGATCTTCATCTTTTGGTTGGCATACAGGACAGCGGTGCACGAAACAACTGGGAATACACCCCCATGATGCTATTTGGAAGAGAATATCATCTTCCTGTGATCTCTGATATGGTCGGCCTGAAGAAATGACTATATACATACCAGAATATGTAGAAGATCTGCAACAACGGTCAGATGAAATCCATGAATCTGTCAGGTATAACATCAACCTGGTGAGCGAGAGAGTATAAAAGAGGTACAGTCGCTCGAAAAAGTATCCGAACAGTACGGTTGATTACAAAAATTCAGAAAAAATATCTGGCAACGATTTTTTTAGAAATTAGTGATCTGGCAACCTTCGTGTCACGTGACACGAAGGTTGCCAGATCACTAATTTCTAAAAAAATCGTTACCAGATATTTTTTCTGAATTTTGTAATCAACCGTAGTGTTCGGATACTTTTTTCAGCTACTGTACTAGAGCAAAGCGAGTGGAACTGCCTTAAACGAAGGAGATACTCTCTGATTATACAACCCACACTGAAGAAAGAGACTTTTGCAAAAAATTTAGAAGGCTTGGGAAGGTCCATATATTATGGTTACCAGGATTAACGATTAGTGTATCGCATTCGTCGAAGCCCTACTACAAAGTTTAAGAGGATTCAGTGAATCGTCTGGCCCCATTTCATGGAAGAAGTTAAGAGCGTTCAGATTTTAGGGCTGTTTGGGATGAACGGCTGTTTGGGGGCAGTGAAACGACATATTCACGTGCAACAATTGAACTGTAATTAGTATATTACGAGATACCTGAGATACAGCATGTACAAAGAACGTCATGTTGGGAATGGAATACGGTTCAGTTTGAATGAAAGGAATACAGAAGATAAAAAAACAGTTGAGAGAATTTTGATTTGTGGGTAGTGCGCAGTGTCGCCTTAGATTGTCATTGTTTGATTAGTGGTCATTATGCAGAATACTTAGTAATTCAGCTTTCCACTGTTATATTCTTTTAGTATTTGATATTTAAGGACAGTTAATAATAATTAGCCATTGGTTTAATTACCCTATTTGTATATGAAGTAGTGAATGCTTCTGGTTATATTTATTATTTCTAAATTGACTGCTCTATGTATTAAAACAGTTCATTTATTTTCTGTTTGGCTATTTCGAATTCACAGAGGGTGTTTTCAAACCAAAGTAGCTAAATATTTGTAAAAGTATGGTATAACAATGAATCTAATATTATGTTACAACAACATTTAACGTACTAATTTTTGCTTTAATTTCATTTAAATTTTGCAGTTTTATTTCCATTTCCATTCCTGCCCATTTAATTTACATTTCAATGCATTTCTTTCTTTATTTTTATATTAATTTACTTAGTTTTTTCCCCCATGAATGTTGCGGGTACACTTGGTGATATCATGATGAACAGTGATTGAAAATCATTGATTTAGAGGATATATTACACTTACTAAGTCTTTTCAGTTTTTTTTAAAAGAAAGTTAATTTTAATAAACATTTCAATGTGTTGCATTCTTTATTTCAGTTGTGAAATAAATACGTAACACTTCTACATGAGCTCTATTTATAAAAAAGAAAACTTAAAATTATTTAAGAAATCACGTTAAATCTGCAGGTTTTATTTTACTTATGAGTGTTCAAACGTTGTCGTTTAGTACGTATATTATTGAAATAAAATGTGCTCCTTAAAACTAGAAAAAAAATGTGAATTGCAGTTTGGAACAGAAATTTAAATAATATTGTATTTCAACGTAGACATTCAACAATGTGTCTTTGCTATATTGAGAAAAAAAAATTCCACTTCTTCAAACTTCAAAAATGCTTTCAAAACCAAGATCTTAAAAAGCATTTTACCCATCTATCATTAACAACCAGGGAGCTGAACTTGTCTCAGACAGACATGTAGTAAATTTTTCTTTCAGGTTTCCTTCGTAATTTCATATGCATACAAAACAAGTTGGGAATTTTATCATTCCTTTGTACTCTTTAATAGTAAATGTTTAAAATAGCTTATTACGAAAGTCTATTAGGATTACTAGCGTAAGAGAGTTATATCAGAACAGTTTCCTCTAACACAATAAATATTTGTATAAAACACTTCGTATTGCTCAGCGATTGAGAAATTAAAGTAAACTACTTTTTATTTCTTTGCGTCGATATCACAATTTATGTGATTATTTTTCAACAATATAAATATAGTCATCATTAATATGTTTTAAATCTAATAACTAGTACTGATATATACGAAATATATGTTTTATATATCACTTTTATATCTAAAAAAGTTTCTTTCATCTATTGTTTTCGCTGGTTAGTTGTCGAATTCGGTAACTAGTTTTTTTATCATTTATAACTTTCCAAGAGTTCCCATGCGGAAAACGTAGTAAAGTCAACAGTCTTTGCAATAAATCAGATTCTTTTCTAATGCTTAAATAAGGAGATGAAAAAAAATATATAGAAAGGATTAACATTTTACTCTGAAAGATCTACGTGTCTTTATACATTCAATGATATACTTCACTTCCTTTTTACAATAAAAATGAAGATGCATATAAAGCTACTTTTATTACTTCAAAAAGCAGTAAAAAATATTTTTCTGGCCGAATCCTGTGTTAGAGAAAAAAGATGACATGCAAGTACGTGCGCAAATTATGTTTGAAAACCTTGATGTCTCTAAGACGGTTTTTAAAACCTTTATCACGTTACACAGTACAGTTTCGCATCATGAGCTGCAAAATATCTTTAAAATGTGTTGGGTTTTGTCAATTTTTTCCCACACTTTTTTTCTTTTAAGTTCAGCTGCGATGTAATTAAATTAAACATTACGCCAAAAGGTTCTTGAACTCAAAAAATAAGATCGACTTTCTAAAGCATTCAAAAGAAATCTACTGGTCCTTTAATATACTCCTTTACATGAAACTTCGTAGAACGGAAGAAAAATGAAATCTTTTATTTTTTCTTAAAACATTTTTGGTTATTGCTAAATTGATATGCACAATAGAAAGGCATGAAAATTTATGAAATATAATCATCAAATAGAAGAGTTAAATTATTCCCTTATTATGTTCCGAGTGTATATTTTTCTCATACAACACGAGATGAATGTTAATGTAATTACCTATCTCGAAGAATAATTACAATTACGTGTGTTCATTACACATGAAGCAGAAGTGTTTCAGCAAACTACCTTAGTTCCTGATCTGAATAAACTTTTACTTGCACAGCGTAACAAATTATATTCGCTGAAAAATGAATCATCTTTGCTCTGAAGTCCCAACTAATTAATTACAAGAGCTGTTCTGTCATCCCATTGGGTATTTCAACTTTGGGGAATAAGAGACAATTTTGTGTTCTACACCCTCAGGGTAACACACAGAAAACTGCAATTTTTGGAATCCATAATTATAACATAGATTGCTAATTTCGCAAATTATCTCTTTTAGCATTTCAGAAATTGCTGATAAGTGATCAAATAGGTAATCAAAGAAAACAAACCACTTATGAAATTATTTCTTATTCCAAAGAACTTTAAAATACCTAATTTGTTTCCGTTATCGTAAATCATTTATTTTTGAGAAGTTATAGAAGATTTAAATGTGATAGGTTATGGATGAAAAAAAACATATAACTAACCTAAATATCGCCTTGCATTCATTTAGTTACAAATATGGGAAAGAATACTATCAGCATTTCCGTTGCAAAATATTATTTAAATTCTGCTAGACATAATTTTTTCTACAAACAAAATTTAATCACTTTATTTTAAATAATGGAAGTAGCACGGAACAACAAATTAACCTTTTTTAATGTTACAAATGAATGCTCATTGCAATTTACAGTACAGCAAAGTTTTATTAACACGAAACAAAAAATTATAACTTGATAGGAATCAAGACTGCGTTATTGAATACTTCAGCAGTATTTGGAAAGAAAACAAAGACATTAGAAAACAAATATGATGCAGGGAAATGCCCAAATTGAGAGAAACTCTCTTTCGTTAGAAAGAAACTACCTCGCTTCTTTTATATTCGAACCAATGTTTCTAAAATTTTTTCAGTTGATCTCGTGCCAAACAACTTCTTTATATCTAGTTTTCGAAATGCGTTAAGACCTTTATAGCGTTGTAAATACGATTTAGTAAGAGTTGTTTGATACTAACATGTAGTAATATGCTTTGTCTCTTGGTCCGGCTACTGCTCAAGCCAAAATATTAATATTCTGCTAATTATTTCCATTTTTAATATGGCTTCATATTTCGTAAGAGTTTTCAGTTTTAGTCATGATAAAATCTGAATATAGTGTAAATTTATAAATTAAAAGTCAGCTGTATGGATGATTTATTTACGTTTTGCTATTCGTTGCGAAAAAGTACAAAACAGAATTTTCAAATCAAATCAAGACTTACCTATAGACAAAAAGCACTAAAATGTAATTAAGTACTAATATATATTTTAGTTCTGAATTTTATTTATAATGACTCATTACTACTAAATATAATTAGTCGTAAAATTTAGTAGTAAAATGAAAGACAAATATTTTTGCTAAGATCAAATAATTTTGATATCCCTTGCAATTGGCAAAAAGCCAAGAAATGAAAGAATCAAAACTCTTGATTCATACCTAGGAAGAACATAGTCTCCAAAAAGATAATTTTTCATTCAAAATCTGAAGTCATTATAAATAAAATTCAGAACTAAAAACAGCTACCCAATGCTGGCTTATGTAGAAAGCAAATTTGATACAACTAACAATTATATTAATTCATGAAATTTCTCATAAAATTTCAACATACTGAGTATATTAAAAAGCAAAACTGAGAATTCAATCATACTTGTATGTTAATTCACTTATGATATATGAGAGAATGCACCTTTTCGAAATAAAGTGCATCACTTGCTTTGAAGAAATTGAGACAGACCAACCCAAAGCCTGATATAAACGTCATATTTTCATACTATACTTTTTCTAGATTCTTTTACAGTAATTGATCATTTATGATATTTCATAACTAACTATGAGTTACTTCATTGCATATTTCTGATATTACAGAATAAAGCTAATGACATTAAGCATAAGGAAACGTCTAGTAATACAGTAGTTAATATCTAGTAATATCAGATTTATCTAACATTATTTGGGTCTTTAACTTAATTAAATTTCCCATAATATACAGATACAGAAATCCAATTTTTTCGAATTTTATCAAAATTTTGCACTTCTTTGATTTCTTCTTTTCTAAATAAATATTCCCCAATTTTTTGCAGTATTTTAAACTTTTCCAAAACAAAATGATAATGAAAAGGAAAATGTATTTCCTTTTTCAGCTGACCATTTCAGACAGAATATCAGGCAAAAGTCGCTTACATACCCGAAGGCCATAGATGATACCTAAATGGATGTAATCAGGGGATGTATAGACTTAAACCTTCCTACATTCTGAACAACTAATCGCAAATCTGATTATTCCTTTCACCCCGTTACTTAAATTAACTTCAAACCGTGCAGGTTTACCTTGAAGCTTCAGGGTGAGGCTGGTCAGAGATTAAGAGACTTCCCTAATCTGTAGGGATCATACTTGTAAAACTCATAACTGCAACAAGAATGAGATTTGCCTGTATGTCTATTGTTCAATGGGTTGTCTTATCCGTAGATCTGTAGTTTTTGTTCATTTGAATCTAGAAATCTCGAGTTCGGCTTATTCTAATAGTAAGGGAGATAAAGGGTTAAAACGTTTCTCTCGCTGTAGTTGAAGACTTTGGATGAGTGATACTAATCTCTTGATCTGATTTCTGCTTCACAGAAAGTCGGCGAAACGTATTTTAAATTCCATAAGGTATGGGGATATTAAAAAAAAAACCTGACTACCAACACGGGAGGAGGAGGCAAAATCTTTTTCATGCTTAAAAGCAAAAATGCTTTTTCATATTTCATCTTTCTCATGCTTTTTAAATCTTTTTTCATGCATTAAAAAAGAAATTAGTGACACTGCATTCAAAGCTGAAAGAAAGCTGTTCTCCCTTGGAAATATTTTGTCTTAATCTTTTCTAGATTTGAAACGAACTATACAAGAAAATTAAATTCGCCATGACGGGTAGTGGAATGCATTTCCACAACCCTGACCATAAAAAGATTTTCCATTTGCTGCTGCAACTGATGGCAGTAACGATTCTGATACATCATTGCACAATTTTATTAGTCAACAAATCCATAATGATTGACTGTATGAGGACGGGTTTCAGAAATGTTTTCCCAGGCGCGAGAATTTCTAGTTCTGAACTGTTGGTCCTATTTCTTACGGTTAAGGAGAAGTTTATGGTGGGGAAGGAGGTAAAAAAATATTATAGAGCACGAAACCCTTAGTTTGCTGCGAGTTATGATAATGTGTCACATTTGGTCGTATTTGCTCTTTTCACTTAGGAATGTTTGTGGAGATACAAATGGTGGAGATCAAAACCCTCATGTTACTTTATGATAAAAGGAAACATGACAACTTTCATTATTCTATACAAATTTCTAAATAAAGTTAACAATGATTATTTCGAGAGAAATTTTATTGTGTTTAGCAACTTTAAAAAGAAGGTATATTTTGCTGAATACATATACGTAATTGGTCACAAATGTTACTATGCGAATAACTAGTTACTATGAAATAATTATGTATTCAATACTTACCAATCAATTGTCATCATAATATCCAGATATATTTACTCATCAGTTAAGAATGAATTTCTCAGTATGCGTTCTCAGTATGCAATTTGACCATTTTGTTCTAAGGAACAAAAGAGTAAAAAAAAGGGAGTCGAAGACGGAGGTTAGGAAATTTTGCAACATTTTTGAGCTCCGGTAAAAAGTAGCTGCTCCGGGAAGCTTCATTCTGGCTCCAGCTCCCAAAGTCCTGCTATGTAGTGAACAAATCATTTCAGTTACATCAAAGCTGAAAATCAAAGTCAATCAGCGACGTTTCTTCCTTTTGTTTGCGAAATCAGAACTAGGTAACAAGTGTTCTGGACACTGATATATATATACTTATTTTTCACTAGGGTGAATCCCCGTTCTCCGTCAGGGTCAGAGGAACCACCAAGGGATAAAACTATTCTATACGTAAGTGATACCTTTGAATAATAATAGAAAATATGATATTTTTTTAGCTTTTCGTTATGGTCGTAAAAGAAACATGTTGAATTCAACCTTTCGGTATGCATCATCATCATCATCATCATCATCAATCTTCCTGTTGAAGCTTGTTTTATATCAGAACCGGCCAGACATAGACCCGAATTCATCTCGATAAAGCATTAATTTATGTAGGATCATATATCAGAAATATCACCGTAAACACAATGTTCCCCACGCATAGACGATCAACATGAAGGTCGATTTTTCTGAGAAAAACCAGGTGGTAAATCCTGGCTTTCAATTTTAAACAATTTTAATAAGAAAATATTGGAAATGTAATGAGAATTTTATTCTTTGTATTGTTGTATAAAAATTAAAGAACATTGCAGGCAGTCACCGGTTAAGAGAGCAGTAGCAAGGGACCAAAACCACCTGGAAGACGGCTGCTTTTAAGCTCGAATCAAGAGTAAGTCAGATATTTCTAATCATTAAATTTATCAGTCTTTTGTCACAGCTCCTCTCTCGATCTTGACAAGATCAAATCAAAAAGGAAAAAAAAAAAGAAATTCCTGAAATTATTAAAACCTTTAACGTTAGTTTCAAAAAATAACGCCCAAGCTCACACTCCCAAGATTTAAAGTGCAAGCAAAGTCCCAGGTCTCTGGATTTTGTGGATTTATGAGTTGTTGCACTGACACATATACAGAAACCTCTTTCATGTCACGATTACACAAACAGTCATTTCTCATTAACTCATTTAAAAAAATAAGTAAATTATTTTTTTAATATTTATTTCCTGTAGGGCCCTAGTAGTAGAAAATAAACCTAAAGCATAACAGTGGTGCAATCAGTCACTGAATTCGTATTCACTTAAAAGGAAGATAGGGCGCTGGCAATCTTGTCGAATTGGTAAATTAGTCGAATCTTGTCGAATAGGTAACCTATTTTCCTTTGAAGCGAATATGATTCAGTGACCGATTGCACCACTGATATGCTGTTGGTTTATTTTCTACTTTTTAGGGCCCTATAGGATGATAGGTATATTTTTCTAATTTTTTAATTTATTTATTTTTTGTCAACAAAAACACCTACTTACATAAACTTTCATTTGATATACGAGACATAAAAATAGAGCACATTTCCCCCTTTTCAATTCATGTTTAAGGTACCCCACAGCATTCGACACGTCACAAACTTTAATTTGAGATACGACTCGTTAAAGTCGAACCCCATGAAAATTCGCCCGAACTCCTTTTATCAGGGGCCGAAGAGTGGGGGCAAAATTCAAAATAGTTTACGACCGTCATTATACGAGCTTTCATTTGACACCTAACTCATGACTCTAGGCCCTCGCGTTCCGATTATATAGTAGAAAGACTTATGTTTACCATTTTTAGGGAGAATTTTTATGACCTACGATACTCCGTGCGTCACAAGCTTTCATTAGACACATAGCTCGTTACTTTCTGCTCTCTCATTCAGGAGACATATGGAAACAATCATTTTTAATTCCCTGCCTATTTTAGGGGAGAAAAAAGCGTGGGGGGTTAAATTTTCATGGCCTACGACATTCTCCGCGTCGGAAGCTTTCATTCGACGTAGTGCTTGTTACTTTCGGCCTTCGCGTTCTGGAGTTATAGCTTAAGAACAGTTTTCACACTTCCACCTTTTTAGGAAGAAAGCACGGGGTCAATTTTTTTTATAGCCTATGACACTCCCCGCGTCACAAGCTTTCATTTGGCACATAAATCATTAACTCTCCATCGCGTTCAAAAGATATAGTGGAACAACTTTTGTCAAACCGACCGAACGACCAACCGACAAATGTCAAAGCCAAAATCAATAGGAAGATAGATAAAAAAGACAATTTTATCATTTTGTTGTCTTGTCTATCCGTCTGTGAATATTAAGTTTTCGTTCGGTTTTTTTCGAAAAATAAATGAAAAGATTTCGTCATGCTGAATAAACAATATAAATTAGTATTATTCGCTTTGTTATAATCTTCCACTGTTTTAATTTTCACCATTAAAGGAAAATGTTTTTGAACATTGTAAAACTTAAACATAACAGTTTATGATGCTAAAAATACGAAATGGTGGCCTGAAAGTGGTCAAGGGTTAATACTGACAGCAGCGATTTCTCCTCTTCCTCCCCAGGGGAGAGGAGGAGATACCTGTCATTTTAAGTTGAAAAATGAGAAATTAGTTTTGGTTCTATAGGTACTAGTAAAATATTACCATTAGCAATCTTCTTAAATTTATATATTTTTTTGAAAAAGGGGAAATAGGTACGCAGAAGATAGAGCGTTGTCGGGCTTCTCCTAGTTTGTCATATAACATACAAACACATAAAACACATACAGCAATACACAGCCATGCTTACTCGGGACTCGAACCCAGACCCGGAACATGCAATGCCAACGAATATCACTGCGCCACCGATGTGGCACTATCACAACTATTCATTAATTTGAATTTCCACTGATAGAGAGTGTCAAAGTTAGAAAAAGCAATCTTAACTGTTTTTTAAAATAACATTCCCCAGAAGAGATTTTCTTTTTGGTTATTAGCTCCTTTAAAGAGAAACAAGCTATTTATCTTCACTTTATCAACTATCTATCTATGATCATAGTTCTGACGTAAGTTTGAATGTCCCTTTACTGAATGTGTAAATCAAAATATCATATGCAGTTTTTTTATTTTAGGAGATAAATTAACAATTTTCTTTAGGCTGGATAAATACTAATAGATTATTAGTATTTACATATTTCGAATTTTACAATAGTTCCAATGGCCATTTATAGTCATTTTTTCAGGTTAGGTGACCACGGCTACCACTCATTGGGAACTGAAAACAAATTGTGAACTTTCTTTTCTTTGAGCGAAAGTCTTGTCGGAGGATTTGGGGACGCCATTCGTCTTCCACAACCCAAACATAATCATCGATCTTTCTGGGAGTTGTATAGTAACAAAATCACGTCTTATCACCTGCGACAATGTCTGTTAATCGTTTGGTGCCACTAGGTTCAAACATTGCCAGCATCTCCTTTCACGAGTCGACTCTAGCCTTTGTTGCTCTTCTGTCAGTTTGTGAAGTACCCATTTGGCACAGGTCTATAGGAACTTTAAATGTTGATGAATAATTGTTTCCACACGACCAATCGATACACTGACATCTAAACTTATTACCTGAATTGTGATGTGTGGGTTTTCCTTAATGAGTTCACGAACAGCAGCAATGAATCTCCCTGCACGGGGAAAGTCTTCGAAACTCTGCAGTCCTCTGAATTTGCGCATCCATCCCGTAATAGTGCCTTATGGACAGGCATGATCTCCATTCAAGAGAAAGATTTTGGCCTTAAATGGACTGGAGATACGAAAATTTCTGATTTAGATTATGCTGATGATTTAGCCCTTTTGGCAAATGATGTTGATGAGATGAACTCTTTCATTCGAGCTGTTGATGAGACTGGTAGTAGAGTAGGTTTGGTTATAAACAGAGAGAAAACTAAAGTGATGAAAATTGGTCAGGCAGGCTGTGATTCAGTTAATCTGAATGGTTGCAGTCTTGAGCAGGTGTCACAGTTTAATTATCTTGGGAGCTATGTTAACAGACGAATAGGGATTGCTGCCGGGACTTTTAAGAATCTATGGAGAGTGTGGAGAAATAGGCGTATACACCTAAAGACTGAAATTAGACTGTATAATTGTTTGGTTCTGTCTAGGGTTATTTATGGTAGTGAAGCTTGGACACTTGTAAATAAGATAACAGGAAACTAGATGCTTCTGATTCCAGATGCTTATGCAGTATCTTGGGCATTAGGTGGTTCAACTTTGTAACTAATGATGAGGTTAGGCAAAGGAGTCGGCAACCTCCTTTAAGCAGCATATTGTGCAGAGAGAGACTCCGCTGGTTTGGCCACGTTGCCCGTATGAATAATTATAGATTGGCGAATAGGGTTATGAACAGTGTGCCTAAAGGCCTAAGAAGGAAGGGGAGACCTAGGATGCGGTGGGCAGACAATGTCAAACAGGACCTTGTAGAATTGGTGTGCAGTGGCCTGATGCAGTAGATGTAGCTCAGGATAGACTTCCTTGGAGAACTAAATTGCACGGTCTGGTTGGACCTCCGTAGCCCATGGCTGCTTGATGATGATGATGATGATGATGATGATGATGATGATGATGATGATGATGATGATGATGATGATGATGATGATGATGATGATGTATTGTATCAAAGTGTTTGATAAAATAAGTTTGTATTTTAGAACTTTGTGTAAAGAATTCTTTCACTATTCTTCAGTTTTGTATGTTTCTTAAGACTGGCATTGCTGTTGTTAAATATTGAAACTTCCATAACTCATTAAACACTGAACGAATATTGTTGAAAATCGAGATATTGATTTATTTGATTGAGATCTTTATTTGCAATTACATTTTTAAAAACAAAAAAAAATTATTTTTGAAGTTATAGATCTTTGACGTTAGCTTCCCATTGACTTAACATAGAGATTTTCTTTAATTTATGGAAATCAGTGCACATGGTGAAGAGTGGTATAACAGTCAAAAATATGTTTACGTAATAATTTGAATGGTTTCTATTGAATATTTCGCAAATCTACATGATAATGTCTCAAGTTGTTTTTTAATGGTAATGAATACTTCTGTTACAAACAATAGACGAAACAAAATCGAATGACATAAGTTGATACGTAACTTAACCATAGACGATACGGAAAGTAGTCATCTTATGTATTATTAGAATCATAGTGCTGTTAGAAATCTTATTGACTTAATTATGAATGTGTAAAACACAATATCATAATGAATAATTCAATAAACACTATATTTTTTCCATAAATTTATACGTCACTGTGTGTGATCAGTTATATATTAATGTCCAGTGAGCGTTGCAACTAGAATATCTATCATCAGCTAATAAAGCTGAAACTTTGAACTATCAATTATCAATTCTACCTCGTGGTGAGAGAGGCGACTTGAGAGTTTAAATAGCCCATATAAATAGTAAAATATATCTGTTTATAATAAAATGATAGGCATACGACATGGCAAAAATGTTTTTGTATCAAACAAAAGCGCACAGACAAATAAATATTCCACAAGCGTAAGAAAAAGAAACATATTTCCGCAGGAGTTTTAGCTTTTGATAAGCTGCTCATGATTTGTTTATATTGTTCTCGAAGAGTAAATAAAACAAAATTAAAAATAAAAGAAAACAGTCATTGATTTTTTTAATAAGAGAAACGGCGTGGAGAAACACATACAGAGATAGTATGAAAAAACTGCAATAATGGTTGTCACAAGACACAAAGGACCGTTGCCTTCACGTCGGTGCTAAAATATGTTCAGCGTATGAGTGTTTCAGCCTATTCGCTTAACCCTCTGAAATGGGCCCCTCGTGGCCGATTATGTCTTTCCTTCATATCCCCTTCGTAATGCCTTGTCACTCGACGAATGGATGTATTTGTACTATGTAAAAGTTGCGCTTTTTTTCTCCCGCACTTTGTTCTCTTTACCATGTACAATATAATTTCTCCTTTTTCGTATTTGCTTTGTTATGACTGATAGTGTGCATTCAATTTATATACGCACTTCACGTATTATTTATTTGTATGTTTGCGTGTTTTTTTATTAAAGTTCTAAACATTAGTGTGCATAACTTACAATCCACAACACCTTAGATATGAAAGTGTATACTTTTAAAATCTTTAAGGAATGGTTAATTTCACATTCATGTTTGTGGTCTTTTATCTTTGTACCTGAATACATCAAAAACAGAAATCTATTTAATCAAATTTCAGGAGAGGAGTAAAAGCGTAGTCTTTTGAGGGACTTTTTAATTTCAGCGGTAAATTCTTTAAAGGTAATGGCACAGAATTACTTTAAAGTCAGGTTACAGTATGTGTTCAAATTTCAACGGTATTACTTTTCACAGGGAAGAATAGAAATATTTTGTTTTACAGCAGAAATGAGCTGAGTTACATGATTCCGTTAAAAATCAGCTCACAAGTAATAAAGAAAAAAACTACTGGAAAATGGAAAAGAGACTCAATCGAAAACTTTTATTTCACGTCCCGTGGCCGAGTGGTTAGCGCGCTTGGCTACTGATCTAAGGGACCTGGGTTCGAGCCCCGGGTAAAGCATGGATGTATGTTTCGTTTTTCTGCTGAGGTCCTGCCATCCTCACAGATCTTCTACTGTGGCATATAAACTGACAGGCTCCTGTTAGAACTCTGTGGCAAGCAGCTGCTTAAGGGGGTATTTATTTATTTTATTTTACATGAAGGAAGAAGGCGCTTCACAAAGTAAAATGTGATTGATGATCGTTCCTTTTATGAAATTGAATGAAAGATTCTAAACGCTTGTCTCTAGCAGTGGAGTATAAAAATAATTTAAAATATTAATAACATATGTACCTTCAATTGACATAGGATTGAAAATAAATGAACAAAACGAACATAACTAAATGCAAATAAAAGATTATTTAAAAGTAAAACGACCAAAAAAAGAGAGCTGCGATTAAGCTTTTCAGGTATTTAGTCAAATAAAGCCTCAGAGTACATTTCAATCGAAATAGTCTAAAACTCAGTAGAAATTTCAATATTTTTAGAAGATCAAGAAATTTGAAAATCTCAGTGGTAGATGAAAGGTTTCGATATAACTGATATAATGCGGCTTAGTCACTTTACAAATGGACTACATAATAAAACAAATATTAAATATCCCCTCAAGCAGCTGCTTGTTAGAGAGATCTCACATGAGTCTGTCAGTTTATACACCATAGTAGAAGATCTGTGAGGATGGTGGGACCTCAGGAGAAAAACGATACTTACATCCATGCCTTTTCTGGGGCTCGAACCCGAGGTCCCTTAGATCAGTAGCCAAGCGCGCTAATCACTCACTCATAGTTAACAATTATTACGCTATACAAGTAAATATGTTGAAATGGGTATAGAGGAAAAACCTTTTAGCTGGTGGGATACGAACCCAGGAAGACTCATTATTAGATCATTTGAGCTCTTCTCATAAGTCACTTTCTTTAAGTTGTGATTTTAATTTTTCATTTTGGAGTTTAAGCCATCACATACATATTGCAAGGATCAAGATTATATTGCAAAAGATTATTTGTCAACAATATGGTACAAAATTGAAACTGATAGTAGGGATTCCATATATCCTCCTTTTTTTATATCATGTCCTCCTGGAATTTTGAAAAAAACATGAAATGTATTCTTTTGTTTTGTATAAACTCGTGTTTGAAGCTAAAATTAAAGCTTTTTTGTACTTTATTTCTTCAAATTTCTTGAACTTATGAGTGTAATATAATTTACTGTTAACTATGAAATAATTTACTGTAAATGTAAATCGCGAATGCTAAATTTTGTTAATGTTATAAAAGCCATTATTTTTTGAATTCTCAATATTAGCAATTTAAAAGCCAGTTGATAAAAGTATGAATTTTGGAAAATAACTTTAAAATTTATCATTGCCCAGGATAGATGAGGCTATGAAAGTTTGCATCATTTTTTTTTTATTTGTAATATAAAGGAGAGCGATGGATTCAAGAAACTACTCCTAATTTGCACAAGTCTTATCATACAAGTAAATTCCCTACCAAGACCGAAATCACTGCAGACCACTACCACAGTCAGAGTTAATATAAGTACATAAAAGTTTGCTTCTGGAAGAGTAACAAGTCCATAACCATTAAGCCCGTTAAGGCCAAATAAATATTGATTGCTTATATAATATGAATAAAAATGACCACGTCATATATTTTGAAGTATACTGAATAATTAATATTATGCTTTTTTCTGGCTGAACTGTAAGTCGGTACTTGAAATAAAACTTAGTATGAAAAAAACTTATTTTATTTCACAAATTTAAAACATGTTCTCCTTTGTCTTCCATTTCTAGCTGTTCTGCCTTGCTTTTTTTCACTGACCAATGATTTGTCAGTCATCTATGAGAACTGTTGAAGCGTTGCCACTGGCTTATAACTTTATAAAGTAGAGTAGAATCACTCGAAATTGTTGCTTCGAAGACTGGCAGTAGTCGTCTGTTTCCAGTCATGTGATCTGCTGCACGTACCAAATAAAAAAAAAACGATGTCAAGGTCTCCTGAGATGTAACAGTTGTTCCACTTGTCAATCTTATACTGTAAAGATATTTTACAAGTGGTTTTATGAATTTGTTTTTCTCCTATACCACCAGGCACAAGATGACCGTCACCCTTTTGCCAATCCTAAAAGTACCAAATTAAAGCATTAGAAGTATATTCTTGTTTTTAGTTTGTCAAAAGCATGTCATGCTCTCAATGTATTCATAATCCGTCTAAATGAATATTGCAATTTCTAAATAATTTATTGCAAGTACTTAGTTATTGCGCTAATGTGGCGCCCATGCTGCTGAGATCCTTACTCTTGTTTTACGTTCCATTTAAGCGGATGACAGTCTTATAAACTTTATTTTTCTTAAGGAGGAAGTATTTCACTATTAACATTTATCAAGACTTGAAACACTCTATTCCTTTAATTGTATGTGCCCCATTAAACCCCAAGTAATCAAGGCTAAAACTTCGTAATAGAGCAATATCTCAATCACATTTGAATGAGCGCTAATCAAAGTAGAGGCAGAAATAAAACGTTAAAGCTTTTGAACTAACTAAAAATTTCTTATAATTTTCAAAAAATCCCAATATATCATCCACCAAAAACAATAATATTTTTATTTAGGTAATATGATTCACCAGTAAATGAATAACAGGTGCATTAAAGCCTTTGTTTCATATTTTACTAATGTAACTTGACTTAAAACAGAACAGAGGAAGAAATCTCAAATAATCGAGAAGGAAAAGATTTATTTCTGAGCAGTACTATTTTAAAATTCCGTTGCTCAGTAAAAGCTTAATCCATTTTTTAACGTTTCTGTCATAAAATCTTGAATGATCTGATCTGATCAATAAATGTGATTTCAGATTCACCTTACTAGTCCTTGCAATAATTAATGTTAAGGCAACTCGTTGCAATATTTAAGAATTTAAAAAATCTTACTAAACGTCCACATTTTTCCGTTTAATATGGCAAATGTAATAAATATAACTTTAACAGTTATCAAATGTGTATAAATCTGAAACATTGTATATTTGTACAATACATATAAACCCAAGATCGTGGTATTGTGTCTAAGAAAATAATTCCCAGGTAGTTTATTGTTTCTTTCTGACTTCAACGTTTTACTAAAGTGATTTCTTGATATTAAATATCTTCCTCTTTCGTTTTTTACCTTTTTTTTTTCTTTCCGGAAAATTTCACAGTGCTATCGTCGTTTTTATAGAGAACTCCCTGGTGTCTTTTTTTTCATTCCTCTTCAAGTAACAGCAAAGAAATACAAGAATTTAGAAGGACGTTATTGCTCAACAGGAGCGCATAATTTTCGTGATATCTCCACGACACACCCATATCCAGAGACCAATAAATATTCACGCTGAAGATGCACACGAAGAACACCATCCGTTCAATCCGCTCCTCATCTGCAGTATCACCCATCCAGCCGTAGCCAGAAGCTTTGCACTAAATCATCCTCCATTTTCTAGCTTCTACGCGCCTTTATGCTACGCAGACCAAGAAGACCTTCTAAGGTTACTAGTGCCAGTCGAACGCAATTTTCAGCGGCCTTTCCGTAGCTTAGGATGCCAGCAGGAATACCAAATTTATAGTTGCCGCGGGGGGTTACGGGATCGATTGGTGGGCCATGCGTCCCGCAAGTCGAGACTGACAGGAAACCCTAACAGCAACCTGGTGCCTGGAGTGATATTTTATATGCCGCGCGCTTTTTATACGAATCCCTCCCTCTGCGAGTCGTCATCAAAAGAAGCGATTCCCTCCTTACAAAAAGGGGTGAAAAACTTCAAACCATCAACTATTTGGTGGAGAGAGCTGTATATTTCACACTAAAGGTGATAGATTGTTCGAAATATCGATAGCTGTGTCGCTTCTTCTTCGAAAATTTTACTGCATTCTTTAAATAAATCCGCGAAAATCCAATGGCTATATATCTCTTATCCCTTTTCAGTCAGCCACACTCCAAAATATAATATTTTCAACCTCCTTTTGCACTTTTTTTTTTTTGCTAAGGGAGTCAGTGCTTGGCTAAGCAGACTTTGTATAGAGTGCTCAGAGAGTGCAGCATTCTTCAAAACAGCATTTCAGCAGCATATTTCATCTGCTTCTAAACAAATATATCTCCCTCTAGGAAAAATAAAAGAAATAATCCTTATCAATATTAGATAATATCGTCTCCAATCGCGGTGAATCACCACTTGCATCAAACTCTGTCTGTTTTATTTATCTTGGAACGTATTGAGCACTCAGTGTGAATAAAGTTTGGTCTTCAAAACTTGAAAACATAGCGTTCTGCCAAAAAGTACCTGTTCTGTCCATATAACTACTTTGGTCATCTATTGGCTGTACAGTTCTGTAAAGAAACTTAAGCTTCATTTTAACCGAAAGACTACTATTTCCGATTCCAATACATCAAACTAATTTCTCTTACTTTAGACAATATGTATATTAAATGAATGAGTCAATTTTACTGCATTAAAAGCGATATTTTAACGCTAATATATAATTCTGCCATTAAAAGAAGCCTTGACGAAGATCACCTTTACGTTAATGGATTAGTGTTGGGTGCGGAGGCTAATCACAGGAGAAAGGATCGTCTGAATTAGTGCAGAGATCGTGTGACGTGTACTCAAAAACAATGAAGATATATATATATTGTCCACAGATGAGTCCAGATTTGTACTCTAGAAAGATTTGCAATGTGGCATGATATGAAAAGCACCAAGAAAAAAATTAATCTACAAACATCATCAGACGGGATTCCTTTGTTAAATGTAGTGTTATGGTTTGGGCAGGCATTCCCTGGATGATCGTACCGGCAACTGTGCTCTTCCTGATAGCAACACCATGATGACATTTCATACAGGAATTATGATCTGGAGCATTATGTGTGACCTTCCTATTCTATTCTGGTGCAATAGGAGATGTATCGTATAGGACGATCCAGGAGCTTTAATGTGTTCGGACTAATCAATTTGCAATTGTCGGAAGAATATTGAAATATATAAAATCAATTTGCAATTGTCGAATAATATCAATGTTCAGACGAATCATTTGTCATTATTATGCAAATCATTCCATTAATATCCTCATTATCTTAATGAGTCGTGTAGTGCCTACAGGTTTGCTCACAGCAGGTGTTATCTAATTCCGTTATGAACTCATTTAGATATAATTATGGACTCTACTGTTGTCATCCTTGGATTTTACAGTGCAGATCCGTTAGATTGCTGTACACTTTGGATCCCATTAAAACATATCTTGAACAGGTGTATTATATATGTCACCGGCAAAGTTTGAAATCCGGCATTCTATAGAATGCCTAGGCATTGTATATAATGCCTAAAACTAGCCGGCAATGTATGAAACGATTCATATTTCACACATTTCCTAGGCATTCTATAGAATGCCAAAAGGCAAATCGGCAAGTATAAAATACTCCCGGCAGTGATGTTTAATGTCGCAATGCGAGTCACGTGACTCTCGACGCTCGCCTCAAACAGAGAGCCAGAGCACTCAGTACAATTCGAATTCACCAGTAAATGTTCCCCTGGGTCCCCTATAGGCTCACCCTGATTGCCAGATCCACCAGTCCCTAGTTTCGGTGAAAACGAGCGCCGTAGTTGGTCACTTTGGACACCAAAAAGACACCCTTCCATTCGGAAAAGCGTCCCCTAGCGTTGTAAGAGTGTAAAAGAGGGTTGCCTCAATAGGGATCCCAAAGTTTGAGAACCCTAGCTTCCATAGAAAGAGAGTTAAGGTCAAAAAACAGATTAAAAAAGTCATCAAAAACGACATATCACAAGCATCTCGGAACTCCACTGAAATAGATTTGACAAGTAGTAACTTGAAATACGAGTATCCTAACTCGAATTGCAAACTTCGAATATTCAACACTTTACTAATTCGTTCTCACTTGGCTTTACCTCATTTGGGACATTTTTTATAATGCGGACGACAGATTCATTACAGGTTATGATGTTAATATTTCTGGCAGTAGTTCAGAATGGTATTTTTCTTTTTTTTGTAGAAAAATCCCGTATCTTATATTTTGTACTTCTTACATTTTCACATGCATCTTTTCAATAAAAGCCTTTTTCATACTTTGCCGAAATAGTATTTGTCATTCTATATAATGCCTAGGTATTCTATACAATGCCTAGGGAAAGTATGTAATAATTCTCATATTTCATCATTACCTAAAAGCGCCGGGTATTCTATAGATGCCGACTTTTCATACCTTGCCGGTAACATATATACTACAACAGATATAAAAATTGAATGGCCAAATTATAATATACAGCTACATAATAACCTGTTGCTCCACCCTTTGCTCTCAAAACATCAGCCAGACGTCTTCGAAAGTACTCAATGAAGAGTTGAAAGCACGGAGGTTGTATTGCCACCCATGAAGTCTGTCGTAGAGCCTGCCATAGAGCATCCACAGTTGCCGGTGGGGGTTGGCAGGCTCGAACAGATTTTTCCAATTCTCCCACAAATTCTCAATGGGGTTGAGGTCTGGCGATTGAAGGTGGTCATTCGTGTGTGGCAAACTCACTTGAATGCTCTTGGAGTTAACTGGTCGCCACTCGGGAAGTATGTAGTGTGGAGTTGTCCTGTTGAAAGATGGCGTGATGGTGTGGAAAGAATGGTTATGAACGGGTGTAGATGGTCGGAAAGGATGTTCGCGTACCTTGTGCAGGTGATCGAAGTCTCTACAAGTACGAGAGGGCCAGAGAAAGCTCATGCAAATGCACCCCAAACTATTTCACCGCCTCTACCTGGCTATATAACTCCAACTTGGCAAGCTGGGTCCATCGCGTGGTGTGGTTTACACCACACACGAACCCTTCCATAGGAGTATCGAGTTGAAACCGTGATTCATCAGACCAGATGATGTGTTTCCAGTCCTCCGCATTTCAGTTGCGATAGGCTTTTGCTAACTGTAGCCTAATCTTTCGATGCCGTGTGGTCAACAAGAGGACACAATGTGGACGTCGACTGCAAGGCATCGAAAGACAGTGGCAGAAGACAGAATGCAATGAGAAGGTGCAAAAGTGTACACAATGCACGACTGCTGTTCGTTTGCATAATATTCATAAATACGTTTGGGAAACTATAACTCTTAAAGCCTTAAGTCGTTCTGGGGTATAAACCTTTCAAGCACTTCATTCGATTAGAATATAGTAATTACTGTGACGGTTAAGTTACCATTCAATGAAATCTTCTGATAATCGACTTATGGACAATTGATAATATCATTTCTCCTCTGGCAAACAGACTCTGTTATATACTGCCAATAGTAGCGTATTGAAGCGGAATCTGCACTTAGAACAATGAAAACGTGACTGCTTTTCTACGATACAATTAAGATACAGACATAGTGGGAATTACGTCATGATTGTATTGGAACACGGTTCGTTTAAAAAGTATGAGAATTGAGTAGAGAGGTACGAGAAGAAACCATTTCGTTTTGTGTTGTGCGCCGTGTCACTTAAAATTGCCGTGGTAAAAGTAGTTTTTTTTTAATAGTAGGACAACAGTGCATCTTTAAATTATCATAGGGAGTGTCATTTTCTTCATACGATTTGTATGATCAGTGGAAAGATGATTAGTAAGAATTGTGACTATGATTTGATTTATGATTCGGTTTTCGAATCTTATATTCGTTTATTAATTGGTATTCGAAGACAAAATCAATTAACGAATGTCATTTATTTTTGAAGAATGTCAAAAATAATACACAAATCTTAATGTTATTGATCTAAATTTATCTCATCAGTTATTAAATCAATTCATTTATTGTTTGTTTCTTTATTACGAAGTCAGGCACGGTTGTCAAATAAAAACAGAACTAAAAATCTGTAACAGTATTATTATTTAATACACTCTCAACACCGTACAGCTTATGAGAGTGCATAATGTTTATTTCAGTGTATATTACAGCTTACTCTACACCAGCGGTTCCCAATTTTTTTGGGAGGGTAGAACGTTTGCAGAGTATTATTTTTAACGTCCCCTTCAATAAATTCAAACAATTTTTCCTGTTAAAACTAGTTGAAAAATATTTATCTTGTATAAAAATTAACGAATATTTTGATCCACGAATTTCAAAGTTCTATGTCGAAATAAAACAGCCATAACTATGTTAATCAAAGAGGTATTCATATTCGGTTTATCTATTTGAACAGAAAAACTCAATGAAACACCCCATTAGGAACCACTGTTCTATACACACAAACTTTTTCACTACTTAAAAGTTTTAATTTTAGTTAATGGATGATGGGTAAATGGAAATAGCAGTATTTTAATAGTAATTGTACAAGGTAAAACATACGTGTCTTTTATTTCTCAAATTTAGAAAGTTACTTTTCTTTCGCCCCTCTGAGAAAAGGGCAGATTATTGCTCTCAGTGGAAATCTCTTGACAGTCTACCAGCAAAATCTCATAATTGGTTAAATATTATAAATGCCACATTTCATGTCAATATTAAATTCATCATATATCAATGTCAAACAATATTAATTTCGCATTAAATGAAAGGAGGCTAATCATACTATTGTAACAAATTATAAATGTAATTATAAATGTAAATTATAATGTAAATTAACAAATATTAATACCATCTGTATGAGGCAATAGAGTTGTCCACTTCCCGGATAGATGGCGCCACTGTGCGAATCAAATAAAAAATCTGGAAAGTTTATAAGGTCACAGAAGCTGAGGAAAGGTTAGCCATTGGTGGTGTAGTGTTAGCATAACAGGCAAGTTTCCTGGAGACGTGGGTTCGAATCCCACTCATGGCAAAATCAATTTTTGCAGCTAATTATTTCACGAGTTCCATGTCTACAGGACATATCCTGTGATTCTTTACTACGTAATTATTCCATATCCTGCAGATAAGCTTTAAGCTTTGCAGATCATCTGTAATAATAAAATTTACTTGTATTATGACCAAAGAATAAATAATAATAGTCTGTCATTTATCTCAA
Source organism: Ryuthela nishihirai (assembly GCA_038380435.1). Taxonomy (NCBI): domain Eukaryota; kingdom Metazoa; phylum Arthropoda; class Arachnida; order Araneae; family Heptathelidae; genus Ryuthela; species Ryuthela nishihirai. Next base: position 80,551,492 of record JAWZYU010000009.1, on the reverse strand, counting down.
TCGTTATCATAAACAGATCACTTGCAACATTCATTAAAATTTTCGACTTTTCCATATTTAGTGACCATTAACGGTATAAATTAAACCTACCTACGTATTGGATAAATGCGAATTATAACATTTCATTAATACAAATCCAACTAAAAAATAGTTGTCCAATTATCTCATTTAAAAAAGTGCGCTCAACAAAGTGCGGGTCAACTCATTACTGCTAGTTATTTCATAACATTCGCATTCCACTACCAAAATTTCAAATTTCTAAAAATAAATACATCATTTGCAGTATTTGTTAAAAATTTGGAATTTTCAATTTTTCCCAATGTTAGAGGACACAATTATAGTTTTAGAGATTCATAAAGTGTAAATCGTAATAGTCATGAATACGTATTCAACCCAAAAAGAATTTTTAATATTTCTCTGAAAATAAATATTTATCTCTGAAAAAAAAATTAAAGTTGCGTTTTGCCATTCCCATTGGAGGTAAGAGGACAATTCATTGTTGCCAATGAAGATTTCATCACAATTTATCAAAAGGCGTATTTATAGCGTGTGAGAGATTCGAAGTTCACATCGTAATATTTCATCAATACTTATTCAACCTGAAATGAATTTCTTATTATCACTAAAAACAAACAATTATCTCTTAAGCAAAATAATTGCATTTTTCCACTCCGTCTGGGTCTAAAGGATGGTAACCATTGTTGTCAATGGAAACTTCGTTACCTTCACTTTCCACCACCAAAATTAAAAATTTCTATTATAAACACATCGTTTGCAATATTCGTTTAAAATTTTAGAACTTTCACTTTTTTCCACCGTTAGAAGGTTCAATTATAACTTCTAAGAGATTCGGAATATGCGAATTGTATTATTTCATCAATACCTTTCCGACGTAGAAAAGGTCTTTAATTTGAAATAATAGAATCTCTCAGATACACCTGGTAGTAAATTTATTAGATGAATGTAGATAATAATTGTCATTAGCCGGGTTGGGATATGAACCCCCGACCTCCTGATAACATGTGAGGTGCTCTGACCATTGAGCTACTGGCCGCCGAGCAATCACCTTCTATTAGTGGTTTTAAGCATTATACCACAGAATTAGTCATGGAAACGTAGTTGATTGTAATTGAAGACTCTACTCCAGAAGGCACTTTTCAGTTTAGTGCACACGCCAACCAGCGTCAGACGTCATTTTTTAAGCCGAGAATCGAGCGTACGCATTGTTGTTGAAGTAATAAAATCTCTCAGATATACCGTAGTAGTTTGTTAGATGCATATTTTATCTCCGTAAACAAAAAGGTTCGATGCCTACAGACAGAGGACAAATTGAAGCCGTTTTTTACTGAAAACGAAATTATAACAAACTCCTAATAAAGATGGTTTTAAGTAAATACATTATTGTTAAAAAATATTATTTTTCGTATTAAATATTATTTAATATTTAATAGATAAATAATAAAATGTGATGGTTGAGTTCATCGGTTCAGTATCATCAAGGGACGACGAAGAACCCTGGAAACCTGCATGATGATGGCAAGCTTAAGCCTAAGAACCATTGAGATATAAGGAAATCAAAGGTAGGGACTCTACGTATTATATAAATCTCACAGCAATTATATTTCGGGATATTCGGCGAGACTTAAGTCTGCAATACAAAGAGCAGAACATATCCACAGCTGTTGTTTTTCGAAAAAATATTTTTAATTTCACTGATGGTGCGAACGACAAGTATTTACTTAATGACAAAAATGTTGCATGTGGATTTCAGCTGCAAAATTGTCAGAAGAGATTACAAATTAGGAATAATAAATATTCAAAAATAAGTAAGCTTTGCATCATATTTTTAGCGATGCACCTGACTTTTAATAGGATTACCATCGCTTATTTTCAATTTGAAACATAAACATGGTTAATTCAAGAAGTAATTTGTGGCAAACATTATTCACCAGTGAGTGGGATTATAATCCACGCCTCCCACCCACATGCTTTAACTACTAAATTATCATCTTTTCTTTCATTTATTCACTTAGTTATGGTTTTTAAAATCGCACGGACAGAGCTGGTGATAATGGTTAGAGCACCTGGAAGGTGTAAGTCCGAATCTCACTTATTGCGAGTCATTTTTACCATAAAATTATTTCTTGAATTATACTGTGTGTAACAGGTATCTGTGAATTTCTTATTGATAGTTATCTCCAATTTGCATTACGCTTATTTGGACCTAATATGATGTAGGAGCAATATTTTTGCATTGTAATAGAAGTTTATAATAGCAACGTAATAACAATACGATAAAGAATGTTCTTCATTATTTGTTATACTATTTTTCAACTAGAATAGAAAAATAAAGTTTTGAATATTAACGAATGAAAACAACACAAGATTAAAACGCGTCTTACGAAACTTTTAATATATAGCGTTTTTATATATCAAATGAATTAAACATTTATTAAATTTGTTAAACATTTCAGTGATAATGTGAAAATAATGTTAAAGATAATTTATTTAAGAATTTTTTTTAATCTTAGCCAATGAGTAAAATAGTCGAGTCTTTAGTGTAATTGGAGAACCAAGTCTCAAAATAATTTCCGTGAATAGTTGAACCTGCGAACAACAAAACGATTATCGGCGAGAGATATTGTATTTTTCATTAATCAAACCTACTTTTTCTACTTTTTTGACCACCGGTCCAGCTGAAACAGTGCGATTTATAGTTTTGTGCAACTATAGTCATACCACTGCTTTTTCAGCGAGAAATACACTGAGTGTCCATTTTATTACGCTTTTTCAAGAAATAGACTGCTCCTTCAATGACAGCATCAATGCTCATGCCATGCTATTTAAAGCAGACAGGCCTGTACCTCAGGATTCAGCGTGTTTGCAATTCAGCGCGAGAATGGGGAAGACGAATTATTTCAGAGACTTTGAACGTGGCATGATATTTGGGGCTAGACGGGCCTGATGGATATCTCAATACAGAACTCGTTTGGTCTGTATGAGTTGTCGGAAATAGAAACTCTGTTGGGGTTTTCATGTAGGATAGTGTCTCGAGTGTATCTAGAATAGTTTATAATAACTACATAATCCTTTGTGTACTAACCCCTCTAACCGGTCTCCACTCTTATCAACGAAAAAAATCCAGCCAATGTCATTTTATGGTCGGAAAACATTCGTTGATGAAAGAAGACATCGGAGGCTGACACTACTGTGCAGAGTCATAGACGACCTAACCGAGTTTCAGTTTTGTCAGCGAAAAAACAAGAAACTGAGGTTGCAGTGGACTACAGAATGCAAACACTGGAGAATTGAAAAACATTTTTTGGCCTAATGAATCCTGGTTTCTGCTGTTTTACCCTAATAATACGATAAGTATGTGGCTAAATCTGCATGATTCAACGGATCCATCCTGATGCGAATCACACTAGCTGGTAGTGGCGGTATAATGGTGTGGGAAGTGTGTCTGTGGCACCATTGGGTCTCTTGATAGTTCGAACGCCCCCAGAGGTTGGTAACGTGGAACTCTAGGCAGAGGGATGATCAAAAATGGGTTTTTCTTATACCGCTCACTAAGAATTTATGGTTGCTGTGTGAAGGATACATGTGAATGGATACATGTGAATGGTAGGTAACTATGGATATCGTGATTAAAAATCCCCCTTTCCTTCACACAATTATATCTCGCAAGAAACCTGGACACCAATGCTGGTGAATACACTATTCTTAATCGTAAATCAATACTGGCTAAAAGTAAAATAATGTTAATAGTTACAATAGTCAGGAAATGACTTCCATTTGAGGAACTGTCAATTGGACTTGAGTGCGTTGGCTAATGGAGAGCAGCAAAGTGGATAGTTGACTGTCATTCGCACAATGTTAGGGACACCTGCCTAATCCTTCTTTTCTCTCAGGGCTCTTCTCTATTGAAAAGACACACTGAGCTTCCGGGTCACAACTGGTAAAGTGGCATTTTTTTCTGCAGTCTAATGCCCTATCCCTACATATTTTTGGTTGGTTTGCCACTTAGCATGGTGAGACTCTTTCCGCTGAGCATAGAACTGTACTCTGAAAATCACCAAAAGATGACCTCACTTTAACGGATTCTGGTGCTGTCTCTCGTCGTGTACGCTGGGCTTAGGTGTATACTAAGCTGGTGACGACACAGGTTTTTCCGCACACTCTGTGCCTGTTTGGTTGCTTTCTTCACTCAAGTGTTGAAAGGGGAGTGCATGCAACAGTTGTTGCTCAGTGTCTCCTTCAGTGCTCCCAGATGACTCAGCTGTGAAAAATGTGCTTGAGCTTATTGTGTGTATTCTTACTTTAGAAACTCATATCCAGCGAGATTGCGTTGCTCTGTCTTCACAAAATTCACGTTAATTCCAATAACGTGCTTGTTCCGTTATTTACTTACGGCGTTCTACTTGTTTTCTCCTCAACTCCTACTCAATAACAACTCCATTGTTTGTTTGTAGTGTTTAGAGTTATATCTGAAATTGCTGTTTTTATTGATTTGCTGACTACGTGAGTCGACCCACTACGAAAATGGCGATGGTAGAAGGGAGGGAAAAATGGCGATGATCTGGGTTAGAAAATGGTACACTGCACTTACGTTTCATGAGGATGCAGATCAGACTGCACCAATAGCAGTGGAGCAACGTTTGGAAGGTACATACAGGATATCTGAACATTGCCGATCAGGTGCATCCCTTTATAGTAATGGCGTATCCTTCTGTAAATAAGTTCTTTCAACAGAATAAAGCTCCGTTTCATAAGGCTAGGATCATTCTGGGAATGTAACAGTGATTCCATCTTACTGCAGTGAAATCCCCAGTCATCAGATATCAATTCAATCGAACACCTTTCGGATGAAATGGAACTAGATATTCGGAGTAGAGATCCATCACAAGCCAATTTGCAATAATTACAGGAAGTGGTGGAGTGGACATGGACCACCATGCTTGTGATATGCTTTTGACATCTGGTTGAGTCCATGCCCCAATAAATTCAGGTTATTCTGAGGGCAAAATGGGGGATACTTGCTATTAGTCATGTGTACCTAATAAAGTGGCCACTCAGTGTATATATATATACGCAAATCTGAACAACATATGATATTGCTGATGTAATTATGCTTTTCTAATGATGCAAAATAAGACAGTGGCAATCACTTTCCATGTGAAACTAACGCTGCCGGTTGCTTGACTAAGACTATTTATTTATTTATTTTCCGGATGCACTTCAACTCTAAGTTTCGACTTTATCTTTATCATTAAGTTACTTAAGACATAACGATTAAGTTGTTGTTTAGACTACGTACTATTCAATGGGCACTTACTTGGTCGCTGTGCTAATTAATTGCCATCTTCGTCATCTAACATTTACTTAAAGTATAACTCCTTATAAGTTGTAAAAATATTTAAATTTTAATTAAATCGGAAAATGTCGTCATTTAAACTGTTATTCCATGTCTAGAACAAGTAAACTTAAACAATTTTCTGGATGAAGCAAAAGATAAGATAGCAGAAGACGTCAACTGCAGCAGCCCTCTATTTTAAAATATCAATCCTTGCAATATTTTAAGACATTTTTAGTTAATGCCCTTTAAGCCTATTAAGAGCAAATGCAGTGAATTTGGAACGATGACAGCAATTAATTAATTTTATTGGAACTCGGTAATCGCTTTAACTCTGTCCATTGTAATTAATTAATATTATATGCAAAGCTATATTCTTTCTTCTCCCACCTTCGTCGAATTCGTGCGGCTAAGATTCTTAAATATTTCACGAACAAATTTTCTACCCATGAGTTCATGTCGCGAGACAGTGACGCTCTCCCAGTTTTTGTTTCCCATCTTGGTGCTTTGGATTTTTCTTTTTTAATCAGAGCGATTAAAGCAAGAGCAAGGAAAAGCATGGAGGAGCAGCAGCAGCAGAAGAAGTTACCCTCTGCGTTGCAACAATGTGCCCGACTGATTTCGATATCAATCATACGCTTGCCTAATTCGGGTAATGAGAACCGGTTTAATTAAAACGAAACCTGCAGAACGGCAAACGTAAGCTCATGGATCAAAAAAATGGAGGGGAATGAATGCAAAGACGCAATGAGTAACAAAATCACCCCCAAATATGTTAAAATTTAATTAGCAGAAAACCCTAATTGTGATTGTTTTCTTTTGTCCTGCAAGGTTCAATAGTTTTTGAATATTTTTTTCTGTTCCATGAGGATAGTGACAAATATCGAGAATGAATTTCGAATAGTAAAATTAAGTCGATAAGAAATACGAATTGATTTTTATGAATATTTAAATGTTGTCGGCGGTTTAATAATTTAAGTTTCTATGAAGTCAATTTCTAGTTATATTTAATATATTTACTGTTATATTTGTGTTAAGCCGATTACAGCTTGATTTACGTCTATAACCACTGTGTAGTAGATGTTTGAGCGTAAATATTTAATTAATTTAGAGTTAAGAGTAGAGATGAAACTATTGTAAGAGATGTTGAATAATGCAATTACTTCTATATATTTCCATTTTCCTTTCATTATTTTAAACTTACTACAAATTGCTTTTTCATTGAAGTGTTGAAAAAGTAAGATAAACCAATTAGGCTAATCAAAATTTTGTCGAAAAAAGGGAGTAATTAACTTTTCGGACCATGAAATAATTTTTGTCCGCTATTTGAAACTAGTTAATATTAAAAAAAAAACAGTTAAAATATATATGTATATCACTACATATTTTTTCAATTAAAACCTTACTTTTAAAATATTAAAATTATTTTATAATTTTAAATTAACAAGAAAATTATTTTAATATATTTAAATTTTGAATTATTCAACATTTTACTTATTATTACAGGAGACAGAAATTTCCTCAATAGTAATTAATAATGATGATGTTAGGCACTCATATTTATGGAGGAGATTGTCATGTCCCTCTAATTTATTTATTTTCAGTTATTGTTGCATTTTATTGTACTATTGCTATTGTAAATATTTTTTAGTATTAAGTGTGTTCTTGGAAGTGATCTTGTGGGGATGTGACTCATAAGATGTTGTTTTCGGGTCTGCACTGGCTGCCTACGAGGGTTGAAGTGGCCGAGAAGCCTTTTATGACCTTTTACAACTAGCCGAGGACAAGGAACGAACAGCCTTGAGCATAGCTGTCAAACAGGAAGGATGTTTGAACACGCATCAAAGGGACGCCGCTATTACTCGAACAAAATCCTTAAGGAGAGGGTTCGATTCTAAGTGAGAATCAAGATTCTTGGTGAATCTAATACAGTTCTGTGGATTCTGTGTGAACCACACTGTAGACAAAGGTTAATTATCCTTTCGCCGAGTTTCAGGTCGGTAAAGTGAGAATCTGCAAAGTGTGCGGTTCTCCACCTCATTGCGTAATTACTTGCAGCAGCAAAGGCCTATGGAGTAGAGAGCATAACCAGCACGTGATTGTATATAAGTGTAAATAAACTGTGTCGTCCCTATACAACCTCGTGCTTGAACTGTTGGACATATTTTTATACATCATTTGACGCAGCGAGTCTGAGACATACGTCTGTACGGATGTAACAATCCGCGAACCTGTCATTTCACCGAAATAGGGGTGAATGTAATTAAGAGAGAAATTCGTAGTCCTCCGGCGGCCACCACATTCTGGCTCAGTCCATCACAGAGATATAATTAAAAACAGCAAAAAGACCGCGGTTAGCTGTCATAAAATTTGCTTATCCTGTTTTTCACTAAGGTGTAATCGAACATTTCAGATTCCCCTCAAAGTATATCTAGAATTCTTCAGAATCAGCACTAGATAAAATTCCATTGCACTTACATTATTACAACTGTTCATCATAATAAATGTACGATATAATGTAGTTGCATCGCTTGTTATAGCTTATAGCAAACACATCCACAGTCATTTTCTCACACGGTGATACAAATCGTCACAAAATGCAGTAGACAGCTAAGAAGACACTGCAAAATAGTTTAAAATTATTTAGCATGACAGAATGTTGATGTGTTAACAACTTGGTGATTGCAATCAGAATCAGAATACTAATTGCAGCTAGCATTCCTATGAAATGCATGCAACGAGTAGCCACACTAGATAATATTTTGGCAATGCATTCATTGGTCATTAGGTCTGAGACGAAAATGTAGATCTCCACAAATAATGTAAACCGATCTCAAGGAGTTCGACAGCATATAAATGCGAACATTTCACAGTCGCCTTTGGAGATAGACTAAAATAGTCGTATGTTAACTTTCCCGTGGCCAACTGATTAGCACTCTTGGCTACTGATCTAAGGGACCTGGGTTCGAGTCCCAGGTAAGGTATGGATATTCGTGTTTTTTCTCTGCTGAGGTCCTGCCATTCTCACAGTCCTTCTACTATGGCATGTAAACTGACAGGCTTCTGTCAGACCTCTGCGGCAAGCAGGTGCTTGAGGGAGTATTTTTTTTTTAATTTATTATACGAAAGGTTACTCACCTTCGTCACTGGCTACTTATCTACAGAAAGTAACGTCTGTGAGTTTGATTAAACAACATGACCCATACAATCTTTAGGGAGGAACGTTTTAAAAAAATTAGCTGTAAAAAGATTTTGACAGGCTCCTGTCATATGTCTTTGGCAAGAAGCTGCCCGAGGGGAATATTTTTAAAGGGAGGTTAAAATTCGGAGAGAAAAATGCAAACTTGAATGCTTCCCAAGTTCATTATCAACTTTTCTTCCTGAGCCACAGACTCAATAACACATCTTTTAAAATTTCCTATCTAATCGTATAGATCAAGAGTTCTCAACGTGGGGTACGCGGTAAAATTTTTTGGGGTACGCCGTGAGGGCTCAAAAGTCGCTAGATCTAGTAATAAAGTCAGTGTTTTATTTTATTCCCATTGTTGTACTATAACTATAGTTTTATCTATCTATATAAGGGGTACGCAAGTTGCATACACATTTACAGGGGGTACGTGAAGCATAAAAGTTTGAGAACCACTGGTATGGATAATATTATTTTTATTACTATTTATTAGATGTACTCTTATTACTAGTTCGCAGGATATCTGTTACAGTACAATAATGATGGAAAAATATCTCTTCCGCACCAAGCTATTAATGTTATTTAACAAATGCAGTATAATCTTTCGTTTTTACAGTCTCATTACATGTCTCATTTACAGTTTTTATCCTAATAATATGTTTTGCGTGTTATTATAAAAATATCAATTTTTTTGTTCTGGGGCTGTTTTAAAGAAAGGTTTTCTCTGTACAAGTGTATTTCTGTGTATTTTATAAATTATCTAAATTTAAAATGTGGAATATAATATACGAGTATGTTTAATCTCGTTTTTTTATATCCCAGTTGTGACATATGAGCGATTATGTGTTTACCCCTATGGAATACCAGAAAATAATTTCTAACAGCAGTTTCCAAGTGGGTCCAAAATTAAATGAACCATTCTTAAAACTGAGTACACAACTTGGACCAAACGTTGTGTTGGTCTCATTACTGTTCCACAAAACATATGGAGTACTTTGTGGCGTTAATTAAGAGCATGCTACAAATCACTGGAGCAATGTACATTAATCAACTTGATCTAGGCCACTTCCCTACTGAGCACAATGTTTCCTAATAAAGAGTATTCGTAAAAAGTTTCGCTATCATCAGTTGCTTTGTATTCCTTACTTTTATTCGCCCATTTGTAGTATGGTCTTGGATCACATCAGGTGACATTTTAATGCGTTAACGTAATTCTAGTTATATTACGTAAATCATTTGGTTTAGTTCGCATATGTACCTCGGATCAAACAGAAATTTGGTGCTTACTATTAAATTTTTACATTGCAAGTAAAATACTGATTACATGTATATTGTAAATAAAATGCTGATTATAAGTATATTTTCGCATATAATATTACGTATTACGTTTTAAAATAAACTCTGTTTTTAATTCAACATTTTTTTGCGTAGTACATATAATTTTTAAGATCAGAAAGCATGTGCATCGCTAAAGCCGTATGCTGGGAACTCATAATATTAAAACTTCATAACTAAGAGAAGTTGTCAGTTAAGAATCATCAAGGACAAATTTTTTCAACAATGTAGCAAGCAGAGATGAGGTAGGGCTCAAAATTTCAGCCCTACCTTAATTAGTTCTAAAAAAATTAAATTAGCTTCTTAAATTATTGAGTATCATTTCCATAATTACTGAGCCAAGTCTGCCAGAACCAGGGTAGGAAAAAATATTTCTCTGACACGTTGCGAATACACTACTCGACATTGAAATTGCCGATAAATCCATTTTTAATTCGTCATATTATAGGTTATTACAAACTTCAAAATATCTATAATTATCTGAAATCCAAGTAAAATGTTATTTATAACTAAAATATGAAAAATAATTGATATAATTTGAAAATTATTGAGTAACATCATTATAAAAGCTAAGAATGCTTCTCTACTGAAAATGAGAAAATATCTAAAAAAATAACCAGAAGTTGAATGGATCTCATTTTTTATTGCAGTACTAAAGACTGATTAAAAAAAATTAAATTAAAACCAAGAGCAATTATTTATTTTCCATTATTCGATTTTATTCTTTCATAATTGCGAGAAAAATAAGGTACATATTTCATTAATGCTTGAACCCGATCTCGAATCGTGTATTATATTGAGTCCGAACCCGGCCGAGAACGGTGGCAAGCTCGTCTCGTCTACATAAGGCATTACGCTATATACGATCATATTCAGAAATATCGCCATAAACACAATGTTGTTTTGTGTGAGAATAAAGCAGAATTGATATTTACCTATCTTCATATTACTTTTCGCTTAACATTTGACTCCATCCTTCTTAAGTAGAAGTTAGAGTGATTTTTAATATAGAATTACAATCGGTTGGTTGTTTGGGGTATTATGGCGCAAGGACAACTAAGGGCATGCTGCACCATCGTAAAATGCACACCATCGTCAAAATTATACACTGAAAGGACAATTTATTGTACACCCCCACTCAATAATGTCACACTCATCCAACTTTCGTCCTTACAACAGCAGCAATACGTCGGGCATGGATTCTACCAGGTGTTGGAAACGCTCAGGTGGTATTGGATCTCATGATTTACTTATATTATTATTATGATCGAATTATATTAATGCAAAATTGAATCCACATGTGAGTATGAACTCCTGTGCATCTGGAGTGTTTCATTTCTATGTATTGTATAAAGTTAATAAAGATCTTTTAAAAGATTCCATGACAGCCATCCGTAAAGCACCGAGAATTGCCAGTGCTGAGTTTTGGGCTCCTATTCTTCGCTTTACTTCCTGATACTCAATGGGTTTCAAATCCGAAGAGTGAGAGGGCTATTCGATGGTTGTGAATTCACTGGAATGCTCCTGCGACTTGTCCTTTACCAAATTGTAGCAATGCGATGGAACATTCTTGCCGTGGGAAATGGATAGTCATGAATGGGTGTAGGTGGTTGGCAAATATGTCAGCATAGCCTTGTGTACTGATGGTGGTCTCAATAGGTTCAACGGCCCATAAGGTGGCCCATTAAACACATTCCAGAACATTACACTACCTCCACCAGCGCGTAACACCCCAACTTGGCAGTTGGGATTCATGGCCCCATGTTCTCTATGCCACACATGCAACTTCTCATCGGTGTGTTGTAGGTGAAACCACGATTCGCCGGACCAAGTTAATCAGTTCCAGTCTTCCATGGTCAATTGGCAATGCTCCCTCATCCACTGAAGCCTCATAGGCTGGTGATATGCTGTTAACAAGAGTTTTCGTTGTGGGTGTTGTCTACCACAGCCCAGTCACACTATTCTACATCGAATGGTCTTTGCATGAACCTACATAGCTGCCCTATAATTTAATACCGATGTTATTATCTGCACTGTGGCTCTCCATTCCAAAGTTATGATGCGGGAGAAGTCACACTCACCTAAAATATCAGTGGCCTGGTTACAGCCACATTTTTCCCAGGGGCTGAAGGTTTTGCCACTTTTGATATCGTTCTGGTATACTTGTGTGAGAGTCACATGAAGATATCCCAAAATTCTCCCAAAGTTCTGCATCGCGGGTATAGATCACACCATCTTCCTCTCACCAAGTATTTGCAAATGACCGAACTCGCTCGCGAGTATTTACCCACAATAACAGTCCAGATACGCTGTACAGCAGGTATGTATCTGACCTATTTATGGCCCGACAAGGGATTTTAGTTGATCACATTATTTTGGCGGAATACGGCAGGTTTGTAGATGGTGCAGTATGTATAATCACGTATGTTTATACACTGAAAACACAAGTATACATGGAGTAGAAGTTACAGATACACGTGACTTCTACTCCATAACACATATGTTTAAACACTGAAAACATAATTCATTTGTTCATGACTAAATTTGTTCATACAACTCAAGATCTACTCATAATAGACTCATAATAGATACTCCTGGCCGTCCGCTTATATCTCCGTGTGGTCGACCGTGTCATATGAACTCTATGACGCGCCTGGGCGGTTAAACTGTGATTCCGTGGGTGGTCATATTATTCTGATACGACTGTGTATATTCGTAATTTTAAGAGCATTTTAATGAAATTTTTGCCAAAAGTAATTTTTGCGGCTTTTATTATGAAACCTTGGGACAAATTATTTTATTTTGAGTAATATGTAAAATCTGAGGGCTGAAAGACATTCGAGATTAATTGGAGTCTGTCTTGTATGTTCAATAGTATAATTAGCAATAACACCAGAGTTGAGTTCCTTTTGCACGTAAAATGTAAACTAATCCAAAACTTAATTGGACGAAATATTACAATAATGCGAATGGCTGTAGCAGGTAACCATTCTTGTAGCACTTTTCCCATGCAAAACTAGAACTTATTGGTATTTCTGGTGCTATGAAGCTTGTGGTTTACGTTCTTCAAACCATTGTTATCGGGTAATCATTTGTCACATGGTATGTTTCGAGCTTATTGCTTCTGAGGAGTGTCTTGCATCTTGAAATGTTATAATTTACCTTCTAACACTTTAAAAGCAAAATTGCAAACATGAGGAATTTCGATAGTACAAATACTGTATTAAGCCATATTAGTGAGAAAAAAAACGACCATTTTGTTCTTGGGCAGGAATATTTACCATAGAGAGCCGTACCGATTTAGGTGTGTAATATAAATAATTTGTGTTAACTCTTGGGATTTTCCAATTCTACAAATGCGTTCCCGTTTATCACAAGTTATGAAACGTAATAAAATTATTTCTTCCCATATCATTATAAAAGTATTTCCTGATCGATACGAAATTTAATCTGAAGAACTAAATACATAGAATACAGTGACTTTTTATTTTAAACTTAAACTATTTCAAGGTTTGAGTGCGAATATAGTTTTGAACAAGTGAAGCGGTCAACAAAATTATAGGCTTTATCCCTAGTGACAAAGAAAGCCAATACTCCATGAGCATAAAAATAAAATTAATATATTAGATTGAAACGAGTTTAACTGATAGCTCTCGAAACTTATGTCAAGACAAATATTTGCACCCCACATCTCCAGAAGAAATGCAAAGTCAACAAAAGAGCTCGTGCGCGTGTGGCCCGAGGCAAGCGAAAGCAGTAGCACTTCCGAAGACGGGCTCTGGTGACGAGAGTCAACAGTGCTCTAAACGTGAGTCTGACACATGCGAAAAGACTCTTCTCTCATTACAAGTATCACTCTTTGCTTTTTTAATATTTTTTTTCCCTTAGACATTCTGTGTGAGGGAAAGCATCACATTAATACGGGTGGCAGCATATATTCCAGTTAGTTTTAATACCCTATAATTCTCATTTCATCGCTACAAAAACAATGAGTGTAATTTTCTACTGTAGAATAAAAATACTTTTCTTCTGTATACTTTAAATTTAACCAGAGCAATTAATATTTATTAGAGAAATTAAAAAAAAATATATCCTTTATTTGCCTAACCTAATTGCAGAATAAAATTATTTATTTCAGTGTTAAAAAACTGCAATAATCGACGAATAAAATTTAGCATCTATTTTCAGAGAACTGTGGCGCACATTTCGGAAAGGAACCATTTTAGATGCATTGGACAGAAGTGTTTCAGCAGACATGTGAATAAGAAAGAATTATTATCATAATTTTTTCAATATTTTCAACCTTAATTTCCAATAAAGTAAGTGGCGAATGAAGGAGTGACTTGCATTCCTTATACAAGACTTGAAAACTTTGACAGACGTAAAAGGAAAAGAACTGTTACTGTAATCTCGTGCTTGTTTATACAATTATCTAATCTCATCAAAGGCTGTCTCAGCGGTGAAAGGCGTCATTTTCATTTATTGTGGGGAGCGTTTGGTTCCACGTTCGGATGACAGAAAATAAAAAAAAATCTAATCTAATCGAGATTAATCATAGTTATAAAGTTTACCTTGGCATTTAACGTAAAGGAATGCTTAGTAGGAAACCAAGCAAATTTTTTAAGGATTGCGCATTACTTATATTGCTTGATTTTGAATATGATGAAGGATACAAATAAAACTATGTATAAAGTAAAAGTTTAAACACTTTTCAAATAGGGATCTGAATTATCTTTTTTTTTTCATTATGATCAATTTCACATGTCACATTTTCCGATGTGAATGAAATAAATTGAAGTCACCATATGTTTAACAAAACTATTTCAAATGAGGAGATTTATGTTTGAAGAGTACTGTTTCTTGTCCACCATAAATCATTTAGGTCCAGAGAAAGTATATCATCAATGAAGTATTGCTTCTCTTTTCTGACTCCCTGTATCTTCAATGAAAATGGCAGGGCCACGAAGATGGAGATCATTCGTCTCTGTCCAAGCATCACTACCCGGGGATTTGTCCTCATGGATGTTGGATGACTGTTCGATACAATTGTTAACCTATACAAACGAAATATTTTCTTCCTCTCGATGTTACGAGTTTTGATTAATTCGTGATTTTCAAACCGAGATTATATATTATAAAATAGTTTATTACACCTAAAAACGGCAGTAATTTTTGAAAAGTTCAATGATATTGGGTTCTGAGTTTCTTTTGTTTACTCAAAATGTTTCTTATTTGTCACACTGATTTTTTACCAAATAACCAGCAGAGTTATAAGAGCGTGTGCTATCCATAAATCTGATATCCTTATGCGTGACAATGGATGGGTATTTTTAAATTTCGTAGTTTAAAAAAATGTGCTATGACTCTGACATTTAACATTAAGAACAATTCATTCCATTTTCACAAGGAATCCATTTTAGAAGGGTTGGGATGAATTTTAATGTGCAAAGAAATCCAGGCTTTACGGAAATGATATGAGGGATGGTATAGACTACGTTGACAACACTGCATGCAACTAATTAATAATTAAAAGGGGGAGAAGTGTTAAAAGATTTCGAGAATAGGATGAAGGGATGAATGAAAGTAATGTCACTAAAATGAATTTTGATAACTGTTTAACCTTGAAGATCTATTTAATTTTACCATTGAATAAACAAGTCACTGAGATTAATTTCGCATTTGAATTGGAGAGGCTCTTCAATTCCAGATAGAATAACAAGGAAACGGGTTTCAGTGTGTTATTTGATCAACTGTAAGATTGAACAAAACTTTCAAGTGATTCATAGTAGTATATATCAGCATTCATAGTAGTGGACATTTCTTCAACTTAGTGTTGCCCGAACGTCAACGAAAAGAATCAGGCTTTTCTGTGTCCAACGCCCCAATTTTCTTATACTCCCATCCTCTAGTGCAGGAGTTCTCAACGTGGGGTAAGCGGTAAAATTTTTGGGGTACGCCGTGAGAGCTCAAAAGTCACTAGATCTAGTAACAAAGTTGCTAAGTTGGCAAAACTGCTGTGCAAAAATGTCATTTTTTATGTTTATCGATATATGTTATTTATGAATAAAAAATTTAATGTGTATATACGTTTTATTTTATTCCCATTGTTATGCTATAACTATAGTTTTATCTATCTATATACAAGGGGTACGACAGTTACATATACGAACCTAAGTGCGAGTTTTGTGACACCATTTTAACTGTTAAACATATTTTAATTGAATGTCCTGGTTTTAATATCGAACGTCGTATATATTTTAGCTTTCATAATTTTATGTCCGAGCCTCTTACACTCGGACTTCTTTTATCTGATCATTACTTTTTACCACCAGTTTTTCCTTTTAAAATATTGTGGATATTTTAATAGAATCTGATTTTACTCTACCTTTGTTCATCATATAACCCAGGTCTCTTACACCTGGGATTATTTTAGTTTCTATTTCTCAAGTTGTTTTACTCTGTACTTCTACACTTGTTATTTGTTGATTTACTTCTTTACAATGTAGAACCTCACGTTCGTAAATGCATTCGTTAGAATAAAGCACTGAAACAAATTACGCTTAAAAATTAATTATTTATGTCCCAGCATAGCTTTAACAACGCGGAAAGAATTTAAAATGTACTCGTCCATTGTCATACATATAGAAGGAAAATTTCATGTAATTTCTTATTATTAAATTCTACTGCATTTAGAGAAAAATAACTGTAAAGCTTTGTACTACTAAGTCTAGAAGACATCGAAAATACTTTTATGGAAAGTTACAGAGATCTTAAAATTAAGCATGTTCAAATGACATACTTAATGGTAATTCATTAGTCCTTTATTATGTGTCATACACTCTCAACTATATTCGTTTGCTGTTTTCGCTTTGCTACTTGCTAAAGATTAATGCTTTATTATACGATTATTCAATTATGAATGCATTTTAACAATAATCAATAGCAGATATAAGCAAATATCTGCCTTTGGTTTTACCGTTCTTGCCTTCATTCCAAAAGGATGGTGCAGGTTAAATAAAGATATCGTCTATCAGAGCAACATGAAATAAGATCTTATATAAACGCAGAGATAAGAGATAAAAAATAAACTTCGTTTAAGTTACGTTAGTATTGACACAACTGACAGAAGTTGCCACCACCTTTCTTGTCCTGAACGTGCGATATTTCACTAACAACAGTCTTCGGTACTTCCTTATTCTGCTTCCTCGTTGGTTTTCATTTTAAGCAAGACAGCGTCTAGATTAAATTCCTTTCTTCACCGGTTACTTCCCTGAAACACAATGCATGTCAGAGAGTGACGACGGAGACCCGGGACGCTGAGAAGACAAAGCCGCTCCATACACATAGAAGCTCATGGAGTACGAGAGAATGGAGGAAAGAGCGTTAAAAGTTGCCTGGAGCGATGGCTGGAATGTATTGATCTCGAGTACATTTGGTAAACAAGTATTCTTTGGTAGTGACCGTGTGAATAGGAAGGAGAGAGAGAGTGCATGTTCGTATATTTACTCGTATCTTTGTTATTGTGCCTATATTTGTATGTGTCGTTCACGAAGGTGAATATAAATTATTGGGCATAAAAGATAACCAAAAACGCTATATTAAATCTTTGCAACGTGGTGATGGGGGAGGGGCACATTTTGAAACATCTGTACACATTATTGTGAGAGTATCCTTTACAATGTGGAGATTTATTTATAAAAACTGCTGAAATATATAGTAATATATACATATAGTAATAAGCCATTGAACAAACATGAGATTTAATAATTAAAAAAAATGATAATAATTAAAAAAAATTGGAGCAGATCGTTTTCTATCAAATGGTCTATAATTTTATGCATAGTAACGAATAGTATTAGCTCATTAATGCTAATATATCAAAAACAAATCAATTCTTTTAAAAACTTCTAAACATTTAATACCACTATTAAACTACTGTAATGTTGCAAAGGTTATAAAATTTGTGAACAAATAATTAGAAATCTTACTTCAATATCATGAATAAAATAAATTTCATATTGGAATTCACCATGTGAACATTCTCCAAATGATGATTCCCAAGTAGGGGGAAAGTGGGGGTTCTGGACCAGAGGCGGGTCAATGTTAATCCTATGGGACCCGCCTCCCTGTGTTCTAAAGCGGAGGCGGGTCTTTCCACCACACAAACAGGTCAATATTTCTCTCACTAATCTATATAATTTATTTTTTTTAAATCAAGATTTTTTTTCATTTAATAATTTTTTTTTCAACCAATAGCATTGTTTCTTTTCGTTTCTGCAGGACAGTCTTTTAAATCAGTTTCTGCGGGATGGTCCTTCTTCTAGTATAAATACGACATCCATCAGTCAGATTCCTCATTCTGTTGTCAGACGTGGACAGTGACGGTTCTCTGCTGCTGCGTTTCCGTGATTTTTTTTCAACTGCTAGAAGCCAATAGTCCTCGTGTAGTATCAGTTATTTTGCAAGTCCCTGCTACATAATGTATCCATGCGATATATGTGAGAAGGTTTTCATTCATCAGACCCATCTCATTCGTCATAAGAGAAATCATGATGGAAATAACCTCTTTAAGTGCTCTCAATGCGAATTGACATTCTCAAGGAGAGATGATGTCCGACGTCATGAGTTAACCCACACCTCCAGAAAAACCTACAAATGTGAAGAATGTGCCATGGAGTTTGGAAGAAAAGACAATCTTTTACGACATCAAAGAAAGCCACACAATAATAAGCGAAAACGTTCTGAAGATGAAAGGACCCCCAAAAGAAACAAAAACCAGACCCTGAAGACCCCTGTCAGTTTACAGAAGAAATGAAAAGGACCCTATCAACACATAAACTGACGGCAGCGGAAGAAACATCTGTTGACCTCACCTTTTTCCTTGAATCCTCGCAGGAGTCACTCCTAACTCATCTGAAAGAAGAATTAACCTCGAAAGGTAGCATTAAATGGTACCTTGCTGTACAAGTGCGCTTCAGGCGAAAAGTTTCCCCTACTACCTTCGAACACTGTACCCCGTTTTTCCGAAGCAACTGTGTCACAAGTCTTCCAACATCATCCCTAAACAGAGAACTGGATTCAGCGTATAAGAAGATTAAGACCTCATTTGAAGAATTTGAAGGAGCACAGAGTGGATGGACACTGGATGCCGTACTCCACGCTGAAATGAACATTGGAAAATATATCCCTCTTGCAGGATCTAGTTATATCCCTACTCCAAGAGAATTATTGTTAAAACACGCTATTGTCAATGTATGTAATTCTGACCAAAAATGTTTTGTCTGGTCTGTTTTAGCCTCTTTGTATCCTGCCACAGATCATCCGCAGCGCCTTAACAACTATATACATTTAGAAGAAAAATTAAACACATCTGACCTAATTTTCCCTGTTACAATAAATCAAATATCTAAATTCGAAAAAATGAACAATATTTCTGTTAATGTTTTTGGATATGAGAAAGAGGTGTTCCCACTCTACATCACACCATTCAGATTTAAAGCGCACACGAATCTCCTTCTGTTATCGGATGATGAAAAGCAGCATTATTGCTCCATTAAGAATATGAGTAGACTTCTCAGTCCTCTCACTAAACATAAATGTCAGACTTTCTACTGTGATTACTGCCTTCACCGTTTCAAAAATGAATCGCTCTTGAAGGATCATGTTCCCTATTGTCTAGAACATGGACCCCAAAGAGTAGAATTTCCAACAGAAGAAGAAAAATGGTTGAAATTCACAAATTTTAAGTTTCAGCACCCCGTTCCATACGTGATTTATGCCGACTTTGAATCATTCCTAGTGAAAGTGGACACTTGTATGCCTAACCCTGAAAAGTCTCACACCACTATCACGGCAAATCATGAACCCTGTGGATTTGCATATCTTGTTGTTGGACCTGATGGCTGCAGCTATAAACCTCCAGTAGTTTATAGAGGTCCTAATGCAGTAGAAGAATTTTTAGAACGTTTGCTTAAAGAAGAAGAAAACATTAAAAATTTACTATCGATGATAAAGCCAATGCAACTCTTGAATCATGAAGAGAAACTGTTTCACGACACTACTGACTGTCATATTTGTAAGCGTGCCCTAGGAGCAGATCGTGTGAGAGATCACGATCATATAACAGGTAAATTCCGAGGAGCTGCCCATAATTCCTGTAATCTGAACTTTAAGTTAACCAATAGGATTCCAGTTATCTTTCACAACCTAAAGGGATATGACAGCCACCTTATTATGCAAGGAATCGGCAGAATCAAAAATAAGAAGATTAATTGCATTCCCAATAACATGGAAACATATATAGCCTTCTCCCTGGGGACATTACATTTTATAGACTCCTATCAGTTTTTAAGCACATCTCTTGAGAAGCTAGTAAATAATTTATCAACAGATGAGTTCCATATTTTAAAGGACCACGTTGAACCCGAAAGGCTACATCTGGTTCTGAGAAAAGGAGTTTACCCCTATGATTATATCGACAACAGTGAAAAGTTTGAAGAAACTGTATTACCACCACGTGAAGCATTTTACAACCATCTCACAGAAGAAGCGCTAGGGGAAGAAGACTACACCCATGCAATAAGAGTGTGGAATACATTCAACATAAAAAATCTAGGCCAGTATCATGACTTGTACCTGAAGACAGACGTGCTCCTCTTAGCAGATGTTTTCGAAAGTTTCAGAAAAATATGCATCAGATACTATGAAATCGATCCATGTCATGTTTACACAGCTCCTGGATTAGCCTGGTAAGCATGCTTAAAAATGACAAATGTAAATCTTGAGCTGATAACTGACCCTACAATGTACCTTTTCCTGGAAAAAGGCATACGAAGAGGGATTTCTGTGATATGCAATCGTCTTAGTACTGCAAACAACAAATATTTGGACACCTATAATCCTCAGTTACCCTCTAAATACATTATGTATTATGATGCTAACAATCTTTATGGATGGGCAATGTCACAATGCCTCCCTCAAAGCGATTTTCGATGGCTTAATGAAGAAGAAATAGCAGATCTAAATATTACGACAATTGCTGATGATTCGAATAAAGGATACATATTGGAAGTTGATTTAGATTATCCAGTTTCTCTGCACGACAAGCATAATGATTATCCACTAGCCCCTGAGAAACTTCAGATTACCAGCAGCATGCTATCCCCATATTGTCAAGAGGTTGCCCAAAGCCTTGGAATAAATACAAACCAATCAGTCGTGAAATTAGCCCCAAATCTAAATTCTAAGGAAAAATATGTCCTTCATTATCGAAATCTCAAACAATATTTAACCTTCGGTATGCAGCTGAAGAACATACATCGCGTTTTAGAATTTAATCAGTCTTGCTGGCTAAAACCATATATAGAATTTAATACAGATCAGCGGAAGAAAGCTAGAAACGACTTCGAGAAGGACTTCTTCAAACTGATGAATAATGCTGTGTTTGGAAAAACGATGGAAAATTTGAGAAATCGAGTGAAAATTGAATTGACTCAGAGCCCGAAGAGAGTATGTAAACTCATAGCATCCCCTGCTTTTCACGCTTTTCGTGTTTTTGACAACGACCTTGCATGTGTGCAATCAAAGCTAACTAAATTGAAACTCAACAGGCCTATTTATGCTGGTTTCAGTATTCTAGATATTAGTAAACTATTGATGTATAGCTTTCATTATGACTATATTAGTCCGAAATATGGAGAAAAAGCTAAATTATTGTTCACTGATACAGATTCACTGTGCTACGAGCTTCAAACCGAGGACGTGTATGCTGATATGAAAGACGATATAGATCATTTTGACACGTCCGACTATCACATTGATCATGTTTTGCATAGTACACATAATAAAAAGGTACTAGGTAAAATGAAAGATGAACTTTCGGGAGTACCTATCAAACAATTTGCAGGGCTTCGTTCTAAAATGTATTCCCTTCAGAGTTTACATGAGGAGAAGAAGACTGGGAAAGGAGTCCCCAAATACATCGTAAAAAGAACCCTTCGTCACAAGGATTACAGAGACTGCTTAATAAACAAATCACCTTGTCGAGTAGATTTGACAAGGATTCAAAGTAGCAACCACCGTCTTCATACAGTGAAAGGTGTAAAACTTGGTCTGTCACCATTTGACGATAAAAGATATATTTTAGAAAATGGTTATGACACCCTTTCGTACGGTCACTACAAAACAATGAAAAAAATAACATAACAGAAAAAAAGAATATTTCACTGTGATTTTTAATATGTTTGAGCTATTTATGTATAAAAAAATATGATAATTTTATCCAAATGTGTGCACATAACCCCCTATATATGTAAAAATATTACATGTTATTATTATATGTAGATAGCTGTATGTAAACAACCATTTCCTCTGTTAACCTGCATTTTTTTTTTTGTAAGCAGGCTGTAAAGTATAATCAATGTGAAAAAGCATCATTGTGAAATGTATAAAATTGTAAACCAATGGAAATTATTACATGTGCACGCATTGTCATTGTTTCACCTAATACTTTGAAATCAATAAAAATTTTTAAATGAAATATATGTGTCGCCTGAATTTCTGAGTCTTATCCTTGGCAAGTGGAGCGATAAACAAGCGTTAGCCGCTTCTCACGTGACTTTTGACCGTGGCACTCATGTTGAGTCATCACAGCGCTAGAATTGAGTTATAACACGTCGTGGAACCAGCTCACTCAGTCACTGGGAGAAAGCCCTTCTGGGAATCCATTTCTGGGATTACACTTATAATAAAAGGTTAGTAATTCTCTAAATTTTCATGGTTTATCAAACATTACTTATAATTTCACAATGTAGTGACGTTCTCGAGTATTAAGAAGTGATGAAAATATAAGATTTCCTTTCAAAGTTATCGTAACTCGCTTGCTTGCTTGTTACCGGAACGAGCCTCCTAGAAATCAACGTCTTTTTTTTTAAAGCAATCACCTCTCAAAAGCGGGAACGGAACTTCAATAATAAAACGGGACTTCAATAAATGTGCTGAGTGCTGTGTTTATGAAAAATTTATCAGTACGGGATGCAATTCTAATTTTTACTTTGCAGAGACGAGAACTTTACGTAGATTTTTACAGAGAAATAATTGAAATTATTGCATCAGCCATTTAGCGATAAAGTTTTTTAGAGCAGATTTTTACTGAATATTAATACTTTAGAATAAAGGATAATTTCCGGTATATAATACAGAGGTGTACAGACGAATTTTATTTCCCATGAATAAAAAAAAAAATAGGATTTTCATACTGTTATTCGAATTACTCAGTTAATTCACCACTTATTACAACTGTTTAGTAAAAAAAATAGGATTTTCATACTGTTATTCGAATTACTCAGTTAATTCACTACTTATTACAACTGTTTAGTAAAAAAAATAGGATTTTCATACTGTCATTCGAATTACTCAGTTAATTCACCACTTATTACAACTGTTTAGTAAAAAAAAATAGGATTTTCATACTGTTATTCGAATTACTCAGTTAATTCACCACTTATTACAACTGTTTAGTAAAAAAAATAGGATTTTCATACTGTTATTCGAATTACTCAGTTAATTCACCACTTATTACAACTGTTTAGTAAAAAAAATAGGATTTTCATACTGTTATTCGAATTACTCAGTTAATTCACCACTTATTACGACTGTTTAGTAAAAAAAATAGGATTTTCATACTGTTATTCGAATTACTCAGTTAATTCACCACTTATTACAACTGTTTAGTAAAAAAATAAAAAAGATGCATTTAATCCCCAGATTTTTAACGACTGAGATAAAAAAAATAATGTGCCTACCTACATTAAATACAATGTAAAATAGCGAAAATTCACCACTAATTTCAGCTGCTTAATATCAAGAAATACAGACGATTTCCTGTTTTTTTCTTTTAGCATTGCACATAAGAAAAAAAAAAAGGACTAGCGAACGTATCAACATGTACCTCTGATACTTAAATATGACATGCTCTGTGTTTCAATATTACACATTTTTTCAGTAGTTTACGCATTAATTACTAATTTTTTTTTCATTCAACAGTTAAGTATCCCAATTGGAAGTAATGTAAGCAATATTTCCTGTTTAAATGCATCTCCACAAATCGGCTTTAAAATATTTTCTTATAATTTAAGGGTAAAATAAAGAATTTTAATTGAATTTCTTTTAACACTATATACTTAATATATTGTCATCAACGTATTCTATATACGAAACGAATTAATACAGCCTAGTTACTGGAAATTAACATAATATTGAAGTGCTTTCTACCTAAAGAATTAAAAAAAAACTGAATACTTTAATTTTAATTACATTTTCAGCCACTAGATGGCGTCACAGTTACTATTAGACCTTGGAGCAGACGAGAGAAATTTGAAGCCTTTGCTCAGAGCGCCACCTTGCGGGATTTTGTAGTAGTATAGTGCCATTATACGGATGACGTGGCCGGTGACGTCATAGGGGCGTGGTCGGTGACGTCATAGGGGGGGGGGAAGCACTAGTGGGGGATCGGTATAATGGCACTATACTACTACAAAATCCCGCAAGGTGGCGCTCTGAGCAAAGGCTTCAAATTTCTCTCGTCTGCTCCAAGGTCTAATAGTAACTGTGACGCCATCTAGTGGCTGAAAATGTAATTAAAATTAAAGTATTCAGTTTTTTTTTAATTCTTTAGGTAGAAAGCACTTCAATATTATGTTAATTTCCAGTAACTAGGCTGTATTAATTCGTTTCGTATATAGAATACGTTGATGACAATATATTAAGTATATAGTGTTAAAAGAAATTCAATTAAAATTCTTTATTTTACCCTTAAATTATAAGAAAATATTTTAAAGCCGATCTGTGGAGATGCATTTAAACAGGAAATATTGCTTACATTACTTCCAATTGGGATACTTAACTGTTGAATGAAAAAAAAATTAGTAATTAATGCGTAAACTACTGAAAAAATGTGTAATATTGAAACACAGAGCATGTCATATTTAAGTATCAGAGGTACATGTTGATACGTTCGCTAGTCCTTTTTTTTTTCTTATGTGCAATGCTAAAAGAAAAAAACAGGAAATCGTCTGTATTTCTTGATATTAAGCAGCTGAAATTAGTGGTGAATTTTCGCTATTTTACATTGTATTTAATGTAGGTAGGCACATTATTTTTTTTATCTCAGTCGTTAAAAATCTGGGGATTAAATGCATCTTTTTTATTTTTTTACTAAACAGTTGTAATAAGTGGTGAATTAACTGAGTAATTCGAATAACAGTATGAAAATCCTATTTTTTTTACTAAACAGTCGTAATAAGTGGTGAATTAACTGAGTAATTCGAATAACAGTATGAAAATCCTATTTTTTTTACTAAACAGTTGTAATAAGTGGTGAATTAACTGAGTAATTCGAATAACAGTATGAAAATCCTATTTTTTTTACTAAACAGTTGTAATAAGTGGTGAATTAACTGAGTAATTCGAATAACAGTATGAAAATCCTATTTTTTTTTACTAAACAGTTGTAATAAGTGGTGAATTAACTGAGTAATTCGAATGACAGTATGAAAATCCTATTTTTTTTACTAAACAGTTGTAATAAGTGGTGAATTAACTGAGTAATTCGAATAACAGTATGAAAATCCTATTTTTTTTACTAAACAGTTGTAATAAGTGGTGAATTAACTGAGTAATTCGAATAACAGTATGAAAATCCTATTTTTTTTTTTATTCATGGGAAATAAAATTCGTCTGTACACCTCTGTATTATATACCGGAAATTATCCTTTATTCTAAAGTATTAATATTCAGTAAAAATCTGCTCTAAAAAACTTTATCGCTAAATGGCTGATGCAATAATTTCAATTATTTCTCTGTAAAAATCTACGTAAAGTTCTCGTCTCTGCAAAGTAAAAATTAGAATTGCATCCCGTACTGATAAATTTTTCATAAACACAGCACTCAGCACATTTATTGAAGTCCCGTTTTATTATTGAAGTTCCGTTCCCGCTTTTGAGAGGTGATTGCTTTAAAAAAAAAGACGTTGATTTCTAGGAGGCTCGTTCCGGTAACAAGCAAGCAAGCGAGTTACGATAACTTTGAAAGGAAATCTTATATTTTCATCACTTCTTAATACTCGAGAACGTCACTACATTGTGAAATTATAAGTAATGTTTGATAAACCATGAAAATTTAGAGAATTACTAACCTTTTATTATAAGTGTAATCCCAGAAATGGATTCCCAGAAGGGCTTTCTCCCAGTGACTGAGTGAGCTGGTTCCACGACGTGTTATAACTCAATTCTAGCGCTGTGATGACTCAACATGAGTGCCACGGTCAAAAGTCACGTGAGAAGCGGCTAACGCTTGTTTATCGCTCCACTTGCCAAGGATAAGACTCAGAAATTCAGGCGACACATATATTTCATTTAAAATTTTTTATTGATTTCAAAGTATTAGGTGAAACAATGACAATGCGTGCACATGTAATAATTTCCATTGGTTTACAATTTTATACATTTCACAATGATGCTTTTTCACATTGATTATACTTTACAGCCTGCTTACAAAAAAAAAATGCAGGTTAACAGAGGAAATGGTTGTTTACATACAGCTATCTACATATAATAATAACATGTAATATTTTTACATATATAGGGGGTTATGTGCAAACATTTGGATAAAATTATCATATTTTTTTATACATAAATAGCTCAAACATATTAAAAATCACAGTGAAATATTCTTTTTTTCTGTTATGTTATTTTTTTCATTGTTTTGTAGTGACCGTACGAAAGGGTGTCATAACCATTTTCTAAAATATATCTTTTATCGTCAAATGGTGACAGACCAAGTTTTACACCTTTCACTGTATGAAGACGGTGGTTGCTACTTTGAATCCTTGTCAAATCTACTCGACAAGGTGATTTGTTTATTAAGCAGTCTCTGTAATCCTTGTGACGAAGGGTTCTTTTTACGATGTATTTGGGGACTCCTTTCCCAGTCTTCTTCTCCTCATGTAAACTCTGAAGGGAATACATTTTAGAACGAAGCCCTGCAAATTGTTTGATAGGTACTCCCGAAAGTTCATCTTTCATTTTACCTAGTACCTTTTTATTATGTGTACTATGCAAAACATGATCAATGTGATAGTCGGACGTGTCAAAATGATCTATATCGTCTTTCATATCAGCATACACGTCCTCGGTTTGAAGCTCGTAGCACAGTGAATCTGTATCAGTGAACAATAATTTAGCTTTTTCTCCATATTTCGGACTAATATAGTCATAATGAAAGCTATACATCAATAGTTTACTAATATCTAGAATACTGAAACCAGCATAAATAGGCCTGTTGAGTTTCAATTTAGTTAGCTTTGATTGCACACATGCAAGGTCGTTGTCAAAAACACGAAAAGCGTGAAAAGCAGGGGATGCTATGAGTTTACATACTCTCTTCGGGCTCTGAGTCAATTCAATTTTCACTCGATTTCTCAAATTTTCCATCGTTTTTTCCAAACACAGCATTATTCATCAGTTTGAAGAAGTCCTTCTCGAAGTCGTTTCTAGCTTTCTTCCGCTGATCTGTATTAAATTCTATATATGGTTTTAGCCAGCAAGACTGATTAAATTCTAAAACGCGATGTATGTTCTTCAGCTGCATACCGAAGGTTAAATATTGTTTGAGATTTCGATAATGAAGGACATATTTTTCCTTAGAATTTAGATTTGGGGCTAATTTCACGACTGATTGGTTTGTATTTATTCCAAGGCTTTGGGCAACCTCTTGACAATATGGGGATAGCATGCTGCTGGTAATCTGAAGTTTCTCAGGGGCTAGTGGATAATCATTATGCTTGTCGTGCAGAGAAACTGGATAATCTAAATCAACTTCCAATATGTATCCTTTATTCGAATCATCAGCAATTGTCGTAATATTTAGATCTGCTATTTCTTCTTCATTAAGCCATCGAAAATCGCTTTGAGGGAGGCATTGTGACATTGCCCATCCATAAAGATTGTTAGCATCATAATACATAATGTATTTAGAGGGTAACTGAGGATTATAGGTGTCCAAATATTTGTTGTTTGCAGTACTAAGACGATTGCATATCACAGAAATCCCTCCTCGTATGCCTTTTTCCAGGAAAAGGTACATTGTAGGGTCAGTTATCAGCTCAAGATTTACATTTGTCATTTTTAAGCATGCTTGCCAGGCTAATCCAGGAGCTGTGTAAACATGACATGGATCGATTTCATAGTATCTGATGCATATTTTTCTGAAACTTTCGAAAACATCTGCTAAGAGGAGCACGTCTGTCTTCAGGTACAAGTCATGATACTGGCCTAGATTTTTTATGTTGAATGTATTCCACACTCTTATTGCATGGGTGTAGTCTTCTTCCCCTAGCGCTTCTTCTGTGAGATGGTTGTAAAATGCTTCACGTGGTGGTAATACAGTTTCTTCAAACTTTTCACTGTTGTCGATATAATCATAGGGGTAAACTCCTTTTCTCAGAACCAGATGTAGCCTTTCGGGTTCAACGTGGTCCTTTAAAATATGGAACTCATCTGTTGATAAATTATTTACTAGCTTCTCAAGAGATGTGCTTAAAAACTGATAGGAGTCTATAAAATGTAATGTCCCCAGGGAGAAGGCTATATATGTTTCCATGTTATTGGGAATGCAATTAATCTTCTTATTTTTGATTCTGCCGATTCCTTGCATAATAAGGTGGCTGTCATATCCCTTTAGGTTGTGAAAGATAACTGGAATCCTATTGGTTAACTTAAAGTTCAGATTACAGGAATTATGGGCAGCTCCTCGGAATTTACCTGTTATATGATCGTGATCTCTCACACGATCTGCTCCTAGGGCACGCTTACAAATATGACAGTCAGTAGTGTCGTGAAACAGTTTCTCTTCATGATTCAAGAGTTGCATTGGCTTTATCATCGATAGTAAATTTTTAATGTTTTCTTCTTCTTTAAGCAAACGTTCTAAAAATTCTTCTACTGCATTAGGACCTCTATAAACTACTGGAGGTTTATAGCTGCAGCCATCAGGTCCAACAACAAGATATGCAAATCCACAGGGTTCATGATTTGCCGTGATAGTGGTGTGAGACTTTTCAGGGTTAGGCATACAAGTGTCCACTTTCACTAGGAACGATTCAAAGTCGGCATAAATCACGTATGGAACGGGGTGCTGAAACTTAAAATTTGTGAATTTCAACCATTTTTCTTCTTCTGTTGGAAATTCTACTCTTTGGGGTCCATGTTCTAGACAATAGGGAACATGATCCTTCAAGAGCGATTCATTTTTGAAACGGTGAAGGCAGTAATCACAGTAGAAAGTCTGACATTTATGTTTAGTGAGAGGACTGAGAAGTCTACTCATATTCTTAATGGAGCAATAATGCTGCTTTTCATCATCCGATAACAGAAGGAGATTCGTGTGCGCTTTAAATCTGAATGGTGTGATGTAGAGTGGGAACACCTCTTTCTCATATCCAAAAACATTAACAGAAATATTGTTCATTTTTTCGAATTTAGATATTTGATTTATTGTAACAGGGAAAATTAGGTCAGATGTGTTTAATTTTTCTTCTAAATGTATATA
Organism: Ryuthela nishihirai; assembly: GCA_038380435.1. Taxonomy (NCBI): domain Eukaryota; kingdom Metazoa; phylum Arthropoda; class Arachnida; order Araneae; family Heptathelidae; genus Ryuthela; species Ryuthela nishihirai. The sequence continues at coordinate 80,522,012 of JAWZYU010000009.1, read as the reverse complement.
GTTGTTAAGGCGCTGCGGATGATCTGTGGCAGGATACAAAGAGGCTAAAACAGACCAGACAAAACATTTTTGGTCAGAATTACATACATTGACAATAGCGTGTTTTAACAGTAATTCTCTTGGAGTAGGGATATAACTAGATCCTGCAAGAGGGATATATTTTCCAATGTTCATTTCAGCGTGGAGTACGGCATCCAGTGTCCATCCACTCTGTGCTCCTTCAAATTCTTCAAATGAGGTCTTAATCTTCTTATACGCTGAATCCAGTTCTCTGTTTAGGGATGATGTTGGAAGACTTGTGACACAGTTGCTTCGGAAAAACGGGGTACAGTGTTCGAAGGTAGTAGGGGAAACTTTTCGCCTGAAGCGCACTTGTACAGCAAGGTACCATTTAATGCTACCTTTCGAGGTTAATTCTTCTTTCAGATGAGTTAGGAGTGACTCCTGCGAGGATTCAAGGAAAAAGGTGAGGTCAACAGATGTTTCTTCCGCTGCCGTCAGTTTATGTGTTGATAGGGTCCTTTTCATTTCTTCTGTAAACTGACAGGGGTCTTCAGGGTCTGGTTTTTGTTTCTTTTGGGGGTCCTTTCATCTTCAGAACGTTTTCGCTTATTATTGTGTGGCTTTCTTTGATGTCGTAAAAGATTGTCTTTTCTTCCAAACTCCATGGCACATTCTTCACATTTGTAGGTTTTTCTGGAGGTGTGGGTTAACTCATGACGTCGGACATCATCTCTCCTTGAGAATGTCAATTCGCATTGAGAGCACTTAAAGAGGTTATTTCCATCATGATTTCTCTTATGACGAATGAGATGGGTCTGATGAATGAAAACCTTCTCACATATATCGCATGGATACATTATGTAGCAGGGACTTGCAAAATAACTGATACTACACGAGGACTATTGGCTTCTAGCAGTTGAAAAAAAATCACGGAAACGCAGCAGCAGAGAACCGTCACTGTCCACGTCTGACAACAGAATGAGGAATCTGACTGATGGATGTCGTATTTATACTAGAAGAAGGACCATCCCGCAGAAACTGATTTAAAAGACTGTCCTGCAGAAACGAAAAGAAACAATGCTATTGGTTGAAAAAAAAATTATTAAATGAAAAAAAATCTTGATTTAAAAAAAATAAATTATATAGATTAGTGAGGGAAATATTGACCTGTTTGTGTGGTGGAAAGACCCGCCTCCGCTTTAGAACACAGGGAGGCGGGTCCCATAGGATTAACATTGACCCGCCTCTGGTCCAGAACCCCCACTTTCCCCCTACTTTCCCACTACATCAGGTTGTTTACTAGATACAGGACATGGTGGGTCCATTGCCTCACACAGTTGATACCACATTTTAACTCTTTCATCTGTGTAGAACGTATATTGCGATTCACCTGACCACAAAATTTTTTCCAAGTTCTTTGGAGTTCATTCTCGTTTTCCCAGACACCACATACAACCCCGACAATCGAGGTCTCACTTCCCGATTTTTGATTGAAATTAAAAGGTTCCGAAGACCGAACCGAATACTGAATTGAAATGTAAATAACTGAGTTCTCTGCACATTATTTGAGTTGATATTGGTTGATCTCAGCATATGATAAAAACACTGGTCATTCGGTGGACAAATGAACGTAAACTTAATCTTAAATGCCTCTGTAATGTTTTTGTCCCTCTGCAGTAATATCGAACTTTGCAACAATTACTCTAGCCAGATGTCGAGACTCCGTCTACTAACCATCTCATATCCACTTTAGCCTCGAACAATCCTCTTATTTCCATAGCTTTGGCTATGTCTGCATTTGCTTGTCAAACACCAATAACAGAAGAGGCGGGGTCCTTTCTCTCTCAGTCTACCGACTGAGAGAGAAGACTCAGGGCGCCCCTTCTCTCTCAGTCGATAGCGCCTGGCTCTTAATCTGCAGTTTCCATGTTCGAGTCCAATTTCATATAGAACCCCATAAATACTATATGAAATTCTTGGGTTTTCAAATGCACCCTTACATAACACGCATCCTCCTGGCTGCTACTATTATTTTCTTGGTGCTCTGAAAAGATTTATAGGGTGGCTGGATATTCCTGGGGTAACCGAGTTACCAATTAACTTAGGGACAGCCTGTGATGTATTGCTGTTTTAGTTTCGTCTAGTTTGTCAGGGATGATGCAAAGGCTTACATACTAAGCATTAAGTAAAAACTCTCGAAACCTTATAAGCTAAACTAACTTTTTTAACTCTCCAAACGTTTTGTAAGCTAAACAAGTGACTTTTACTCCTTACGTCACTTAGAGATACAAAAAAGTTGATTTCGTGAGCTTACCAGAAGGGCTATGAAACGAATAATAATAATTACTAAATACATTACCTCCATGATTTCAAAGAAAAAAAAAGCACAATTATGTGCGAAAGTTAACAACGTTGAAAGGAGCCATGTTATGATTTATGCATGACAATAGACAAGCTACAAAGTTGGTTTCCAATACTAGTACCTAACATAAGATATCTTCTTCCACTCGGGATTTGTTATTTTATTTATTTCTGTATCTTTTTGAAAAATAAATATTTTGCAAATAACTCGTAAGTATACAGCTGCATATTCAAATAAGCGTTTTCACAAAGAAGATTAATCCACTTAAAGGTTTACTAATTCATATTTTTATTAACTGAACGAATTTTAATAACAAAACGACCTAACCAAGTGTGATAAGGAATTAGTTCACGGTAAGTATGATAATTATTTTGTAGGTGCTCAGAAGAAGGCCAGTATTTTAAATTATAAAGATTAGTTTAAAAAAAGCGAGTACGAGCCATCTACATTAATCAGCTTTGCTGAAAATATAATTTAAATTTTAGCATTCCAGAGAGATTTAAGTGAAGGAGATTTGTCTCTATTCTTCTCCCAAGACTTCAGGTATAGAAATTAAAAGAGGAAATCAGATTTTTTCACATGAAAAGCAATTACTTCTTTCTCCACTCACTCTACTTGTTGTTTCCTACCACAAAAGAAAGTGAAAATCTCATACCCACTTTTCTTTCATTGTCTATATGCTCTTACCCTCAACGATGTACTGCGTGTATGTCCCGTATGCTTTTCAGTAGTGTATATTTGTGACTCAATTCCGATGGTGCTCATGCATTATGCAATACCTTTTTCCCCCAAAAAGCATTTTAATTCACAGCCTTATTCGCGGTCTCTTTCTCTCCGTCTCATTTCAGCTCTAGATCTCATTCTTGGCTTTCAATCTTCTTTTATCATTTCTTTTTTTTTCAGCCATTTTCTAACTCCAAAAGCCGAACAAGTGAGATGACAAATTCGCATTTTGTCTGTGATCTACTTTTTTTATAATGCGGCATATCCGTTTCATTTATTAGTGCAGAGGATGCTTGTTGATTCATGTTTTGCGCTATAATTTCCAGATTATTTTCTATGCTTTTCTACATTGACTGTTCCTTTGTTTTGCACAAAATCGTTCACCTATTTGTTTTATTGCAATGTGTTGCTTCTCGGTTTCACGAATATACATATTTTGGTTTAAATCAAGCAGAATTCATTGCTGAGGCATTTTGTTAAGATTATTAGTACTCCTTTTACTTTTCATTGACGTTTCAACGATATGTGCCATTCACCATATCAGTATTGACTAAAAAGACTCTTAGAAAGAGTTTCTGGAACTTTTGGAGTCTATAATGTTATTTGTTTCGGACTATATAATGAGTCCTATATATTGTCCCTTTTGCCTTTGTTTTGGTCAAGTGAAGCGAAGATCACGGATTCTCATATACCTGTCATTTGATGCGTTTTTCCGGGTTTCTTTTTTTTTTTTGGGGGGGGGGGGTTAGTAATTCTCGAACATGCAATCTCTCCTTCTAGTGATGAAAGAGCACGAAAAATTCCCATGAGAAGTCCGAATTAATAGGTCAAACTAATATGGTAGCCTTCCCCTTCCGTTACTCTTCAGTGGAGGAAATATCTCATAGAATGGTATTAACAGCTTCAACCATGAGAAGGAGGGGTCGGACTTCTGGTGCTATGTCAGGATAATTCTACAGAGCTTTCCTTCCATATATGCCTAGTTACCATTCTTTTCCTTTCGATTGCAGTATCTAGTCTGTTCTACAAATACCTTACTATTTGTATGGACGTGGGATGGTATCATATTTCACTAGTTTTCCGCGTCATGATTGTAAGTGATCAAATTGCATCTCCAAACGCTTTCGCGCTATCTGAAAATTGCTTTCATTATCCTCAATACCCTTTTATTAAAGTAGCTTACTTTTGTACACGGATGCAGAATATTTTCTGTTTCTTCTTTCGTGTTTCCTTGCTTAAGCCATTTTAAATTTGCCTTTCTTCTGATATTTTTTCGTCTGTATACTTAAGAGACTCTCCCTGCACGATATACTCTCCCACTAGTTTTTTATTTCATCATCATTAAGATGCTTGTTCCTTGTTTCGAGATTCATATTTCTTCTTGCTCCTATAATCATCTCTCTTTCCTTTTCTGATCCATCTTAGTTTAGCATTCAACTTGTACCTTTTTTATTACCTGGATGTTTCTTTTAGTTATTTTTATGATTTAAATAATATATTGTTAGCCAGGAAAAGTTGATGCTTAGAGATTAAAAGTTATCTTTTCGAATTTTGGCATTTTCACTGTAAAGCAGAATTCGGCGGTTTGAAATTGGAACTTATTATCTGTCTAATGATGATGTCTGAACTCTTAAGGTTTTTTGATTTAATGAGTCCAAACGGTTTTATTTAGAAACATTAAATTTCCTCGTCTTAATACGAAAAAAAAATGATTTTTGCTTGATCAGCATTAAAAAGAGAGATCCTACCTATATTTCAGATGATTTAATTTTATAGAACTAAAAACAGGTATATTTTAATGGCTGACCTTAATGCTGACTTAAGTTATTAATGATCTTAACGGCTGATTTTAATGGCGAATTAAGTTATGAGAGAAAACATTACATGAACTTTTACTTATAATTATTACTTGTTTTATTACCACTGTATCTAGATTAATAACGCATTCTGAAAACCCATTTGAACTAATGTGTAGAATACTATTAAATTTTATAAAGAGCGATTGGAGAGCATTAGGGTTTAATAGTACTCTGTCACAATGTAAAATATATTTAGCTCCTCATTTTGAAATATAAGTATAGATAACGTGTCAGGTTGTCAACTCATCTGCTTCGAGAATGATTATAAATCATTGTGTGTGATCGGTAATGATGATTAGTATTTTCGGTGATGATATATTTAAAAGCTTGTTGCTATTGTTTTCTACGAAATTTATTTTCGCATCTTCAAACTTCGCATCATCACTTCAAACCATTTTACTAAAGGCTATTTTTTTTTGCAATTGAGAATAAATAAATACAATAAGATTATCAAATGGAGGAATATTTTTTTTTCTCAGCTTCATTTCATGAATTTATAACCTCCTATAAGAAGATTTCTATTTTAACCTTTTCGCCATGACTTCTGTGATATTTGTCAACCATTGCACTTAGGTAATTCGATAACGTAACATATTTTCTGCATTTTAAATTGCAGCTCTCTAATGAAGATCCCAAAATTTGACTGGAAATAATTCTCAAATATAATTAAGTAATGGAGATCTTGGGTTTATTCTCGTGCTTGTAAGAGAATGCGTTTCCGCTGTGTAATCACAACATTTAACGCGTGCAGAAAGATTCTGGAGGAATAAGCATTCATTACTGATTTCATTACTCTCATAGGACCAGTACATGCGAGATATTTCCAAGTCGTTCATTCCCTCGAGTCCCATTGTGTGCGAACTACGGAGTCACAATGCATTGTATAGTATAACTCACGAGATATGCTTATTATTAAAAGGTTGTGAAACTTATGCCGTATCGTATTTATTATACACATATCTCTGTGGTGTAAGCACAAGTTCCGTGAGTTAAGTCGATAAAATTGTTATATTTCTACAACTGGCAATTTAGTTTGTTTTGATTAAGCTAATATAAAAATTAAAGAAAATCTTAGTGTGCTATTAACCATCATACACAGGATTAAACTAACAGAAATCTTTTACACGTGCCTTATTATTCCAGAGGATAAGCTATAGCTACATAGTTTGGCGGATAAATATATAAAGGACAAGCTTTCGGATCGTCATGAGATATTATCTCTGTACCTATATGCATAAAAAAAATAAAATATTATTGTTATTTAAAGAGTTTCAAAAGATGATTAATAAATATTATTTCCCTGTTGCGAAATGTATGATTGAATATTAGCAGTTATCTATAATTTACACTAGTGTCTTTTATTTTCTATGCATTTTTACCTATCTTCGTATTGTTTTTGACTTTGACATTTGTGGGTTGGTCGGTTTGTGGATTTGGCAAAAGTTGTTTTATCATACCTTTCGAACGCGATGGAGAAAGTTAATGATTTATGGGCCAAATGAAAGCTTGTGACGCAGGGAGTGTCTGTCATAGGCTATAAAAAATTGACTCACCGTGCTTTCTTCCTCTCTAAAAAAGGGAAAATGTGAAAACTATTCTTAAGCTCCAGAATGCAAAAGCTGAAAGTAACAAGCGATACGTCGAATGAAAGCTTTCGACACGGAGAATGTCGTAGGCTATGAAATATTGACTCCCATGCTTTCTACCCCTCTAAAAAGGGGTAAATATGAAAATGATTGTTCCCCTATGTCTTCTGAATGCGAGTGCGGAAAGTAACGAGCTATATGCCAATGAAAGTTTGTGACGCGGGGAGAGTCGTAGGCTATAAAATATTGACCCCCTGTGCTTTCTTCCCCACTAAAAACGGGAAATGTGAAAGTCGTTCTATTATATCTTCCAAACACGAGGGCCTACAGTTATGAGTTAGGTGTCAAATGAAAGCTCGTATAATTACGGTCGTAAACTATTTCGAATTTTGCTCCCACTATTCCCCCTGATAAAATGGGGGGACAATTTAATATTTCCTTCCGAAGGATTTTCGCGGGTGTCGACTTTAACGAGTCGTATGTCAAATTAAAACTTGTGACGTCTTCAATGTCGTAGGTTACCTCAAACCTGACTACAAAATGGAGGGTAAATATGCTCGATGTTTATGAATCGTATATCAAATGAAAGTTTTTGAAGGTAGGTGTTCTAATTGACAATAAAAAATGATATAAATTAAAAAATTAAAAAAATACCTTTCTTCCTATAGGGCCCTAAAAATAGTAAATAAACCTAAAGCATATTGATAGTGCAATCAGTCACTAAGTTCGTATTCGCTTCTAAGGAAGATGGAGCGCCTATTTACCTACACAACAATCTTCCTTTGAAGTGAATATAAACTCAGTAACTGATTGCACCATCGATATGCTTTAGGTTTATTCTCTACTGTTTAGGACCCCGTAGGAAAACAGATATTAATTTATTTTTTTAATAATAATAAAAAATTATTAATTTATTTTTTTTAATAATAATAAAAAATTATTAATTTATTTTTTTTAATAATAATATTTTTGTATGCAAATGTAGAGGGGATAAATATCACATGAGCCTGTGAAAGTTTGGGCTAGAATTCCTTGTAATGCACATGAGTTACGGGTGGCTCACTCGGTAGCGCTCCAGTCTCGTAATCTGCAGTTCTCAGGCTCGTGTCTCACTTGGACCAGCATTGAGATTTATCTCCGCAAAACTCCACGTTCTGCCCTCGGTTAGTATGGAAGGTCGATGAGATTGGAAAGGCCACCGTCCTTCCTATGCGACAGCTGTGATGCCGTGTCGGGCAGAGACATACTCTGTGCATGTCAAAGAACACTTTGGATGACTCTGACGGGAGGCTACCATCTGTCGCCTAACAACTGTCCAGTGGATCCCTTTTCCCCAATCTTCTCTGAGCCCTCGGGGTCCTTGTGACTTGTCCATTTAGGCTATTATGTGGACAAAAGTGCGACTAGAGGTAAAACAACCCAAACCCTGTAACTCATCTCTACATTAAGCGCTTAAACTACGACGGTTTTGTTTCGCATTTGCTGAATGGGTATATGCGGATCATTCGTTGTGACGCACTTCTTTATTTCAATCATTAAACCGAGAACAACTCTTTTCACTATGGGTAAAAAGAGCTCAATAATTATTTGAATTCATTACGAACTCTATTCTATTGCCAGTTTCATAAAGAGTTAACCATGTGAGCATTATTGGCAGGAAATAAAAAATCGACAGAATGACCTAAGTTAACTATTCTCATATCTCTGTACCGTATTTTCTAACGCCGAGTATATTCAGTAGCCTGTGCAAGTATTAGAAATCAGGAATTAGGCTCTGCATAATGCAAAATCGAAGTCAACTCAGAATACTGCTGTTTCAAACTTCAGTACAAGTATAGAAGTGAGTACGTCATATGACGTCACTGGTTTATTCATTATTTTATTTTGTAGTAGATGCCAACGGTTTATGGAAATGCAATTTGAAAGTCGCATTAGTTTCTCCTTGAAACTCCTCAGAAATTTTAAAAAGAAATATTTATTATTATATATGATATTTTATCTGTTTTGGGATACATGCTAACAACTGAAAGACAGAGCAAGTAGCAAATTTAAATATACTTACATCAGGAACGTACCCAGATTTAGTTTCGGAGGTGGGGGGAGGAATTTAGTTTCGTGGGGAGGTCTGAGAATTCAATCAGTTTCGAGGAGCCTCCGAGAATTTAGCTGAGCACAGCAGTACGAAACTCTATGACCATACCTAATTAAAGACTGCAATAAAGTTCAAAATTCTGGGGATTCAACATGTGCAATTAAAAAATGCGTTTTTTGTGAAACAGTGTCTCAGGAATCGTGGAACAAAAGGTATGAAATTTAATGGCTTCTGAGATAAAAAGATCCACTGTACAACGTCTGGGTAGAAATAAGTTTTGTTTCATTCTTTAATTTATTAATTCTTAACTGTCCAATCAGTGTCTTCAGTGTTCAATCACTGAAGATGACGAGGTATGTGCATACCTCGTCTGAGAATAAGACTTCAGTAGGATTTCCCAGTAACTTAAATATCCACCGAACAGGAAAGCTTAAAATGATATCTATACGGAATGAGATTTTACAGTTTTTTTCAATCTATTTTTAGTGTTGGACACAAAATATTGGCTAAATTAAAATTATACAAAGACAACTGTTTTGATTTCAAAGTAGGCAGACAATTTTGAGATATTGTGTAAGACAGATTCTCTGGAGGGGGTCCGGATCAGAGGAGGAGTCCGGATCCCCTGAACCCCTCCTTTGGGTACGCTCTGACATATATCCTATCATTTGCTTTTCCTTATCTGCAGTTATTTTCTGGGTAGGTCTAAATTTACAATTTTCCAATACCGTTTACTTATTACACTGCTCGACATTGAAAGTATTCCACCAAGAAGGGCATGTGGTACAAACATGCAAATAGAACAGTGGGTGTGAGCAATTGAGGTATCCAAATGATGATAATTCGGAGCCAATGACGTGTGTGGCTAAAGAGATAAAAGGCGCAAGAAGGAACAGTGATGGTATCGTGTTTATGCAGGTGGAAGTCGTGCTAACGGTTGAGATTAGCTGGTTCCGATTGGAAATTGTTCAGCGACGGCCAAAAATGCCTGGTACACACCTTCGGCAGGTTTATCGCCATTTGGATGCATTTAAGAGAGGAAGAATTATAGGCCTATGTGAAGCAGGATGGACTACACGTCGTGTCGTTGCCTATAGTCAGTGGGATGCACGAACTGTTGGACGCTGTTAGCAACAGTGGCGAAATGAAGGTTCTAGCATGGGGGAGTGGTGCCGTCTGACAGACGTCAGCACGGCTTGATAGGCGCATTGTTCAACATGCTCGTTCGTTACCACAGTGCACTGTAGGCGATATTCGACAGGGTTGTGTCAACAACCATGGACGTCCCCATAACGATCCGAACGCTAAACAGAAATATTGCATGAGCCACACCTGCACTCTAGGCAACCGTCACCTCGCCTGCCATTGACTGCAACCACCACAGCACTCATCTGGCTTGGTGCCGAAGTCATGCAAACTGGGGTCACGAATGCAACACTGTTGTTTAGTGATGAATCCCATTTCTGTTTGGGTGCTGATGATCGACTGGTCCATGTATGGCGACAACCTGGTGAGAGGACGGATCCAGCTCTTGTTGACGACCGGCACACTGCTCGTCAGCCAGGCGTAATGGTATGGGGTACTATTGGATACGACAGAAGGTCACCTCTTGTCCACATCACAGGAACACTGACAGCTGCATGATACATTAGCGCTGTTCTGCAGTCCATTTTGTTACCATTCCTGGAAGGTATGCAGCAACCCATTTTCCAGCATGACAACGTCTGTATACACATTTCTAGGGTCTCCAGACAATGTTTGCAACATGTTCAAATATTGCCATGGCCAACACAATCTCCAGATTTATCCCCAATACAAAATCTGTGGGACCACATTGGATGACGCGTGAAATCCTCTCATGTGCTGGCGTGGAATCTCAATGAATTATGGAAGCAAGTCAAAGCTGCTTGGTGTGCAATTCCTCAGGATCATATCCGTCGACTGTATGACTCCATGCCACTCCGTATTGCTGTCTGTATTGCCATTCACGGCGGTGCAGTCACCTATTGAGGCAGTCATATTGTGCTGCATTATCTCATCTTCTAACCGCTGTAAGTGGTTGCAAATGGTAATAACCGCTGCAATCTAATTTAAATGTGGTGCTGTAAGTGGCTGCAAATGCAATAACCGCTGTAAGTGGCTGCTGTAATTGCCGCTGAAATCAGTGGCCGCTGTAAGTGGCTTAAATCATGTTATGCCAATATGAATTGCTCTGTGTATGCTACATTTCACCCCTATCCCCTCACTCCTTCTGGGTGGGGGCAATTTCAATGTCCTGCAGTGTATGTAGATTTGTATCTTTTCAGCATCTATGAATGCTTCCTCCAAAAATATGTATTTTTTTCAATGCATATAAAGTGTTTCTAAATCAATTAATAATAATTTTGACAAAGTAAATTGAAAAAATATGACCTTTTTTTATACATAACAATTGAAATATCTGATTTTTAATATGGATGATCATACTACAACTATAAAACTGTTAGCAGTACAAAAAATAGTCGGCTTTAGAAATACGCATAAGCCTGTAAATATTTTTTCAATACTATTTGAATGACCAAACTTGATAGACCTACATATTAAGAACCCTTAATTAAGATAAATGTTCAAATCGGTTTCAAACTTGAAAGCCTCTGCTCTACAATTTGGTTCGTCTATAGTGAAGCTTTTCTCATAACTTAATTGGTCACCAAATTAAAAGGACTAGGTTACAAAACATATCCTTGTCTAAATGGTTGTAAAAACTGTAACGCTATAAACCTATCATTTTCTAATAGAATAATATGCTAAAAGACAATTTATAGCATTCTGGCTAAGTAATTAATTTACATCTTTCCTGTTCTTGTCCTTGATTACATTCGCAATATAATCTGTCATTCTACTAACTTAACTACATCATTTTAGTTTGCATTCTTAGCTCGATTATATCAAATGTATTTTTTGCATTAGAAAGCATTTTTCGTTTACCTTGTACTTACCACTGTTGCTAAAATTTAAGAATTTTATTTCTACCTGGAATCTAGACGAGCTACATACTCCTTGTTTCCAGTTTTATTTCTTTTTTTTTTGTTCTTGTTTACCTTCTGTGTTGTATATATATATGTGTGTGTGTTTTGTATATTTTTTTTTGAATTCTTTGAATAAATAATATATTTTACATCTAAAAGAAATGAAATGGAAATTTTTAAATAAATTCACTGGAACTTGTTTATTCGATAAGTCTAGAAATTCAACTTATACTAGGGAAATTCTTGTGTTGCTATTTAAGGAGATTAATCCAGACATGGTCTCCTCAAATTTCAGGTACTTGTTTAGAGAGAATATTTATTAGGATACCTGAAAAAGAAACATTTGAATATAACTAGGTATAACAATCTTTAGAGCCCAGTTATCGCTGGTTTGTGGATAAGATCGTGCTTTGTTCGCTAAGTATTTAAGCAACCATACTGCTGGGGAGCATCCTACACCTATGTGGGCCTTTTTAAAATGTAATATAAATTATATCTTTCGAGCTCCAACAAAACTGTCCTCTCTGAGACACATTACAACAGTTAGGTTTTGTGATACTCTTAAAACTAAAGTCAGGTACCAATGATGGATCAAACATCAGCTGATATTATATCCTGTAGGTATCCATTGGCTTGGAACTAGCAACCCGCATAACAGATTGGAAACACAGTGGTAGATTCTCCTTGAACAAAGAGCCACAAGTGCAACGCTCCGATCTGTTAAACTTAATTAAAGCTTATAGAGAGTCGGGATTGTTGAAATGGTCAGCAATGATAGACTTTGTGAATTTTATTAGTCTTAATCGGGATTAAAAAACAAAATGCGCAGAGGTGGACAGTGTGAAAGCCCAGCCACTCCTCTTCTGCCCCCTTTCTGAAAAAAAAAATAAAAAAACTCCTTTTAAAGATACTTATAACCAGAATAACATAAAGAGGGCATCATACCTTAATGTCTAAACTTGGCCGATTCTGCAGATCATCTCAGGTATGGTTCACGATTCTTTCCAAAGTACTTTTAGCTACCATTTTCTGACAATATAAAATGCATCCCTGCATGATGACACAGTATTGTCTAACTCTTTGTTGTCGAAAGCGAATACAATGCGTGAGCTAAGTGTAGAGATTACTACAAAACAACGCAACATTTTTTACGACACATTTAAAAGAAAATTCCATTATCAAAATTGCTGGAGATTTCGTTGAAAAAAAAATACTCCAGTATGCATATCGCATTTAATGCAAGTAGGGGAGAAAACTAAACCTCAATCAATATTAAATAGAAATTCTCCTACACTCATTAAGGAATTCTTTTGAGAAGCTTGCCCATCTTCTAAGGCTTCAAATTTATGCTGCTTGAAATACACTTTCGTTCAGTCCCCCCAAGGTGAATACAATAACAGCGATGCTAGGAATTACAGATGCTTTAGCTGCAATGCAAACACTCACTTGCACTCATTGCCTGCGGGGACGAATGCTTTCAAATCGGTTAATATGTGAATGCAAAGACAATTCCTTCCTTTCGTATAATATTGTCTTTTCTTCTCCCTGTCGCCGTAAAGTGACTTTTCTGTAATCTCGACTAATGTCGCGTGCAACACCATCGGCCAATAAAGTAGTGCTTGAAGCTTAGCCAAAAGCTTAGAACGAGATGCTGATTTGGACAATTGCAACTCTGTCAAGAACAGCAGTTGTCGAAGAAAATACGAACCGCCTCAGGACTTAAAGTGGAGTGCTTTTATTCACCAAAATTCAAAACCTTAAGACATGGAATGGTTAATTTTAACATTATTCTCTATTTGGGAATTCGATATGTAGACTGACGATACGTAGCTGCTTCTGCATCTGACAAACACGGCTTGAATTAAAGATATGATAGACATATGAAATGACAGAAAACATAAATTCGATACTTTGACTTGCTGCGATTTGTATAATGCAATAGAATTTGGAGCTCATCTTCTGCTCACAGCAAACAGTTCACAGCGTAAGCAGAAAAAAATGCAATCATCTTTCTTCTTAGGAATTGCACATTACAACATCCAATCCAATGGAATCAATTGCGTAAACAATCATACTGTCTGATATATTTTCTGAATGAGGTGCTTCATGTAAGTCATGATCAAGTTCACTCTCACTAAATGTGCCCAATTATTCAAGGAAAAACACAATCACTTTAACTAGTAGATAAGACGTATATTAACCCTTCCAGCGGTAGCGGGGTTTTGACTCAGTCTTTGCGCGCCAGGCTCGTAGTCTGTAGTTCCCAGAGTAGGAGGATAATGAGAGTTCTAACTCAGAGGCGGATCAATGTTAATCCTATGTGATCCGCCTCCCATGTGTTTCAAAGCGGAGGCGGATCATTGTCACACCTAAAAGTCAGAACTGTCACTGGTTTTAAGATTGAAGTCGGACAATGTCGAATAAAATACCCCCCCCCCCCCCACACACACACACCGATCACAAACTCCCGAATAGGTCCCTTGGTTTCTACCCTCATCCATTATTTTTTCCAAGTTCAGATCCGCCATTTTGACTCCTGACGTCACACGCCACCCTGGTTGACCCATCGCATGGTAAACAGTTTCCTCTATGCGCATTAAATCTAATTGTGGTGTCATCTGATGTCCGTATTAATTTTAGTGCGTCTTCTGTATTCTAAAAAAATATATCCTTTCCGACGCGGTGACTTGAACCTGCTACTATTGGGGTTAGTAGCTGCGCGTTAACGCACTCGGCTATGCCTTGTAACTTGACCGTGTTGGTTAGATGTGTCTGAAGTGGGGATAACCGATAGTTTTAAATTACGTATCTCTTCATTTCTTTACAGTTTAACGCGCGAGTTTTATATTGATGTATTTTTATTAGCGTATGATTTTATTTTTATTAACGTATTTTTTTTATAACCTACGTATTTTTATTTCTTTATAACTCGCGCTTTTCTGCGAAAATCAACCTTCGTTTATTTTATTTTTATAACCGCATTTTTATTTCTTTATAACTCGCGTTTTTTTCTACGTCTGTTAACACACATTTTTTTTCATTTTTACCCAATAGCATTTTTTCTTTTTATTTTCTGTGGGACAGTATTTTAAAACAGTTTCTGTGGGATACTCCTTATAGTATAAATACGGCATCCATCAGTCAGAATCCTCATGCTGTTGTCAGACGTTGACAGTGACAGTTCTCTGCTGCTGTGTCTCCATGATTTTTTTCAACTGTTAGAAGCCAATAGTGATAGTTCTCGAAGTGTTCTAGATAGTGATAGTGATAGTTCTCGATAGTTCTCTTCGTGTAATATAAATCAGCTATTTTACAAGTCACTGGTTTATAATGTATCCGTGTGATATATGTGAGAAGGCTTTCCTTCATCAGACGAATCTCATTCGTCTCTCATTCGTCATAAGAGAAATCATGATGGAAATAGTCTGTTTAAGGGCTTTCAATGCGAATCGACATTATCAAGGAGAGATGACATCGATGTCATGTGTTATCCCACATCTCCAGGAAAACCTACAAATGCGAAGAATGTGCAATGGAGTTTGGAAGAAAAGACAATCTTTTGCGACATCAAAGAAAACCACACAATAATAAGCGAAAGGGAAAATTTCTAAACTTAAACTTCATAAATCCCCAGGTGTACATGAAATTATTATGGAAATGCTTAGAGCTGGGAATGTTTCTGTTACCACTTGGATGACTGAAATTTTGAATATCTTTTATTTTAAAGGCATGGTTCCTAAGGATTTTACCAGGGCTATTATTATCCCTATTTGCAAAAAAGGTGATAGCAGTTTTTGTGATAACTATAGGGGTATCAGCCTACTCTCTGTTCCAGGTAAAGTTAGTTCCATGATTGTGCTTAACAGAATAAAGAATATGGTTGACAGTCAATTGCGTGATGAGCAATGTGGATTCAGAAGTGGTAGGGGATGTGTAGATCATATATTTTCATTTAGGCAGATTCTTGAGAAATGTTTAGAGTTTCAGAAACCTTTGGTTGCTAGCTTTGTTGAGTTCAAAAAGGCTTTCGACTCTGTTGATCGTCATAATTTGTGGTTGATTGTTATATCATATGGTATACCAGACAAGTTAGTTAACATAATGAAAGCTCTCTATAATAACACTGAGTCGTGTGTGAGAGTTGGTAAGGCTTGTAGCAATTGGTTTAGCATTACTTCTGGTGTTCGACAAGGGTGCATTTTGTCTCCTTTTCTCTTTAGCTTGGTTATTGATTATGTTATGCGAAATTCACTTCAAAAGAAAGATTTTAGCCTTAAATGGACTGGAGATAACGAAAATTTCTGATTTAGATTATGCTGATGATTTAGCCCTTTTGGCAAATGATGTTGATTAGATGAACTCTTTCATTCGAGCTGTTAATGAAACTGGTAGTAGAGTAGGTTTGGTTATAAACAGAGAGAAAACTAAAGTGATGAAAATTGGTCAGGCAGGCTGTGATTCAGTTAATCTGAATGGTTGCAGTCTTGAGCAGGTGTCACAGTTTAATTACCTTGGGAGCTATGTAACAGATACTGGTGATGTGCGGCATGAGATTAACGGACGGATAGGGATTGCTACCGGGACTTATAAGTATCTATGGAGAGTGTGGAGAAATAGCGTATACACCTAAAGACTAAAATTAGACTGTATAATAGTTTGGATCTTTCTAGGGTTAGTTATGGTAGTGAAACTTGGACACTTTGTAAACAAGATAACAGGAACCTAGATGTTTTTGATTCCAGATGCTTACGCAGTATCTTGGGCATTAGGTGGTTCAACTTTGTAACTAATGATGAGGTTAGGCAAAGGAGTCTGCAACCTCCTTTAAGCAGCATATTGTGCAGAGAGAGACTCCGTAGGTTTGGCCATGTTGCCCGTATGGATAATTATAGTTTGGGGAATAGGGTTATGAACAGTGTGCCTAAAGGCTACAGAAAGAGGGGGAGACCAAGGATGCGGTGGGCAGACAATGTCAAACAGGACCTAATTAGAATTGGTGTGCAGTGGCCAGATGCAGTAGATGTAGCTCAGGACAGACCTGCTTGGAGAACCAAATTGCACGGTCTGGTTGGACCTCTGTAGCCCATGGCTGCTTGTTGTTGTTGTTGTTGTTGTGGTTGTTGTTGTTGTTGTTGTTGTTGTTGTTGATGATGATGATGATGATGATGATGATGATGATGATGATGATGATGATGATGATGATGTGGATGATAATGATGAGTGAAAGTTTGACGTTCGAATATTAGTGTCTAAATATGCATTAAAACCAAAATGAATTTGAACAATTAATGAAATATTCCCTTAAGCTTTATTCGGAAAGTCGTTTCTTTCATCTTTTGATGGAGAATAGTCCTAAATATATTATGTGAGTATTCGAGTTATGTGCTCTGGCTGCTTCTGAATGCCTAGTTCCATATAGTAGTGAAAGACTCCTAAAAACGTATTTCCATGTGATAATGATTTTCGTATTATGATTGGCAAAAGACAAATTAGTTAAACTGTTCTAACTGCATATCATTTTGGTGAAGTAAAACTAACTTTTAGAATGGTCTCCTGAAAAATTAGAAAAATGATACGTTGGACCATTCTTTATTGAAACAACGATTTGGGTAAAGAGAGGGCTATTAATTTCGTGGATGGCGAGGCAAAAAAAATGCAGTTTGAATTTATAAAACAATCTAAAAACTTTTTATATGACAAGTATATTGAACATTTGATATAATATTTCCTTTCATAACATACCGATTTTCAGATTTCGAGGTTAAGGTTATTTTACCTATGAACGGCACTTTTTGCACACAATGGGCTAATTGGCCAAGTCACAAAGACTCCGAAGGCTCAGAGAAGGGGGAGGGGATCTACTGGACAGGTATTGAACCAGATTTCAAGGTACAAATATAAAACTCGGGATGTCGTAAACACACCAAGATAAGCAAGAATGAAATCAATGTGTCTTAACTAATATACAATGCTAAATTCAAAAACCTATTGCAAAATAATGCCATTTCTTTCAGCGTATGCTAATATGCCATTTGTTAAAAGGGCTTTTTAGTACGCTGCGCAATCTGATTTCTGGATTATAATCAGATGATTTCGAGATAGATTTTTTTGCTAAATCTCCAAGGCATTATTTGATAGAAAATGGGAGGATCGAGGCTGACCACACCTGAACATAGGTGACCATGTCGTTAAATGCGCGTTTTCGAACGGTGTACAGGATGTGGGAGAGATTTCAGCTGACAAAAACAATATCCCTCAGACTAGATTAAAAATACATCTGGGACAACAAATTTAAGAAATGACAAACATTTTAGTTATTTTTTCACTGAAAAGGAATGGCAACATCTACACAACTGCTTTCGCACATCGAATCATTTACAGCAGGGGTTCTCAACGTGGGGTACGCGGTAAAATTTTTTGGGGTACGCCGTGAGAGCTAAAAGGTAACTACATCTGGTAACAAAGTCGCTAAGTTGGTATTATTATATTATAACTATAATTTCATCTATCTATATAAGGGGTATGTCAGTTACATACACATTTCCAGGGGGTATGTGAAGCATAAAAGTCGTGATGCTATGTCGAACTCTGAGACGAAGTTGGGCCACTATGGCTACCTTTTTGGTATATTTCTTTTTTATTGTAGTATCTATTTTCGGAAAAACTTTGCTTTTCTCAATTTCTATGAGGTTTCTTAAATGTCGTATTAAAATAAATATCGTCCCGAAATATTATTCTGCAGACCCATAGTGTTTTCTAGAATTAACAAATTTTGATATGATATTCAATTTGTGTAAACCAGTGTATAAAACAATAAATAAAATGAATGGAAATGACATAAATATAATTTCTACTTTTGAGAAAAAAATTTAAAAATGATAAAGGAAAAAGTGCCTAGTTTTATATCCTTTCTGCCATTGTCTGAAACAGACATAATATAGGATGAGAAATGAGGTCAAATGTAAATGCAAGTTTTTATCATTTACAATTAATCGATTATACGCACGTCGATAGACTCGAAAACAGGGCGTAATAACTCCGTCTAGCTGAGGAACGTGAATGGCGAATCTATGGTTCGCTATTAAATGGCAAAATGGTGCGTACTATTATTTCAACAGAAATTATAATAGCAACAGAGATGGAT
Organism: Ryuthela nishihirai; assembly: GCA_038380435.1. Classification (NCBI taxonomy): domain Eukaryota; kingdom Metazoa; phylum Arthropoda; class Arachnida; order Araneae; family Heptathelidae; genus Ryuthela; species Ryuthela nishihirai. The sequence continues at coordinate 80,503,235 of JAWZYU010000009.1, read as the reverse complement.
GTTGTATAAAGCAACCATGGAAATTAAGTGCTGACATAAAATTGGTATCAAAGAATAACCGTTTATACAAACTAATCACTGAACTAAAAACAGCAATGAAGAAATTCGGAATAACATTAAGGAAACAAGAAGGCATTGTACAATGACAAAGGTATAGAATTCATGCTTCAAGAAAGTGTTTATAAAGATGAATTCCATATATATCTAAATAAATTAAACTCATCAAGAAAAGTATTTGCAAGCGATTGTTTCGGTTTTATGAATTAGAAAGCTTTTCTTGGCACGTGATATTACTGGTAATAAATCATTAATGCATCATTTTGAATTTGAACAAAGACGGATCTCATGGGATGATACATCTCTCAGAAATAAATTCAAACATATACGAAATGTAGGAGGAGGCAAAGCATTCAGTTTGTGCTTGGGTTTCAAAGGGTGTCATACTGTCGATTTCCTGGTTCATAGACAAACAATAACACCGCACTATACGTAGAACTTTGAACAGAATTGTTGATGCAATACGGAACAAATGTCATCGCTCAAATCATTATTTTGTTCAAATTTTCGATGGCGAAAGCCTCAAAAGCCATAAAGGAAAACAAAGAGTTCGAAAATATAAAGGACAAATCATCTTCAGCGAATATGAAATCCTCGTTTTCAAAGAGAATAAAATTAATCGTTCTTCGAATACAGCGCTTTCTAATGTAAAACTTCGAATTAATGGATGATTCAGGAAACTTGAATCGTAATATTTTATTAATACCTATCAAACTCAAAAAGAATTTTCCACACATCTCTCGAAATAAAAAAGTTGCACATTCCCCACCTGCCTGGGGCATAAGGAAACAAGTCGCTGGTATTAATGGGAATCCCCATGATACTAATAAAATTTTCCAATTTATTTTCAGTTTATTTTTAAACTAAAATTATTTAATTTTGAATAGGACGTTTACAATATTCGTTTTAAATAGTGCCATTTTTATCCTTTAAAACCCTCTAACGTCGAAAATTAAAATCGTCGATAGATTCAAAATGAATGGAAAGCAATATTTCATGTAGTTCTTTAAACGAAGAAGTTGAATATCTACAGAAGGACAAAGAAACGATAAATTGAAAACGAAAGATCTTTGTTTTTTGGACGATCTAAAAATTGATCAAAATGAGCTCAGCATTCTTCATCGACCCTTTAAACCTAGCCATTAACCAATGTTTATCAAACCATACATATATTAAACATATTAAAGACACTAACTGATTTAAGAAAAGTAACTGTTAGCCAAGGGTATTGAGAGAACCAAGCTCTAGAGAATTGCAAACTGCAATTTTTAGATCAATAGCCAAAAAAAGAAGAAAAATCAAATTATTAATTATCGGCGTATAGGGATTTTTTATCAATAACACACAAAAACTCTTGAAATATATATATTATATACCTAAATGCACATATTTTTGTAAAACAAATATAATTAGTAAAAGCCAATATAAATTTGTAAAGGCCGAGTAAAATTAAATTATTAGCAAAATTTACAGGCATCGTTTATTATGCTTTATATGAAACTCATTATAATCAAATGTTCTTTATTTTAGTTTTCGATCGTAAATGAATTTATTCTTCGCACTCGTTAACAGTGTCATAAAAACCTCATAAATTATTAAAAAGTATCATAAAATTTATAAAATATGATGAATATGAACTGTTGCAACTAGAAAACCATTTTCAAATAAAAGGAGTTAATAATAAATCCAAAAAAAGCTGTTGATCAACGAACAGTTTTGCTGTTGCCGATGTTGTTCCTAGTAAAGGGCAAACAAAAGTAACAACAACAAAAGTTGTCCATTCTTATCCCACCTGACTAAGATCAATTTCTCCCTAACTAAAATATAGAAAGCTTTAGTTTAAAAACTCCGAGTTCAATTTTGCAAAGGCCACTATCTGAGTTTCGTTTCAAAGAGTATCTAAGAATGCCGCTCAATACTCTCGTTCAATATTTTTCTCGGACTTGGTAAATTCTTACACTTGTAGACGAGAATGCTTAAAATCGAGCGTTTTGCTCATGGCACCTGAATCAGTAAATTGAAATTTTATCGCGAAATCCCTTGGGCCTTACTTTAGATGGCGAAGTGTGAAAGAAAAACAAAAGACATCTTTTCCTTTAATTATAGATAGATCGGATACCCAGAGCATTCGTTTGAGCTTCTGAGCGGCAACTTTTCTTTCTTGTTGCTTGAAAATTGTTGTAGTTATTCAACTACTCCGAAGTCCATGTGCTTACCGAAAGAAATAGAAAAGGGAATAATAATAAAACAAGTAACAAGGGCAAGAGAAAAATTACAAACAAGCTCATAGAGCTCAAACTTTACGTTTATCAGATTCGTTCATCTGAAACTTACCAATTTATTTCAACCGAGAAACGCAGAGTCGTTTAAATCTCTTCAGAGGATAAAAATATTTCGGTGGATGAAGTTTGCGTACCTCATTAAAATTTAGCGAAGCTGGCTACTCGTGCAAAGGTAAGTGTGCTTTATTTCGTTATGAAGCTGAAGAGTAATACCTTCAATTTAGTTGTATCTACAAGAGGACACAGCGCGTGCGCACCAAGAAAGAATCGCCGGCGCCCAACGGCATTCTCAACCTTGTTTTGTGTGTTGACATACTTGGAAAAATTGTTTTCTGCATGACTTCTTCCAGAGCAAAGAAAAATCAAACAAGATAACTACGTTTCGAAGAAGAGTCAAACAGGAAAAAACTGAAAGAATATGTTTAAATAAATATGAATGCACACTAAAGCAGATATATAAGTTTTCTTATATGCCAGTAAAATGTTTGCAGTTTGTCCTTGAAACCAGATGATCGGTAGATAAAAGTGAAACGTTTTTTGTCTTTTTAGAAAATAATAAGCTTGACGTCCTCTTTCAATATTTGGAACAGCAAACAATTCCTCATAGGTAGAATAAATGTATATATGTATTATAGATACTGGTGGGATATTTTACAGCACATTCTGCATTGATATTTAGAGATAAAGATGCTACCTTATAAGCGGTTATGTAAAAATATTCAGGGAATGTAAATGGTGGTTTAAAATTGCCGAATGTATTCGCCTATAACCATCGATACCATCGAGGTTTTATATATATATATATACATACGTAGTAAGGTCCAAATGTTTCCGGCCCAAGGGTATTAAACAATAATTTTTATATTTTAATAAAATCACCTTTATTTCAATACATTTTTAGAACAACAGCTAATTAACCTTTCTATACCACTTAAAAAATAATCTGTATTTTTGTCCTTAAAATAGTCAGAAACTTCAGAAATTGCTTTTGTTTGGCCGTGGGGATCCATGATGCCGCCACTCCATAGATTCCCGTTTAGACAGGGGATCATGCTACAGAACCATAGTTTCATCTCCGGTGACAATTGAATCAATCACTTCTTTTTCTTGCCCTACGTAAAAATTCAGCACAGCATTCCACGCGTCCTTTGTTTTGGACAACACTCAAAAATTTGGAACCTATCTTGCACTCACTTTGTTCATACCAAGATGGTCGTGTAAAATTCGAAGCACGGTGGTTTTTAAAAGTCCACACCTTGCTGATAATTCTTAAGTTTTCAGTCGACTATCCTTTAGCACCTCTTCTTGCACCAGCGCAATTGTTTCCGGAGTGAGTGTTTCTGCAGGTCTGTCTTGACGAGGTTCATCTTCAATCGAATCTCTGCCTAAGCGAAACTACTTAGCCCATTCTTTAACCATCGAATATGACGGGGAAGATTCGCCGTACACAGCATCTAAACGTCGTTTAATATCTGTCGGGCTTTCGCCTTCTTTCGGCAAAAATTTAATGACCGCGCGATACTCAAGTTTAAACATTTTAAAATATTGGGCATCAGCACTTCTATCTGCGACGCTAGCTGAAGCTACAAAATTTTAACTGCAGTAGAACAAAACATAGGTTGGGGATTGACGGAGTTAGGCTTGTCAATTCTTTTTCTAACATGTTCGGGCCGGAAACTTTTGAACCTTACTACGTATATATCTTTTACAATAACCATCAAGGTTTTATATACATGGTGGTTTTCAAAAGATGATTTAAGTTATGGAAAACTTGGGTGGGTTATTTTACCTCTGAGCTGTACAATTTTGCACACAATGGGTTAAATGGCTAAGCCACAAGGTCTACGAGGGCTCAGAAAAAAGGACACACTAGACAGCTGCTAAGACAGCTGCTAAGAGACAGCTGGTAGCCGCCCGTGAAGGCCATCCAGAGTGTTCTTTAACGTTCACAGGGTATGGCTCTCCAGCAAACGGACCCAAGGCTTTATGTCCCATCAGACGGACGGCGGTCTTTCTAATCCCATCGGTGTCCGCTACTGACCGAGGGCGGGGAGTTTTGCGAAAAAACTCAAAGCTGGCCGAGCTGGAACTCAAACCTGGGAACTGCAGATTGCGAACCTGTCGCGCTACCGACTGAGCCACCCCCGCGACAGTTATTGAAAACAGATTTTCGATAGGCAATTTTCATAGGTATTGCTTTATAAATAATATTATTATAATACAATAAATATATAATAAATATATAATTTTAAATAATAAAGCCGTCCCATGGCCGAGTGGTTGCGCGCTTGGCTACTGATCTAAGGGACCTGGGTTTGAGCCCCGCGTAAAAGGCATGGCTGTTTGTGTCGTTTTTCTGCTGAGGTCCTGCCATCCTCTCATATCTTCTACTATGGCATATAAACTGACAGACTCCTGTCAGACCTCTGTGGCAAGCAGCTGCTTGATGGGGTGTTTATTTTTTTATAATAATTATATAATATAATATAATAAATATATAATAATAATATAATAGAAAAATAATATTAAAAATAATATAATTAATTATAGATTTTTTTAAATATACATAAGGAATTATCGCTTTGTTCTATTCGAATACAAGCGTCGTAGTTTTGATCATAGTCAAATATATTTGTAAGTCGAGAAACAGACCTTTAGATAAAAATCAACATTATTTAGTACATATATGTATAAATAAGATAACCAATATTATTCAAGAGTATTTTGTATAAAAAAAGCACAATTGCAGAAAATATTTATTTTACTTTCGGCTTTTCGTGTAAACACGGCTTTTAAAAATGTTATTTATACTTCCAATATACAGTTCAAAGTAGAGAAGCAATCAAGCAGAATTACAGGAAAAGTCACTTTTTCGTCGTTTTCGTCCTAAAAACAAATAATCTGTAAAACTTCCACCGCCAATTTCAATGTTAGAAAATGAGGATAAAGACATTTTGAGCTATGATACTCATTGCTATTTAATTTGCGGTTTTATAGCAGTTCGTGCAACAAAGCAACTTTTTCTGGCCTCATGGGAATTCGGAAACAAAAGCACAGACCATTACTAAAGATAAATATGCTGCTTTGCATTCTTTAACGATTCTTTTTTTTGTACCGATTCGTTACGATAAACGCTTTTGTATCTGAAAAAACAACTCGGTTTCTCAGTCGAGAACAAAGAGCGAATTTCTGTTTTCTCTTTTTTTTCCTAATAGAAGGATTTTTTTTTTAATTTTGAGTTGTGTAGACGTCTCGTTACTGAGTTGTTAACGTGCTTGGTTACTAATCTGAGGGATCTGGGTTCGAGCCAGGGTAAGGCATAGATGTATGTGTTGTCTTTCTGCTAACGTATCGCTTTTCTCACGGATTCTTCTGCTATGACGTTTCAAATGAGAGACTCCTGCCAGACCTTTCTGTCAAGCAGTTGGTTGCTTAAGGGAATATTTTTTAATTAAGTTGTAAATAAAAGCAAAAAATAGTAATCAGGCAATTATGTGCTTATCTGTTTAAGAAATGTATTTCATTGATGAAATCGTATGACTAAACCACAAAAATGATTATTTGCAATTAGTGTGGCAATAAATTATTTTTTTTTCTATATTTGCTGTTAAAATACTTTAATTACTAGCAAGCATAAAATTGAAGCGAATTAAAACTTGTTGGTCTTTACGTTTATTTTACGACATGATTATATTCAAACGTAGGCTCCAGTTGAAAGAAGATTTCATGTTTCTAGGGAAGGATTGAAGAAGTTTTTTCAGAGTGTGGGATTTGGAAAAAACAGAGAATTGCCCTTAGCACAATCGATCCAATGGTTTTTTGGCTCCTAGATAGGGTACTAGTTTTACCAACCAATGTAATAGCATATTAATAAAAGAGAAAAATCTCTTAATGTAGCAGTTGAAAAAACTCAATGTAGTTGCTGAATTCCCAACACGAAGTAATTTCGTTTTCCAATCCTCAGTCGTGGAGTGCGACTTGGCTCGGTCATCCGCCTCCCGTATTCGAACTCTCCTGGTTATGCGCCAGTTCCTCCTCCAGTTAATCTAAGGCGGTGGCGTTTTTACACTTGTTTCGATAAATTTGTGAAGGTAGATGTTGAGATTTATCTTTGTTGTAGTTCATTGGTCGGGACCAGACCACGAGCTCTTTAAACCACCTGGGAACGTCGTAATAAATCATGCAGAAAGCAGATACATCTACAGATGATACTTATAAAGTTTTTGGGAAGTTGCGCATAACCAGAAAGTCCGAAGTTAAAGTCGATCGACTGATGGTGTTTTTTCTTTTCTTTTTTTTCACCTGCCTATTTCTGATTAATAGCTATTGTTTTTCAGGTGAGAATTGGTGTAATTCTGATATCGTCACCTTATGTACCATAATTAGAGTTACCATTATCTAGTTTGAAATAGGTACACGACATGCTTGGAAAAATCGCAGTCTGTCGAATGCGATGTTAATCCTTATCCTTGTGTCTAGGATAAACATATTCGGTCCATGTTAAAGAACATCTGGATGATACTGATGACAAGTTTCCGCCTGTTTCGTAATAGCTGAACAGTAGATGCTCTTTCCTCTCATTACTAACTCTGAGCCCTAGTGGTTCTTGTGACCTAGTCATTTTCCCATTATATGTTCAAATGTTCCGCTCCGTAGTAAAAAGTAACTCAACCACAAGACTCAATTGTGTACTTTTTTGGATCATTCTTATCCTGTTTTTTAACAACTTCATTTGTTTGTAATAAGCCACAACTTTTTCTACTGCGTTTTCGTTTCGCTTTTTGCTTCTGCATAGAACACAGTCGTATCAGAATAATATGACCACCTACCATACATATACTATGGTAGGTGATCATATTATTCTGATACGACTGTGTGTACCAGTTGCATAGCTTTGCTAGGTGAGATAATTGCCCTAATTTGCAATTTATATATATATATGATTGTTTAAAGAAATGAAGACTTTTTAACACGGAGGATGCAGATTTCATTTTGTACCTGGCAGTTTATCAAAACTATTTTTTGGTTTACTTTATTAATTCATTAAAAGCCTTCTAAAAAGTTTCATGAATTATTTAATGAATTATTTCCTGAATTATTTAATTCAAGTCTATAAACAAGATTTTGAATCAAAAGAAAATGAGATGGGAGACTCGAATTAAGATTAGTAAGAGTTCCAAAGAGAGCGATTAATTTGGTTGAATGAAGTCAAAGGCAACTTGTGGGGGGGGGGGGGGGGTGAATAGAAATCCCCATTTTTTTCCTATCTGCAAAATCTATCCCTCTTCAGGATTCTACATTTGGAAAGGTATTGTTTTCCTTCAGTAACGAGTTTCTACAGTTATGTACAGCTATATAAACATTTTCTTTCAAGGTAGCATCGGATTTGGCTGGAATCAGGAACACATTTTATATTTTAATTCCGAAATATCTTTCTTCTCTGGTTACGTTTAGATTCACATCACTTCCTTGTTACAAGATGTTTAGCCATTATTACGCTGTTGAAGTTGGCCGTTGATATGTTGAAGTATAACGATGACAGGTCGACCTTGGAATGTGGCTGGTCTTGTGCACATACCTGTGAAAGAGCTTTGGTGAACAGAATCTTATGCTGTAGTTAAGACAGCTTCTTGAGACTGACCTATGGTGTTGGAAGGACTTAACATCAACAACAGGGGAGATACTGATGAGCAGCCAGTAACTCAGCGATCACAGCACCTGACATGTAATCATCAGGAGGCCGTGAGTTCGGGTCACGCCGGGCTAAACACAATTTTTCCTCCAAAGCCGTTGCTATCATTATCCTTCAACAGTGAAATAATGGTTACATACACACATACAATATCTTCATGCAGCCATGCGCTATGGAGATTCTAACAGACTGTAATTTTGTTCCCCATACTGTATTTGGCTACTGTAGCCAATTATAGCAAGGTCCTGTTTGACATTGTCTGCACATCGCATCCTAGGACTTCCCTTTTCCTGAGGCCTTTATGCACACTGTTTATAATCCTATTCGTCAATCTGCAGCTATGCATACGGGCAACATGGCCAAGACAATGCAGTCTCTCTTTGCACAATATGCTGCTAAAAGGCTGTTGCTGATCACTTCTTCTAAATTCATCATTACTTTCAAAATCCAACCACCTAATGCCAAACTATTGCATAAGTACCTAGAAACAAAGGCATGGTTTTCTGTTATACCAATTTATTACCCAAAATACTAAGTAAGCGTTTGTTATAGAATCAAAGACATCAAGTCTCCTGTTAGATAACAGGAAACTTGATGCCTTTGATTCTAGATGTTTATGCAGTATCTTGGGCATTAGGTGGTTTGACTTTGTAAGTAATGATGAGTTTAGAAGGAATCAGCAAACTCCTGAACAGCATATTGTGCGGAGAGACTGTGTTATTTTGTCCGTGTTGCCCATGTGCAATACTTTGAAAATATTTTGCTCCTCTTTTCATTTCTTTTCTTTTTTGCGAATTTTGTTATTGCAATATGTATGATTAATCGTTTTCATTTGTTCATTTCCGGTACTTGTTTGAGTTTCTTTGCTTCATTTTTATAGGTTTTTTGTATGTGTAAGTCAAACCACCTAAGTTTTTCTGAACCATAATTCCAATTCATAAACGAATACCGTCAAAAATGTTCATAGAAATCTCGTTATCCTTCCTCTCATCTAGTCATAAGTTTTTCCTTCTTAAACTGATTGCAGTTTTGATAGTTCTTTATGACAAGATAATATTGTCAGAAACCTGCAGAAATGATTTGTATTTATTCAAATTTGCATTACGAAAATATAAATGTATCTAACATATCATTTACCGCTATTCAAAGATTTTGAGTCTTATAGGGGAATGTTTTCACAGGGAATACGTAGCATTGAATCTGATTTGAGAGATCTGAGTCTTATAGGGGGCAGCAATATGCCTCTCCGCTTACATTTTTTGTCCATATTTAGGGACCCCCCATGTATATGCTTTAGGAAAGAAAACTAGAGAAACAGAAGAAGCTCAATGATAGATAAAGGATGATTAAAAGTATATATATAAATATGCAATGGATTTTCGAACACTTTCTCACACTTCAAACAATTGCATTCAAATGTGGATCCCATATCGAAAAACCAGATAATACATTAAGTTTTCATCAGTGAACTAGTATGAGTGAAAACTAGGGAAGCAATGAGGAGATCGCGAGACTTCGCAACTGAAGTAGATCCTATATCAATGACCTATCAATGACCTGTCAATTAACCAATGATTTATGAGAAATGCAACTGCGCAGTCTCATAGTCTTCAAATTGCTTTCCCAATTGCTCCTCGTACTATTCCACTGTCATTCCTGAATTAATTGAAAACATATAATGGTAATAAAACATCAAAGCAGTCATAAAATTAATGCTAAATGTATATTAATAATTTGCGTTTTATTATTTTAAAGCTAGAACCGTTTCGGTAATCAAGAAGATATTTTCCCGTCGTCCCATAACTTCAACAGCCTCAGTTTCTCCAGACGTTTCAATTCAGTTGAAATGGACATATGTTCTTCCAGTTCGCTAATTAGTGTATTTGTCTTCGACTTCAAAGTGACTTCTAATGTCTTGTCATGTGGTCACTGATCCAGTCTGAAAGCACAAAGGCTGTTTCCACAAATCATCAGCGGTTTAAAAGACAGCTATTTGTAATAAGAAGAAGCCACAACTGTCTCGCGAATAGACATGTGGTTGCTCTTCGTGTCCTGAATGACGGAAGTAATACATATGTACATAGCAGCGAAGAGATATTTCTACGTACATATGCATAAAACAAAAGAACGTTTGAGGAATTTTAATTTGGTAAACACGTTCATTCACAACTGCTACTGTAACATTGAATCTATTTAACTGAAAATTTAATGCATTCGATATGCAATACTGCTACTAAGGAGGAGACTATCAGAAAACTTTCTATTGAGTGTGTGGTCATCTTTGTAATCTAAGAAGAACTCAAGCTCTTGACCTTTTTAGGCTAACATTATTACTAATATTTAAATTTCATAGGCTGCTCCCATAATTCTGTTTCCTGAAAGGATATTAAAAGAGGATCTTTAACTATCGCAAAATTTCAAGACTGAGAGTAGAAAGAAAACTGAGTGGAATGCAGGGATTACAAACATGCTTCATTAGTATTCTTCTGAGTTCGACATTTCGAACATCTATGTTTCGTAAACAAAATTTACGGGCTTTCCACTAGTTTAAATGTAAATTACATCTAAATTGCCTCCAAAAACTAAATTTAAATGATTAATTATTCGTGACTTTTAATCTTTTATGTCCACTTTCCCTCCATTACCACGGACCATCGAGAGAAAAGAGTAAATTTCTTATTCTATGCAAAGTGTATTTTCTTATATTAAAGATTGGAATTTTTATGCCAATACATTTGAGGTAAGTCACACATTCATTGAGAAATTCATATTTAATCGAAACATTTGATGTGAAAATTATCATTACAAAGTAAGACGTTTTATATAATATCAGCAACAATTAACACTCCAAACAATTTGCCAGTATCAAGTGTGTTTCTTTTTGTGTGTGTTTTATATTTCATCTGTACTAAAAATAATCTTAAATTTCTCTTTTCAGGGAGGGACGACAATAAGCATCAGCAAGGCGTGGGTCTGCTTCTCAGCAGACACGCTAGTGATGCTCTTCTAGGATATGGATCTTCTAGGATTCATATATATTCTAGGATATTAATGAAAGGTTTCTTACAGCAAAATTTCAGACAAGCGTTAAAGACCTGAATGTTATCTGCTGTTATGCCCCCAATGAGGATGAGAAGGATAGGTTTTATAAACAACTTCAGGATATTTTGAATTCTGTCAAGAAAATAGATATTACCCTTGTACTTGGTGACTTCAATGCCAAAGATGGTACTGACTCTGACCTTTGGGGAGGAGTAATAAGCCCTTTTGGTATTGGTAGCTGCAATGGCAATGGGCAACGTCTCCTGCAGGTAAGTAAACTAAATGGATTCAGAATAACTAACACTTATTACAAACACCGCGACATACATAAGTACACATGGTTTCACCTGATGGGCTGCAAAGGAATATGATTGATTATATATTAATTAACAGCAAATGGGCTAGTTGTGTTAGAAATACCAGGGCATATAGGGGAGCTGAAATTGGATCTGACCATTACCTTGTTAAAAGTGTCTTACAACTTAAACTTAAAAAGTGTTGAGCTAGGGTTAAAAAATTTGCTTTTAATACTGAAGCTCTGAAAGACCCAGTTATAGCCAAAGATTACCATGATAGGTTACTTAGTCATTATGACAGTCATGGTTTGCTTACTACTGAAGTTGAGGAAGAATGGGATCATTTTAAACTGACTTTTTTGGACACTAACAGTACTCTTTTAGGAAAAAAATGAGCAGAAGAGACGGAATTATCTGAGTGATAAGGCACTTGAGCTTATTTCGGAAAGAAAGAACTGCAGGAATGTCCTTAATCAATACCCTACTAGTCCTAATAGAAAGCATTACAGAGAACTTAATAAATGTCTAAAAGATCAGTTAGCTGCTGATAAGAATCTTTGCCTTGATGGTTTGACTGACAAAGCCGAGGAAGCAGTTAGACAGCACAACAGCAGAGAGCTGTACCAGATAGTTAATATTTTGTGTGGTATAAAACGGACAGATATACAGGGATTGAAGGATAAACAAGGTAAGGTTATAGAAGGTGAGGATTCTGTCATGGCTAGGTGGGCTGAGCATTTCAGTGATATTCTAAACAATGCGGTTAGTTCTATTCCCATTGTTTGCAATGACGATAGATGCATTGGGGGCTTTAATGTTGGCCCTATAACACAATCTGAAGTTATTTTGGCTGTTTCTAAACTTAAACTTCATACATCCCCAGGGGTAGATGAAATTAGTACAGAAATGCTTAGAGCTGGGAATGTTTCGGTTACCACTTGGATGACTCAAATTCTGAATATCCTTTATGATAAAGGCATGGTTCCTAAGGATTTTACCAGAGCTATTATTATCCCTATTTTCAAAAAAGGTGATCGCAGTTCTTGTGATAACTATAGGGGTATCAGCCTACTCTCTGTTCCAGGTAAAATTCTTTCCATGATTGTGCTTAATAGAAATAAGAATCTGGTTGACAGTCAATTGCGTGATGAGCAATTTGGATTCAGAAGTGGTAGGGGATGTGTGGATCAGATATTTTCACTTAGACAGATTCTTGAGAAATGTTTAGACTTTCAGAAACCTTTGGTTGCTAGGTTTGTTGGTTTCAAAAAGGCTTTCGACTCTGTTGATCGTCATAATTTGTGGTTGATTGTGGGATTATATGGTATACCTGACAAGTTAGTTAACATAATGAAAGCTCTCTATAACAACACTGAGTCGTTTGTGAGAGTTGGTAAGGCTTGTAGCAATTGGTTTAGCATTACTTCTGGTGTTCGACAAGGGTGCATTTTGTCTCCTTTTCTCTTTAGCTTGGTTATTGATTATGATATGCGAAATTCACTTCAAGAGAAAGATTTTGGCCTTAAATGGACTGGAGATACGAAAATGTCTGATTTAGATTATGCTGATGATTTAGCCCTTTTGGCAAATGATGTTGATGAGATAAACTCTTTCATTCGAGCTGTTGATGTATTAGAGTAGGTTTGGTTATAAACAGAGAGAAAACTAAAGTGATGAAAATTGGTCAGGCAGGCTGTGATTCAGTTAATCTGAATGGTTGCAGTCTTGAGCAGGTGTCACAGTTTAATTATTTTGGGAGCTATGTAACAGATAATGGTGATGTGCGGCATGAGATTAACAGACGAATAAGGATTGATGTCGTGACTTTTAAGAATCTATGGAGAGTGTGGAGAAATAGGCGTATACACCTAAAGGCTAAAATTAGACTGTATAATAGTTTGGTTCTTTCTAGGGTTAGTTATGACAGTGAAACCTGGACACTTTGTAAACAAGATAACAGGAACCTAGATGCTTTTGATTCCAGATGCTTACCCAGTATCTTGGGCATTAGGTGGTTCAACTTTGTAAGTAATGATGAGGTTAGGCAAAGGAGTTTGCAACCTCCTTTAAGCAGCATATTGTGCAGAGAGAGACTCCGTTGGTTTGGCCATGTTGCCCGTATGAATAATTATAGATTGGCAAATAGGGTTATGAACAGTGTGCCTAATGGCCCCAGAAAGAAGGGGAGACCTAGGATGCGGTGGGCTGACAATGTCAAACAGGACCTTGTTAGAACCGGTGTGCAGTGACCTGATGCAGATGACCTGATGCTGATCAAAAAATATATGATGGGCCAGTATGATGAACAAATAACGGAATAAAATGAACTACATAAGGGATTTCATTAACCAATGTGCTTTTGAGATTTAATGTTTTCTACTCATGTGTATCTCTATTCCAGTAAAATCATGTTAAAGGAAGGACACCTAGAGGTATTTTAAAGTTCATTAAGTCGCAATGGTTTGCAGTTGTTTATGTTTTATTACTACAGAGTAAAAGCGAAAAGCAAAATTATTCACCAAAAATCGTTTTACTAAGTGATTTTTGGTAGAAATATGAAACTCAAACATTACATACTTAGAAAAGCACGCGACGGAAATAAATGCATTCTGCTCATCTGATTAGTTTTATTCAAGTTATCCGTTTTTCTTCTTTTATTTTCCTTGAGATGTTGAAATAAAAAGTTATATGTCGGAAACATTTCATTAATTTCTCTCACGCAAACATCTGTGTTTCAATGGGAATTTATTTCTCTTACCAAATCAAACAGATGCTATTTTTTCTCAACACACTATCGATTTCCGTAACATTTTGCTAACTTATTTTTTCTATTAAACAATGCATTTTTCATTTCTTTCTCGAATCTTACCTTAATGGCGTTCTCTAGTTCTTACTGTGTATAAGAGTATAATGAACAAACGAGTCGTATCTCATTTATCTGAAATGTCAAAGGGGCCTGCGTTCGAGCCTCGGATAAAGCATGAGTGTTTCTGTGTTCACCTTCTGATGCGTTTTCGCCTTCTTCATGTATTTCCATTATGGCATATTACAACGACAGGCTTCTATCTGACTTCTATGGTAAACAGCTGTTTGATAGGTAATTGATTAATTTATTGAATAACGTTCTGATATGAAGTTAAGAGACATCATCGAAAGTAGCGGGTCAAAAAGGTGAAGTCCATAAAGCCATTGAAACCAACTATTTGTATGTTTATAACTCACTTCCAATATAAATACATCTGTTTTACCTAAATAAATTTTTCGCCCTTTTTCATTATACAACGTACATATTAGCCTACCAATGTTGTTAGAACTTGTCATCACTTAATTTGAGTTAGGCAGTAGATGCTTTATACAATTGATGAATAAATAAATATTTGGGCAAGAAAAATTTACAAACTATAATATTTTTATCGAATTACCTTGGTTTTTCAACCAGAATACCGATGGTCGTTTTATCTTTCCGAAAAATGCAACTTAAATATCATAGATAAAGTATTCATTTAAGAAGATGTGAAAACAAAATCCAAGTACGAGTAGCTTGATAAAAAACTATTAAAGATATTTCGAGAAACAAATGAATAAAATACTTAACCTGGAATGCAAAAGCGACATGTCAGTCATTGCTCATCATAGTTGATAGTTGGATGTATAATGAAAATCAAGATAAAAGGACCATGAAAATTAGCATTGATATTCTATAAATATGTCACAATACATTATGATAAGAATAATAAAATATAATAAATCTTTCGGTTTTTTTACGATTTTGCAAAGGAACGTTCCGTCTCAACTTTCATTAAATCCATCATTATGAAATTTCACAGGAGACTCAAAGGATGTTTTTGCTGTAACGTAACTTAATCGTAAGTGGTTATTTTAGAAGAAATATTTTCCATCGCATCCATAATAAATGAGCTAAAGCAATAATAAAAAAGTTAAAGATTCATAATGCTGCTTATTAAATAATCATTCGTTATTGCTCAGATGATTTTCGATTAACATTAATTTTTATGTGAACGTAACAAATCAAATTGCAATTTTTACGTTTCCAAAATATAAGTTACTTTTCTATTTAAATAAATTTTTCAGCACATCCCAAAATTTTAAATTTGAAAATCTAATAAGTACTTATGAAAACTGCATACAACTTTTTCCTTAGGATATTTACTGTGGTGAAGATGAGCTTACTGTAATTAACTGGGGCCAAAAACATCTCGGTAAAGCGAATTCCACGGTCGAAAAACAATGAGGGTCACTTTAAAAAAAAATGTAAATTATTGCTTTTTTCAATAAAGTAAATGTATATCTTATAAATAAATGTAATATTTTCAGGAAATATTTTTCAGGAATATATTTTAATTGTAAACTTCACTTTAGTAAGAAAACTTGCAAAATTAAACAAACATTTTAACGAAAATTATCTTTTTTGGAAACATACTCAAAAAAACCAAAAAAAAAATTAATACTTATAAAACAACTATTTGTTGCATTTTAATAAAAAAAAACTTGAAAATTATTGTGACAAAAGGTGTAAATGAAACTTTTTTTGGCAACGTACCTTAAAAAAATACGACTCCATCTATGGAATCACATTTCATTAACTCGCTGAACAGAAAAAATGTTTGGATGCATGATGTAGAAAGAACAGATTCTTTACATTATTCTTAAGGTGGGGAGGAGGGAATCATATTCTATTAAAAAATATGATCTTCTTAAAGAAGGAATCAATTTCCTCCTGTTTCTTTTCTGTTTCGTCATCTTCATTCAGGATAAACGCATATGGCTCATTATGAGAGTCCATTCCTAAATAAGCCTTGAATGCTCTCTCATGGTGAGATTTTAGTCGTTTGAAGCGGAAAAAAAATTGTTCACATGCCTCGAAAAATCGCGGTCAAGTGGTATTGCCCGAAATTTTTTAATGCGTTCCAAAAGAAAAATCACGGTAATGCCAACGTCACGGCAAGCTGACACCCACTGTAAATGGTTGAACTAAATGTTTTCAAGTTGAAAATATAATACGTGTATATGTGAAATTAACAAGCAACTGTATAGTTGTTTAATGGACGTTTGCCCCAGATTTCATACCTGTAGTTAGAAATCATGTTTCTCTCAAGTGACTAATACTCTTATTTTGAATTGTCACTTTAGGAGAGAGTTTATGGATTGTTTAAAATTATTTTTTTCTAATTCCACAATACCGAACGACACAGATTACAAAAGAAATAAATACGCAAATGTTTCATTCTCAATTCTTACTTCAAGGTCATTTCAACACACAAAATCAACAGATACTTAAATTTCTTACTAATTAGTAAGACAGAGAAACTAAAATTAAGTTAAAAGTTTTAGAGGCGCATGCTGTGGGTGCAAATACTACGTAAACGAAATAATAAAAGGGAATACGTATATAGGCATCATATCTCTGCTATAATTAATTGTTTTCTACCAATGTAGAAATTGAATATCCTACAAATTTATTTAGCAATAATATGCTAATTATTACTACTCTTAATTAAATATTACTTTTCATGCTATTTGCATTTGAATTTTCATTTTGCGTAAAATAGGTGAATTTAACTATTATAACATCTGTCCATCGTTCTGCCTTTATAAGTGACGGTGATTACACACAGGGGAGAATAGAATATAGTTTCGCACCCATAACCTGCCACTCGCACGTGCATCCCAACTGTCCCGAATCGTTCCCTGCCTGTCCGTGATGCCAGCAACACATTAAAGGCGGGACTGTGGTGATTAATTAAACCAGGATGTCGCTGATTACATCCTCAAGCAATATCCCTGATGTCAGCCGCAAGTGTGGGGTTGTTACTGATAAGGTGCCAGGAAAACGTTTACAATCTGATTGTGCAAACCACAATAGACACTGGGAGCCGTTTATCTTTCTCTAATTTGGTAGTCTGCAATAAACATGGCAATGGGTCTCTTAGTTCCGGGGGAAAGTTGATGAAGGAGTTCTGCTTGACACCTTTTCTCTCAATGACACAGAATCCAATTGATAACTAATTGTCATTTCCTTAACGGCTCAGAATGAAGTCAGCCATTGAAAACGGAGTGCTCAAATAACACTGGAATCTAAATTAATCTGTACGAAACAGCTGTAAGCAAAAGATGCGTAGCACCTAAAAATGAATAATGCCGTAAAAGATTATTTTAAATTTCTGAAAACGACGAAATAAAACTTTTATGCGAAAGAGATATTTTAATTTATATTTCATTATGCAGTTTTTGTTTTATAATCATCAATTTTTCCTCCAGAATCTCATGTTTTCTTTAATAAAACATAGTTTGACTAATTTTCAGTGACAAAGTTAAATGTTTAGAAAACTTTACTGATTACATTCATCGCGCAGATTTTTTAATTTCAAAGTTATTTTTATATTTTTAACGTTTTCGATATTAATCAAATATATTTGACGGCTTTATTACCCTGTAATTTTGCATTATTTACGCAATTTTAATCAAAAGGAAGCTTTTCCTTCGGTCCCGTAATATGAAAGCAAAATTCTGAAATTCGCCCTTGTGTTAAATTCTAAAACATTTTAAACAAAACAATCATTTTATATTATTTTGCCACCTGTTATTTATGATATTCATTTTATGCTTTTTCTGATATTGATACCCGCATTTATATTTTACACAAACACGTGTTTCTCGTTCTTTTTCTTTCTAATATTACATTTATGTATGTTACATTTAGATGCATGTTATATTTAACGTTGAGTGACCGAATAACAGAATGATAACGCTTTGATTTAAAAAGAGATTTAGCATCAGCGTTTGAACACTATTGGTAGTAATGAAAATATATAATGTTATAGAGAGAGCCGGAAGGTGCTATATCAGCACACTGATAGCGGACAAGGGAAAGTACATCAAAATTTGAAACATTTAAGAAATGGCGATAAGTCAAATCTCTTCTGTCTAAAAGAAAAAACATCAATACTTGTAGAAGTGACAATCTCGCTTGGAGGAGAATTCCATACTCTTCGAACACGGCACACAAAGGAATGGTACTTATAGTTCTTTCGAGCAAAAGGTACATCGACAGTAAGAGGATGACCTCTTTTGTTCTGTTGACAAGATTGAATATGGGAGTTCCTGCGTTAAAGTCAGTTATTCCGTGAATAAGTTTATAACATGTTTTTAAGTCAAACATTCGTCTCCTCCACTCCAAGGAATGCAACGAGAGCCTTTTCAACCTTTCTTCATATGGAATATTATAAAACCCAGGAAGTCTTTTTGTAAACCAACTCTGGGTGCATTCAAGATTTTTTTTTGTCTTATATTAGGTGAGGCCTATTCCAGTGAGGGTCTGGTGGAAGTCACAAATGCGCGAATTAGGTAATCATATTACCATATCATTTCAAAATTAAAAAAACGGTGCCATTAGCCTTTCTAGCAACGTTATTATAGTTGTCACCAAAAGTCACCAACTATGAGAAAAATAGTAATCCTAAGTTTTTCTGCGTCTATACATTTGTAATTGGATCATTTGTGAAGTTGTATTTATAATGAGGATTCTTGCTTCCAAGGTACAGAACACTTCATTTCTCTTTTGATATTGGTAGTTCGTACTTTAAGCTCCATTGGTACGTAAATGGCGTCACAAGCAGTTTGTAATGAACTACATTCGTCTTCATTGCTGAAGGTAGAAAAAAATTAATGTCATCTGCATGTGCTGTACATTGGATAGGGCGACTAGTATTATAGAATACTAGGAATTTCAAAGGCGAAGATTATGAAGAACAATGCGCCGACAACGGATCCTTGTATGACTCCACTGTTGACGGTTCTGATTGAGGATGAACTGTTCCCAATTCGAACTCCGTGTGTTCGATGAGTAATCAGGTTGGAAAGAAGCTTCACAATCAGACTAGGTATACCAAGGCTGAGCAATGTTTGGATCAAAAGAGATCGTTTTAATTTATCGAATGCCTTTTGAAAGTCCAGGAAAATGACGTCAACAGGGATATTATTATCTAAAAGTGAGGTTCTCGAATGCATATTATGGAGTAGCTGAATCATTGTAGAACAGTTAGGCAAGAATCCGAACTGTTCATTAGGTATAATGTTTCGCGATTGTAAGAAGGGAACATCTTATATAATACGCACCTTTCCATAAGCTTAGGTATTATATCGGTGAGTGAAATGGGACGATAGTTGCGAGGATTTGATGCTTCACCATTTCGCTTAAACACAGGCAAAATTATTGCATGACACCAATCCTGCGAGTTATTGTCGCTACTCTAACAAATATTGAAGATTACTGATAATTTATCGCTGATGGAACTAGTGAGGTTTTCAACGTTGATGTAGAGGAAAACTTCTTGAGCCGGATGAGATATGAACTCACGACCTACTAAAGACAGCACCTGATATGTTACCAGGAGGTCGTGGGTTCAGATCCCACCCGGCAAAACAAAATTTTCTCCTATGCCCATATAGACCTACATCATAATGATGTTGTAAACGTTGTCGCTAAAAAACGTGCTGTGATATGAAATGTTACTAAATGTAACAGGTAATGTATACACTTTTTATATTAAATAGATGAAGCATTTGGTATGTGTGTAATTGAAAATGTAAAAGTAATATTTTTAAATAGCTGATTCTCGCTAAATATTTCGAGAAGTTGCAGAATCGTTGTTTTAATTAATGACTGGATTCACGTAAACAATAATTGTTAATCAATGTTTCACTCCTAGTTCATTGAAATCGGTAAAAAAAGAGGTATGGAATGCAAAATGAATAACAATGAACTTTACATGGTTAAAAATAAAATAATAATATTATTATTACATTTTGTTTTGAATGATATAATAATAAAATTAATATCTGGCATCTGTTTCTATGTAAGTTACTTTTAATTTTTCTTTGCTAGTTTCATAATTGGTTATTGCTTCTAGTTTGGTTATATAAAAGCGAGCTAATCTTTATTTACAACTAAATATACATATCTGCTTTCACTTTCACTGCTTATTAGTTTAGGTTAAACTGTTTTTCTTTCGTAATTTGACGCATTCAAAATCCAATACTAGGATCTCCTGCATAAAAGTTTATTGTTGACATATAGAACTTGATGGTTGCCTAACAACAGTATTTGAAATAAACGAATGCATGCGCATGATTTATATATACTTGCCTGTTGTCCATTTATTCTACTCGTACCAGGATTACTCAAGATAATTTTAATCATCTGCTTTTACAAACACAATACTTATATTGGTAATTTCTCAATTATGGATATAAATAACAAAGAAATTTTGAAAAATACTTCGCTTTATATAACCAATCAACACAGGATAGCAATTATTTCGTTACCTATTATGACAAAGTACAATCATCAAATATTCTGACACATCCTCCAATGAACAAGATCAGAGCTAGTAAAAAACAACATTTAGGGCATAACATTACCTCAGGTGTAAATACCTCATTGACTCAAGATCTAAGTCATTGCAATAGTAGCTTGGACAAGTCTAAAGATGGTCCGCTGCTTTTTTTAAAAAAACAAAACGGGCCGCATGAAATGGACTAAATCTATAAATAAAAATGTTAAAGCTACTAAGCGTGAGAAGGACAAGACTGGCTATAGATCTAGACTGCACTCAGAATGGAAGATTTTAGAATTAGATATTAATGTTACAGAACAACGATTATGTGATCAAGTTAGAGTTATTCTTAAAAGAAATTTCTTATCTACTGCTGAATTAGACTTATTGAAAAAAGATATAGCTGAAACACTAAATGTTGCTTCAACTCAAACAAGAAATTCATCTATCATTACTCCTTCTTTATCTCAACAACCGTTTTCATCTGATAATGAGGCAATTATCACTAATAATTTACAGAAAACAGAATTTAAAGAACATTTCAATTACACCCTTCTTCTCTTACTGGAAAGCGAATTATGAATCCCACTTGCCTCCATTTACAAAACATTCCCATTGATTGGAGTGATTCAGTCAAATATCTGTGTGTTGCTATACATAAAAGGTTAAAGTGGGACTATCACTTAAATAATATAATCTCCAAAGTTAATTCACTGAGGGGCCAGCTAGGCCCACTCCTTAGGAGAAATTCCATTTTAATGATTGATCATAAGCTTTTACGCTATTATATGATCATCAGACCGGTGATTCTCAATGCTTCACCCATATGGGTGAATACTACACCCACCAATATTCGTAAGATTCAGGTCTTACAAAATTTGAGAACTGCGGTCGATGTCCCCTGGTTTGTCACTAACAGACAACTTCATAAAGATCTGGGCATCGACCATATATATATATATACATATATAAATCATCATCATCATCCTCAAGCAGCCATGGGCTACGGAGTTCCAACCAGACGTGCAATGTAGTTCTCCAAGCAAGTCTATCCTGAGCTACATCTACTGCATCTGGCCATTGCACACCAATTCTAACAAGGTACTGTTTGACATTGTCTGCCCACCGCATCCTAGGTCTCCCATTTTTTCTGAGGCCTTTAGGAACACTGTTCATAACCCTAGGTCTCCCCTTCTTTCTGGGGCCTTTAGGCACACTGTTCATAACCCTATTCGCCAATCTATAATTATTCATACGGGCAACATGGCCAAACCAACGGAGTCTCTCTCTGCACAATATGCTGCTTAAAGGAGGTTGCAAACTCCTTTGCCTAACCTCATCATTAGTTACAAAGTTGAACCACCTAATGCCCAAGATACTGCGTAAGCATCTAGTTTCCTGTTATCTTGTTTACAAAGTGTCCAGGTTTCACTACCAAAACTAACCCTAGAAGGAACCAAACTATTATACAGCCTAATTTTAATCTTTCGGTGTATACGCCTATTTCTCCACACTCTCCCTAGAATCTTAAAAGTCTCGTCAGTAATCCCTATTCGTCTGTTAATCTCATGCCGCACATCACCATTATCTGTTACATAGCTCCCAAGAAAATTAAACTATGAAACCTGCTCAAGACTGCAACCATTCAGATTAACTGAATCACAGCCTGCCTGACCAATTTTCATCACTGTAGTTTTCTCTCTGTTTATAACCAAACCTACTCTACTACCAGTCTCATCAACAGCTCGAATGAAAGAGTTCATCTCATCAACATCATTTGCCAAAAGGGCTAAATCATCAGCATAATCTAAATCAGAAACTTTAGTATCTCCAGTCCATTTAAGGCCAAAATCTTTCTCTTGAAGTGAATTTCGCATATCATAATCAATAACCAAGCTAAAGAGAAAAGGAGACAAAATGCACCCTTGTCGAACACCAGGAGTAATGCTAAACCAATTGCTACAAGCCTTACCAACTCTCACATACGACTCAGTGTTATTATAAAGAGCTTTCATTCTGTTAACTAACTTGCCTGGTATATATGATTTCACAATCAATCACAAATTATGACGATCAACAGATTCGAAAGCCTTTTTGAAATCAACAAAGCTAGCAACCAAAGGTTTCTGAAACTCTAAACATTTCTCAAGAATCTGCCTAAGTGAAAACATCTGATCCACATATCCCCTACCACTTCTGAATCCACATTGCTCATCACGCAATTGACTGTCAACCAGATTCTTTATTCTATTACGCACAATCATGGAAAGAACTTTACCTGGAACAGAGAGTAAGCTGATACCCCTATAGTTATCACAAGAACTGCGATCACCTTTTTGAAAATAGGGATAACAATAGCTCTGGTAAAATCCTTAGGAACCATGCCTTTATCATAAAAGATATTCAGAATTTCAGTCATCCAAGTGGTAACCGAAACATTTCCAGCTTTAAGCATTTCTGTAGAAATTTCATCTATCCCCGAGGATTTATGAAGTTTAAGTTTAGAAACAGCCAAAATAACTTCAGATTGTGTAATAGGGCCAACATTAAAGCCCCCAATGCATCTATCATCATTGCAAACAATGGGAGTAGAACTAACTACATTGTTTAGAACATCACTGAAATGCTCAGCTTACCTAGCCATGATAGAATCCTCCCCTTCTATAACCTTACCTTGTTTATCCATCAATCCCTGTACACCTGTTCGTTTTCTACCACACAAAACATTAACTATCTGGTACAGCTGTCTGCTGTTGTGCTGTCTAACTGCTTCCTCGGCTTTGTCAGCCAAAGATTCTTATCAGCAGCTAACTGATCTTTTAGACGTTTATTAAGTTCTCTGTAATGCTTTCTATTAGGAGTAGTAGGGTATTGATTAAGGACATTCCCGCAGTTCTTTCTTTCCGAAATAAGCTCAAGTGCCTTATCACTCAGATAATTCCGTCTCTTCTGCTCCTTTTTTCCTAAAAGAGTACTGTTAGTCTCCAAAAAACCTGTTTAAAATGATCCCATTCTTCCTCAACTTCAGTAGTAACCATACAATGACTGTCACAATGACTAAATAACCTATCATGGTAAGCTTTGGCTATAACTGGGTCTTTCAGAGTCTCAGTATTAATGGTAAGATTTTTAACCCTAGCACAACTATTTTTAAGTTTAATTTGCAAGACACTTTTAACAAGATAATGATCAGATCCAATTTCAGCTCCCCTATATGACCTGGTATTCCTAACAGAACTAGCCCATTTGCTGTTAATTAATATATAATCAATCATATTCTTATGCAGCCCATCAGGTGAAACCCATGTGTACTTATGTATGTCGCGGTGTTTGTAATAAGTGTTAGTTATTCTGAATCCATTTAGTTTACTTACCTGCAGAAGACGTTGCCCATTGCCATTGAAGCTACGAATAGGGCCTATTACTCCTCCCCAAAGGTCAGAGTCAGTACCAACTTTGGCATTGAAGTCACCTAGAACAAGGGTAATATCTCCTTTATTGACAGAATTCAAAATATCCTGAAGTTGTTCATAAAACCTATCCTTCTCATCCTCATCGGCATTCTCAGTGGGGGCATAACAGCAGATAACATTCAGTTCTTTAACGCTTGTCTGAAATTTTGCTGTAAGAAACCTTTCATTAATGCACTCATATCCTAGAAGAGCATCACTAGCGTGTCTGCTGAGAAGCAGACCCACGCCTTGGTGGTGCTTATTGTCGTCCCTCCCTGAAACGTGAAATTTAAGATTATTTTTAAGAATCTGACATTTATCTGTCCATCTAGTCTCTTGCAAGCCGAGAATATCTAAATTATAATGGTAGAATTCTTGTGTGAGGACATCAAGAGAAAAAGCTCTGTGCAGAGTCCTCACATTCCAACTACCTATGGAGAGAAAATGGTTAGTGGGATGTTTAAAGAAACTATGTTTATTGAGAGAGGGAATGCCGACAATATCAAACAGCCCCCTAATCGCAGACATGGGGCAAAGACCCGTTCCCTCACCACTAAAGGCTGAAGCCATCTACACTGGAAGACTTCCTCCAATGTAGAATTTGACGATGCCAATAGAAGCAAAGAGTTCAGGTGCCTGCGATGACCTCTGCTCAGGATTATCCACCAGCTGATAAACATATCCTGTGAATCTGTTCACTTGGGGCTGTCAACCCACAAACAAACAGAAAACACAGCGGAAGATTTTCCCTCCACAGAAGCCCACCAGTTCAGCAAAATCAGGATCCATAATCAAGCTCAGAGCCATATATCTGTCCAGTCCAATGGGTTTATGTGGTCAGCACCAGGACCCTGTGTGGTTGATCACTCCTCAGCAGGGTAGAAAAAAAAAAGAAAAATAGCCATAGTTGTCCAGATCAGCAGGCCACACTAATCTGGCAGCCCTCCCCTTCCGTTCACTTCCACAAGAGAGTATCTCTTTTGAAAGGTACTAACGGTCTGCACCACGAGAAGGCGGGGTCGGACATTAGGTACTAGGCCTGGCTGGTTCTATGCATCATCACAGGGGATTGGTGCATAGCTCTCCTTCCAGTGACTATCTAGCTACCATTCACAGACCACACATATAAAACGCACCTCAAAAAGATTTTTTTAGGCTGAAAGCAATAATCCCAATGAGATTATTTCTTCTCTGATTCTTTACGATTATAATGTTTTGAACAAATACAAGGGGCCTAAAACGGTAGCGTTCTCTGAGGAGACCTACCCGTATTAGGTTTCTTATACAATTTTACTATTATTTTTAGGTTTTCTTATGTTTGCCCTTAGGGGCCCACCTAAGAGTGGTTTACTTATATATTTTGTTCTTACTCATGCCAAATAGGCATATCTTTATGATGGAGATGGTTAGGGATAAAATTATTACCCGGTGCATCGAATATGATTATACGATCTACGATCTACGCTTCTTCTCTATACTGGTTTATCACCGTATTATAGACCTTCAATACCAAGAATAAAATTAAGAAAAAACTGTTATCAGATACTCCATAATATGAATGATTTGCATATCAATATCTTCAAGAAACAAAAACGTTAGAAGATACATATAATTTGATATACTGCTCTGCTATTACAGCGTGTGCAGCTCTAGGTTATAAAATAATCAAACGAGCAATTAATAAACTTGATTTGGAAAATAAAAAAGACTCACCGAAATGGTTAAAGAGGTTATAATATAAGATTAAAGAAATCAGATGTAAAATAAATAAACTCTTAGCCTATCAACAAGAATGTCATGCTTCTAAAATTCAAAAATTTTATAAACAGACTGTTAAAAAATTAAAGTTAAAATTATCACAACCTGACTTACTAAAACATATTGATTTATATATTATATGTTAAAGCAGAGTATTCTTTCTTTGGGCAAAAAAATAAAGAGATATAATTTTCATAGTAAGAGAATATTCCAGAATATACTGTTTTTACATAATTAAAAAATTCTATACTAATCTTTCAACTGGTATTATTGATGTACCTAAAGCAGACAATATTCCAAATAAACAAGATCTTGTTAATTTCTGGTCTAATATTTGGTCAATACATATGCCTCATGATGATAATGCTTATTGGTTTAATGATGAAATCGAATCAAATGAATATATTAGTGAAATCCCACCAATACAGATAACAATAAATGATCTGAAAGATGCACTAAAAAAGGCACATAATTGGAAATGCCCTGATAATGATAAAATACAGAATTTTTGGATTAAACAGTTCACATCGATCCATAATTTATTAATTGCACAGAATCAAGAAGCCTTAAAATATCCTGATTTATTACCAAATTTCTTCAATACAGGTCAAACATTTTTCAAACCTAAATCTGTAACTGGTTTGGATAACCCGAAGAACTACAGACTTATCACGTGTCTTTCAATATTTTATAAATTATTAACGTCTATTTTAGCAAAAAAAAATAAATCACCATTTACAAGAAAATAATGTATTAACATTTGAACAAAATGGTTGCAGAAAATATTCCAGAGGCACCAAGGAGCAATTATGGATTGATAATGTTATCTGTAACCAAGTAAAGTATAAAAAACGAAATATGTCAGTTGCTTGGCTAGAATATAAAAAGTCTTTTGACAGTATTCCTCATTCTTGGCTTTTGAGAGTACTTGAATTATACAAAATCGATTGCACTCTAATAGATTTTCTCAAATGTTGTATGTCAAAATGGAAAACTTACTTAGTTCTTAATTCAAACAGTAATTCTTACAAATCTGATCCAATTGTGATAGCCAGAGGCATTTTTCAAGGAGATTGTTTAAGTCCTTTATGGTTTTGCCTAGCACCTTAATCCATTAAGTAAATTGCTGAATAATTCAACTTAAAAATATAAAATTAAGGCATGCGGTACAGAAAAAAATAAATCATTTGTTCTACATGGATAATCTAAAATTATACAGTTCTAATTATATTCAGATACAAAGCTTATTAGAAATTATTAATTCATTTAGTAAAGCAATTTGCTTAGAATTTGAATTGGAAAAATGTTCAATATTAAAGATTAAATGATGAAAAATTAAAAAAAATAGGTAATATTACACTTATGGATAAAACATGTATTACAGAACTACCAATCAACAAAAATTATAAATATCTTAGTATAAATCAATTGCTAAATATAAACTATAAAGAAGTGAAAGATGTTTTTCGTAAGGATTATATAAGACGTCTGGAAAAGATTTTAAAAACAGAACTTTATGCTAAAAACAAAATAAAATGATTAAATATGTGAGCTATATCTGCCATTTCATATTTTTTTGGAATAGTAAACTGGACAAAAACTAAACTGATTTAGATGACTAAATATCAAAACTCGTAAATTAGTAACAAAATATAGACTTCATCACCCACATCCTTCAATTATTAGGTTT
This sequence comes from Ryuthela nishihirai, assembly GCA_038380435.1. Lineage (NCBI taxonomy): Eukaryota > Metazoa > Arthropoda > Arachnida > Araneae > Heptathelidae > Ryuthela > Ryuthela nishihirai. Next base: position 80,475,610 of record JAWZYU010000009.1, on the reverse strand, counting down.
TATCTACAACGTAATTCTGGTGGTAGAGGACTTTTGGTTTCGAAATATCTCTGCAACAAAGAAATGCAGAATTTACGTCACTACTTTCGTACTAAATCAAACAACCATATTAATCAATTCTTAATGCAATGTGAAAGAAAAGATTTATAGAAGCAAAAAGCATTATATGGACGATATGCTGATAGTCTTTATTCTGATGACATTGATACAGAGACTTCATGAGCATGACTTAAACAGAGTAATATTTTCGGCAAGACCGAAGGATTCATCCAAGTAATTCAAGATCGAGTTATAAAGACAAGAAATTATGACAAACATATTATTGGAAGCAACATTGAGGATAAATGTAGATTATGCAAATTACCTATTGAAACTATACAGCATATATCCTCAGCATACCCATTGTTAGCTCATAGAGAATATTTACGAAGGCATAATAATGCTGCAAAAATTATTCATCAAGAACTCGCATATAATTCCCGTCTAATTGATAAAAAAATCCATATTACAAATATAAACCTGAAACAATCCTTGAAAATAAGTTTTATATAATTTATAGGGATAGAACTATTATTACTGATAGAGCAGTTACTAATAATCGACCAGATATAGTTCATACTAACCTACAAGGAAAAACAGCTATTACAATAGATATATCAATCAATACCTCTTGATGATAATTTGCATAGAGTAAAGGGAGAAAAAAATTAGAAAATATGGAGAACTAAAATATGAATTGCAGCAACTAATTAATCTAATATCCATTACAATAATACTAATAGTAATATCTGTAAATGGTTTAGTAACGAAGAAATTAGAGACTTAAATATCAATCATAAGTTAATATCAAACATGCAAAAACAATATTATTAGGTACAACAAGAATTATAAGGAAATTCCTAAACTGAAGAAGTTTTATTCAGTCTGTGTTTGATGTTATATAATACGATTTTTAAAATGTTTACCATTTACATTTCTAGCCTGAATGGACACCTATTTTCATAGCTCTTAAATAACCGATAAACACTTAGATTGAATCCATTTAACAGGACTGTTAATACCTAATAATAGATACTTATCATGCTGCAGTTTATAGTGCTGTTTCATCACTATATACTAAATGTCTCATTATACAGGGTGTCTCAAAAATATAGGTACAAACTTTTAGGGGAGGCAGATAACATCTAAAGGAACGATAATTGCATAGGAACCCATAAGCGGAAACGTCATGGGAAAGTGGTAGCGGATGTACAAGATCTGAAAGGACACAAGACAGTGATTAATGGGAAAACATTTATTGGACATAATTATTACAAATGGCGTACTAGATGATACATTTCATAATGTTACACCTCTTAATGACCCATAATCGCACAAATTTTGATGCGCACGCGCAAACAAATTGTGGCCTGGTACATGTCTGTGTGGGAAGCGTTCTTGATACATTCGTTGAGCAGCTCGTCCGTTGCCCTCAGCTATTCCATACACTAAGTGCATGTCTGCCAGCTCCCTGTTCGAATACCTTTGCATGCTCTTCGTCAGACGACTATCGCTCGAATGAGATTATCTCTTCCCCTCTAGCGCACTGATGAACAGCTTACGGTGACGTTTCCGGTTATGGGTTCCTATGCAATTCTCATTCATTTAGATGTTATCTACCTCCCCGAAAAGTTTGTACCTATATTTTTGAGATACCCTGTATATTTTGAAATTATGAAGACTTTCAGTATTCAGCTTCGGTGAATGTTTGGATTAAATCCATTTAACAGGACTGTTAATCCCAGATGGCAGATATCTATCATGTTGGACGTTACAATCTGTTTCATCACTATATACTAAGTGCCTGATTATGTATTTTGAAATTATGAAGACATTCAGGATTCAACATCGGTGAATGCTTGGATTGAACCCATTTAACCCTAGCTTCATAGTCTTATTTGGGATGGATAACTATCTAACAAGAAGGAATCCAATGTTGTTGAAGATTAGATACTATTTGTTCAATTGCTAAATGTCTACCTAATTAGTTGATATTATGACGACTTTTTGTACTCAACTATTTGAACTTTATTAATTATATTTCAATTAGGCAGCATTGTTCTTCTAGGAGGATGTTATGAAACCTTGTTATAGTCTGGCTACTTAAATAGCCCCTGTAACGAGTTGTACCGCTTGAACGCGTATTTGTTAAACAACAACAACAACAACAACAACAACAACAACAACAACAACAACAACAACAACAACAACAACAACAGCAGCAGCAGCAGCAGCAGCAGCAGCAGCAACAACAACAACAACAACAACAATAATAAATTATCCCTTAAGCAGTTGCTTGCCAGTGAGGCCTGATCTCAGTTTGTCAGTTTAATACACCACAGAGAAGGCCTGTGAGGAAGGCAAGGTTTCAGCAGAGAAATAACACAGAAACGCCCATACCTTATCTGGGCTCGAACCGAGGTCCCTTTGATTAGTAGCCAATCACCCTAACCTCTCGATCATCACGACGGTTGAAATCTTATCAGAAGTGGGATGCGAACCCTCCCCCACTTTCGTGGATAGGCCCTTGAATGTACATATGCTTGCATTCGTATAACATTTGAATTAAAAAACTTTTTTGTATGCAGATCAATAGCAAGTGCTGGACTTGTGTAAGAGCAAATCTCACGTAAATTGGCAAGTGGTTGGATCTGTTTTTGCTTTAAAGTATTTGCATATAATAATGCTACAGGCAAGTTATATCTTAAAATTGTTTTAATTTAAACGTAAAATTAACATCTTAATCGTTCTTACGATTTGAAATTATGCATTTTCCAAACAGACGACCATTTCCTTCATATTTAGCTACCATAAGGGAAATTAGGTGTTTCCTCACATATTTTCCAGCTTCATATATTTGCTCGAATTTTTGGTTGTTTATTCAGAAACGATAAATCGATGTCTGGTAAGAATATTGTTGCCACCCATTCTTTTGGTCACGAGTCAAAGCAGAGCAGCCAGCTTGACAACCCTCCTCTCTCACCGCTATGCAGCAGACCAACCACCTGCCAGTGACCGGATGGGATATTAGTCGGCAGCCAGCCTTCATCCATCAATGTCAGAGATTTTAACTTTCTCCTTCCTTGCTGTGAGAATCTGTGGTGGATCTTCTCCGCCCGGGGAATGAGAAATATTTACGCTGAGTTTACTAACAAGAAAACAAGAGCGATGGAGGGAAAAAAAGAGAGAGAAAAAAAGCGCTATCCATCATATTCTGAAGAACTTTTAACGCTTCTTATTCGCAGTCTCTCACCTTTATTATCTTGTAATAGATTTATAATGGAATTTTTTCGCAACTTCAGATTTCATCAATACGTTTTTGAAGTAATATTTTACGTGGGCAAAATAATTAACAATAGTTCACAGCCTTAGTACGTCAGCTCTCATTTTTAGAAAAATATTGCATAAAGGGGATATTTTTTTTTTCCAATTATTTTCATGCTATTTATATAATGTTAAACTTCGTCTAATTGAAAATGAAAATAATATATCTGCATTTCAACAACCTGGATCGTTTCTGTAACAGAGTAGTAATCGTATTTGATTTTCAAACAAATAAGCCTGAGATCGTAACCCTAGAACGCCTAATTTGTATTTGTTTGCTTAGCTCTGACACCCCATAGGTCTTCTATTTTAGAAGTCCCTCGCAGGTGTTCTGTAAAACTCTAATATGATTAACAACGCCTTCATGGCTAGCAAGGAAAGGCTAATATTTTGCCTAATGGTCTAAATACTCTGAACAATTAATATTCTTTCCGAAGTGGCAAATCAAAAATTTAAAATCGTTGAAAATTAGTTTCCCATTTAAAATTCTTTGAGGTGAAAGTGGGTTGAGCTGGGTTATTTAACTTCCGAGGGTATTCTTTCTTCATATAATAGGCGTAATGGTCAAGACTAAAAGACATCAACTATTTAGATTTGAGTAGGGGGAAAGGGATCTTTTGGGTAGTAGTTAAGAGACAGGCGGAAGCCCGCAGTGAACTCTTCAAGAGTGCTTTTTACACTGCTCAAGGTATAGTTCGCTTACATACTACGCTACGACTTAAAGTTCCATCCAACGGCCGGAGATCTTTTCGAACCCAACGGTGTACTTTCCCTCAACTGGAGTATGATGCATATTAGCAGAGAAAATCTCAACTCAGTCACAGTGGTGACTTCAGCTTACAGGTGAGGCCAGTAACATCAGGTTATCAGCCTAGCACAATTCCGACTTATCAGGATTCAAATAATATTTTTGCACTCATAGGTAAATTATCCCACCCAAATTCTTATCAGGATCATGATATTAAAATATCGTGTAGGTTAAGGAATGGAACTTATTACTTAAACCTTCGTGTGATACACATATCAAAACCAATTGCAAAACAATCTTCAATAATAAAAGCACCAAGTACAATATAGTTCGCATTATTCAGTTCCAAGTGTAATTTGCTAAAATATGCTTTGTATCAAAAATAAGTAACATCAAAGTTTTCTTAAACAACAGATTAACCACATTACTTACGGATATTTAATATGCCATCCTATTTTTGAAGCAGGGAAAACGCAGCCATAAGTGAAAACCAGCCTAGGTAGAATTATATATTTCCATGAAATTATTGGAAAAATTATGAAATCATCTACTTCTAGCTACTGAAACCGATTCAACAGGCAGCATTGTTGGCGCCTTATACCTAACGGAACGAACGCTTTCACATTCTTGTAGTATCAGATGAAGACAACTGACACTGTCAATACGAAACTTTGCAAATTTTTAAAATGATATTAGCATGCTACGGAAAAGAAATAAACCATCCCTCATCAACTAAATGAAGAAACATTTGGCAAGATAGGAGATAAGTTCATCAGTTACCGACCGACCTAAATATAGTAAATTTATGTAATAAATTAAAATTCTATTTTTAGTATTTTAACTAAAAGGACGCCTATCGCCTCTGGCGCATGTGAGAATCTCGTTTTCAAAGATAAAGAAGTTTTTCCTTTACCTACTGTTTCATTCCTTAAAAGCTTTAATTTGAACTAGCGGATGATGGGGAAAATGCAAATATTATTTTATTAGTAATTACAACATAAAAGTATTCATCTTTTAATTCTTAAATAAAAAAGTTGCATTTCTCACATCTCTCTCAGAAAAGTGGGTAGAAAAAGAAAAGTGGGAATATGTGATAAAATCTGCCACCAATTTTTGAAATTTCTATACTACATATAGAGTATATGATTTGTTAAACTCGATAACAACTCTGCCGCTTCATCATTTCAGTAATCATATTAAAACTGCTATGTATTTGAAAAATGCGAATTATAATATTTAATTATACCAACCAAACAGGAAAACAGTTTTCGTTTATCATTTTCATTTGTTTCGAATCGAAAATTCATGACGTTCACATTCCACTATGATACTTTCATTTTTCTATCATAATTGCAAAATTTGCTTGAAATTTCGAATTTTCAATATTTTTCACCGTCAGAGGACGCAATTATAGTTTTCGGAAGATTTCGAAAGCGCGATTCATAATTTTTTATCAATTCCTATCTAACCCAAAAAATTAATTTTTCATTTATCTCAAAAAACAAACAATTATCTGCTAAAACTAAAAAGGTCTAAATGCAAACAATTACTGCTAAATTTAAAAAAATGTTAAATTTCTAGATTAAATACGTCGTTTGCAATACTTGTTTCAAATTTTGGAATTTGCAAATGTTTCCACCGTTATAGGGCACAATTATAGTTTTCGGAAAATTTATAGAGTGTAAATCATAATATTTTATCAATTCCTATCTATCCCAAAAAATAATTTTTCATTTATCTCAAAAAACAAATAATTATCTGCTAAAACTAAAAAGGTGCGTTTTCCCACACCCTCTGGGTGTAAGGGTCAACTCATTGATGGGAGTGAAAACTTCATGACCTTCACATTCCACCACCAAAATTTTAAACCAAAATTTCAAATTTCTATTCTAAATACATCGCTTGCAATATACGTTTGGCATTTGGGAATTTTCACATTTTTCCACCGCTAGTGGACCTAATTATAGCTTTAGACAGATTCTGAAAGTTCATATCGTAATATTTCTTCAATACCTATCCAACACAAAAATAATTTTGATTTATCTCTGTAAATTAAAAAAATCGATGTCTACAGACGGACAGGCAGACGACAAAGCGAAATTATTATCACGTTTTCTTTGAAAACGAAATAAAAAACGAAAAAATAATTTTTGTATCATATTTATATTCCAGGTTTTTAGTAACTGACAAAGCAACTGTTTCACGAAACAAATATTCGATCCATAACCGATTCACTGTAATTGTTTGAATACGTTTGATACTTCAAACAAAATCCATTGTTGCGCAAAGGTTAAGGAGTCCAAAGCAAAAACTTGAAAAATTCATAAGCCGTACAATATACATTTTAATGAAACTGTAGCGATAGGTGAGTTCTGATAAAGAAAATTGGTTTGGAAACATAAAAGTTTTTTGTTTCAAATGTGTGTGTGTTTTTTTATAATGCATAATACATGTACAAATTTATTATTCATCAAATAAAAAGTTGTATTTTTATGGAAAATTTAAAGAAGTTAATTCTTTCTAAATTATAATTACTTAAAAGTACTAATATGGTACAATGTATCATACTTATCCAAACGGTACCAAGTGAGTAGTAAATCTGAACAGAACAGCAGGGTAAAATCTTACATCTCATGAGCTAGATGACATCTAAGTACAAATAATAAAAATCAAAAGAATGAAAAAAATTCTATTACACATATTACAATATTTTTCGTCAGTCAAGCAGAAATTTTTCTTATATATTCTTTCTAAGTCTACAATATCTCTTAAAAGCAATTTAAACAGATGCAGTATTTGATAATTCTTTTGAATTTGATCCATAATTACTATAAAATTTTGAATGTTTTATAAATAAAAATGCATATTTTTAGGAAGTGTATCATGACGCTTATAAATGTTATCAAAGAAGTTCTTGATCATATAAAAGTGCACAAACTTTGTTTTAGAACAACACACAAAATATTTCCTATGAGGCATATCATTTGAAAACGCAAGGTTAGTACAGAGAAATTCTTCTTTGATGAGGTAATCCGATAATGCTTTAAAGTGAGAATTAAACCACGATGATCACTTATGTTCAGAGAAGGGAAACGTTTAATAAAAATTATGCAGTCTTAACATATAGCTCGTGTTAACTGGACTGAACCATTTCTAATACTCTTCCGTTTCGCGCTATAATCATTTAACCATCTAGAACAGGCCCTTCTAAATCAAAACTTAGTGAAGGGAAAAAAAATATGTTTTTAAAGAGCCGTATGTAAAAATTCTCTATTTAAAAACGAAACATGTATTTCTAAATTGCAGTGACGAAAGAACGAAACGCAACATACATTTCAAAATGACTAATGAAACGGGGGGGGGAACTATATTTTTAAGGAATGAAGAAAATTTATTGATCAAAAAGCGCAAATATATATTTTTAATGAATTATGCATCTAAAAATATTTGGTAAAAAAAAGGAGAAATGAGCCAGATTCAATGCAGTAATTATTCGTCTACGTGCAGCAAGTTTTTTTTTTTGCAATGAGCCACGGGTTGGACGAGCCTGATTTAGAATTTCACTTAAGCAGAAGTTTAATGATCACCTTTATTTATTTAGAAAGAAGGTATTTCCCTACACAAAGGGCGGAAATAAACTAGAAGCTATGTTAGACTGTCCTAGTTTCTCATACAAAATACAAACACTTACAAAAGAATATGTCCCGCTGGTTTTAGGAGTTAGGTACGCTAGCCAATAGGATCCATACGAGAACATTTGCATAACAGTTAAGCTCTGGTATAATATAATAACATCACAGCAATTTGATTTGACAAAATCATTGGCTGAGATTAAGAAAGGTGTACGTTGCTCTAAACTCTAGGGAATCAAAAGGATCACTACCTTTTGCAGGCACCAAATGCTAGACTCATTCTCAAATGGAATTTTATAAGTACGCAAATTGTGCTAGTCATCGAACCATATAATTGCAGATATAATTTAAAGAAAACAATGTTCAATGTATATATTTCCAGCAATATAAGAATATTAATGTCTATATCCACAACATAATATTCTAAACTCTGTCAATCTTATGGATAGGAAATTAACTTATTTTACTTTAAATTCAGTCATTCCTCAGATTTGAATGATCTAATCGTAATGAAGTCACTAAAAACCTTTCCCATAAATTAATGTTTTTCTCCTTTACAGAAATCATTATATTAATTATCAACCACGATGAGTTTCAGAACCTATATATAGTGGATTCATTATTTTCTTCTTAATTTTTTTCGTTATCATATCGAATATTTATCTTAAATTGGGCTCTATGCGAAATATATTGCATAGAGAATCGTTCTAGAATGAATGAAATAGAAGTCCCAAGGCAAAAAGCTTCCTTTGTAATTTTTAACGCAGCAGTCAGTCTCGTTAAGCGAGATCGTTCAAGGTGCTGGCGTCTGCCATCTAACAACCGCTCAACCATCCGTCCAGTTCGTATTCCTCTGCAGAAAGGACCTCCAAGTGACCACGTTTAGGTAATTACTCGACATCCAAAGTCATCCATCAATGTCAAGAGTTTCAACTTCGGTTGTGGAGGGTTGTTTGAAACGCATCTTGTCGGAAGCTGAGAGCGGAGGCCACATGCTCTGCAGCACATCAGAGTGAGAGAGAGTTGAAGCCGGCTAAAAGATCTACTTTTTTACCTCGAACAATTGTGTTTTCTTATATCACGTCTGGCTCCACTTCTAAAAAATAAAATAGATTTAAAAAACCAAGCTGCTCTTTGGCTTATCACAGTTGAGTCTTCCTACATGATTCAGTTAATTCTATTTCCCTTAACTGTTGACAGCTGTCTGTTACACATAATTAAATGTTGCATGGAAGTTGTTGCTTCCTATAATGTCGTACAACATTTCATAGCACTTATTCAAATAATAGTTATATATCCATATCACAAAGTGATCCTTTCATATCTAGTTTTAGATAAAGTAAATCCACTAGCTCGAAATACTTTAAGATATTTATCCAAATTTCCCATTTTTAGTATGAATTCAGATTTATTTTCCCATTTCTTATGCAATTTCGATTCAGTGCTTTATAAAACTTAAAAAGCGGGTTAAATATTAATAATGCAGTGTGAATATGCAGTTACAACACGTATAATGTTTGGTTAAACATTATTTATCACTTTACCATTGTAAATATTAAGATTATATGCGTTTTTTATATATATGATTAGTAAGATTTTTTTGCGTATACTAGAGTATTTTCGGTTTATTTAATCGGCTGCAGATGCCACTTTTCATTCATAAACGAGACAGACTCAGAATACCAATGCCGTTAAGTACTCTTGAGCGTTTCGATATTACTTCAATCCGTAAACTTAGTTGAAGTAGTGATTCCATAGGAATTCGTGGATTGCCTAAAGAACCCTTGGGGTTCACCCGTTGCTCGTGGAACCCCATTTAAGGACCTCTGGCATATACTATCGCCTTTCTTAGAGTATTGTTAATTACGTTAGGTAAGAATGTATTTAATGCTGTGCTCTAAAAACTGAAGAAGTAAGAATTAACATTATTCGGGAGAATGTAGCTCCAACTTCGATCATCGACTTTGAAAACTTTTCTACCAAGAGCTTTTGAAAACAATTCTACCAAGAACAGGTTTTTTAGTTTGGATGACTGTTTCATCTCATGCGCATCTTAAAACAATGCAAACAATTTCTAGATTGTTCTCTGGAACGATATTTAAGAGACTTGACCGAAATTTCCACAATAATAGTTAAGGATGCCAGATAAATGCGAGGAGAGGATTCGGTATCTATTTTTGTTGCAATTGTGTTGCAATGTGTTATTGATGGATACATCTTATTAAAACTTACTGGATATTGTGTTGGGTAACTGTAGTTATAAATCAATGGGCTCCTTTTCTAGGTGGCAAATCTCAGTTCTACCAAAAGAAAAATATAAATATATGACTTATATATATATATCTTTCTCTGATTTTCTTATAAAATACAAAAATTATTTATTTTTCAATAAGGAGCTTAGATCAAAAATCACGATTGCTCACAAGGAAGTGCTAAATTACAATGCTACAAAAATGCCATAGGAAGTTAGATATATAGATTCTTAAACAACTATTCATACAGCACATAAATATTTAAAATTATTAGAACACAAAATAATTAAATTAAATATAATTAGCTATAAATTCAAAAGGTTTTAAAATATCTTATTACCATATGTCCCTAAAGAGTAAAAAAACAGAGTATACCAATGATGAAATCACTTACTGAATTCATATTACTTTCAAAGAAAGATAGGACAGTAAGTTTTAATTTTTTTCGCTATTTGCAAATGAATAAGTTTTGACATTCTAGCTTTCTCTGAAGCTAACATGAATTGATTAAGTGATTTCATCTTTGGCATGGCTTTCTTTTACTTTTTTATTTTGTAGGAAGATGTGGGGAACATATTTTTTCTATTTTTTGTTCATATTTTATATTTTACTTTTTTCACAGAAAAATATGTCACTTAAAACATATCTTTTCCCTGCTTCGTAGGAGAAAATTTCTACATTCCCTACGTTACTACGCACATCGTAAGCTTTCATTTTGGCATATGACTCGTAAAGATTGACCTTCATTAAAACTATTATGCGCCATTTATGGGGAAAGAAAGTATGGGGATTAATTTTTTATAACCTATGACATTCCCCACGTTAGGCATTTTCACTTAACATATCACATAACTCGTTATTCGGATCTCACATTTGAAAGATATCGTAGAATAATCGTTTACATCTTTCCCTCCTTTTCGGGGTAAAAAAAAATATGGGGTATATTTTTTATAAGTAACACATCATATATATATACATATGTATGTGTATAATATATGTGTGTTTAGGGGAGGTATATAACATCTAAAGGAATGAGAATTGCATAGGAACCCATAACCGGAAACATCATGGGAAAGTGGTAGCAGAGGTACAAGATCTGAAAGGACACAAGACAGTGATTAATGGGAAAACATTTATTGGACATAATTATTACAAATGGCGTACTAGATGATACATTTCATAATGTTACACCTCTTAATGACCAACAATCGCACAAATTTTGATGCGCACGCGCAAACAAACGGTGGCCCCGGTACATGTCTGTGTGGGAAGCGTTCTTGATACATTCGTTGAGCGTCTCGTCCGTTGCCCTCAGCTATTCCATACACTAATTGCATGTCTGCCAGCTCCCTGTTCGAAAACCTTTGCATGCCCTTCGTCAGCAGGCTACCGCTCGAATGAGACTACCTCTTCCCCTCTAGCGCACTGATGAACAGCGCCGCCTATTGACTTACGGTGACGTTTCCGGTTATGTTTCCGTTTTCCGGTTTCCGGTTAATGGCAATTCTTATTCCTTTAGATGTTATATACCTCCCCTAAAAGTTTGTACCAATATTTTTGAGACACCCTGCATATATATATTACATACATATACATTATGTGTGTGTTATTTATATTAGCACATAAAGAACATTCTTTCGACAATAACTCACTACTCTCAGTTCCCACGTTTGTATGATATAGTGGAATACTTTTTCTTTAACATTTCCTTTATTTTAAGTGGAAATAAAGTATTTGGGATACGTTTTATAGCCTATGATACTCCATACGTCACTAGATTTCATTTGATACACAACTAGCTAAGTTTCATCCTCGTGTTCGAAAGATAAATTGACGAGCGAAAAGCAATAAAATATTAGGAAATAAAAAAAATTAAAATACTCATCTTCTTATGTACATCATAAAAATCAAAAGAAATGAAAGTGAATCGCATCAATGATGAAATGATTTATTGAATTCGTACTAACTTCAGCAAAAGATAAGGCGCCGGAAACTATAGTTTGTAAGGGAATTCAGTTTTGGCGCCCAATCTTCCTTTGAAGTTAATATGCACTAAATGATTTCATCATTGGCAGGTTTTATTTTAATTTTTTGCTAGTCGAAATATAACTCTTTGAAGTCAACCACCGTGGTGAGATTTCTATTCTCTGTTTTTGGAGGGAAGAAAGGGAAATAAAAAGTTCTATAGGGGGAAGAAAGCAGGAAGCTAATTTATATAATCTGTAAATCACCTGTGTGTTTATATTGGTAATCACAATGTTACTTGGAAATAAAATTACAAGAAATAATTCGTACAAATTTGAAATTCTTGAGTAACATCATTGTATACCTAAAGTCGATTCATTAATGAAAGAGGACCCCTGAAAAAATTATTAAACACTGAATAACGCTTACTAATTTTAATTACTAAAAGTCAATTAAAAATTAAATCGTATCAAAATATATATCTATTTTACGATTTTACATATTTAATTTTTAAAAGCAAAGTTCGAAATTTATATTATGAGTGAGCCCTAGCTAGTGCGACCCCGAAGATCTCTGTACTATTTCATGCGAGAATTCTGATCACTGAGCTCAAACTAGAAGCGAACTTGCCTCCATTATGTATATATATATAAATACCTATATGCACTGTTCATATGGAATGGGAAATATTGACTATAGCTTTGTCAAATTTTGGACAATAAGATTTGGTATTCAATCAATGAAATTACTGTTGGAGAGCTAAAATTTCTAACTACTGCAATTCCTAATTTTATTAGTTTTGAATGTATGGTTTATCAACTGAAAGTTGCATCATTCCCAATTTCGTATTAGAGCGTATCAATAAACTGAATGTATGAAAAGAAAGGTTTAACACAGGCCTTTGAAATAACTGCATAAAACTCTCATTAATAATGATTGTTTTGTGTCAAATTTTAGTAACGTTAAAATATTTGTAGAGAAAATTTGATCGCATTTTAAGTGTTGCTAAAATAAATCTCGAGATTAATAATGCTGAGGGAATTAATTCTAAAGCTGCAATCAGTGATCTAGGGCGATATATTGTGGCGAAAAGCGATACGGAATCGAAAGTTTGTTGAATGTTAATGTTGTAGTGTATTGCTACCATTTTTTGATTGTTTAACACTAACGATCCTTCATCGTATCTTAGTGGTATGTTACAGTCTAAAAATGTGTAATTTTTTAAATATTAAAGCAATCGACAGAGCTTTAATATCATAACAGTTACCAATTAGACTACAGCATAGCGAGGAAGACTCTATTCCATTGCAGGATAAAACAGTTGTCGTATCTCTTGATAAAGACAGAAAAGAACTGACTGACGTCACGTAGGCTGCTCACACAAATACACACTGTCGACAAGCTACGTGTTTACCTCCCTACGGAGGAGACCTCGCACCGACTGGGCTAATAACTGGGGAACGTGACTTAGTCTAGAAGAAGGCGGAAGACGGATGGGTGAAAGTTAGGACGTTGGATAGATACGATAATGTGAAGACAGCAACAAGGATTGTATCAAGGTAGCTTTAAATCTTTAGAGACTGCCAGCCTTGGAAATAACACCCTTTGGATTACATCTCAAGGAGATGAAGAGGAAACATTATGCACACTTTGTTGTTGTTTTCCCACAAAGAGTTTGAGATTCGATGTCATTAAAATCTCTTACCGAAGTTTTCCATTATTCTTAGAGTTGCGAACTGTGTTTTATTTAGAATGATCGACAAAATGTTTTCATAGTTTTCAGGAATGTTTCATACATTACGTATTTCAAATAATAATGAGATATTTAATATGTTGGTTATTAATGTTACTTCCATAATCCAGTAAATGATTGGTATTTTGATTCTCGAACAGATGCCATATCAGTTAGTATGCACGACACCTACCTCTAATTGCGAAGTAAAAAGAGAGATGTAAACGTAATTTTAAAACCGAATCGTTCTACGAGGGATGTCCAAATTCAGTACGAACAGCATAGAGGCAAATCTAGTTCAATGATCAGATTTAATTGGGAATCTCCATAGTTTTCCTCGTTACAATCTGATATATAAGTCAAAGAAAAGAACATTCTTTCTATAAATAGAAATCAGCAGCGGATAATGATTAAAAGAAATCGTGGAACAAGCAAATAAAGAAAAATAAACTAATGGCTGACTTCAATGACAAAGGCGATACTGGCTCCAGCCTTTGAGCTGCAGCAATAGGTATTTTATTTTTGTGTTAGCTATTGCTATATAGATATCGAAACCTACAGGTTAGAAAACTTAAAGGCTTGAAAAAAACTACTATTTTCCTCAAACACAATGACATTTACAAATACATAAGAATTCCACTTGATGGATTACATAGACTATGATTAGGTATTTATTAATAGTAACAGTTTACTTTAAGGACCAGATCATACAGGAAAGCTGAGATCGGGATATCAGTAACTGGTCAAAGGTATAGTAGAGCTGAAATTTCAGAAATGTTGTAAAATTATGGCATACCTGATATGCTTGTAACTGATGTTGAAAGAGTTGAAGGAGAATGAGACATCATAAGTAAACACTGTTTCAAGAGAACTGTTTCGTTTCAAGTGCTCATATGAGTAAAAAGAAGCAAATGACACAGAGTCTCTTGGGTTGTTTTACCTTTGTGTGGCATTTTTTTTTTTGCATACAATGAGCTAAATGGCCAAACCTCAAGGATCCTGAGGGCTAAGAGAAGGTTGGGTGAGGGGACCAACTGGACAGTTGTTGGGAGACAGATGGTAGCCTCCCGTCAAGGCCATTCAGAGTGTTATTTAACTTACAGAGGTTATGATTCTACCACACACAGTGCCATGGCTTAACGTCCCATCCGAAGAACTGTGGTCTTTCCAATCCCATCGGTGTCTTCTATAACCGAAGGCAAGAAGGCAGCTTTTGTGGAGAGAAATCTCAACGCTGGGCCAGGCGTGACTCGAATCTAGGATCGAGTCACTCTCGTCCCCACAGTCACTTGACTAATAAGGCGATGAAGCGTATTTTTGAAAGAAAGGAGTGCAGAAACAATTTGAATCAATATCCTAATAGTCTTAATGGAATGAGTTACAAAGAGTTTTGAAAATAAAACAGATATTTAAGGGACCAATTGAAAGCTGATAAAAAGCTTTGGCTTGAGAATCTGGTTGATAAAGCAGATAAAAGAGTTAGAAATAGAACAGAAAGATAGTTATAATAGATAGTAAATATTTTAGGCTGAAATAAAATCAAAATTGTGTGCAGAGATCGAGGGATGAAAATGGTGAGAGTATCGAATGTGAATCTGTGTCTGCCTTGAAAAAGTGAACTGATAATTTTATTGACATTTTCAACAAGTTAGCTTTTCTCCTATTGTTTCCAACGAATATTACTGGATTTCATTTTAGATCTATATAATAATCAGAAGGCACTTTGGCATCTCAAAATCAGAGTTACACAAGTTACCAAGGGCAGATGAACTTACTATTGGAAAGTCAGTAGCTGGGGATAATTGTGTCATCACACGTTTGACTAAAGTGTTGATATTTTTTTCATAACGTTGAATTCTTCTATGATGTTAATTATTTTATAACATACATGTTCATAAGAAAAGGATGTGGTACTTTAAACACATATTTATTTAAGTATTAGAACTGGTCTTGATATCAAAATATTAATAGAATAAGGGATATTTTATTCTTTCATATAAACGTTTTCGAAATGTCATCCCTGTTTATCAAATATCATTGCCAGATGAGATTGCATTTCCTATAACTGCGGGCATTATTTCTTTAATAATGAGTTCGACAATAGCTATGATTTCTGTCTTCATTTTTTCATCCGTATTCCTGATTATAGAGTCCTTCAGGAATCCCTTTAAAAATATTCACAGGGAATCAAACCCGTAGCACCCTATAATTCCAAATCATTCAGGATATCGATTACAGATGACCATATCAAGGAAATGTGCGTTTAGGAAATCAATAACCAAATGCATACGACGTATGTTGTCTTGCCCCATCTTGTAAAAGTATTTCTTCCGCATTCATTCTGATGCCTTGAGCAGTTGGAAGAAAGCAGGCTTGAAGATATTCACTCTGTCGTCCAGGAAGATTGGTCAGACAATTCCAGCAGATGAAATTGCACCCAACTCCATACGTTTCTCTGATTGCATAGGCGTCTCCATGATTGTGTGGGGATTTTCTATGTCCCATACACACATATTCTGTTTATTGGCGTACCCATTGAGGTGAAAGTGCGTTTTTTCAGTGAATCAAATGTGATGAATAACTATTGAATTGTCGTCGAAATGCTTACGAAACAAACCGCAAAGTAAATGTTACTCTTTGTCCGCTCGTTCAGAAATTGTTATATATGAAAGAATAGTAAATTCACAGAATTATCAGGTGCATAAAATCTAAGAAATACTTTTGCGGAAAAAACTGTTTTTGCAGATCAGTAGTACTCGAAACCACATCTTCCAGTTACATTCCAGGTGTTCTAATCCTCTAAACTATTAGCAGCTATTTTATATCTCCGCTAATTGGGACTTTAAAGCTTTCTGATTTTCATGACCTTGTCGCTAGTGTCGCCATCTATGATTGGAAAAGGTAAGTTTTCAATACTGTTTAGAATAGGTGTTAATAGGGACCATACACACTAAAAGCATTATTAATCCAAGAATCAATCAATAGTAAATACATAGTATCTAATATTCACATAGAATCCAAGAAATATTTTTACGTATAAAATTAGTTTCGTTGATGAGTGAAGATTTAAGTTAAAATTAGCGGAGAAATGAACAAGCTGGTAATACTTTAGTGGTTTAGAACACATAGCAAGCAATTGGAAGATGTGGGATCGAGTTCCCCTCATCGATCATCAAAACTCATTTTTTTCCGCAAAAGGATTTCATCTTTTATCGGAATTTTGCAGGAAAACATTTTCAATATTTTCGATAACTGGTTAAAGTGAAGGTTTGTTTTAAGCCTAGCTGTTGATAAAAATCATTTAGACAGATGCGTTTGGGCTACGAGTCAGCATTTCCTGTATGTGCGAAATTTCAGGTGGTTTCACCATTATAGACAATAAGCTTTTCACACAGAACACACGCTGCTCAGTAGTGTACGACGTTTTGAGCATATTGCTTACATACATTCGTAGTAGGGGAGAAGCACACGCAGCTACTAAACTCCCATTTGTTACATGTTCAATGACATAAAAATTTTAGGAGGGGGAGGGATAATTCGAAATAATCTACGATGGTCCTCGTATGAGATTTCATTTGACACTTAACTCAAAGGGGGGAGAGGCGGATGGCTCAGTTGATAGTGCACAAAGTTCGCAATCTGCAGTTCCCAGGTTTGCGTTTTCTCTATGCCAGCATTAAGATTTACCCCGCAAAACTCCCTGCCTGCTCCGTCAGTAGGGGACACCGATGGCCTTGGAAGGACCTCCTTCTGTCTGATGGGACGTGGTCCCTTGTACGGAAGAGTCATAACCTTTGCACACTAAAGAACACGCTGGATGCCCTTGAGGGAGGTTACCATCTGTCTTCTAATAGTTACCCAGTGGGTCCTCCTCCCCCAAATCTTCTCCGAGTCCTCTGTGTCCTTGTGACCTGGCCATTTAGCTCATTGTGTGCAAAAAAGTGCCGCTCAGAGGTAAACAACTCAACCCTAACTCGTAATTGTAGGTCCTCACGACCGGAAGAGACAGATGAAAAATGGTTTTCATAATCCCCCTTTATAAGAGAGAAGAAACCATGGAGGATAAATTTCGTATAGCCTATGACATTCCCCAGTCACAAACTTACAGGGGGTGGCTCAGTCGGTAGCGCGCCAGGCTGGTAATCTGTAATTCCCAGGTTCGAGTCCCAGCTAGGTCAGTGTCGAAATTTTTCTCCGCAAAACTCCCCGCTCTGACCACGGTCAGTAGGGGACACCGATGGGCTTGGAAAGGCCGCCGTCTGTCGTATGAGACGTAAAGCCGTAGCCCCGTGTTCGGGAGAGCCATACCCTGTGCACGTTACAGAACACGCTGGATAGCCTTGACGGGAGGCTACCATCTGTCTCCCAACAGCTGTCCCAATGGGTCCCCTCCCCCAACCTTCTCTGAGCCTTCGGGGTCCATGTGACCTTACCATTTAGGCAAATGTATGCAAAAAAAGTGCCGCTCAGAGGTCAAACAACCCAACAACTCACAAACTTACATTTGACGCATAGCTTGTTACTATCGGCCTTTGTTCCGAAGATAACTGAGAAATCGTTTTCATATTTCTCCTTTTTAGGGGGAAGAAAACATGAGGGGGGAGGGTGAATTGTTTATAGCTATGACACTTCCCACATATAAGCTTTGATTTGATACATAAAGCTTTTAGTTTGTCAATCGCTTTCGAAAGATATAATGGAACGACTATTTTGACAAATACACAAACCGACAAACTGACAAATGACCAGCAAAGAGCAATAGGAATATAGGTAAAAACAACAAAGGATATGGAGATGCAAAGGCACATCACGAAATATTCTATTTTCGCCAGAAATGTGGTTAGTTATAACCTCAACAACAGGAACAACAATAGAGAGCAGCATCACATGAGCGTAGCCATCGAGATGAACAGTGGCATAAAAATTTTATTGATTAATAAACTCAGTAAACATCTAGCATAAAACTTTTAGAATCTATTCTTTTTAGAGTTTAGGTGACTAAATTTGGAATTTAATAAAATAATCGCTAATGTAAAATCAGCTCCTTTGACACTAACATTTAATGTTGGCGATGTCTATTCTAGCATGTGGGTCCTGCGAAACACTGCGTTAAACCCTCCCTCATCTGGCTGGAAGGGATGCCATAACATTATCTATGTGATGGAAGTATGTTTATGTTTCTCTTTCCAAAGGGTTGAGTTGTTTTGGGTTGTTTTGCTTCTGAGTAGGACTCTTTTTACACACAATGGACTAAATGACCAGGTCACAAGGACCCCGAGGGCTCAGAGAAGGTTGAGGTTAGGGGATTCACTGGACAGCTGTTGGGAGACAGATAGTTGCCTCCAGTCAAAGCCATCCAGCGTGTTCTTTAACGTGCACAGGGTATGGCTCTTCTGCACATAGGGTCACGACTTAATGTCCCATCTATCTTTCTCACCATGGGTAGGGTGGGAGTGTTCTGAAGAGGTAAATCTCGATGCTCACCTAGACGGGACTCGAACATGTGAACTGTAGATTACGAGCCTGGCACGCTACTAACTGTTAGCCTAGTGTTGAGTCTTCGCCAAGGGTTTAGTTTGCGAAGTTTAGCACTGCACGAGTAGAAGCATCCTCTCTGGTGGTATAAATATACACCAGCACCTAGACTTCGTAGGAGATAGATACAAAGCCCAGTCATACAGCTGAGAAGACTAGAATCGTGTAAACTTCAGTGAATCGCAAAATCCTCCCATCTGCCTGCAACCGCATTATCTAGGTCGTCAGCCTAGCTTTGGGGCTTAAGACATCAAGTGGGAAAAGCCAATTCCCCTTCGTTAGCAACCAGAAGTGTCTGCTGTGATAACCATCAATAAATAAAAATAATAAAATCAATAAATAAATCCCTCACCACCATTCCTAAGAGATAGTTAACGATAGCTCGAGACATTCTCGCACTTGGCTGCCACTACGTAAAATGTACCCATCATCACTCAATGAACTCAATATCCATTCCTAACCAAGCGGCTTTAGACGTGTTTTGTGCGTGACTGTAAATCAATTGTCATGAAACTGTTCAAGAACTGTGATCACTACTTATACGATGGGAATCTTTTTAGAAACTATATGGTGACTCAACAGGTTCCTTCTAACTAAGATAGGCCTGTACTATTCTATTTCACTGACTTAGTTACGAGTATTATTTTTGGTTGGATATTTGAATTTTGCATTTTATTATGAATCTTTGATATACGTTTTTCAACCGAGAATGTGAAAAGTGAAAATAACATTCTAAGTGTTTTAAAAATTAAGCAGCAGAACACCGGATTACTATAATTTTCAACAAAGAGTGAAATTTTCACAAGTGTTTTCAGGGTTACGTGGTAGAATACCGAGCTAGGATAGTACTTGGTTAAGAGTTATTAAGGCAAGTGGTAATTGGAGAGACTCCACCATAATTTTAGCACTTAAAAACGAACCACACTCTCCAAAGCATCTACAGTGAAATGGCCATTGACGTTGTCTCCTTGACAGAATCATATCTCAACCATTGCGCCATTTAGCCTAGTTTGCATTATGTTGCCTCTATCCCAAATAGAGGGTGTGCAACAATATCACTGACACTAGATTGATCTCAGTTTACATCTCATTGTGATCTTTCCTGTTCGATCTCCGTACCATAACCCAATTGACTTCTACATGTGCGGTGACTTCTGAGGTAACGTCTACGCTTCCCTTGTTAACAATGTAGAACATTCATGGAATCACATGCAGCAAGCAGTAGAGCTGGCTCCCAAAAATCCAGAAGTCCAATCCAAAATCCAAAAATTCAGAAGCCACTTTGAGCTATGTTGTGATTCTCGCCGTGTACCTGAAATGTAGGTACCTCACTTCATCTGAGTCGAACTTGAAGGTCTTTACGCTATAAAGAATTTTTGATAGAATGTTCATGACAAATTTTGGATTCAGTTTCAAACCCTGGAACAGCTACTTTATTTATCATACATCATTCAACACTAGGCATAAAATTTTAATTCTTTCTAAAATTTTCTATGTCAGTAAAACCTTCTTTTCTATGTCAGTACCCTTTGTAAACAAGACAGCAGGAAACCTTGGGCTTTTTATTAGAGTTCTTCGTCATCAGGTGGTTTGTGTATATAATCATGAGATTAACCAAAGTAAACACTGATGATCTTTACCAACTTATGTGGAGAGGAATAATATTGGTTCGGGTATTTTGCTCTCAAGATGAATTATTAACTAATGCAGTTGCGAATACTGTGTCGATTAGCTTGAAGGATAGATAATTTTGCGTTGTTTCACGTCAGAGTTGCAATCTTGTGTATATTAGTTACACCCACGTCGAGCGTTTGGGGCGAAATGCATGTCGATTGATCACTCTTCCCACCTACAAGTTCATTCACAGCTTTCCACAGCTAATCACAATGTACTTGTGGATCATAGAGGTCAAAAGGGACTGGCGAGAATCGTCCAAGCCAACAGACGGCCACAAGCAGGCAAATCACAGCAGAATTAAACAATAGAAGGTCATTTCTGAACGCACCATTTATCGGATCTTGTCGCGAATGGGCTTACAACAGCCACCAACCGATGTTGTGTTGTCAGTGAAGAAACATGAAAACGCGTCTCCAGTGGGCGCAGGAGCATCGACACTTGATCATTGAAGACTGGAAAAAGGCCGCCGGGTTGTATGTCTCAAGGTTCCTTTTACATCATAATGATGGTAGGATCAGAGTTTGGCGCAAGCAACGTGAAGGCCATGGACCCATCTTTTCTGGTGTCAACAGTACAGGCAGGTGTGTTGGTGTGGGGAATGTTTTCCTGGCACACATTAAGTCCTCCGATACCCATCGAATGACATCTGAACGCCATGGCATATTTTAACGTTGTTGCCGACCAAGTTCATCCCTTCATACATTTATCCTCACTGGATGGACATGTTCAGCATGATAATGCATTTGCTCATAAGGTACATATATCATTGAATGGTTCCAGTAATATGCCGGCGGGTTTCTTTGCCTCATCGGCATTCCCTTATCTAAACGCCATCGAGCATCTTTGGGATGAGGTGGTATGGGCTGTTCGCAGCGAGACTGTGTGGCACAATTATCATTTCTGAACAGCGCATCCAGAATCTTGTAAGTTACATGCCCTGACGAATTCAGGCTGTTCTGAAGGCCAAAGGAGGAGAACCAGGCTACCCTGTAGGTGTACCTAATAAACCGTCATCTATACCTATATATCAATTAAACTACATTGCTCTATAAAGGATAATATTTTAAATCACCCAATGTTAAAATGGTAATGATGTATTCTACGAAGCATAACATGGCAATAGGAAGGCAAACAAACTCTGGAAGCTATTCTGGGTTTACGCAATGCAGACTCTCCGATCTATATTCTCTATATATCCAAGATATTATTTCCAGGAATTCCATGGTATTTAAGCTGTATAGTCATTTAACTGTAATCGAAGGTTCCTTATTTTAAAATAATTAGCGTTCTAATGATTTTTAAGGAAAGGTTTTGTCTCTGTTAGAACACAAACTCTATAGACTGAATTTGTAATTCTCTGAGCATTTACTTATGTTTAGTACTTAATATAGAATTATTTTGAGTAACTAGTAGTAGCATTCTGCTCATTACTCGTGTTTAAAAAGCAGAGTAATGAGAAGAAGAATTTTTTGTAATGTAGTTTGTCAATACATATTAAATTACGAAACGTGTTTTTGTTTTCAGTGCGGTGTATGATCAGTATCCCGATATATAACACTCCTCAAAATGATTATTATTTTCATCAGACAGTGAAATCAATATATCAGATAGCAATGCATCGCATTCTCTTTCAATACCTTATATGATTTCCTCAAGGGCTCTGAGGAATGATTGAAATGTATCTTCATGATCCCCAGAGTCATCCACATGTGTTCAGTTTGTCTGACGTCAGCAAAAGGAGCTCATCACCTCTTATGGAGGTAGACTTCGTACTCGAGGAAAATCATCTAATAAATGTGTTCTGTGCCGACGGGAATTGCCGCCTGTAAATTGGGAGAAAATTCCCGACATATTTTGCAACAAAAAGAAAACCATATTTCATACTGGGTGTCAAAGTTTTCTCTAGCTATATCTACGCATCCATGTACAAATTAAATTCCCTATCATAAGCATTTTAAAGATCATTGAAAATAACTCCTTTTGTTCAAAATCTGACCATTGGTCGCCAAAATATTTATTTATCAAAAAGCTTAAGAATCAAATTAATAATAGGCATTTCACAATCCCCTATAAATCTGTTGCCTGTGACGTTTTTCATAAAGCTATACACAATTGAGGTTTTTCTGACAGTGCTTGAAACGTTTAAGATTAAAATAGAAATCTTCGACAAATGCAAAAAATGCTATGCATTCGCTTCGAAAGGGTTGGGTTTTTTATCTGTGAGTGGCAATTTTTCGCACACAATGGCCTAAATGACCAGGTCATAAGGACCCAGAGGGCTCAGATAAGGTTGGGGTAGCGGACCCACTGAAGAGCTGTGACAGTTTTGCGGAGATAAATCAATTCGAAAATAAAAATGGGTGATGTATTCAACTTTTGAGGCATTGTAGTAGAAACGAAATTTTTTGTCGTTTTTTCTGGCAGTTTTTAACATTAATTACATTAATCTGTGTTTGAAACTAACTGATCATCGGTGTAAACAAAGATTCCAATTCCATATAAACACTTGGATGATATGAAATTAGATTCAGGTATCTTACAGTGTAGGCCTCATATGGAGAATGCGGAAGTCTTCTACGTTTCAAATTGATATATCAGACATATTCATTATATAAAGTTGTATTCAGCGTGTGCGGTCTTAGGACTCAAACACTATGAAACATCTCCATTATAGTCCCACAGGATGTAATTTCATTACTTTAATTAATTTTAGTTATCGAGATTGCTGTTTTTCATAATATTTTTTCTCCTACAATAGTTGTTTCTAATATTAACATTCGCCTGAAAAAATCTCGTTTCAAACCGTACTTTCCTCCCTTTCCCTAGGTAATACAGAGTTTGTGATTTTCTTTTGTTCAAACTTTTATATCTCCTTATGAAGTTAAATCAAAATTTTTGAACAATGTGTCAAATAAACTAAAATCAAAAATGATAGTTAGAAATATCAACAAATAGTAGAGCATATTTGAAAAAGAGCGCTTCCTGGATGTTGCAGTTTGTTTATTAGATGACTTACGTAAGAAATTTATTACTGGAAAGAAAGACTGAAATTTGGCTTATACCGTATGATAAATATTTGTGCCAAAATTCGGTGCTGAAATTTTAGGCTTCTAGAATTTAGACAAAAATTAGGTAAATTAGCACAACGACTTTCTTCATTAACAGCTGTGTGGAATTACCACACCACTTGCGTATTATTGATAATACTTTAAGTTAGATATAGAGGATACCGATATAAGTTGTACAAATTGAAAATGTTGCTTGGCATCGTGAATACAAATTTTTGTAGCACTCTGAAACCAATAAAACAAAATATTGGGCAAAAAAGAGAGTGATTTATAAATGACTTAACCCCAAGAACGTATACATGTGTAAAGAAATGATATATAATATCAAGATCATTAAATATCATAATTTTTTGTATAAAAATTATCTCCCTATCAAATATTTAGTTCTAAATAAATATATAAAAAGTTGCTATCCGTGCATACCAGCAAATAGAAAGAGGGATGTATTTCGGACAAGAAGAGCTTCTACACTTTTGTCACCAAACCGTGCGATATAAAAGTTAAAGCTTTACTTAATACAAGAAGAGATCTTTGGAAACCTGCTTTAGAAAGGATGAAAAATGGAATAGATAATTTTTTGAAATTCTATAAACCGCATAAAAAAGTAAAGAGGAAGACAAGGAAACGGGAGATTATTTCGTAAATACAAGATAAAAAAAAACGAAAGGCTAAATTCTGAAAAAAATCGAGTCCTTGGTATTTTAATATTTTTTCTTAAGTTAATAACTCATGTGAAGATATTTCGCAAAGCAAGATTAAGGGGAATTTACTTAAGTGAATGTGAAGCTTCAGAAACGAAGCACGATTCTTTTACGAAACAGTCTTTAAAACAAATAGAAAGTCATTTCTGATTTTGTTTCTGCCAAAACGCATACTGAAAGAAGAAGTATGAGTAGAGTTTTACTTCAATTCAGTGTACAACGAAACTAGCAATAAAAAAGAAAGAAATGTGACAAAGTAAAGAAATAATTGAAATCAACATAAATATCGCAGAAGGAAAGGTACAGAGAGAGTTTCACTTGCATAGATAAGGAAATTTAATGTATCTCTATCTCAGATATGAAATATAATTTAAACAGTTTTATTTACGACAAAGAATATGTATTAAGATTGGATTAACTTTATTTCCGATATCATAAAAATTAAATTATTTTCAAAAATGATAACAATACAACTATTGAATAGAAAATATTTTACGGTATATTTTCTACAATTTTAAAACATAATTATTAATATATTGAAATTTACATTTTTTAATATTTTATGGTGGCCAACGCAGTAAATGCGATTAACATAATAATGGTGCTTAATGAAACACCATGCTGTTACGAAATGAAAAATAACGTTAAAAATAAGTCATAGTTCTACAGGAAATGCCATTTTAGGACTAATTTAGATCAAATATATGAGGAAAACGTAGATTGTTTAAACCCTAATAACATAAAAACAAGACAAGAAAATAAACTTGCATTTCGTTGATAATCACAACAGCTGAGCCGTCGATTTGCTCATTTACCTTATAAAGAATTAAAGCAAATATTATCAAGATGACACACTAAGTTGATTCAAATTTAAACAAAAACATGACTTCAAATTAGTAGTTTTCAATCAGCGTATCAAGAAATAATCAAAGAGGCGAAGTATAACTAACGATATACACCTGGATGTCACGTGGTTTATTTATTTATCTTAAAGGACAGCTGAGATTTAGTAAAAAATATTTTTCCTGTAGACTGATTAAATAAAAATGTAGATATTATATGTCATCTTTACCTATATTTTTATTATACGAACAAAATAATAAAATGCAAAATAAACGAACCTAACAAACCTTCCTTTTATCATCATGCAGTAGTTTTCAGTCACATTAAGTTATGTAAGATTTATCAAATAGCAATAGTGTGGTACTGATTAGCTGATTATTACATCTCGCTTACAAAGACGGTCTTTCCAAGCCCAAGGATGTCCTCTTTCCCACTCAGTTCAGAACGAGGGCTAGCTTTAGAAATTTTCAACGCAGCCGCAATTGGTACTCGAACATGATGGCATCAGATGCAAAAAGAGCAAGTTAGATTAAAAATTTCATTTCATTACACTAGAATTAATTTAATAGCGTAAATATAATTTAATAGTCACAAGATGGTGAACTCTAGAAAATAACAAGCCTTAAGACAGCAAGCAATTAAAGTAAAAAAAAACATCTTAAACACTGAGGTATGTATGATTCAGTATGCGTTTTGACATTATCTGAATTAACTTAGTAAGAAATGTAAACTTTTAGTATCGCAAATACAGATATAATTTTCTGTTGTATTATTGCAAATTCAAATATCAATTAAGAATTTTTGTCCCCTTTTTTTAAAATATGATGAATTATTTAGAAATATCACATTTGTTCGATACTATTTGTACAAGGAAAAATGTTTTATACATTTAAAAATATTTTAATTTGTTATATTTATTTTTAACATCTTGATTTGTTTGCGAAGAAGCGTTAACAGAGTTTGCTAATAGCAAACAGAAAGGTCGTTGTTAATAGCGCCTTATTTTACTTTCTTTTAATTCAAATAATGATGCTATAAAGAAGAACACATTTCAGAAAGGTTAAATAAAGAATCAATATTATGTCATCGCATTAATTCGCATAGCATACCATAAAAGCATTACTTTCGTAAATATTCAGTTTAAATATTTACATAAAATATTTCGAGTTTCTGGAAAATCCATTTGTTTAGACCAGGGGTTCTCAACGTGGAATACGCGGTAAAATATTTTAGGGTACGCCGTGAGAGCTCAAACGTTGCTAGATCTAGTAACAAAGTCGCTAAGTTGACAACACTGCTGTGCAAATATTTCATTTTTTTTTGTGTTTATCGATATATGTAATTTATTATTTATCGATATATGTAATTTATGAATACAAAATTTAATGTATATGTCACCGGCAAAGTTTGAAATCCGGCATTCTATAGAATGCCTAGGCATTGTATATAATGCCTAGAACTAGTCGGCAATGTATGAAACGATTCATATTTCACACATTTCCTAGGCATTCTATAGAATGTCAAAAGGCAAATCGGCAAAGTATAAAATACTCCCGGCAGTGATGTTTAATGTCGCAATGCGAGTCACGTGATTCTCGACGCTCGCCTCAAACAGAGAGCCAGAGCACTCAGTCCAATTCGAATTGACCAGTAAATATATAGGCTCACCCTGATTGCCAGATCCGCCAGTCCCTAGTTTCGGTAAAAAAGAGCGCCGTAGTTGGTTACTTTGGACACCAAAAAGACACCCTTCCATTCGGAAAAGCGTCCCCTAGCGTTGTAAAAGTGTAAAAGAGGGTTGCCTCAAAAGGAATCCCAAAGTTTGAGAACCCTAGCTTCCATAGAAAGAGAGTTAAGGTCAAAAAACAGATTAAAAAAAGTCATCAAAAAACTACATATCACAAGCATCTCGGAACTCAACTGAAATAGATTTGACAAGTAGTAAAGTGAAATACGAGTATCCTAACTCGAATTGCAAACTTCGAATATTCAACACTTTACTGATTCGTTCTCACTTGGCTTTACCTCATTTGGGGCGTTTTTTATAATGCGGACGACAGATTCATTACAGGTTATGATGTTAATATTTCTGGCGGTAGTTCAGCAATGGTATTTTTCTCTTTTTGTAGAAAAATCCCGTATCTTATATTTTGTACTTCTTACATTTTCACATGCATCTTTGCAATAAAAGCCTTTTTCATACTTTGCCGAAATAGTATTTGTCATTCTATATAATGCCTAGGTATTCTATACAATGCCTAGGGAAAGTATGTAATAATTCTCATATTTCATACATTGCCTAAAAACGCCAGGTATTCTATAGAATGCCGGCTTTTCATACATTGCCGGTAACATATATATATATGTTTTATTTATTCCCATTGTTATACTATAACTATAGTTTTATCTATCTATACAAGGGGTACGCCAGTTACATATATACATTTCCAGGGGGTACGTAAAGTATAAAAGGTTGAGAACCACTGGTTTAGACTTTACAGAAGTATCGTATAATATATGTATAAAGACTCAGAAAACTGTGTACAAACAGTTGTTTTATGCAATTTCTAACGCGTGTGTGTGCCATGTAGCGTAAATACTTCACGCTCCACAAAACAAATCGGAAGTAGTGAATTGAATAAATTTGAGATTTTTCGAAACCAATTATGCCTGAAGTCCCATTTCTGCATTGATTTAACCTATATCGCCCGAGTTTACGTCTGATTTCCCTAGCAAAACAATGAAAAAAATTTCCTAATTTTTGTTATCCTCTTCATTGAAACATATACGATTGATGTGATATGCATAACACTTTTGGATCATCAATCAAGTATCATTTTAGCAGCATTAAATACGAAGCAGTCTTCATAGATAATTCAAATAAAATTCAAAAAAATATATAAAAAAATAGGTTCAGTGAACTTTAGTTTTTAAAGCATTACTATTTATTAAATCTGAAGCACAGAAATACAAAAGTAAAAAACATCAACAGGCATTCTGAAAGAAACTTCGTTTTCCCTTGATCTCTTTGTCATTCATTCCATTCTGTCTGTTGGGAGTCTCTCCTGGGAGACCGGAGAAAATCTAAATCGACCTCGAAGAAAATTTTATGCAAAATAGATTTTAGACGCTTTCTGAAACCCTTATTATCCTCTTCATACTCTATGTCTCTTCCTAGTAAGTTTCCCTGGCTTCAGTCAGCTAAATCGCCATCTGAGCCGAATGGAGCTCTCCTCTATTTATATTCGGAGATCTAAACTCCTCGACGTGCACAGAATGCAACCAATCTTTTGCTCTCACACCCCGAGAAGAAGCTGAAACGACGGTTAGATTTGTTTATTGCGGTAGTTCTGACAACTGGAGTCTTGCCAACTGTAGACAGCGTGAAGAGAACATATGGAGGAAACAAGTTATTCGAAGAAAGGAATATAGTTCTCACTTTTATTAAATCTATTAGGGTTATAAATCACTGTGGACATATACACTATTCTATTAAAACTACTGAGCAAAAAAACAATTGTTTGACGATTAGAAGTTGCTCTTTATGTCATCTCTGTTAAATATAATGCATTTCCATCTTTCATGTCAGTGAGGATTCTCTTATTATAAACATCATTAAATCGTGATAAACCTCGGGTGCAACAAAGAACCATGCAACATTTATAAATTTGTTTTACAGAAGGGGATATTTCGAGGCGTCTCAGATTTGTTTTATGGAGTTTAAATGGCTCTGAGAGCAAGTAATGTGTTATTTTTCAAGAATTGCAGTCCAAAAGAATTTATGTCGTATTTTTCTTTATGAACATTTTAGATATATTTTGTGGCGAATAATATTATATAATTCTACTTGGTATTAAACGATCGATATCATTCACTGATTTCATTAACTAAAAAAATAACTAAGAATTAAACTATTAATCTCTTCAATCCATCTTTAATACTCTAGTTATTTTTTTCATACGTTATTGCCACTATCTTAATTAATTGAATATCCATTTATTTCCCTCCTTTCTAAAACTGTTAACGATTTATATTTTTTTTCTCAAATCATTTTTAAATGGCTGCAAATGTACATAAATCTTAACTGTGCCATTAATAGAGTCCAAATTCATAAGCAATAAAACCATTAGTTTCATTTTCCGTTATCTCTTCATTCGTTTATTATTATTTGCTTTCAGAAAAGAAAACAAACTTGTCATTAACAAGTAAAACTCAGCCTCAAATCATGACGTTTTTGGAATTAATTTAATCACACTTTAACGGCATTTGGAGAGTTAGTTACTAATACTCTTCATGTGGAGAACTGAATACATCATAGAAACCAATAAATGAATTGCATTATTTCCCCCATCCCCAATTGTTTTATTGCAGATAGTAGAAAATGAATGCCGAAAATTAGATATAATTTCAAGGAAAAACATTTTTGTATTTCGATTTTATTTCGCTTTAAATCTAACTGAATATATTTTATTATTGATACTTATGTTCCTGTCTAAAGGATTCAATCACTTTATTTAGTAATCACATATGTTTCCTTTTCCCAATTTCATAATGAATACGTTGTTTTTCATAATGAATACGTCCCAATTTCATAATGAATATGTTTCATAATGAATACGTAAAGTACAAAATAAAAATTCGACAGAAATGTCAAGTTCGTAATAGTTGCGAAAGATGTGCGATGCATTATAAGATTGAAAAAGGTCTCTCCAAAATATATCACTTCCATATATCTTTTCCATAACTATATAAAAAAATAATGTAATTTTCATGATTGCAAAATGTTGCATTCCACAAAATTATACATTTCTTTATTATTTTACTTAATATAACTTAATTTGTGTTATTTCCTATGTATAACAACAGTAACTATTATTGTTTAACATAATGATGCGACTGATATGCAGTAACTGTGAAAGCCTAAAACTTCTCCATGGGGAACAGAAGTTATGTCTATGGGGTATCTCAGTTATATTACTTATTGGAAACCCAATGGTCTTTTCTCCTAATTCAAAGAATAATCAAATTGTTATTCACAGTCCCCTTAAACAGCATTTTTTTTATCTACAAGAGTACCTAAAGACTCATAGTAAAAGAGCTTAAAAAGTTAATCGCTAAATAAGAAATCTTTGAAGTAGATGGGATTTTCCTTCTAGGCTAAGCAGATATATTTTTGGTTTACTTCACTTGTTTGATTATTTTAGGTATGACATACCTGTCGTGGAACAGTCCCCTTTAACAACCCTTCATTCTCTTCCATGTCAATTCAAAGGTGAAGAGGGAGAATCAGTGCATTGCAAAATTCAAGTGAGCTAGAACCTTCAGGCATCAAGTTTTACGTCTGGCTTGCTATCAACTGGATATCTGAGTCATTGTAAAGAATCTCAAAAACAATGAAATGAATAAATAACTAAACAGTGTTCTATTAGATACACTCATTTTTATTGGTATAACCTTTTCGTCTTACAAACAGCAAAACGTTTAGAGTGTAAAATGCGTCATTGATACCTATTTATATTCTTAACTTTTTATAAAAACAAAATAAATAAATACCTCTTCAAGCAGCTACTAACCACAGAGGTCTGACAGGAGCCTGTCAGTTTAATTCGTCATAGTAGAAGATCTGTGAACATGGCGGGACTTAGCAGAAATATAACAAATTCATGAATGCCTTATCCGGGGTTCGAACCCAGGTCCCTTTGATCAGTAGTCAAACTTGCTACCCACTCGGCCATTTTCATGGAATTTAAAATTTTTCAATATAGGTTTCGAACGTATTTGAGTTCTTAATAAATGGTGTTCTTAATAAGAGTCAATTGTAATCGAAAATATTTTCGACAATTGATCAAATTTATTATTTTGAATTATAAGCATCATAATGAATTTTAATAGCCACGTTTGTTCCTTTGAACACTTTTGAAAATCATTTTAAGTTTGATTTCTTGCGCCAGAGTACTTGAGTAAAGCTTCAGTAAAATAACCATTAATTCCTTAGCCAACCGTCTAACGTCGTAGTCAATGCAAGGTCTCACGTTCGGCGAAAATTGCTTCAAAATTTGATACGAAGGAGAGAGCAAGGTGACGGAGGATGGTGGTTGCCGAAAGAAGATAACTCCCAACATCCTGGCAACCGTCCATCTCTTCCTTGCCAACGCATCTGTCACGCCCGAAGATGGGTAATTTTAATAAAACCGGCAGCTCAGAAGCAGGATCAACGCAACCTGGCGCTAATGAACAGACAGCCATGCGTTAAACGCAAGATCGGCGTGCTTCTCAAGATATCGATTGCGCATATATTTACGCATAGATTGGGGGAGGGAAGCGTTCGGGTCTCATCTAAGACCATCTCTCTTTCTCGCAGTGTCTGTACGTCGATGCGCATGAGAGTGAATCCCTCCCACTTTCGTCCCTCCTGCCAACATTTTCCCTAGACGCGAGAAGCCGTTTGATGGAGGGATAATCCAAGGATAAGACGTACTTTCACTGCAGATCAATCATAGCAGCGTGTGTGCGTGCGTTGCGCGCCAGTGCAGCACCCAGTGCCTGCGCTTTCCTTTCTAAATAACGACAACACTCCGACGCATCGTCCTTTGACCCTGTAGTTTCTCTTGTGTTTTGCACCGAAAGACAGAATGCCATATTAGAACTAGAAGTTCTATGGCATGTCGTGAACACTGATGGCTGACTGTTCTTTCTCAATTTATCGTTTTAATCCTGTTAAACTGAGCTTTATAGTGCTTCCAAAATTTTTATGCAAAAAGATAAATACTCTGCTAGAATGTAAGTTAGGTAATACTGTTTATAATATCTATTGGTAAAGCAAACGTTTCTTCATTAACCAACAACAGCTACGAATACTTCATTCAAAAGACTGCAACTTAATCTTGCTTTTTCTTCCTTGTTCCTTTTCATTATTATTTCTCTAAGTTATTTCTGCTTCGTAATTAAAATCTAATGCAGGTGTGTTAGCAATCATTATAAATTGCATTACAGCTGTATTTATGACCCAACATCATTATTTCTAGCCAAAAAATTAGAAATTATATACCTTTAGAATTGCAAAATCTGTTTTGTGAAAATGGTACCGAAACATTGAATATGCAGTTAAATAAATAGATTTTAAGCCCATTGCTGGTGAAAACTTAAAATTATGATCTCTATATTAAATTATAATTCAATCATGTTGAATATATATATACAGGGTGATTCAAAACTTATCGTTCAAATTTCGTGGGGAGGTAGGGAATACGTCAGGAAACCGATTTCACATAGGAAAGTATGTCCGCAAACGTCATCTACATGAACAAAATGGACAAGTAAAGTGAACACAAGGAAACAGTAGAGTTAAGTGGTAACGAATGTGACTTTTATTCCAACAAGGTAAAGTACAGGTTCACAGTAGGTGCTCAAAATTGCGACCATTTACACGGACACAGGATTCACAGCGCCGTTGCATTGACTGCCGAACATTTTCAAAAACGCCTGGCATATCACGGACAATGCCTGCGGCGGCCACTATTCGTGCAACAAGGTCCATTTCACTGTCGACGGGGGTCTCGTACACATGGTCTTTCATGGCCCCCCACTAAAAGAAATCCATGGGCGATAAATCAGGTGACCTGGGTGGCCAAGCGATCGGTCCACCTCTACCGATCCGAATGTTCGGTTCAGGTAATCACGCGCAACAATTGTGCTATGGGCTGGAGCCCCGTCATGTTGATACCACATATCTCGGCGGATATGCGCAGGAACAGCGCCCAGAAAAGTCGGTAACACTGTCTCGAGAAATATTAGGTATTTCCGGCCGTCCAATCGGGGCGGTAGCAAGTAAGGTCCCAACAAACAGTCACCAATGATTCCAGCCCACACATTTACGGCAAAACGATGTTGCGCAGCGTGACTTCTCGTACCATGCGGGTTGTCGTAAGCCCACACATGTGAATTGTGTGTATTGAACACACCTTCACGAGTGGGGGCGGGGGTGGCTCAGTCGGTAGCGCGCCAGGCTCGTAATCTGTAGTTCCCAGGTTCGAGTCCCAGCTGGGTCAGCGTTGAGATTTATCTCTGCAAAATTCCCCGCCCTGCCCACGGTCAGTAGGGGACACCGATGGACTTGGAAAGGCCGCCGTCCGTCGGATGGGACGTTAAGCCGTGGCCCCGTGGAGAGCCATACCCTGTGCACGTTAAAGAACACGCTGGATGGCCTTGACGGGAGGCTACCATCTGTTTCCCAACAGCTGTTCCAGTGGGTCCCCTCCCCCAACCTTCTCTGAGCCTTCGGGGTCCATGTGACCTGGCCATTTAGCCCATTGTGTGCAAAAAAGTGCCGCTCAGAGGTAAAACAACCCAACCCTTCACGAGTGAATGAAGCTTCATCTGTAAAAAGGACAGAAGCTGGAAAACTGGGGTCCACGGCACCTTTCTGCATGAACCATTGTGCAAATTCCACACGCTTCGGATAATCGTCAGGATGCAGTAACTGCACCCTTTGCAGATGGTAAGGATGCACACGTTCCTCGTGCAGTATCCGCCACACTGCTGACTGAGAGACCCCAAGCTGCTGAGCAATAGCTCGTGTGCTGGTATTCAGATTATCTTCGATGGACTGTAGGACTTGTTCTGCGACGTTGACAGTCCGCGTCAGTCGTCTTCTCCCCGTATCCTGCATGTTGCTGCGCAGTGAACCACGTTCTCGCAGATTGCGATGCACACGTGCAAACATTTGATGCTGCGGTATTCTTCTGTTGGGGTATCGGTCTTCGTAAACTTGCCTAGCTCGGCGGCCGCTTTCGCCAGCTGCCCCATATGCGAGATGCATATCCGCTAGCTCTTGATGCGTAAAACGATTCATCTTATCACTAGTAAGTCAGCTCGTACACTGATGACAGCGGGAGTGGTCGGGCGAGCTGTACACTGGTAGGGTCACACAGCGCCCTCTACATACGGATGCGTACATTTGCGGACATTCTTTCCTATGTGAAATCGGTTTCCTGACGTATTCCCTACCTCCCCACGAAATTTGAACGATAAGTTTTGAATCACCCTGTATATAGTCACGCCTTTTGTCATACCACTTTGTCCAAGTAATTATTTATGAATCTTTAGAAAAGCTTAGCTGGTCCTACTAATGATGTTATTTTCATTGATATAATTATTTATTATACTGTTTTCTTTTGCTTTGGTACTAATTAGATGCAATAATTTTTGTATTGCTGTAAGAAGTTATTAATTCAAGAAAGGCGTAACGTTTATTAATTTATTAAAAAAAAGATTAATTCGTATAAAACATTTTCGAGTTTGTCCTGATTAAATCCAATATTAACCATCTGAAAGCGTTATTTTTATATCATATTTAAAGCTACAAAATCTTATATTTATTTCAAAATACAACATACGACTTTCAGGCATATTGATACTACCAAAAGTAACAAAATAATCTAATATTTTAAATAGGATGAGAGGTTGTTTATCTTCACAGTTTTATTTCATAATCTTCAATAAAAATAGCAACGGCCAAGAATTTTTGCTAAGGTATTTGCCGAGTTCAAGCAGAAATTTCGTGTTTGACGATACCTTATTATATATATATGTTACTATAAATCAATAATCGCATGTAATTCAATGTTCTTAACCGTTGTGTAAAGCAGCAACAGCAAAATAGTTTGTATTCATTAAGACCCATCAAAATCACATTTTTGTGTTTTCAAACCTGCATTTTTGCATTTTCACTTAGCATTGCATACATATCAGACATATAAAACAAGCATAAAGTTAATTCCTTATGACCATCACAAGGACCATGAAATTCGATTCCTAAAGGAAAAGGAAACGAAATTATTCTGACCATTTTCCCAATTTGAGCTATAGTTCCCGAGATCCGGGCTGAAAGGTGAGGCGACGTATGATACAGATAAAGAACCAATAATGCAAATTACAACATGTGGAAATTAACAGACATTAAAACAACACTACACAGACACATAACATACACTCCGAATACTTTACTCCATAGTCTGTATTTGCATACCTGCGTGTTTTATGTCTTCTTTATACGTATCGGACGTCACCACACTTTTAGGCCTCTGTTATCTCATAAACTATGGCTCAAATCGCAATACATGTCAGAAGAACTTCGCTCCTTTTTTAATTTAAGGAATCAAATTCCAGGATCCGTGTGAACCAGGGTCATAATGGATACCCTATATATATATGAAACTATTTATATACTTGAAAAATTAAACAGCATAAATAAATAAAATCCTAAAAAGTTGAAATTTCTTTTGAAATCAGAATATTCAATTGTAACATAATTCATTTTACCCGAATCCATCCAATTTACTATATATCATACAGATTTTGTCTCTTTGTTTGCCTGTTTCATCAAAGACTCCTCCTACGTGGAAATAGCTAGGACCGTCACATTCGTAATTCAGCTTCCTCTAACCATAACTTAAAGATTTTGCTGCACCAGGAATATCGAATGTGCTGGATTCGGATTGTTTCTCATAAAACCAAACAGAAAGAGACAGTATCATTAAATCGAGTCTTCACATTTGCAACTGAGCGAATATCAAAAGAGGATGAACCAATATGAACTGGAAAAATGATATGGACCTGGGATAGAATTGCTTCTCAATAAATCGCGCTGAAAAATGATAAAAAAAAGATAAATTAGTACAAATCTGTTTTGGCATATCAAAATCGAACTTAAGGGTTGGAACTAAAAAAAAATTCTCATTGCATATCAGATTGGGTACCACCTGTTATTTGCTAAAACGTATCTAATGTAGCGAGTATATAAGGATGAAAGAAAGAAATACACTTCATAAAATTTCTATTTAAAAGCCTAGTAAAAGAATTAAACGGAAATATTTTAATAATTCAATTTTTGTAAGGAATCAGAAAAAAACTATCAAAATCTACTCTGTATTCTAGATAATTTGCAACTATAAATTCTTTTGTTTTAATAAAAGATTTGCAATTTATATCCTAAAAAAAAGAAAAAAATCTTAATTGAGTTAAAGATTTGAGAAACATCAGGTGAATCTGCAAGTCGATTTAACACTAAGTAACGAAAAATTGAACTAGAGAAAAGTAATACTTCACTCCTGTAATATTTGCTCCATAAGAAGTGTTCCTAGGCGTTCGAACTCGCTGATGTCATTAAACGCGTTGAACAATTGAAGAAACATATAAATTTCTTAATCAAATAATGGATCCTCAATCTTTTACTTCTCCCAGCTTTCGATGAATATTTCAACGACATTGTGCCGAGAGCTTATAATTGCACTCATGTCCTGGGCAAAAAAATTCTGTTATTAAAATTACTGTTATGAGATTATTATGAAATCATGTTATGATGATTACTGTCATGAAAATACTCGAAATCAAGGCTTTACTTGCTTTGCTTAAATTTAACTACAGACTTTACTAACAAAATGCATATATTACTCATATTCACTTAGGGTTTGCGCGGGTTCACGTGCCTGATGTATATATAAGGACTTTAACCCGACAAACATTCCTTACTGATTCTGAGCAGCAGGTGTAAGTGAGCTGCAGACAATATACGTGAAGCGAAAGGCAATCACGAAATTGTCCAAATTTTACATATTTTAGCAGGCGTTTCATTCTTTTATATTTTAAATGTTAAAACATGTTGACTTTGTAAGCATGAACATTTTGTAAAAGAGAGAAAAATATTATATTCCAAGCACTTGCTTCCCACAGAGGTCTGAGTGGAACTTCGCAATACAATACGCCAGAGAAAAAGTCTGTGAGGAAAGCGAAACCTTGGCAGAATGGCAACACATGTTCAAGTATTGTTTTCTTCTTTCGCAATATAGTTAGCATATTTCAGAAATGGGAATCTAACCTCGCATGAAATATAGGAATTCTGGTATGGAAATGGTAGGTTCATCAGTTTTGAATAGAAATGAAACATTGCTATTAGGTCAATAATTTTTTAAAAATATATTAATTTCCATAATTTTGAATAGAAATTTTACCTTTTCAATAACTTTCCAAAAATTAATGGACCTTTTTGTAAAAAAAAGCATCTTTCAGGAGTCCTTTTTCCATAAAATGAGCTTAATGACCATGTCAGTAGAGGACACCAATGGGCTTAGAAAGTCCGTCGGATGGGACGTTAAGCAGTGAACCCATGTACTGGAGAGCCATACCCCTATGCACGTTAAACACGCTGATCGGCCTTGACGGGAGGCTACCATTTGTCTCCCAACAGCTGTTCAATGGGTCCCCTCCCCCAACCTTCTTTGAGCCCTCGGGGTCCATGTGACCGGGACATTTAGTCCATCGTGTGCAAAAAGGTGATACTCAGAGGTAAAACAACACAAAAAAATTACAGACTGAATATGCATGCATACGGTTTACTGAATACTGAATATGCATGCATACAATTATTGATATTGTATATGGTTGGTTGCAAAAAAAATTGAATGATAAATTTCCTCCCTCAAATATTATAATTTATGGGATTTTAAATTCATGGAGTGCGAAAAATTCTGGGTAATATATGAATTTTGAAATAAGCATAAGAGGTGAATGAGGCTGTGTTCCCCCAAAAAAACAGTTTAGCCGAGAGTTGAATAATTCGGGTATCATGTGTACATTTACACTTATTTAAAGTTTGCAAATAATGTTGAAAGAATTGCTTGCACGTTTAATGAAATATTTGACAAGACTACTTCTTCAAGCAATATTGAGTTTAGTATTAGTACAATGGATAGAGACCTATTTATTCAGTCCTACGGAATGTTTTTTACACTGCTCCTTTCCAGGCTTAAAGTTCCACGCTACTGTCATCAGTGAAAACTTTCTGCTAATGGACGATAATGCTCATCCACACAGAATAAGGCTTATGTCGCAATATTTCGAGGAAAACCCATCAAGCAGGTATGCTAGGATGTCTTAATCCGATAAAACATTTTTTGAACACCTTAGGGAAACACATAGCCTTCAGGCAACAGTCTTTTCTTTCTTGAAACTTTCAACAGATTAAAGGTGTACGTTAGGATCAGCGAATGTTATTACTAACTACTCTTTTCCGATAATCTTATTCGTAGCATGGCATTAACAGTCACGTATATCAATATCCTGAACTGTTTTTTAAAGGCAGCTGAATATTTTATTTTAGAAGACTGATATTTTTGGATCATTCGTTGCATTATTATTTAATGTGCTGCTTTTAAGTGAAATATTTATATCTCGTATTTTTCTATCAGCATCCAAACTTTACTTACATATATACATATACACTCATGGACACAAAAATTACAATACCCATAATGGTTGAATGCAGTGACACGAAATCATAACCACGCATAGTACCGGACGTACTTTGCGTGGTTAATGATTCCAATGGCGCTAGCACGACGTCGCATCGAACCGGAAATAGAGGCGGAGCTGTTGGTTCCTAAGATCTCAAAGTCTCCGTAGTGGACAGCAGGTAAGTCATGGTAAAAAGACCCTAGATCATTCTTGATCTTGAATATCCTGATATTTTTAAAGAATATTTCTAAATAAATTAGATTTATTTAGAAAATCTCGATCATTGTTTTCTTTCCACTGGCCTCCATATACTGAGAGGTTTAGCTTTTATTGAGGGTTTCCAGCTCATGCTTTTTACGGTTTAAAAATTATGATGGAGGAGGTTATGGGCTTTCAGACTGGTACTCTATGACACATTTTTCTTGATTTGTTACCTGTGTGCAGGTAAGTCAGTGGAAATGAAACAGTGCAAGTTTGTTTCAGTTATGCCAAGGCAATAAACGTGAGTGCATTATCAGCAGCTAGGCCCATTTGAAGTGGGCCACGCATGAGGTAGGTTGGTCAGCTCGTCATATAGCTGACTATCTCCGTCATGCAGTGAGCTCTATAACATGCCGTTTGCCCAGTAGGCGAGGACAAGTACCACTTCACATCACCATGGTTCGGATCCTCCAGACGATCAACACCACAAGAAGATTCCCTCATCCGCCGACAAGAAAATTCCGACCCCAGTGTGACACCTACAGCAATGCAGCAAAAGTGGCACCTGAAATGCATTAACCAGTGTCTACCATCCGATGATGTTTGAACGAAGCAAAATTTCAGGCATGGCAACCCCTGCATGTTGCCTCTGACTGCTAATCATTGCTATGCACGCCATCTGTAGTGCATCGAGCACGTGTCGTGAGAAGGGGAATGGCACCACATCGTCTTCTCGGATGAGTCATGCTTCTGTTTGGGTGCAGATGATGGTCGCATCAGGATTTGGCATCTCTGTGGTCAGCGATGGTGACATTCTGGTGTTCCATTGTCTACCTTTTCTGCAGAGCTCTCCTGTCCCCATGTTTGAGTAGGATAACACCCCCATATGGCATGCAATGTCCACTAATGTATAACGGGTGTCAACACCCTTCCTTGGCCCGCTAT
This sequence comes from Ryuthela nishihirai, assembly GCA_038380435.1. NCBI lineage: Eukaryota > Metazoa > Arthropoda > Arachnida > Araneae > Heptathelidae > Ryuthela > Ryuthela nishihirai. The sequence continues at coordinate 80,435,658 of JAWZYU010000009.1, read as the reverse complement.
GTTCCAGAATTTCCTCCCTATAGAGCACATATGGGATACATTAGGTTAACGCGCCTCCACACTGGAACCCTGCGTCTCCATTTGGAGGAAGAATAGCGGAAAGTGCCTCAGGACACTATTAGAGACCAGTATACATAGATAAATCGAAGTCTAGCTGCATGCATCGCAGCTAAAGGGGCTCATACCACATACTTAGAGCCGATATTTAGGGGCCGTAAGCACACCCTTAATATGCAAGCAGGTAATCTCTCTTGTAACATCTCAAGCACTCTACTCATTTTCACAGAGGTTCGAGTCTTGCTTCATGGTGTTGAAATTTTTTCATCCATGAGTGTGTTTTATTGCTTTGTCGGCAATCACAGTTTAATTTGTCATTCATTTTAATTTTGAATAAACTTTATAATAGTAAGAACTCGTAAAGATTATTCATAGCATATTTACATCGAAATTTAGAATCCTATACTTGCATTAAAATTAAAATACCTTGACTGACTGGTAGACGGATGGAAGAACAGACTGACTAACCGTCTGTGTGATGTATGTATGTATGTATGTATGTATGTATGTATGTACGTATGTATGTGTTGGGTTGTTTTACCTCTCAGCGGCACTTTTTTGCACACAATGGGCTAAATGGACAAGTCACAAAGGGCCCAAAGATTTAGAGAAGGTCGGAGGAGGGGACCCACTCGACAACTGTTAGCAGACAGATTGTGGCCTCCAGCCAAGGCTGTCCAGCGTGTTCTTTAACATGCACAGGGTATGGCTCTCTTGCACACTGAGCCACGGCTTAGAGTCCCATCCGTCGGGCGCCAGCCTTTCCAGGCCCATCAGTGTCCCCTACTGAATGAAGGCAGGGTGGAAAGTTTTGCGGAGATAAATCTCAAAGCTAGACCAGCTTGGACTCGAACCTGTATATATGTTCATATGTATGTTTGTGTATGCATATATATATATGTAGATAGTATGTATATATATGATTTTTTTTTTTGCTTCCTATTTCTAATTTTCAGGTTTCGACTTCAAATTTATAAAGGATGTACGTTAATGATAGACGGTTGGCATAAAAGCGAATTTTCGTTAGATTTAATTGAAACTCCGTATTGTGTTTTACTATAATGCTACAAGGAATATTACTGTTAATTTAGAATTACTCGTTTTTTCTCAAGTGAATATATTTTAATAATGCTTAATGGTATGGCTCATTAAATTGGATATAAATATCAGATATCGGTATACCTGACCAAAACTTGAACTGATTTGCAAAGAAATATCTTAATTTTTATATGAATCATCTCTCGTGTTGAACAACTGAGCGGTAGTAAAACCACAGTTAATAACTCAAAACTGCTCTTCTGAACGAAACGGAATGGGGGTGGCTCAGTCAGTAGAACGCGAAGCTTGTAATCTATACGTCTCAAGTTCAAATCCCACCTGGGCCCGTGTTGAGATTTATCTCCACAAAACTCTTTGCCCTGCCCTCTGTTAGTATGGGACAGTGATGGGTTTGGGAAGGCCGCAGTCCGTCAGATGGAATGCCAAACCATGCTGCGCTCCTCTGCCAAATGGCATAAAATTGTGACCACTTCTACTGGATGGTGCATTCAGTGTCACAGAATGTAAAATATGAAGGATTACTTAAATATCTGTGATCCTTTTTAGATATGAAAATGTCTTCTGTGCCAACAAATCATACAAGTTATAGCTATGAATTTATAAATATGTTATTGTAACGTAATTATATGTTGTTACAATTACATAATGTTATAATGTATGTTATTATTATTATTATTATTATTATTATTATTATTATTATTATTATTATTATTATTATTATTATTATTATTATTATTAAATTATGATTACATTATAATAAACTATAGTTATAATAAAATAACAATTATATAAAGTTATTATAATGTTTTACAATGTATGTTATTATAAGGTTATTATAATATAATTATAGTTATATAATGCAATTGTAGTGCAGCTATAATTATATAATTATGTAATTATATCCTTAATAAAAACGACAAAAGAATATTCCTTTATAAAGGAGTAAAATGCAATTTTTAATAATATATTTCATTATTTCAGCGCATTAGTTTCTTATACATCTGTCATGCCCGCGTGATTTCATAACGTGGACATGACTGTCCGAAAGACGGACTAGTAACGAACATTCTACAAATCCGTTGATTCCCCTCCGGCACCAGAACTGAGCTTACGTGCTCCCGTGCAGTAAACAGGAAGACAACGGGTGGGTGCTTGCCCGCACCTCGATCAGCTCCACCAATCCGCGTCCTCCACGCCAGGTCAACAAGGTGACCTCCGAGAGGAATTCGCGGACAAGGACGGAAAAACATTTTTTGGTGGAACTGACGCGTGCCCTCTGGTTCGAGCCCTGCAGTGGCCAGAGAGGAGAGTGTCCTTCTTCTTCTGTCGTCCGAGTTGTGCGGAGGTCCGCAACCAGTCTCTCCAGCGAGTTGAGCTTCCGAGTCAAGGACAATGGGAAGTGCAGCCGATTGTTTCAACTTACCTATAGCCAGCAATGCTTACCTCTAGCGATATCTTCTGACAAGGTAAGGGGGTCCATACCTTAATCAAATCTGAGGACATGTTTTCGACTTAAAAGTGTTTCCGGGACTTAGTATCGTTACGTCCCCACATAGGGACCTTGCTAACTGTTATGAACCGCTCAGACTACGAGCAGGTAGCTCACTCAGCACGCCTCAATTGTTTAATGAACTGAAATGTGCAAAGAAATATTAGATTGTTAAATGATACAATAAGCTTGAAATGTGTAAATAAATATTATGTCGTTAAAGGATACAATAAGCTCAGTGCTATTCATTTTAATTGTAAGTTCAGTGCTATTTATTTTACTTGCCTATCCATGAGATTGTTGATTCAGGCTTTTGCTTTGGTTAGAGAAAAAAATATACGATCACGGCTGCAAAAGTTGTACCACCCACAAATATCAAAAGGGAATCACGACAAATTGGTGCCGTGACCATGACACATCTACTATTTCACGCAAAATGGAAATTGGCGAATGCATAGATCCTTTTCCTGCAATGTGTTAGTGTACAAGTTGGATCATTGCCAGACAGAAAGCAGCGAAGTAGAACACTGGTTCGGATTTCGCAGACTATGAATTCATCACTGAAGACAGTGGCTGATTGGACTGTTACTCAGGCAATTCTTTTTCCTTGGAAATGGTCGATTTTCTGAACACTGTGTCGAATACCCCTCTTGACATTTAGATGACAGCACGTATATATCAGTGCTGCCAATCGCTGAGATGCAGGCAACTTAAAAACTAAAACAAATCGAAAATATTGAGAGAATGTAAAAAAATTGAGCGGAATAACGTTTGGTCATACTTTTGTTCGCAATGTTCACAAAGCAAATTTTCGCGAACGGAAAGTTGCCAAAAATAAATATAATAAAAGACAGAACTTTGAAAACCAAAAGTAAAAGCAAAAATAGTATAGAAATTAAATAAATTAAGAAATGCAAGTGATAGTAGGAGAATGTAAAAAAAAAGAAAGATGAACCAAGAGCATAACGGCAGATGTAAGAAAAAGATACTTTCTGAAAATGTTCTGTTTGATGAAACGTCGAATCCGTTTAGGTCAAGCTAAAGCAATTACAGACACTATTCAGTTGTTCTGTATAGCTAAGTAATATATTTTAATTGCAATTTTTCTGAAGTTATATTCGCTTTCGATACAGAAGAATACACGGAAGTAAACTGTTACACTATTTCGTTCTGAAGCAGTGCTGTGATCACAAAGCACACGACTGTGTGGGTACATCTAACATGAGACTTCTCAGTCACTGTCGTAAACGAATGCTAATCAACTTTGCCATTTATTTTCTCATCCATGGGAACATTATTAGCAATTAACGCACACGTTTGCGTTTGCACCAGTAATATAATGCAAGGAATAGATAAGGTTTTATGATTCATTACAAACAACAGTTTAAAGCATACGTACATATAACGAGAAGTGCGATGCAAGCTGAAAGCAAAGATTGGCTGAATTATTGTGTAATGCGACCATCATTTAGTTCCAGCCAAAAGGCAGTGCCCGCCTCAACAAATGTGTGGTAGATATTAGTAGTTGTGTGCAACATCCCGTTGGCAATAAGAACTATTTAGGTATTGCTCCATTTCCAACCGAAACGACAGCCACTTCACTGAGTCATTTCATTCTCTCTCCCATTTGTTGCTACAGACACTGCTAAATGACGCTTGTCATTGAATCAAATCTGAAAGTTTTAATCATCTGTTTAGTTTTAATTACATCTGTCCGAGCTCTGGTTTCACGTGGAGGACGTATTTACGCGACAGCAGTAACTGCAGCAGTTCGTGCCGAGTGCAGGGTAAGGCTGCATGACTCTGCGGTAGCCACATGGAGCGGCAACTCTAATTAAATCGCTTGGCATTTCTCTCTCTTCCTCACTTCTCCACTTTCTCGTTCAGTATTACTCTCTGTTGGAAATCCACTCACACTGGAACGAATTACCAAAGGCACAGTTTACGCAAAGAAACATTAAAAAATTCTGAGCAGTAGCTTCGGAGGAAATGAGTACATAACTAAAGCTCATTTCTCTTTAACAAATAAGATTATTCCAAATTAGCTCACTCGAAATTTTCGTAATGAGAATATATGAATGCAATTTACTTGATCGCATTTAAATATGTATTGAATTTGTATCGCATTACCAGAAGCAATCGGTCAACATTTCTTTGGCGTGGTTTGCCTTATCAGGTGGAGAGAGAGGAAATATGCAATTTTTTTAAGCCAATGCTTTCTAATAAACAGAAATGTACACGGTTTAAAAGTATTCCAACTCCAAAGAAAACATAAAATTCGAAACATACAATCATTCAATTATTTTCAAGTCAATAGATATTCTTATTTTTTGACAAATTGGTTACGATGTTGGCACTTGCATGATTGACTCTAACGATTTTCAGTCTGGACTACAATGCATCGATTCATCTTAAATAAAAATAAATATTCCATCAACAATCGCTTACCGCAGAGGTCTGATAAGTGCCTTCAGTTTATACAGAAGGTCTGTGACGAAGGTGGGACCACGGTCCCTTTGATCAGTAGCCAAGTACGCTAACCCACTCGGACACGGGACGGCTCAAACTTACGAAAAAAACTACCTAAGTTGATTGTGGGCAACATTGAATATTCATGTATTTGTTTTGATACTAGAAAAGAAGAACTCCTATATTTCTGTTGGTTTTAATGATGTCAATAATTTTGCTCACTGTTAAAAATAACTAGCGACAACTGAATTATTAGGAAATAGAACCACAGAAGAAAAAAATGTAGCTTTAACTTGGTTGGGTTGTTTTACCTCTGAGAGGCACTTTTTGGCACAGTATGGTAGGATCCCGAAGGCTAAGAGAAGGTTGGGGGAGGAGATTCACTGGACAGCTGTTAGAGACAGATGGTACCCTTCCGTTAAGGCTATCCAGCGTGTACTTTAATATGCACATGGTCACCTCTTAACGTCCCATCCGATGGACGGCTGCCTTTCTAAGCCATCGGTGTTCCCTACTGACCTTTTGACCTTTTGCGGAGATAAATCTCAAAGCTGGTTCAGCTAGGACTCGAACTGGGAAATGCAGATTACGAGACTGGCGAACTATCGACTAAACCACTCCCACCCTCTTTAACTTGGTAATCCTGAACAGTAATACGAAGATGTAAAATAACATGAGTATAATTAAGTTGTATAGAGGACTACGTATGATATATGATTATTAATTTCTAGATCGCTAAAGAAATGGATTGCACTTGAATCCGTAACTGCTCTGATGGCGGTCTCTTAGACCATTCACCAATACAACTGCTTGCCGTTTGCAACGTTGTCACGTTAGATGTTATGTAACAATAACGTCCAAAATTATGGACTTCAATTACTATTGATTGTATTCTACTAATGCTAACTGAAAAATGTGAATGGCATCGTGCAAGTCGTCTAGTTACTGTGAGAGCAATGAGTGTATGGGATCAATTTGACTAACACCAGGGAAAAGGACTTCTAAACTTTGACTAGTGCAGTTAAGGCTAAAGCAAAGTCGTGTATTATATGGTAGAAGACGGGTGACTACGTAGTCCAAGGCTAGAGGTGACGAGGCATACAAAATCGGATCAAAGATAATCTAGATATTCTTGATATTTTCGATTTCCTTTGTCACCTTATTTAGAAGTATAATTCAGTTATTTAAATATGGTTTAATAACTGAAGTTTCTATAATATAATTTTACTTTAGTTTCAATAGCTTATTCCTATTCTAGATCGATTTAATTCCTAGTATTTACAAACAGGATAACGAGACTAAGGGAAAATTGCAGCCTGGTTGGCTACTTGTTATCCCAATAATTTATAATAAATTCGAATTGAAAAATAATTTTAATTCTTCCTTTGTTATGGTTGCTATTTTTTCGCTATTCCGTTCCTCTTCTAGTTGAGAAAGAAATGTCACCTTCAGTCATTTGGCTATGGTGTGATTTCCACATTGGATATACTTGACACAAACCTATTGCCGATACCACACTTGATAGCCTTCATACGATCCCACAGTGGAAGTTAAACCCCACACTGCATAACCTTGATGCGATCCCATTTATCCGTTGGGTTTGTTTATCACATACTCTCCCTTCCTCTCAAGGCAATCAGTTGCAACGGGAATAAGTGTAGTGAGCACGATATTGCAATTCTTGACCTTCATAAATGGACATGGTACTTTCGAGCAGGCGGTCAGGACAATTTTTGTAATATTCTTGCTTCCCTTAGGAAGATGTTTATGCCGGTAGGTAATCTCTTATGTTCAAGATTAAATACAAATCTTTTTATATTGTAGATTTTCATGTTATCTTCATTCCACGGCATTGCTAAAAACAAAGAGAGATAAATATCTATTTTCACAATTAATGAAATGCAGTAATTTTTATCCATGTTCTTTTTTCAAAAGTGAAAACTCTAAAGGAATTGGTTCATGTTTACATAATACTAGAATTTTTGGATACGAAACTTATTGTTTGGGAAATTTGGATGCAGATGTAATGCAACCAAATAAGATATAAGATAGAAGGTAAATACAGAGAGTGTTGCGGCCTTTCATAATTAACAAAAATTAAAAAGGTAAAATAATATAAATGAATTGATATTTGCTAGACCTGTAGCATTACCTGGCAATTAGCATATAGCAATCTGTCTTTGTTAAGCCAGTAGTTGTAAACATCTGGCATATCACCAACATTTCACAAAATGCTGTTAATAATAACTTAGAATTATTTTATGAATAACTTTCGGGTTTTTCTGAACAAGAACCAGAAATTACAGATTTGTAAAGGACGTTAATTCCAAGTATCGTTTCTGAAGAAGGAGAAAAAAAAGCATACTCTAGAAACTGAATCTTCCTCATCAAAAGATAAGTGACTGAAACGCTTTCTGAAAATATGACTCCTTTATATGAAGTAATAATAGTAATTAAAAAACAATAACAAAATATATTAATCCTTAGCGTCAGTTGTTAATTGAATAACAAACGCCTGATATGTTTTTTTAATCATAATTTCGAATAACAGCCTTTTGATTTGGCTAGTATTGCTAATGGCTTATATTTGTCAACAGTGGCCGGTTGTGATTTTGGACGTAAAAATCTTTATATTTAACACCGTTTTACTTGTTTTCAACACAAACTGTGCAGGTCGAACAGTTGTTGACTGGCCAATAAGGAAACAGGGGCTAATACCATTCACCCGATGTCCCAAACCTAATGAATCGCTTCAACAATTCTGAGACGATATTATGAAATTGCAGAAAAAAAACTCAACCACAAAAATATTCATATTAATAAATCAAAGATTTACACACATTTCTTCTAAAGAAATACATTTCTTTTGAATAAATACATTTCTTCAAATGTTGTAAAAACAGATAAAAAAGTTTGAAGAAATGAATCTTAAGATTCAGTTTTCTATTTTAAAGTATAAAATTAAAGATAGTCAATCTATACTACCTGAATTACATATATATCTACAGATTACCTGTAGATATATAATGCAATAAATATTTTTTTTCAAATAATTATTCTGTAAAGATAGGCTGTAGGAAATAAAGAGTTGAATCCTCTGTTTCATTTCGAATGAACATAGCAAATTCGTTAATTAATAAAGAGTGCTTTAAACCTAAATGCGACTGATACTAAATGTTCCAAAATGCATCACTGTATTATGTATGGATGAAGAGAAAACATTGTAAATACTTATTTGATTTAGAGAAGTTAAATCAAATTTCTTACCGGTGTTGCTGAGTAGCTAAGGGATGCTGGGACTTTGTCGTTCTTTTTAACAAGTGTTCTTTATATCACAAGTGAAGCAATTTTGGTTTTTCCTCTGGCAATTGAGCTCTTCCCCAGAGTGCTCTAAGAAATGACTTTAGTGCTCATGAATTTTTCCCTCTGCCTCTAGCAATGGAAATAGTGATGCATTTTTTATTTACACGTAAATCCCCAATTGGTAAATTTTACCTTTTAATAGGAATGAAATAGAGGAGGGACGATTTACTTTTAGTTGTTAAGCCCACAATACGAGAAATGTTAGTTTCAAACTTATTCTGATATCAGCGGTTTCGAAAACCTTTCTGATAGAAGGAGAAAAAAAAGCATACTCTAGAAACTGAATCTCCCTCATCAAAAGATAAGTGACTGAAAAGCTTTCTGAAAATATGACTCCTTTATATGAAAGCAAAATAGCAATAATTCTCGAGTGGTCAACAGAAACATTATTCTTCTGCGCTTTCTTAATCCTCTCGAGTCCCGAGTAAATATTTGTTTAAGAATGGAAGCATTATGTTTCATACGAATTTCCGAAACGTTTGCTTTACTAAGTGCTTTGAAACTGCTTTATTTATACATTACATATTGAAACATTTAATACTGCTGATATTTGTAATAACTTACTACTCTCTTGAAACAGTCTGCATCTCGCTAATTCTAGAATGTATGACTCTGCAGTTATCAGGAGCGATCATATTTCTAGAAAGACAGTCACCACAGTTTAAAACATAATCCTTACTTTTTTCTGATCTCAGAAACAAAATGTTACAGAAACGTTTCTTTCTGCTTTTTTTTATACAAAAGATGTTATCAAAACTATATTGTGAGAGAAGAAAGGAGAAATTAGAGTAGAAATCCGAATTCAAACGGAAGCTCAGATTATACACATTAACTGTTTTATAAGACAAAAATAAATAATTATTACGAGCAGATTTACGCGAGATTTGCTCTAATCCTTAACTCAAGATTTAAACTATTTAAAATGTCCATTAGATAACTCTCTGGTGCTGCAAGCTTTCATTTTACATACAACTCCTCATGATCAACCAAAGTAAAATTTCACTCCCGATTTCTTGGTGATAGAAAAAAAGGGGGAATAATTTCAATCAATGCTACTTCTTAGATTGCGAGAGATATGAAACATCTTTCGTTACCCTCGGAAATCGTTTACACATCCCCCAAAGTTTTTCACTTTTTTCTTGGGAGGGCGAAATATTTAGTAGTCAAACTTTTTAATTCTTTTGAGCTGTCATAAGGAGGAATCTCTGTACCGAATTTCTGTGGCCGCAGATAATTACTTTTTGAAAGGAGTGCTTCACACAGTCAGGTATGCAGACAAACTTTCTAAAATACATTCAAGCGCACAAGTTACGCATCGAGTTTTCAGCAGTAAAGACAGAAAAACCTGGAAACAACTTTACAGAAATTATTATTTTCTCATAAGAACACCAACTTCTATATCACCTTATATTAATATATTATTATACTTACATATCATCCTTAATATTTTGAGAAACACAAAACATTTAAAATCGTAAATTGAGTTCCATATATAAGACACGAAGTGATTAAAAAACGATTTAGAGGATCCAAACATGCAAATGAACCATCAGTATAAAATGACTCTCTAACAAGTCCATTAGAACAGTGTTTAAAGAAAAACAATTTCTAACAAGAATCCTCCCAAAGTTCCACACGGTACCAGGATAAGCAAGGTATTAGGACACACGGATTCTACTGGGCAAAACAATACTCGGTGGCAAAAAGTACTTCCTGTGATAACGATGCATGCAGTAAGTGCAAAAAGCATTTACTGGTATATACAGGGTGATTCAAAACTTATCGTTCAAATTTCGTGGGGAGGTAAGGAATACGTCAGGAAACCGATTTCACATAGGAAAGAATGTCCGCAAATGTACGCATCCGTATGTAGAGGGCGCTGTGTGTACCCAACCAGTGTACAGCTCGCCCGACCACTCCCGCTGTCATCAGTGTACGAGCTGACTTACTAGTGATAAGATGAATCGTTTTACGCATCAAGAGCTAGCGGATATGTATCTCGCATATGGGGCAGCTGGCGAAAGCGGCCGCCGAGCTAGGCAAGTTTACGAAGACCGATACCCCAACAGAAGAATACCGCAGCATCAAATGTTTGCACGAGTGCATCGCAATCTGCGCGAACGTGGTTCACTGCGCAACAACATGCAGGATACGGGGAGATGATGACTGACGCGGACTGTCAATGTCGCAGAACAAGTCCTACAGTCCATCGAAGATAATCCGAATACCAGCACACGAGCTATTGCTCAGCAGCTTGGGGTCTATCAGTCAGCAGTGTGGCGGATACTGCACGAGGAACGTGTGCATCCTTACCATCTGCAAAGGGTGCAGTTACTGCATCCTGACGATTATCCGAAGCGTGTGGAATTTGCACAATGGTTCATGCAGAAAGGTGCCGTGGACCCCAGTTTTCCAGCTTCTGTCCTTTTTACAGATGAAGCTTCATTCAGTCGTGAAGGTGTGTTCATTACACACAATTCACATGTGTGGGCTTACAACAACCCGCATGGTACGAGAAGTCACGCTGCGCAACATCGTTTTACCGTAAATGTGTGGGCTGGAATCATTGGTGACTATTTGTTGGGACCTTACTTGCTACCGCCCCGATTGGACGGCCGGAAATACCTAATATTTCTCGAGACAGTGTTACCGACTTTTCTGGACGCTGTTCCTGCGCATATCCGCCGAGATATGTGGTATCAACATGACGGGGCTCCAGCCCTTAGCACAATTGCTGCGCGTGATTACCTGAACCGAACATTCGGAGCTCGATGGATCGGTAGAGGTGGACCGATCGCTTGGCCACCCAGGTCACCTGATTTATCGCCCATGGATTTCTTTTTGTGGGGGGCCATGAAAGACCATGTGTACGAGACCCACGTCGACAATGAAATGGACCTTGTTGCACGAATAGTGGCCGCCGCAGGCATTGTTCGTGATATGCCAGGCGTTTTTGAACATGTTCGGCGGTCAATGCAACGGCGCTGTGAAACCTGTGTCCGTGTAAATGGTCGCAATTTTGAGCACCTACTGTGAACCTGTACTTTACCTTGTTGGAATAAAAGTCACATTCGTTACCACTTAACTGCACTGTTTCCTTGTGTTCACTTTACTTGTCCATTTTGTTCATGTAGATGACGTTTGCGCACATACTTTCCTACGTGTAATCGGTTTCCTGACGTATTCCCTACCTCCCCACGAAATTTGAACGATAAGTTTTGAATCACACTGAATATACTAGTAAGAAGTAAATGTCAGATTTTGGGTTTAATTTTCTATCGATATAGATTAGAGATCAGAAGTACTCAATTATATTTCCAAATGAGTCAGATTTCTATTATATTTTTATTTCTGATCCTTTTGTTTTTTGATCAGACGTGTATACTAATAAATGAATCAATAAACACAAACCCGATATGAAGAAAAAATACATAACTATATTCCCATTTTAATCATTTTCCTTTTTTTGCATTATTTGTGATACCAAATAATGTTTATAGTTTTGTATTTTTCACACATTCTCCATGTTATGGATGTGTCCTACCGACCTGCATTGAAGTGGGCCTTGTACAGAGGATAAAAGGTTGGGTCACTAGGAAACGCGCCAAACCTATAGGATATGGAGTTTTCAGGTACGAATTTCCACAGTACTGCATCGAGGTTTTTCCCATCCTACCCTTGGTGAGAAAGAGGACAGCAATGGCTTGGGAAAACCTACTCAGTTGGAAAATCATCATCTGCCAAAATACAAAAATACTTCCAATGTGTCGAATATTCAGCTTTGATCCCGTGTGTAGGCAAGTCATAATCTGTACTCGTTTAAGAAACCGCTCAATGGCCTTGACGGGATGTTTTCTTCTGTGCATAAAAGTACAACTCATAAAAAGAACTGAACAGTACGCTACGCCAAAGCTTCTCAAACTTTCTGACCTGACCGAAGGACAAGAAATGCTGCTTATGAGATCCGTTGGCCACGCATGCGCCTGGAGCTTTCGATCTTGTGTTACCTCAAGAAACAAGATGTCTATGCGCATGATATTTTCCTCACCTCGCAAGACGTGACATCAACTGCAGTGTTTGGAACGTACGAATTATGGTGCTATTGCAAATCTATGTTATGTTTCTGAAAACATATTTCTTTTCTACTAGCATGCTGCGGACCTGCGACTGATGACCGCGGACCGGCACCGGTCCGTGGACCACTTTGAGATGCACTGCGCTACAGAACATGGAAATGACGCAGCTTTATTTTAAAGATTTTCCTTAGTTTTATTTTGCATTTTTGGTCATCCATATACCTCAAAATGGTAACTCTTTTTCATTCATGCAATCATGCATTGCAACATTAATCAATCTTTCGTAGTTTTTGTCTTTTTTAATTTATCTGTTTATATTTCTTCTTTATACTGACAGAGAAACATAAATACCCCTTTGCAAATATCACTTCCGTATCACCATTCGGCAATTTTAAACCGCCCCAGCTACTTCAGTGTTATAGAGAATTAATATATCACTACACGCTGTTTTCCATGGCACAATTTTTACCCGAACTTCATACTTGAAAGAAAGTTTATACTGCGAAAAATAAAAAATGTATTAGGAAAGGAAACAGAAAATCGATACAAGGAAAGTGTGGAACGTTGAACTTTAGTCAAAAATCAAAGTTCTGAAAGATCGATCACAACTATTCAGGAACGTAATTCAGAGAGATACTGCAATTATTATCAGATACTTCTCAAATGTTCTTCTTTTCTGATCCGTACGAAAATAAAAATAATCTTTTAACGCTTCGTTGTGAAAAAGGAAACTGCGTAACAGTTTTTGAGTAACATCGAGATATTATTCTCAATATCCAGATCCTAAAGCCCCTATTCTTTCATGTACGATGCATAAAAGCGCATTTAGTGGACTGACAACTCACGTGAGGCTCAGAAAAAAAGAAGACAATTTCAGCACACATTAACCTCGATATCGGAGAGACCGTAGTGTGCAATCAATGAATCGATCGCCTAGGAAGAGAGGATAGTGAGTGCACTATTAGTATGCCAAACAGTTGGTCCGCTATCGACCTCACGAGCATCCGATCCCGTTGCTCTTCTCACTCGTCTTTTCCCTCCCATGACTCGATAACTCTTGAGCAGCGCAAGGAAAAAAGAGCCACTGAAGTGCAGAGCCCCTAGATTTAGCACTGCTTCTGATAGTGATTTCACATTTTAGGTGCTAGGATATCAACACAAAGCAAACGTCTGTAACAGCTTAATCGCCCTCACTATTTCTAGCGCCTCGCATCGTTGTTTGTTCACTGTCGTCTTTAGAACAGAGTTTTTGTTGTCCTTGTAGCGAAGAGTTTCGTTTGATGCTACCGAGACTCTTTAATCTTCTCTAGCTCTGCGTTGGCAATGAATTTTTCAAAAGTAAAAGGGTGATATCGCCTGGAATCTATTCTGATTTGTTCATTAACACCTAATTCTTATACTTTCATGCTTCCAATTTCTTTCCTTTTATCGCTTACATAAATGTTAGAAATTTGACAGACATAGCTGAGTTGTCTAATCGCATTGAAAAAGGGTGTATCCTATAACTAGTTTTGATTTTTTAAGCCTTCAGTCAAGTTTAATCTTTCAATTGAAATAAGATATTTGCTTAAATCGCTGTTAATCAAGATGTCGAAAAAATGCTTTAATATTTTATTTGAATACTGATAATTACATCATCATTGTCTCGTTTGTAGTAACAAAAATAACAATCCATTTGTATGAATCATAGATTTTTAAATCTGTTATTATTTTCAATTTATGATTTTTTTTTATCTACGACCTCATTGACGTGTTCTCTGACTTCGCTTGCTAATTAACTTTTGATCATAGTTATAGGAAGAGACAAAAGGAGTCACAAGCATTTTCAATTCACTGATTCAGTTTCACTAGTTTTAAGCATTTTGGGAAAATATTTAAAACCATATAATATTATTTTCTCTATAAAATGTAGCAAGCCACCAACTGAAAGATATTCATAATCGATTTTTCATTTAAAATAAATATTAAGAAATGTTCGTATATAATATTGATACGAATTCAAACAGATGAAAACTTAGCGTGAGTTCAAAAATAAAGTATAGTAACAATAAATCTAAAATAATGTGATTTAATACAAAAGTATGAATAAAAAATAATGTATATAAACTAAAGATATCAATGTTTATCTTATGTGTGAACAAACTTTTAATCTAACGAGATTCATATATGTGAATATTTGAAATATCTCGAGAATAACCTTACCAATTCCTAAATAACTAAATAAATGTATACAAAATGACTTCCTTCTTAGGTTTCAATCCTCAAGTATTCCAACACTGCAGCTAAGTGTACTGGTTTCTCAGAATTAATTCTTTTCAGACGCTGATCACCACGCACAAGATGACGAATTCTTCGTTTCCTTTACCACCTTATCAACACGATCCACAACAATAAATTAAATTACCTTCCGCGCACTCACCACATAAAATGCTTCCTCACTTTTTACACCCCTCACATACATACTGAAACTAATTATGCCTCCTTTCGGATATCCACAATTCCAACATTATAATTCTATCTTTTCTATTTTTCAGATCGGTTCTGTATTCCAATTCGTTGGTTAAAATAATTCTCACGCAGAAACATACACGAGAGTTCATGTCACGTTTATCATAAATTCACTGTAGCACGTTCATCTGTCGTAACAATATATACATATACTTTAAAACTAACAGCCCTGCCGATTAGCTATAGTTCTGGTTTTCAAGAAGTTGCTGAACAAAAATTACCTCATGCAAAAATTGGAAATTCGTGACTTTGTAAGAAATATCAAAACTAACAACATAGAAGAAGCGTTTAATTATTTGCGACCTTGATGAAAAGTTATTTACTAAGATATTCCTTAATACCAACCGGGTCTGTAAGCCCAGTATAGAATTTAATTTATCATTATTTAGAATTAAATATTCTTGCCTAAATAAAAATATAATTTTTCTCTTATATTATTATTCATGAATGAATATCGAACTGAAAAATGCTTTTGTTTCTGTTATGGTTCAAAACCATAACAGAATGTTATGTCAGTTAATGGTTTTGAACCATAACAGAAACAAAAGCATTTTTCAGTTCGATATTCATTCATGAATAATAATATAATAGAAAAATGATATTTTTATTTAGGCAAGAATATTTAATTCTAAATAATGATAAGATACAAAACGATGCATTTGTAAATTTGGAAGCCTAAACAATGAAAGCGAATTAAACATTTTTCGCTCAATCTTTTGCTTTCATATCACCATAGCTTACATGACAAAAAAAGAGAAACGACACCTTAAATTTGCTACCACACACAACAATTCTATTTCCTTCTTTAAGAACGTAGAAGTTTTTAAATTAAAAGAACCAAAGCATCCCAGGGAAGTGAAGAAAGAAGATAGAGCGATATTGGCTATGATGATAGACAGTAAGAAATCTGGGAGGAACATTACTCGTCACAATGTTTTCGCGTCTTTCTTTCTCGAACTAGACAGCTACCGCAAAAGGATCTTATTTATTTTGAGCCAATAAGATGAAATAAACTCCAACTTAAAATTTCCTTTTATATGCCAAAATCTGATGGCTATTTCCAACGCTCTTTGGATTTCAGAACGATGCAGTGGTTGCTTACTTTGCCCAAAAGGAGGAAAGTTGTTGCGCCTTGGGGAATAGTGTACTCTCAAGCTGCCTTTGATGAAAATAACGAAGAAAACGATGAATTAAGTAACATAATGATTAAACTAAGTAATTATTTATCATAGTTACACAAAAAGCGGAATTGGAAACATGGATCAAATAGACCGAGGTTATTTTATCAAAAGAATGACACACAGCATACCATGATCATTTTTTATAATATGATAAATGTTAATGCATGAAACCTTTTGTAAATTGGATCCATCATATTATGGCAACGAGTTTTTCCACTTTGAGTTAGAAAAAAATTAGTTGGTGTAGAAAAGAACATCAGCAACAACCTAACCAAATCTTAGTAAAACACAACAAATTTAAAGACAACGATAAATAGCAGAGAAATAACATATTTTCTTACTTTGTGTTACCTTAAACAAGTCTGAAAAAATGAATTTGATATTGCGCATGCTTAGTATTTAATTCTTTAGTTACGTTGCGATGTCGAACTTTTACGCAAAGATAGCTGAATGAAAATATGTTAGAATGTGCTATTGCCTTAACTGACATAATTACGTTGAACATACACTGCGACGCCAGTTAATTAAGTATACCTACCTAGTAGCGTGTTCCAGTTCTTTTGGCCTTCGGAAGAGACCGAATTGATGGACCTTACAAGTAGCTGGAGGCGCTGTGCAGGAATTTTTTACCATGCGGAAATGATTCTGTTGCGTAGTTGCTGCAGTCTCACTGCGAACAGCCCTTACCACCACATCCGAAAGATGCTCGATAGGGTTTAGATCAGGGGTTTGTGCAGGTTATTGAAGCAAGGAAAACTCGTCCACATGTTTCTGGAATTATTCGGTGCCAATAAATGCCTTGTGAGTAAGTGCATTATAATGCTGAAAGTGTTTATCCAAGTGAAGATAAACTGTAACCTAATGTGTGTCAGGAAAACATTTCCCACACCAACAAACCGCCACCACCGACCTGTACTGTCGATACCAGACAAGATGGCTTCATGGCCTCATGTTGCTTGTATCAAATTCTGATTCTTCCATCATCGTAATATAACAGGAAACTTGATTCATCCCGCCAGGCCACCTTTCTCCAGTCCTCAATGGCCCAATGGAGACGCACTTTCGAGTGGTTTTTACTGATAACATGGGACTCGACATGGTCGGTGGCTGTTGTAGACCATTCGTGACAAGATCCGATATGTGGTGTGTTCGGAGATGACCTTCTGCACACCAATGTTTAATTCGGCTGTGATTTGCCTGGTTGTGGCCTGTCTATTCGCTGCACGATTCTCGCCAGTCTCCTTAGACCCCTCTGATCCACAAGCTATTTTCGTCCATTAGATCACCAATCATTGGTAGATTTGTTTTTGCTTTTCGTACCATTCTCAGTGAAACCTTGAACCGCTGTGCGTGAAAAGTCCAAGAGGAGACCGTTTGGGAGATGCTAGAACCGGCACGCCTGGCATCAACTATCATGTCACGTTCAAAGTCGCTCAGGTCGCTCGGTTTGCCCATTCTGACACTCTAACTGATGCTTGAAGAACTGATTCTCTCTAACTGATGATTTATACCGCACACTGCAGTCTGTGACGTATTATGTGTTGGAATGAGCTATTTATGTGATGAGGGATGGTGTACCTAATAAACTGACATCTCAGTGTATATATTATTGCTATCAATATTAGAGTTTATATTATTATAAATAAGTTTTTCTTTATTTTATATATTGTAAATACGCTCCATTCCATTATCATAGCATGTTGACTAGCTATAAAAATACTTGCTATCTTTCTCAGTTAAGGAGAAGAAATCAAATTTTGATAAATTATTAAAATCTCCAATACAATAAACTATATCCAAAGTCGAATCTAGGCTGCAACAAAGGGCTCTTCTGAAGAATTTTAGTAATCGGAAGGGAAGAAAGTAAAACAGTGTACATAAATATTGAATATGTTTCGAAAGAAGTTATTTAAAAAGGCCAGTTAAACAAGGAAAAGCATAAGTTAGAACATTCGCTCAGGTGCGTTTCAGTCGTTTGCCTAGTTAAGATTGTTGCCCTCAGATTAATTTCTATATCGCTGCCCGGCTATGTTCAGTTTAAATTCCGAAATTTTCCCAGTGAAGATTACAATCAGAATAAGATTAAGATATACTGAACTGCGTCTTTCAGACTCAGTTGGTTGCGCAAGCCATAACAATTTCAGTAGTTGGAAAAGCCAAGCATGCTAAGTAATGGTTGACTGGCCGGCTGTATATCTCTTCCTTCTGGTATTATCCCTTAGTTTCAAAAGACAGTTCTCATCGTTCATTGCTGAAAGAGGATGATATTCTATAACATGAAATTCATATTACGTAATTTGTTTCTGTTGGAAATAAATTATAATAGCTTTTGCGAGCATCATATTTTTAAATCAGGCTCATATTTGAAAATTTCTAATTAAAAATGTATATTTTTAAATATTCATGAAAAGCGATAAAAAAAAGAAAAATTTTTGCCTCGATTTCACGTTAAGCTCACCAACTGAAAACCACAGAAGAAAACAGAAAAGGCTTTTCAAAAGGGATTTTCAAAAATATGCGAGTTAATGGTCGTGTTTCAATGCTTAAAAGTGAACTATATGTCTATTTAGGGAAACATATTAATGATTTTAGCTCATTAAAAAATTGTGTAAAAAGTGAATGCAACTTTTCAAAAAATAAATAACGAGCATACCTTTTGTTCACTGCATGTACACATCTTTAAATAAAAATAATTTGAATTTCCTATTTTAGTGAATATGTCTCATTGGAAATATTCCCCCTCTACTATGCACAAACTATTCGTTTTGAAATCGTTTTTTTTTTGGTGTCATGAACCAAAGTAAGATGAAATTCTTTTAAAGGACTGTGTATCAACATTCAATGACTATTAGGCAAGAGTTCAGAGTAGGCTGCACACATCCTGCTTTGCATTTCCAAGGCTTATCAGTCCTGTTTGAAGCTTCGTGAAATGGGAAACCAGAGGAAAATTGGAATACATTTAATGATTATCACTGTAACAAGAGTCGATGCCACAATTACATAACTGAAATATATATATGAGGAGTCTCAAACATATCATAACAAGTATTGCCATTACAATAGGTCATCACTGTCTTAATTAAATCAAATGCGAATATTTTCGGTTTGCTTTATCAATTTATCTCCTTAAATTTCTGACATAGCTGCATATCCTACGATCGTGTTTCGTGGGTACAAAACATCAATTTCTTATCCTCTGGATTCTAGTCTTGCCCTAACTCTTTCGTTTAACAAAGGTGCAGTTCAACGATGACACATTTTAACTCCTTAGTGAGTACTCTTTCTTGCATTAAGAGGATTGCCGTCAGATTAATATGAAATGTAAATTAAAGAAAAATCTAGATATAGCTGACATTTCTGAGAAAAAACAAACAACTGTTGTTTTACCTGTGAGCAGCACTTACTTTCTCACATTGGTTAAATGACCAAGTCAAAAGGATCCCAAGGGCTCAGCAAAGATTGGGGGAAGAACATCTACTGGACACCTGCTAGGAGACGGATCAAGGCTGCTTGTCAATGTGTTTTGCGCTGATTTTACATCAGGCATAACGATTTATTTTTTTAAATTAATTTCTCACTTGATTGAGCTTTTTTTCAACACAGAAGGAATACACGAACAGACTAACAGGGTGGACACGTTAGGAGGGGGCGGGATTCGCAGCTGCCCCGATGGGCCACACACAGAGAACGCCCAGCACCCAGATGACACGACACAGGAGAAAGCAAATTTTACAAGAGATAGAAAGAGAATATAGAGCCCCCGTGGGTGGATGACGGGCGGAATCACCATTTATTCTCTTGCAGTGTGAGGTCCAGCCGGAATGGTCTGGGGGTGCGAAAGACTGCTAACAGCTTTAGTGCGATCTCACACGGGAAGCTATATTCGGGAAATCGTCCCCTACATCAAATACAGATATAGGACTGGACGACATCGTCCAGTTGTTTACAGTAACGAACGAGGAATTCTGTTTCCCAGGCGGCGATGTCAACCTCAAGCACAGACCCCCTGTGGGGAATTTATTACTCGTAAGTTCCTCTACAGATGCTACATATTGTGATCATACCATTTTCGGGAAAAACAAGGGTAAAGGAACCTGGGGTAGAGTAGCGAGGCAGGGAGGGCTTCAGTTGGACAGAGATTTTGAACAGAGCAGACAGCACTGAGATTTTAGAGAGAGCAGTTGGACGGGATGGCCAGTTTCAGTATCGGCATATCGGAATCATTGGAAATGAGTGCAGGACTTTGAATCAAAAGCAGTGTGATTTGATGCGTTAATGCAAGGACATCCAGATGAATGAGTGGTTTCCTAAAATTAGAAGCAGAGAGACTGGAATTTGTTTCTGAAACGCCTAACCAGTGAAGGGCACCCTCCCCCTTCGAATATAACCACGATGATGCAGCCGACCACCTCCCTTCCCGCAACCAAATTACCCAACAACGTATGTAATGGTCAACTGAGGGCCCATCTCCACATCAGCCACAGTGCGACGAAGATGTTTTCCCAGTCATCGGCTAAAGGACGAATTAAGGAGATGGTCCCCACCCGAAGCTAGAGTGACGACGACCTGGCCATAATCCGATGCAGCTGACGGACGAACTGAGCACTTAGAACGGTACGCTTACACTTCCTTTAACTTATAAGTTGCTATCCTTAATTTTAGATTTAATTGTAAAGGGGTTCCACAGCTCTATAGTCCATTTAATTCTTTAAGTTCTTTCTTTTTTTAAGTCCACGATAGACGATTGATTATTAGAAAAATTAATTGTACTGCCTGTACTTTTAGATATTTTGTCTCAATAAATATTGTTATTGTTTTATGTTTTCCATAAACCTGAGTTGTGCTCATCATTGGATTTCCTATTAATAAACACGTCTTCCCCTAAGGAGACGGCCTGGGATTCTTGCGGCCCGCATTGTCTAATTAAGGAAATAATCCGTAATTGGGCAATGTGGGAAACACAATGTCGCAGATTTAAATTTGCATATTTCTACCTAAAAATTGAATAGTGCTTGCAACCGCGAGGTGCGCACAACAAATGCATCCAGCACGTTCTTTAAAATGCGCAAACTATATAGCTCCTGAACACTAGATCATCTTTTAGGTCCCATCCAAAAGACGACAGCCTTTCCAAGCCCATCAGCGTTACCTTTATCATCGAGGTCACAGTGAGTGTGTGTATATGTGGGGAGGGGGGTGTCTGAGACACAGGGATTTATCAAAATAATGGAAGCACGTACTATTTGTGGAGAACATTTTATTAATAAGCTGTTGGCACACCTCTGGCGTTCAGAACAGACTCATTTCGACGTGAAATATACCTATACAAGCACATATGGTAATGGAATGTGGGACCATTCTTCCTGTAAAATATGGCCCAACTGTGCCAGTGATGCTGAAGGTGAAAAGTGTGATCTGACCTTGCGCTCTAGATATTCCTACAAATGTTCAATAATATTGAGGTCTGGAAATTGAGGTGGATAGGGTAGCTACTGTACCTAATCTTTATGCACTGCAAACCACAACTTGACACGTTTCGTACAATGCACGGGTGCATTATCTACTTGAAATCAGGGACCGTCAATAGGGAACATGGATGCAAGTGGTCCCTGAGAATGGATTTATACGTTGTGGATGTGACACGACCCTGAAGAATAACTAATGGCCTTAAGGAATGCCATGATATGGCACCTCACAGCATCAAGGATCCACCTCCATGCTTCACAGTCGGGTTGGTACGCTTCTGTAGGTTTTTGCCAGATGTACACTCTATCAGTGGTGGGAAACAATGTGTGTAGTACGATTCATCAGACCAGATGACAAATTACCAGTCTTTAGCATTCTAGATTTTATGTGCTTTGCACCATCTTACACGTTTGTTGCATTGATGCTGGTAATCAATGGATTGCAGCAAGGCTTTAAATACCGACACGGTGTAGTTCCCCCATGGACTGTTATGACGGAAACGGATGTTCAACTCTGCTACTATTTGAGGATTCGCGGTCTTGTGCATCCGTTTTACAGTCCGTGCCAACGTTCGCCTATTCCTATCTTACAACTTCATATGGCGTCCACAATTTGCACGTTTGAAGGCAACGTCCTATCTTTTTTGATAGGTACTCATAATCTTCGATACAGTTCCTCATGTTACACCTACTATTTCCGTTGTTCTGGTTACTAAAGCTCCTGCAAGCACGCACCAGTGATCACGTTTTTTGGAGGTAACTGAGATCTGACATTGTCGACAATTACACCACAACAGCTGTTTCACCTGCGCCTGTGGCACTGCAACGTGATAGCCGACATCGTACATTTCCCCTTTACAAACCTCACATCGCGGGTGACATCGTCCCTATTATATGCTTACGGCGCATTGCGTGTATTCCAGTCGCAGTCGGTGTGTCCATTATTTTGATAAATCCCTACACATCTCAACATTGGCACAGAAGTGTAATATAAAGGGGGCAGGAAATCCGTCGAACCTGTAAAGTGCAGATTATGAGCCTGGTGAGCTACCGATTAAGTCAACTCCTGCCCCTCATACAACAGATTTCTTTCAAATGACTCGCAAGTTTGAACCGAAATGAAATGAAGGGCTGCTCATCCTGAATAATTGGGATGGGGGCTGATCTGGATAACTGGACATTAATTGAAGAATATGTATGGCGCAATACGGTAAAATATATATTGCAACATAGTGTTGAATATTATTAATAGCAGAGCCATTATTCTCATGAGGAATACAGAGTGTAGCTGAATCAAAAAGAAGTAAAATGATGTAAAATATTTAGATGATTTTTGGTATCAATTGAATAACCCCTTCAGATAATTCAATAACGATAAATCCCATGTACCTACTCAAGCAAGAGACTAAGAATTCAAGCATGCCTGCTTAATCGCACACTGAATATACACGCATCAAAGATCGTCTGATAGAGGAATGATGACCCTGTGGATATCTCACGGCAAAAAGAATCCACGTGAAATTTTTAGTTCATCAGAACACGGAAGTTTCTTTGACACTACCCATACGAAATCATCATCTCGCAATACTCATCGTGTGAGTACGCAGAAATGATGCTCACTCCTGGATTCTATACTACCTGGATATCTAGCTACCGATGTTTAGGTCAGAACTGCGGCGAAAGGTTTTTTAGTGTCCATGACGTACGCGGCTGCATGATCTGTACATCACCTCAATAAACGACGTGGTCACTTGCATATCGCTGCATATAGCGTAAGCAGCACCCCGCTATTGTACAGTCGCTCAAAAAAGTATCCGAACACTATGGTTGATTACAGAATTCAGAAAAAACATCTGGCAACGATTTTTTTTAGAAATTAGTGATCTGACAACCTTTGTGTCACGTACAAGGTAGGAGGAACGTGTGGGATATCATTCCAGCATGAAGTAGCTTTTCCTGGATGACATACGATACCACTTGCCAAACACCAGACTGTTGAAGGGTCAACAGCGGTCAGTTCCAGATAACCATTCGTTGCAGTTCTCAATCGCCATTAATCCGATTTCATTGGTGGCAACGATGCATTTATTCGTTATCGGTGCTGCTCTACAACTCGCCATTAGAATTTTAGCGCTATCTGGAATAGTTCCGAAGTTAACATTACCGAGTTTCGTACTTCGTCACCATGGGCTCTGCAACCGTGCACATCAGAAGAGCACACCTATTTTCCAACATGCATTCGTCACTTTTACAATCGTGTGATCGCTTGGTCTCAAGTTATCACTCTGAAGAAGGATATTTCTCATCATCCTGTATAAAAATATTATGGATATAATGTATTTGAAACTGTATGGCTGCCTAATAATCTAGAATATAAAGGTATAAAAAGAAAATTATCTTATATACAAGGTATTCTGAAAATACCATCTTTACAACTATGAAAGGCTGTACAATGGTTATAATAAAGTGTACTTTTCACATTTACCAGAAAATGTTGTTGATCTCCGAGCAAGAATTAACAGGCGCAGTTGCATCATTCACGACAGATATTCTACGTCGCACATATAAAAAAAATCGTTATGGGTTGGGTTGTTTCACCTCTGAGAAGCACTTGTTTTAACACAATGGGTTAAATGGCCAGGTCACAAGGACCCCGAGGATTTGGGGGGAGTCGACCCACTGGACAGCTGTTGGGCGACAGATGATAGCCTCTCATCAAGGTCATACAGCGTGTTCTTTAACGTGTACAGGGTATGGCTCTCCCACACGTGGGGAATGGCTTAACATCCCATCCGACGGACGACGGTCTTTCCAAGCTCATCGGTGTCCCCTACTTACCGAGGGCAGGGCTGGGAGTGTGGCGGAGATAAATCTCAACGCAGTCCCAGGTGGGAATCGATTACGAGTTTGGCGAGCTACCAACTGAGCCACCCCCGCCCCTTCGTTACAGGTAGGATATTTCTCATATTACATCTAAAAATCACATCAAACTATCATTCTGATATGTCTGACAATGCTTGATGTGTTTGATTACATTTACATCTATTTGCTTGCTATCTAACATTTATTAAAAAATTTATACATCTTCTCAAATTCGTAAAACTAATTTTGAACTACCCGGTATAAAATAATTCTGCAAAATCTATAAATGGCTACTTAAAGGTGGACAATGAAATAAATTTCAGAACTTTATTAAAATTCAATACGCGTAGAACTTTTCACGAAGAGAAATTACGCTATTAATATAAAATAACATTTTTAGATTAATAAAAATATAAAAATAAATAAATGTCCCCTCAAAGAGCTGCTTGCTCTGACAATAGCAGCCAGTTTATTAAAATTATTAAAAATATTAATAAATTAATAAATTAATTTAACATACATGTTATATATAAATAATCATATTGGGAATTAATTAACAAATATTGTGTAAAGTGAATAATTATCTGTATATAAATATTCTATGAATGAACGGAAGTAACAAAAAAGTTTTATCGTTGAACACATTTGTAGGAAACTTAGTTTTATATATAAGCCTTAGTTTCTCATTTCATATTTAATTGCACCGAGAAGGAATACGAAGACCTTAAGATTTTCGTCTCACTTCCTTAAATTACACTTCCTTATTAGCATAATTTTCGGTTGCGAATTTTATCGAAGAAGGTGAAAAAGAAAAAATGTTTTGTTTTCCATATCTTTTTCTCCTTTAGTGCTTCCTTTTAATTCTGCGCCATCATTGGGTTGGTTTTCTTTACATCTGAACGATAGTATTTGGCACAAAATAAGCTAAATAGTCAGGTTAGAAGGTTCCCAAAGTCTCATATCTGTTAGGTGACAAATGAAAGGTCCTGTCAAGGTCATCCAGCATGTTCTTTAACGTGTCACGGCTATGATTCTCCTACCCGTGGATTATGGCTTAATTTCTCATCTGACAGATGGTGGCGCCTTTCATGGGCCACCATCTTTCTCAGCTGAAAAATCCCAATGGAATTTTTCAGCTGAAAAAATCTCAACACAGGCACAATGAGGAACTCGAACATCGGAGCATCATGTTACGATCCGGAAACAACAGCGAATGAGCCAGTCCCTATGGAATTCGTAGCCGAATTTAAACTTTCATTCAGATATTAATGAATTATATCAAGTTTCATTTTTCTCATATTTATGCATAGTATTATAAAATTATCTCACTAAATTGGTGTATAAATTTGGGCAAAAAAAGTACACTCATTCAGTCATCGTGAATTTTCATTCATTATTACAGTACTCCTCCAGTGGTTAAAATTATTTACTACTAAAAAGAGAGTTTCGTTAATGTAAATAAGTTTCAAAGTTTGTATTTGACTGCGCGTGCTGGAACTGTCGTAGCGAAATATAGGAGCATGGATGGACAACAGTTCACTAACATTACCAATGATGGAAATCTCTATAATTATAAGCTTGGAAGAAAAACACTTTGATCCTGCATCGATCAAGTCCGGCTGCAGTGTTTGATGACAGTGGTCCTTTATCCCCATTAGCAGAGCCGTACGAAATCAATCGCAACCATTTTCCAAAGTGGCTTATTTGAAGCTAGAGCTTTTCAGTTCGAAAGAACTCTAGTCCAATAGAAAGCTCGACTGCCACCCAGATCTCCGCTTGTCTTCTGTACTATATACCCCTAACCGAAAGGGGCTTCACGCCCACAGAGTCGCGTGAAAGGAGGACAGCACGTTGTGCGTCCGTAAGAGTTTAATGAGATCGAAAAATAAACAGCCGGCGATTGCTGCGTCTCCGGCCGCTGGGTGTGGAGCGCTGAGGGAAGTCGAGCGACGGACTTCTCTTTTAATGGAGCCACAACAGTGTGTTTCCTGGAATGGTTCAGCTATTGATCGCAGCCAAGTTCAAAGGCTGCACTGCCGATGTTGTCATGGCAATATTTTACGAGCCCTGAGACAACATTTCCTTTGATGGAAGTGTGTATATTAGCTGTACGGCCAGTGAAACGGGAGATCTGCAGAGAAATAGTGAAGTGAATGGAAGATAAAATAAATGGGTTTGGGGAGAAGAAAGAAACAAGCTTTCCGAATGGATCCATAAAATAGAATGGTTTTATGTTGGTAAATTTCGCTCATTGTTCGTTGGTCTCTAAAACTCCATGTCGTAAAAGCTTGACCCAAACAAAGGCCGTAAGTGGAATACATAAAATGACACCTTTACAGCTTTACTCAACAGGAAGGTTGTTAAAATAACTGTCCTATAGATACAGTCTTCATGACACCGGCCGTGGTTTTGAACCCTTTTAGACAAGAGAAAGGAATTTGAGGTTATCGTTTATATATTTATCTAAATTTACATAGACAATGATTTTACATATGCGATTGGATTTTTAGGAAGCACTGGCAACAAACTGTTTAGAAAAGTCGAATTTTGTTTCCCGTCTCAAATAATTTATGCGATACTTCGAACTGTCAATTATCTTAACTCTTTTAAAATAAAACATTTCGAATACAGCAATCGAATAAGGTGAAATATCCAACCCAAGCGACCTCGTTTTCGTTTCTGACGTTGCTATAAGTTGAACAAAATTTTTTGATGTAGTTAGTAGTCAACACACTGATTTGATAACATAAGACTTTTCTTAAGATATTAAATACGGAAGCGATTTATAAAAATCTGGCTTAGTTCGTAAAAGAAATATTATTTCAGTTTACATTCGGCAAGACACAAACTGCTTATGCAATTCTATTGGATTATTTGAAACGACGACGCTAATACTCCTTAGGCTTACCTACTTATATAAAGTGTCCGAAAAATAATGGTGGGGTTACGAGAACCTCATGCTGGAAAATAATATATATATATTGAGGAAAATAATATTTTAATTTAAAGCCTATCTCAAATACTATTAAACATGATATACACCGCTCGTGACCCTGCATATGTCCAATCGGAAATCCACTTCTTCCAGTATACACTGCAGCATACCTCTTTTTATCTGCTCAGTTGCTTCTCTTATTCTCGCTTCCAAATGATTCAGGTCTCGAATTTTCTCCATGTAAACAAAATTCTTTACAATCCCCACAAGAAAATAAAATTTAGGGTGTCAAATCAAGGATCTTTGGTGGCCATAAAATCGGACCAAAATAAATGTATAATTATAAATATATTTAATCATCATAATCATCCTCAAGTAGCCATGGGCTACGGAGGTCCAACCAGACCGTGCAATTTAGTTCTCCAAGCAAATCTGTCCTGAGCTACATCTGCTGCATCCGGCCACTGCAAACCAATTCTAATAATCCTGTTTGACATTGTCGGCCCTCCGCATCCTTCGTCTCCCCCTCTTTCTGAAGCCTTTAGGCACACTGTTCATAACCCTATTCACCAATCTATAATTATTCATACGGGCAACATGGCCAAACCAACGGAGTCTCTCTCTGCACAATATGCTGCTTAAAGGAGGTTGCAGACTCCTATGCCTAATCTCATCATTAGTTACAAAGTTGAACCACCTACTGCCCAAGATATTACGTAAGCATCTAGAATCAAAA
This sequence comes from Ryuthela nishihirai, assembly GCA_038380435.1. NCBI lineage: Eukaryota > Metazoa > Arthropoda > Arachnida > Araneae > Heptathelidae > Ryuthela > Ryuthela nishihirai. Next base: position 80,407,458 of record JAWZYU010000009.1, on the reverse strand, counting down.
ACATCTAGTTTCCACCTGTTATCTTGTTTACACAGCGTCCAGGTTTCACTACCATAACTAACCCTAGAAAGAACCAAACTATTATACAGTCTAATTTTAGTGTTTAGGTGTATACGCCTATTTCTCCACACTCTCCATAGATTCTTAAAAGTCCCGGCAGCAATCCCTATTCGTCTGTCAATCTCATGCCGCACATCACCAGTATCTGTTAGATAGCTCCCAAGATAATTAAACTGTGACACCTGCTCAAGACTGCAACCATTCAGATTAACTGAATCACAGCCTGCCTGACCAATTTTAATCACTTTAGTTTTCTCTCTGTTTATAACCAAACCTACTCTACTACCAGTCTCATCAACAGCTCGAATGAAAGAGTTCATCTCATCAACATCATTTGCCAAAAGGGCTAAATCATCAGCATAATCTAAATCAGAAATTTTCGTATCTCCAGTCCATTTAAGGCCGAAATCTTTCCTTTGAAGTGAATTTCGCATAACATAATCAATGACCAAAATAAAGAGAAAGGGAAAAAAAATGCACCCTTGTCGAACACCAGAAGTAATGCTAAACCAATTGCTACAAGACTTACCAACTCTCACACACAACTCAGTGTTATTATAGATAGTTTTCATTACGTTACCTAACTTGTCTGTTATACGGTATGATCTCAAAATCAACCACAAATTATGATGATCAACAGAGTCGAAAGCCTTTTTGAAACCAACAAACCTAGCAACCAAAGGTTTCTGAAACTCTAAACATCTCTCAAGAATCTGCCTAAGTGAAAATATCTGATCCACACATCCCTACCACTTCTGAATCGACATTGCTCATCACGCAATTGACTGTCAATCATATTCTTAATTCTATTAAGCACAATCATGGAACTAACTTTACCTGGAACAGAGAGTAGTCTGATAACCCTATAGTTATCACAAAAACTGCGATCACCTTTTTTGCAAATAGGGATAATAATAGCTCTGGTAAAATCCTTAGGAACCATGCCTTTATCATAAAATATATTCAAAATTTCAGTTACCCAAGTGGAAACAGAAACATTCCCAGCTCTAAGCATTTCCGTAATAATTTCATGCACACCTGGGGATTTATGAAGTTTAAGTTTAGAAACAGCCAAAATAACTTCAGATTGCGTTATAGGGCCAACATTAAAGCCACCAATGCATTTATCATCATTGCAAACAATGGGAGTAGAACTACCCACATTGTTTAGAACATCACTGAAATGCTCAGCCCACCTAGCCATGACAGAATACTCACCTTCTATAACCTTACCTTGTTTATCCTTCAATCCCTGTACACCTGTTCGTTTTCTTCCACACAAATCATTAACTATCTGGTACAGCTCTCTGCTGTTGTGCTGTCTAACTGCTTCCTTGGCTTTGTCAGCCAAGCGATCAAGCCAAAGATTCTTATCAGCAGCTAACTGATCCTTTGCACGTTTATTGTGCTCTCTGTAATGTTTTCTATTAGGACTAGTAGGGTATTGATTAAGGACATTCCTGCAGTTCTTTCTTTCTGAAATAAGCTCAAGTGCCTTATCACTCAAATAATTTTGCCTCCTCTTCTCCTTTTTCCCTAAAAGAGTACTGTTAGTACTTAAAAACCAGCTTAAAATGGTCCCATTCTTCCTCAACTTCAGTAGTAAGCAAACCATGACTTCATAATGACTAAGTAACCTATCATGGTAAGCTTTAGCTATAACTGGGTTTTTTTCAGAGCTTCAGTATTAAAGGTAAAATTTTTAACCCTAGCACAACACTTTTTAAGTTTATGTTGCAAGACACTTTTAACAAGGTAATGGTCAGATCCAATTTCAGCTCCCCTATATGACCTGGTATTCCTAACAGAACTAGCTCATTTGCTGTTAATTAATATATAATCAATCGTATTCTTATGCAGTCCATCGGGTGAAACCCATGTGTATTTATGTATGTCGCGGTGTTTGTAATAAGTGTTAGTTATTCTGAATCCATTGAGTTTACTTACCTGTAGGAGATGTTGCCCATTGCCATTGCAGCTACCAATACCAAAAGGACCTATTACTCCTCCCCTCAAGTCAGAGTCAGTACCAACTTTGGCATTGAAGTCACAAAAACAAGGGTAATATCTCTTTTCTTGTCAGAATTCAAAATATCCCGAAGTTGTCCATAAAACCTATCCTTCTTATCGTCGTCGGCATCCTCAGTGGGGGCATAACAGTAATATCATTCAAGTCTTTACCGCTTGTCTGAAATTTTGCTGTAAGAAACCTTTCATTAATGCACTCATATCCTAGTAAAGCATCACTAGCGTGTCTCATGAGAAGCAGACCCACGCCTTGGTGATGCTTATTATCGTTCGTCCCTGAAAAGGGAAATTTAAGATTATTTTTAAGAATCTGATCTTTATCTGTCCATCTGGTCTCTTGCAAGCCGAGAATATCTAAATTATAACGGTGGAATTCTTGTGTGAGGACATCAAAAGAAAAAGCTCTTTGCAGAGTCCTCACATTCCAACTACCTATGGAGAGAAAATGGTTAGTGGGATATTTAATGAAACTATGTTTATTGAGAGAGGGAATGCCGACAATATCAAACAGCTCCCTAATCGCGGACATGGGACAAAGGCCCGTTCCCCCACCACTAAAGGCTGAAGCCATCTACACTGGAAGATTTCCTCCAGTGTAGAATTTCACGAACCAATAGAAGCAAATAGTTTAAGTGCCTGCGATGACCTCTGCTCAGGATTATCCACCAGCTGATAAACATATCCTGTGAATCCATTCACTTAGGGCTGTCAGCCCACAAACAAACAGAAAACACAGCGGAAGATTTTCCCTCCACAGAAGCCCACCAGTGCAGTAAATTCAGAATCCATATTCAAGCTCAGAGCCATATATCTGTCCAGTGGGTTTATATGGTCAGCACTAGGACCCTGTGTGGTTGACCACTCGTCAGCAGGGTAGAAAAAAAAAGAAAAGTAACCATAGTTGTCCAGATCAGTAGGCCAAACTAATCTGGCAGCCCTTCGCTTCCGTTCACTTCCACAAGAGAGTATCTCTTTTGAAAGGTACTAACTGTCTGCACTACGAGAAGGCGGGGTCGGACATTAGGAGCTAGGCCTGGCCGGTTATATTCATCGTCACAGGGGATTGGAGCATAGCTCTCCTTCCAGTGACTACCTAACTACCATTTACAGAGGACGGGGGTGGCTCAGTCGGTAGCGCGCCAGGCTCGTAATCTGCAGTTCGCAGGTTCGAGTCCCAGCTGGGTCAGCATTGAGATTTATCTCCGCAAAATTCCCCGCCCTGCCCACGGTCAGTAGGGGACACCAATGGGCTTGTAAAGGCCGCCGTCCATCGGATAGGACGTTAAGCCGTGGCCCCGTGTGTGGGAGAGCCATACCCTGTGCACGTTAAAGAACACGCTGGATGGCCTTGACGGGAGGCTACCATCTATCTCCCAACAGCTCTTCCAGTTGGTCCCCTCCCCCAACCTTCTCTGAGCCTTCGGGGTCCATGTGACCTGGCCATTTAGCCCATGGTGTGCAAAAAAGTGCCGCTCAAAGGTAAAACAACCCAACCCAACCATTTACAGACTAAAAATCAATTGGTGACTTAGTCACCTATTGATTTCTAGATATATCCTTTTTTGATCTGGAACGCGACCGTATCCGAAAATGCCTTTCATTTCTCAGTTGTTCTGCCCGAAATAGCCCTCTTCACCAACTTTTAGCTCTCTAGCACTTGTATATCGAATTTGGCCTTTGACCACGTAGGATCCACTGCATCCAAAATTTCGCAACATTTCCGAGTTCTACGACTCAAAATACCGCTAGGAACTAATTTTTAGCTCTCTTGCACCGATAGATCTCTATTTGATCTTTGACCGAAAGGACCTTCCGGTTCCGAAATTCCGTAACGTTTTCGAGATCTACAACCAGAAACACCCTCAGGTACCAATTTTCACGTATCTAGCACTCGTAATGGCGGATCGACCTTTACGTGACCTCCATAAAATTTCCTCCCGAAAACACCGACCCGGATTACCACTAAATGCAAATTTTCATAGCTCTGCCATTTCTGCATCATAGTTAGAATTAGAACGATTAGGCAGTCAGTCAGCCGTGAATCACTCTCAATCGTCTACACAGGCGCGGACTGGAAAGGTGCGCTAGGCGCTGTAGCGTCCCTGGCCCTTGTGTCGAGTGCTCCTGGGGACCTCATTGGAGTAAGATGCTTTTCACAATAATGATTTTTTTTTTGCATAATTTCTACAGAATTTTGGAAAACTTTTTTAAACTTCACGTACGAAACTCTGAAAAGAATAAGTATTGAGATCTTGAAAAAGATACCGAATATTTTTATCGCATCTCGGCCCCCGCTAACAGCTGTGTCATTGAAAAAAAGTGCCAGGCCGCCGCTGCGTCTATATATATAATCATATGCTCGTATAAATAATATATAATTATATGTTAGTATAATAAATGTAAAATTATATGTTCGTATATATAATATATATAAAATTACATGTTCGTATATATATAATACTTATCATTATATATTAAACACTATGTGATACGCCAGTGCTGTTTTCTTCTTAGCAACAATATGCTTGTTTTTTTGTTTCTTATCTTGTGGTAAAATGAGCTATGTTCAAAATTTGTAAACATGTTGACGAAAACCTGCTTCCTATTTTCTAGTAGACAGACCTAGAATAATGCAAGAAAAAAGATTGGTTTCTGAATTCGAGGACGACAAAAATACTTTGGAATGGAATTACCGTTAAAGTGTAATTCAGAGAAATGACGTCGGAGTTGCATCGTTTGAATTTTTAACCTGACACTCATGGTAAGAGGAAACCTATTTTATATAAGAGTTCTGGAACTTTCAGCTCAGTTGAATTACGAATGTTGACTACTCTTCTGTCCAGTCTCATGTTACCGCTCACTGATGGACAGAAAAACATTCAACACTCATAATTACCTATTTTTAATTAAAATCAGAAAAATGAAATCATTGATTAGATGACATGTATGTAGAAATTTATTTTCGAGAAGAAAATTTCTGCTTCAACCCAAAAAAAGTAAAAATAAATCCGAATTCACGAAACGAACAGAATTATATATGTTGAACAGGAAAGATTTTAATGCATCTTTCAAAAGATATCGTTTCTTGCAAATGGAAAACAAAGCGTTTTTTTTCATAAAGATGCAAAGTAGCTGTGAACTTTTCATGTGTTATGTGAACTGTGTTTGATATTATTATCCTTTGTAGTGTGAATGACTACTGTCCGATTCAGCTTTCAGTTTTCGTAAATTTCGATATCATCTTCAACCAGTCCAAATGTAATTTCAGCATTCTCCTCATAACAGCAACTGGGGAGGCGATTGTTCAGTATCTGGTTGACATATGTTGGGTTGTTTTACCTCTGAGCGGCACTTTTTTGCAAACCATGGGCTAAATGGCCAGGTCACATGGACCTCGAAGGCTCAGAGAAGGTTGGGGAAGGGGATCCACTGGAACACCTGTTGGGAGACAGATGGTAGCCCCTCGTCAAGGCCATCCAGTGTGTTCTTTAACGTGCACAGGGTATGGCTCTCCCGCAAAAGGGGCCACGGCTTAACGTCCCATCCGACGGACGGTGGCCTTTCCAGGCTCATCGATGTTCCCTACTGACCGTGGGCAGGGCGGGGAATTTTGCGGAGATAAATCTCAACGCTGACCCACCTGGGAACTACAGATTACGAGCCTAGCGCGCTACCGAATGAGCCACCCCCACCCCTCTGGTTGACATGACACTTTTTGAACCAGATTTGAAATTCGATCTTGCCGCTATTAAGATTTTTGCCATTTTCGGTCATATTGTCAGTGAGAAAGAAAAAGATTGACCTTCATTTATTTCAGTTCCGGGGGAAATATTGAAAAAGCTTGTTTCTTTATTCCTATTTAAGTTATTGTCACTTTTTCATTTCTACAATCGTAAAAAATAAAATCATCTCATGGATTAAACTTTCCGATTGCGGTGTAAGCTGGGCTGAAAATGAATCGTATATTCCCCTAGTGCAAGAGCAACTGAAATAGTACTGTAATCGTATATTGCTTCAGTACATTTCGTAAAGTGTGTTGTTTAAATAATAAAGGTTGGTTGGGTTGTTTTACCTCTGAACAGCATTTTTTTTTTTGCACGCAATGGTTTAATGGCCAGATCAAAAGGACCCTAACTGCTCAGAGAAGATTGTGGGAATGGAACCCAATTAACAACAGTTAGGAGACAGATCATATTCTCAAGTCAAGGTCATCCCGCTTGTTCTTTAACGTGAACAACGTATGGCACTCCTGCACACGTCCCATCCCACTGGCGGTAGCCTCCCGAAACTCATCGGTGCCACCTTTCTCACTATAGCAGGGTGGGTGTTTGCGGCAATAAATTTCAACGCCAACACAGTTGGGACTCGAACCTGGGAACTGCAGATTACGAGCCTGGCGCACTACCGGGTGAGTCAAACCCCGCCTCTGTGTAATGAAAGAGATTATCTAAAATGATATACATTATGGATAAAATTATATCAATGATGGGATTTGCTTTCAGAGACTTCATTGTTCAATGGATAGATAGATATTGAAAGTCTGTTTCTAAAGAAACATTAATTACTATTTTTATGAGCGAAATATTAAGATATGTTTATGCGCACGAGGTATAATGATAAAGCATGATTTAATAAAATATCCCTCAAGCAGCACTTGCCACAGAGGTCTTATGGAGTGTCATGTCCCTCGAATTTTATATTTATTTTTCTTGTATTATATTGTTGTATATATTTTTATGTGTTCTTGGAAGTGTTTGTGCTGGGATGATTCACTGTTGTTATTTATGATTTTTTTCGGGTCTAAAGCTACTCCGGGTAAGTGGTGACGAATGCCAGCAGTTGTTTATGCCGTATATGACTAACTAGACCAAGGCGCGAAAGTTCGTGCACGAGGCTAGGGAAAGGAGTTGGAAGAATCAGTTTGTGCGTTAGCTGTCAAGCGAAGAGGTCACTTTAACACGCGTCAAAAGGACGCCGCTTTTCTCAATAGTAACCCTCGGAGTGAGTGAGGGTGCGATTCCAAGAGGGAATCCAGATTCTTGGAGAATCTTATCTTTTATTCTTGTGGTTCAGGAGGAGCAACAATGTAGGCAAATGTTGATTATCCTTTCGCCGAGTTTTGAGGTCTGTAAAGTGAGAAATCGCAGAGTGTGCAATTTTCCACCTCTTTATAGTAATATTTGCAGTAGCAAAGTAGTAAAGGCTCACGGAGATGAGCGGTGAATTTGATAGCAGTTTTGTGGATTCAGAAGGAACCACAGTGTGAAGCAGCAAAGGCCTACGGAGTGGAGTTCATTCCCAGCACGTAGCTGTACATATTATAAATAAATTGTGTCGTCCCTACATAACTCTTGTGCAGTAATTGATGGACCATTGTTATTCTTCATTCAACGCAGCAAAGTTGAGGCATACAGTGGCAAGGGCCTAAAAACCCACGAACTTGTTGTTTTCACCGAAGAGAGTTAAGTAGCAATAATACCATCGTCTCTCTCTCCTGTGTGGACTGGGTTATCACATCTGTCACAGTCTGATAGGTTACAAATTAGAGGTCATCACATCTGGCCCAGTCGGAAAGGATCCGAACACCGGTCACTTCATCTGTCACAGTCTGAAAGGATTAGTGCCAAGGGTCACGACATCTGGCCCAGTCGGACAGGATCCGAACCCCCGGTCACTACAAGGAGCCTGTTAGTTTAATAAAGAATAGAGAATATCTGTGAGGAAGACAACACAAACATCCCTGCCTTACCCGGGGCTCGAACCTAGGTCCCTTTGATAAGTAGCCAAGCACGCTAGCCACTCAGGCACTGCAAAGTTTATGATTTAATACCTATCGAAAAAGATTTTTACTGACAATAATTAAAATGAAAAGTACATTTGTAGGTTTAGTCCTGCCTAGCTTTCCTAATTCGCTAGTGGTAAAAACGTCATCCATCATGAAATTAAAATTGGTGCTTAGCATGGTAATGGCAGTGATAGAAAAAGGCAATCAATCAGATGCAAAGACCACCGAAGATGTACATAAAACACTGGTAGATATAGAAATCAAACAACTCAAATATTAGGAATGTATTTCATTTTCAAACTGTAATGCTTTGTAGTGATGATGAATATTTTTTGTTGCATAAAAACTTTGTTGTATGAAATAAATTTTAATTTTATGGTTACATTACATTAGTATATTTTTATAGTTCTATATTTATTTTCAAACATAATTTGAAAATAAGACAACTTGTGACTCAGAAGATCGGCTTATTTGTAATTATGTTATGTGATGTAAACCAAAATATAAGGTTCACTACAAAAGAGGAATAATATTAAATATATATAATATATTTTAAAGAAAATAATTTCATAATTTTATGTAATTTTTAATTAGTACATGCAATTGATTACTACATATAAGTGAGTGGACCTATGTGAATTTGAAAAAAAAAAGGAAAATATTTTTGATCGCTTTGCTAAATTACTGGACTACTTAAAAAACTGCCATAGCAAAAATGTGTAAAGAGAAACAGGAATTAAATTTTGTTTTTATTCATTCTTGATAAACTGACATTAAAGAAAAGATTTTAAAAAATAAAACGGCTTATACACTGGGAAGAAATAATTATTTTTATAATGATGTAGGAAGTAAGAAAAAAATATAACAGCAACCTCAATACTGTAATTGATGAATCTATAGAGTCAATTATCGTTAACTCAAATCTCTGTATCTCGAATAGTTCGTTAACTCATATATATTTTTTTCAATTTCCAACCGAATCCTAATACATTTATTGTATTCTTCTCTCTCGAACTACACTGATTTCCATAAATTAAGAAAAACACAGAAAAATTATGATGAAAAAACTATATGATTGATTTTAATGAAATTTGATGAAAACATGAATTACAATGCTAGTTTCGGAATAACATAAAATATTTTATAGTAGAAACATTTTTCATAACAAAATAACACTTAAAGGAACTTGTTCAAAATTGAGGTGTCAGAATGCAATGGGCAAAGTTCTTTAATAAGGATGTGTGATCACCCCTTACAACAATGCTGGCACGACAACGATGTTCCATGCAATTTATGATGCTGTGAATCAGCCCAGTAGGGAGAACGACCATTGTTCCTTTAAAGCAGTAATAAACTCCCCCTTTGTTTCAGGTGGCGGGTTGAGGGCAGCAACACGTCTCCCTTGAGCATCCTACACATGTTCAATCAGATTTAAGTAGGGAGATCGAGCTGGCCACTCCATGCGCATAATGGTCATTGTTCCACTAGTTGAGCTATGTGTGGATGAGCGTTATCATCTTGTAAAATGAATGTTTCACCTAATGTGCTGCCAGCGTAAGGATGTACATAAGGGTCCAGATGTCATCTCTATACCTCTGAGCATTGAGATTCCCACTCGTCAACACATAAAGATCTGTGCGTCTGCCAAAAGAAATGCCACCTCAAATACACACGCTACCTCCTCCGTAACTGTTTCTTTGACGGATGTTACTGGGATGATAGCGGGTACCACTCTGCAAACAATATCTGGCCTCATCTGTGAAGAGTACGGACCTCCATTGCTCTTCTGTCCAGTTAACATGCGTGCGTGCCCAATTCAACCACTCTCTCTCCTGTGACGTGACGTGAGGGGTATACAAATTACTGGCCTTCTAGCGTATAGACCTCCCTCATGAAGGCTTCTACGCAGAGTAGAAGCTGATACAACCCTCCCAGTGACTGCTGCAAGAGAGAATCGTAGCTGAGAGGGAGTAGACGTCCTCCCCCTTTGTGCTGTTAATCGCAGATATCGATCTTGTACAATGGTTGTAACTCTAGCCCTTCCTCGGCTAAACCTCCTAGACACGGAATCCGTCTAAGAAATTGATTCCACAGTCTATGGACCACAGAAGGATTCACATTAAGCCATCGTGCCGCGTCTGACTGAGTTTGGCCTGCTTCGAGCCAGTCAACAGCTCTCTACCATAGTTCATTTGGCAAATCATATCTCGAGGTCATTTTATTTTTTTAGCAAAGTGCATGATCATATAGCTTCTGTGAGAAAGATGGCCCCCCTGCGCCATTTTCGCATCGAAGTCAATACCAGAACTGTCCCGCAGAAACTTAACATTTTCGTGACATTTATCGTTATTGGTTGGAAAAAACAAAAAGTTGAAACTCTAAGTGATGGAAATTATACACCCCTGAATGTCATTTGAAAATTCGTGGATGTTAGTGTATGTTAACACTATCACCACCTAACAAATGACGGGGGGAATAATGCTAAAGATTTCTTTTCGCATTACTTCTACATCATATCACACTGTGATTGAAATTTTCACATATTCTATTACTTTGCAAAACTCGTATTAAACGATACTTTTTTGTTTTTCCATTTTTTACACTGAATTTTTTGCGACATCTGTACCGTTTTGTGAAATACGTCACACATTTCTTATGACATAAACAATTTTCTGTATCAGTTCCTTCTAACAGTGATTTACCCTTTCTAATGTACTATATTTCCTTTTGTGGTCAAACTATATTCTCCCTGTAATGGCTACATACTTTCTTTAATTGCGATGAACAATATAAGAGGACATTTTAAAATCGGCTGCCAGCTTGGAGTTTTTGCACGCAGTAAACTGCTGTGTCCTTAAGCCCAAAACATTCCCCCGAAGATAAGATGGGAGTTTCCGTTGACCTATCCGATAAAGTGCAGCATTTCGTCATGAAACAAATAATAATTTCACTTTGTCATTAGAGTTGAAAAGATCCTGGGCGGAGATAAAACTCACGAGCGTGCAGCTCTTCCCATAAGTAAAGGATTTAGATAAACAGTAGCATATCTCTTTTCGCATTGACGGGGTGTTCCATAGGTCAGTGCATAAGTGCCCCATTACCTTTGAGTTTTCACCGGTTGGGTTGCCTGTTCGCGCTGGGCATCTCTGGCCCACTTCTTCGAATTAAGCATGATCAGAACATATATGTCAGAGCAAACGACTCCCTCACTAAACAGTGCAAGCCATCGGATTGTCGTTGGGGTTGTGAAAAGACATTATTGGGGGGGGACTATGAAAATTAAACGCCCAATTCACCGGTCTGTGTTGTGGTTGGGTCTGCGGGGAAAAAATCATCAGTCCACAATCGTTAACCAAGTACATGTCTTTTGCATGAAAGGTATATCAGTGTCGCTTTTGTGCACAAGGGGAAAATTCGTTTCCACCAGTGTCACTGAACAGTAATAAGTATCCAAAACTTATTGCTGAGGTTTGTACTTTTAAATTATTCCTGAAAATTTTTAGCTAGGCGGATTTTTATGTTACCGAATCAAAGAAGCTTTCTCATGTAGGTTGTTCCATAGATATACTAATATAATCGCTGAAGTATTTGCAAAATTTTGACTATCAGTCCAGCTGCAAATAAAATTTCGGTGGATTAGCTCAGGTAAGTTGAGAGTTGTTATCAGTATATCGATCAAGTGAGACTTATTAAGTGTATTAGTTTTGTAGTAGCTTAGTGTATGAGTGCATTTTATAGTATTTGTTAAAACTAATAACCCCTACTCCATTAACATACATTCATGTTGGACTTGGATGTAGAACTAAAGTTAGATGTTTTACGCACTGTAGGCAAAAATGTAAGGGTACCCGCAACGTATGAATTGTTTTCTACTTTTAGCATTGCTTACTTTCTATAACATTCAACCGCACACAAAAATTCTTTACAGAATTATTTTTTACCCTATGAAAAACAACTTACCTTGTAAAGCGTAACGAACACGCTTGTACTAACAGCAGTCGCAACGCAAAATAAAATTTCATCAACGTAATATATCATTGGTTTTGTGATCACACGTTCGCCATTAAACGGTGGAAAAGACAATTTTTTAAAACTGTGAAAAATTTCATCAACGTAATATGTCATTGGTTTTGTGATCACACGTTCGCCGGTAAACGGTGGAAAAGACAATTTTTTAAAACTGTGAGAGGGTTTAGAATGGTAGATTTTCTAAAAAATGATATCCTACTTTCAGACAATTAACTAATTTTTCTTCCGAGAAAGAAATAATATTTTGTTATCGTTTTTTACTGAGTAACCTTACTTCCTAGGAAAGAGTAATATTTTGCATCATATGTTGAGGATACAGCGACAATAATTATTTTGAATAAAAAGTTTTAAACTTGTGACCCAGTCGCGTAACGGATATACGGAAATTAAAAAAATTAGTTTTATTAATTATTCTTTTGAAATCATGATATCTTTGAAGTGACTTAGTAAAGGAATTGGGAGATGAGTGAAATTTGTAAGGAAGAGAGAATTTTTTATCTGTGATTCGATGAAAATACGGAGAGTAATAAATTGAGACTCGGGAGAAACAAGAATTTAACGAAAAATAACTTTATCATTCCGAAACAAGTCGTGACGCGGAAAGTGCAGTGCAGAATATTTGTGAACACAGATATCTGATGGCAACATCCTTCAACCCAATGGAGATTAATTTTAATAAGAGAGACGCAACACTTGGAGGTTTGGGGCGTGAAGGGAAATTTCAAAATGTTTTGTCTTCTTCCGATGGGGTACATTGTTTATTTACAAAATAGCTGACCTATGATAAAGGGGAGATGGGATGTTTCGATAAGAGGATGGAAAATTATTTCCAACACATTGTTTCCCTACCACATCTCCTGTGATGGACTGAAACAAAGGGGGGTAGAATTGGGGGTGACAATGCAGTTTAGTCAGAAGGGCTGTCAATAAGTGACATCTTTGGACTTAAGAAAATTTTCGAGATGTGTCCGAAAACTACGATCAATAGTATGAGTGGGTTTAAATTAAGAGGAAATAAAAATTCGCGACAGGAGTTTTTTAATAAAGGGGGCAGAACTTTTGATACCGGATTAATTAACGAGGGTGTGACAGTTTTGATTGGGTTTTTTAATAAATGGGAGGGATTTTTGATAAGGGATTTTTTTTAATGAGGGGGAGTAAAAAATTGGTACTTTGTAATTATTTTTGAGGATTGCATCAGCCATTTTGAAAGGGGATGATCTGAACGTTACCACCAAAAGTTCAGTTGGACTTGGTAAATTTCAGATGAGGATAGAAACCAAGGGACTTATTCAGGAGTTTGTGATTGATGAGGGGGAGTTTAATAGAGGGGAGTGGAACTTTTGATAAGGGTTTCTTTTAATGAGGGGGTGCGTATTAATAAAGGGGGCGGAACTTTTGATAAGGGGTTTTTTAATGAGGGGGAGTCAAAAAAAGTATAGTACTCATGATATACACTAGATGGCGCCAAGGGTTTTTAATAAAGGGGCGCAACTTTTGATAAGCGGAATTTAAAGATGGGGTTTTAAAAATTAAAAAAATTATTCCTAAAATAGAGTGCTTTTCTAAAGTATAGTACTTATGATATACACTAGATGGTGCCACGGGTTTTTAATAAAGGGGCAGAACTTTTGATAAGGGTTTTTTTAATGAGGGGCGTCAAAAATTGGAAAAATTACGGCTAAAATAGAGTGCTTTTCTAAAGCATAGTACTTATGATACACACTAGATGGCGCCACGGGTTTTTAATAAAGGGGGATGTAACTTTCGATAAAGGTTTTTTTTTCAATGAGGGGGGATTAAAAATACAGGTCAGTCAGGGGGTCTTTATTAATTAGTAATTATGAAATATTAATTATGAATGATTAATTGTTAATATTAATAAGAGGGTGTGGTCGGTGATGTAAGGGAGCATGGCTGGTGGCATCATAGAGGGGAAAGCACTGTGCAAAGTGGGTACACTGGACTGCGACTACACTACTTAGCATAAGATTCACAGAGCTGTGATTGGTTATATATTTCACAGCGTTTATTTAAATTATTGCAGCATTGCGAAATGCGAAATGTATTGTTAAAATATTATAAACTATAAACAATTATGCAAATTTTTTTATAGTTTTCTTTTTACGAATTTTGTTACACTGATCATATTTCCTGTATCGGGATAAAAATTTTTATTTCGTCAAACTGATCCATTCGTTATACTGAATATTTCGCTATTCTGTGCGTTCGTTATACTGGCATTTCACTGTATACGGAAAACCTCCATTTAAACCGTGTGGGATTAGAAGAGATAAGATTCTATGCTAATCTTCCAGTTTCACACCAACACCAACTTGTGGGGGGAGACTATTAATGTTATACACAAGAAGCCTTAATTATTTAAAATACATTCCTGACTGTAATGAAAAGGCAAATAATACAAATTTAAATCCACCATTATAATTCACATCATATATAGATACTTCAGATATTTTATATAATATTTATATCAGAAAATAGCATATTATCCGTTAGCATTTTAATGTATTTCTGTCACAATACAACTTACAAAAACTTTTGAGGTCTCACAAGACTGCATACAGAAAAAAAATTGAAAACATCAGTCGACACATTGAATATAATACACAAAAAACGAAAACAACTCAAAACAAAAAATTTCTAGTAATCCAGATGTGTGAAAGTCAGAAAGGAAGAAACATTCAATATCTATGTTACATATAAACAGTTCTAGTTGTTTAATGCAAAAAAGTTTCTACATCATCCAATTTCAGAATATAGTTCTTGAGAGCTTTAGAAAACAAACGATATTTTTTGATAATTTTTATGCTGACCGTGAGAGAGGAAAGAAATTTCGGTGCTAAGTACAAGTAATTGTGCCTAAAAATTTCTTTATGTAATGCAGGAATTTCATAATTTGTTTTATCCCGTCTTAATTGGTAATCATTCCTGTCAGTTTTAATGCGTACATTTCTAAAGAAAAGGTATTTAATAATTTCGAAAAAAGAATCATAGCGTAAAGGCAAAATTACTGTTTCTCGAAACAAAGGTAATGAAGGTTGCGTTTTTTGGGCTTTTAGTTAATAAATGAATAGATCTCTTTTGCAGCGCTATAAGTTGTTTAAAATTATTGAAATACATGCCTCCCCAAGATTTTATACCATATATTAATTGAGAATGGATTAATGCATAATATAAGTACACATAAATTTAAATGAAACTAAATGTCTTACGAGATATAAGCGGGCCAGGTTACGGATGTCCTTCCTTTTAACCCATGTTACATGCACTTTCCAAGTTAGGCCTGCATCAATCCAAATACCTAAATATTTCACTGACGGCACAAATGGAATTTGAGGAGAGTTCAGTGACTTTTCGATGAACATTTTGTATCATGATATTTGAATTTGTTACGGTGCAAAATATCTGTAACAGAACTAT
This sequence comes from Ryuthela nishihirai, assembly GCA_038380435.1. Taxonomy (NCBI): domain Eukaryota; kingdom Metazoa; phylum Arthropoda; class Arachnida; order Araneae; family Heptathelidae; genus Ryuthela; species Ryuthela nishihirai. The sequence continues at coordinate 80,392,115 of JAWZYU010000009.1, read as the reverse complement.
TGTTCTTTAAGTAGAAATAAACTGCATTTGTCTTTTTCAGATTTATTAAAAATAAAAATTTATTTAAAAATTATTTGTGGTCCAGTTTCTAATTAATTCTAGATCACTATTTGTTTGTTTAAAAATAATCGAAGAATCAGAACCAGTAAATGTTAAGAAAGTGTCGTCAGCAAAAATAGTTTATTTACCTGTTAGGCTAATGGAATCTAAATCATTAATATAAATAATAAGGGACCCAGAACAGATCCCTGGGACACTCGGTAGTCAACTTTAGTCCAAGCACTGTTTGTATCTTTTATTTTTACTTTTTGCATTCTGTTAGCTAAATAACTGCTGCGAAACTAATTCAATGCCACTCCTCTAACTCCAGCAGCTTGTAATTATTGTATTAATTTTTGATGATATCTGTATCGAATGCTTTTTTAATGTCCAGAAACATTGTTAATGCATGATTACTGTTATTCATAGCTGTGTAAATCGTATTTGTTACCTGTAATAATGCATCATCCGTACCCAATTTTTCTCTAAACCCAAACTAATTGCTACTGAGAAAACATTTCTTTTCCAGATATTCATATAACTTATTTTTCACTATTTTTTTCAAACATTTTAGATATTACAGAGAGTAATGCTCTAGGTCTATAATTTCCTAATTCCTTTGTGTCACCGTCTTTAAAAATAGGAACAATAGTAGCTTTTTTTCAAAATATCAGGAAAAATCCCTTGCTCAATGGATAGATTAAATAGATTTACAAGTATTTTAATAAATATTTCTCCCAACAGATGAATTATTTCTGAGGTTAAGCCATCAAAACCTGGAGATTTATTTTTTGGTAGGATTATAATTTGAGTCCTAATATCTTTGGCTATTAGTAGTGTTAATAAAAAAGAACTTACTGCAGTTGATGATTTTTCCGTCTCCCTCCCAATCAGCATTTGTTTAAACCAAATCTTTTTTCAAATTCCGTGCAATTCCGCCAAAATAATCGTTGAACAAATTTGCAAATTTACAAGGGTCGTCATCATATATAATGAATTCGTTTTTACTTTTAATTTACGGGGATAGTTTTCTTTCTCTTTAAAGTTAGCACACATTTCATTTATTACATTCCACTGCTTTTTCTGGTTTTTACCTGCTTTGGAAAATTTATTAGTAAAGTATTGTGTTTTTGTTTCCCTTATGGCACTAGTGACAAAATTTCTGTATCGGGAAAATGACTGTTTAAGCGATATATCTGAAGGATTTTTCTTCATTTCTTTATACAGAGTGTTACGATAATTTATTAAAATTACTAATTCATTTGTCATCCACGGTTTAATGGGTGGAGGCTCTAATTCGAGAGTAGAAAGGGGATTTCTTTCAATGAAAATAAAACTAATAATAAATGAATAAATAAATCAGTCCAGAACACTTTTCCCAACAAAAATAGTAAACCGAAACTGTCTGAGTTAGTGTGACTTACGACGGATATGCGTCTGCGAGTATTTCCCATTTTAGGTAACAACCATACGTCGCTAATACGAATTTAATATTTCTAATATTAAAATGAAAAATGGTAGTATTTAGAGAATATGACTAAGACAAAATAACGTTAAAGAATATTTTTTTCCTTTCATCATTAATATAATGAAATTCAAAGGAACAGACAGTTTTCAAGTGACGATCTTACCTCGAAGTTAGGCGAGTTGTTTTATTGCATCTATGTACTTGTTTTCAACACGTAAAGTCGATTCCCGTCTTTTTGACCTCCTTCCTCCTCCTTTTTCTAGCGGCGGGATTTAGGAGCTCCACAATACTGATGACGTCACAAGTTTTATTTTGAAATATAACTCATTGAGCACGACCCCTCGTGAAATTTTAGCCTCCTTTTCGGGTGAAGCAGGTGGGATTGAAAATCGAGGTAGTCCACGACAGTCTCCACACTACAAGCTTTCATTTGTCACTAACTCGATTCGGGATATATAGGAAAAGAACGATTTCCCATTCACCCTTTTTTAGGGATGAAGAAAACACGGAGGGAATTTTTGTATAGTCTATGACACTTGCCGTGCGGTAAGTGTTCCTTTGACCTATTAATGAAATAGATCGATCAATGGGTTGGGAAGAGAAGGTGAAATAACCATTCTGACAAACAAAGAAGCTGATTAATGACAAGCGAAAGCAATAAAGAGATAGGTAAAAAAAATGACACTATGACTAGTAACTCGTTTAAAACCATGCAAAAATAACATTAACATTTTAATTTATAACAGCATATAATTACTTCTGCACTTAGGCCTGAAATTTAGGTAAAATAAATTTTTTTGGCAATGAAAAATGTTTTGGTCTTAATTTAATATTTTCCCAATCAATGGTAATGATTAAACCCACGAGAAAAAATTCCACAATTCCAACGTGCTTTGATCGCAACAAAATTACTGTTAGTCGCAGTTTAAGTCAGTCACTCAGTCTGTCATCAGCAGCTATGCATTATCAGCTAGTGTAATCGTACTATCTGAACAGATAACTAATGCCTAAAGCCTTTCAAATAAGCTCTTGAATGCCTATCGAGCATTTTAACATTTCTCGATAATTTACCCTCGCACGTAACTGCCATTGCCTTGCTTATTCTAAATATAGCAGAGAAAGTTCGTACGATTACGTGCTACAAAATTTACGTGACATTCCTTTTTACATATTCTCAATACCTGAAAGTTTTTCATTTGCTCTTGAGGTTGAAAGAACATTAATATCACAAAAAACGCCTCCCGATGAGTGACGAGTAGATTCAGTAGGAGAATATTCACTACGCTACACCCAGCTACGGCTATCGTAATTGGGTCCCTTCTCCGATGTTACATCACTCTGCTCCCGGTCGTAATTGACAGGAACGTAGTAATTACCCCGGAAATAATTAGTCACCTATGCGCTTATCATCGGCCCAGCAGGCAGTGATGCGCAATCAATCAACAGAATGTCGGGCACACCCTGAACTCTGAGCTATAAGGGAGAACTCGAGAGAAGGATAGGAGTCTTCAAAATGGCTGCAATTAGGCGCCGTAACTGCAATGTAGAGTGGTTTTAAGCAATCACCAAGTCAAATCGATGAGAATAAAGGAAAAGGCACTTCTCACAAAGGATGCTCTTCTTCTTCTAAGCATTCACAATGCAGTTGGCATAAGCTTTAATCTGTAATTAAGGAACCCTTTGCGCACGACACTGGATATTGTTATCTTTGTATAGTTATCTTTCTTATTTATGCTAGTTCTTTAAGAGCTGCAAAAATTACTATCAAAATATTTAAATCATACCCCCAAAAAAACACTTCATACGATTTATAATTCCAACACCTTTTTTTATCTCAAAATCTAATGTGATACATATTTTATTTTAAAGAAACTTCGAAAATTATATTCTGGTTTATTTTTAAGAAGGAAAAAGTCCGATTTAAGAAATTTGTTTTCGGAAAAAGTTTTAATTCCTTTAAATATCAATATCTATCAGTAAGGAACGTACTATTTCAAGACAGTGGAATATCTGTATTGGAAAACCATGATATTTGTTTTATTCATTATACCGTAATTTACAACAACATTCTGATTTGTCTGAAACGGATTTAAGAAGAAAAGGAAAAAAAAAACAACTTTTATGATAATGTTCCCATTATTTTAATGAAATTTCCTTTGCCATGAAAGTCATTTTCCTGAGAAAAGAAAATGATGCTCATTCTTCCAGTATCTGACACCAAGGCAGCAAACAAGGAATCTCAAATCGTGCACCAACTGCCCGTGCACAGCAAACGGCAAGAGGAACTTTCAGGGGAGGGAGGCGGGGAGCAATGAAGAAAAACTACTCGTACGTTTTTCCGTTCATGAAAATTTATGGTGCAGAAAATACAGCTCGGATCGAACGTACTCAAGAAAATTACGCCACTGCTAAGGACTGCCGGTGCTGTTCTGCACGCACCTAACGACTGGCTACTCAGAGTGTCACGTAGAGCGGCTTAAATAAACCACCCACGCATGTGTGAACTCTCCTTATTCAAAGCCATCGAAGACGGTGAGAGAGAAGAGGAAAGAAATGTATGATGTCATCGTTATTATAGGAAGATTGTAATTTATATGAAGTCAATCCAATATCAATATATTTCTTTTGGTGTGCTAGCGTTACAGTAAATCAGGTATCTCCTACATAAGTTCAGGATAAATTTTAAAATTTCCATGCTTTTTTTTATGCTTTTTTACATTCTAAGCAAAAAATATGCAAATGCCAATGTTTAAACTCCACGTTTAAAAAAAAATAAGAAAAAAAGCTTGCATTGAGAAACCTTTACAATGCATATCGTTGTTCAAGCACTAAATTCAACAGCCCATCTCAATATATCAAATGTCTTGTTCTACGCCACTCTTAAAACAAGCATTAAAATTCAGAAAACAGCATTATAATTTAAACAAAAATGATCATCTGATATTTAGGAATTTTTTTCATTTTTTAAAACTGCCCTATAAACGAAAACTTAAATGCAAAAGGCGAAATAATTCAACTGTGTATTGAATAATGAACGAATGGTCAGGCAATGGTCAGCAAGGGCAGGAAAAATAAATTTAATCTACTTTAGTTGTTTGCTAGATGATGCACTTAAATGTTATTAGCACTAAAACTAACAATCAGAAGATTTATTAATTTGAACATGGAGCATGAAACTAAAATCAGCAAACTTTCAAAGAACATAATGAGGCATCAATGGAGTGTTTGTGTGCAGTAAAAATGGAATAGCCAACAGAAGCTGTTCACAATTACTTACATGAAAGTTTCAAATCTAAAGATGACTGCGTGTTAACGTAATAAAGGGAATTGAAAGTGAATTTTTGAAAATATACATAGCTCTAAAAGTGTACGATTCAAGTCGAATATTTCATACAGGTAAGTAATTGAAAGCTACAAAAGTATGATCAATTATTCTTGACATTTATCAGGAAGAGCTCCAAGAATTCTTCATCAGAAATAAACTGCTGAATGTAAAGAAAACATTAATATCGATGAATTCGTAGCCTAATTTGCTTATCTTATTTAACATTATGCAGATATAGCTATAGATTTCCCACTTGCAAACGCAAAGCTGCTTTAACTGAACAATATAATAAAATTATAAACGAAATTATATACGGAAAATTAATGCATATCGTGGAAAAGAAACCTTACTATTTAGGTGAAACTTGGGAAAATTCACATCACGCAATTTCTAAAGTGTAGTAGCCGATGTAATAAGTGAGCAAATTTTTGAAAATATACTAGTTGACTTACAAAGGCAGAAGTTTCCATTGCAGCGATTTACAGACAATCACGGACTGAAATAACATTTTCATTTTAAAGTTAAATTCACTCAAATGTTCCGATTGATAATATATTTATTTTTCATATTTTTTCACAAGCATTTAAAACCGAAGACCCTGATATTTATTTAGCACTGGAGTTAGGAAGTCGTACATTTCAGATACTGTGTTTTATGTCCACACGATTTTCATGGGCTTACAAATGAGGCCTCAAAATGTAACCAATAGCAGGTACTTCTGTGCGCACTGATACTAGGAAACGATTCCTTGTGTCGTACGGATTATTTTTGTAAGGTCTTATCTTAGGTGGAACGCGGTATAAAGATATATATAAATCAATTATCATAGAATTTTCTAACAAGCAATCGGTCAATTATTTTTTTATGTAACATCGAAGTTACTGAAAATATTACGTCCACAAATGCTGCGTGATTTTTTTTACGTGCATAACTTTTTATGGATCTGTTATACTTTTAAGATATCACTGTGATTCTTAAGTCCAGAGCGTAGTAAAATGTCACAGCATTTAAATCGGCTTCCATTAGGAGAATAGGTTACATTTTCTGTTTCACATTTCTCCGTTATCACCAAACTATTGTTCTATGAAGAGTCAAGTGTTCTTTTGTATATGAAAGTTCCTTAAAAAGCAGCTAATTCTTTTCACTCTGCATATATATGTTCTTTATTTGTATTTATCTCATTAAGAATTGATGTATAGCACTCAGCCATAATCCGTTTCCTCTGTGAACTGAAAACTCAGAGCACAACTGCGTAACTTTGGCCAAACCTAATGGATAACACTGAAATATAGAAGAAAAATTGTCCTTAGTCGAGTGGGATTTGAACTCACGACCTTCAGATAGTATGTCAGTGCTCTGACCACTGAGCTACCGCCGCCGAACACTCATCCTCTTAGTGGCTTTAAACAGTGCCCACTCTTTAAGCATTGTACCATAGAGTTTAATCATTGTAAATGTTATCTGACTGTAACTGAAGAATTTCTCTGGTCTAGAAGTTACTCTCCAGAGAAATGGACACGACTAGCCAACATCAAACGTCAAGAGGAATGGTATTTATTTTTTTAGCCAATACGCCTTTAATCAAGCTTAAGGATCTTGTTGAAAAAACCGGCATTAACAGGTATGCACCTGTTGGTGATCTCTGTATTTATTCAATTTATCCACGTTTTGGCCATTCCTAATTAATAACTGCAAATACTTTAGAAAAACTTAATTACTAATAACTAATACTTTCACCAATCCTAATTAACAACTACAATACTAATCTTCAGTCAATTATAATTAATAATTATAGAACACCTAGCCTATTAATGAAATCAGTTTCAATTTTAATGCTTTGTTGGTGCTTTCAAGTATTCTATTGAACTATTAATTTCAGTCTCTATGTACTCAATATGCTCCAAAAATTCAAGAATTATTTCCTTTAAAAATTAATTTATGGCAAGATTACTGTTTTTTTTTTCAACTATAAGAATTTTAAATATTATATATTTATACATAAAGAAAATCGTTCAATAGCAAAAGTGCTAATTTCTTGTTGAAATACCCAATTTCAGTTTAATTCGAACAGCAAATTTTCTTTGTTTCACTTCTGATTATTTAGGATTTGTCAATATTATAATAGACTTTCCCTACTTTTACGCAGCCCTAGTGATTTGGATTTTTCATGATGCTGGGTCTGAATGTTGCAGTTTCTCCAATTTGACCATTCGGCCTGTTATTTATGTCCAATGGAAACTGAAAGAAAATTTATTTCCATTTTTCTGAAGTTTGAAAAACGTATTTTTGTATACAGTACAAAGTCCCAAAATCCAGCATCTTCGGAACTTTGAGGTTGGTGGGCAAAACATATCTACACACATATCTGTAAATAACATATTATTTATTTATAAGAAAAGGTTACAACTTTATTACTTAAACCATCGTAAAAATAATACGAAAATGCATATTGTAGTAGTGTTATTTACTTGCAAAAATATGTATATACAAATCACAGAGGCGTCTCAGATAGCCTGTAAAACGTCCGTGATACTGCCCATTCAAGACGTCTAGGAGATATCTGATATGAGAGTTCTAAGATCTGCATTTGCCTGCAACTACGATATTATGTACTTAGTTTTGGCGTTTTTTAACTGTGAAGCCAAATTTCCATGTTTATTTACTTGCTTTTCTAAGAAGGTTTGACTTCTATAGGTGTATTTAGTTTTGTATTCTAAGTGAGGAATCAAAATTCCATGGGTATTTTATGTGTTGCCTGTATGGATCTTTTAGTGGAAGAGAAAGTAACTACTATGCATATCAATTTAGGAAGAAAACTGTAACAACGAAACATATACAAAAAGATCAACCGAATAACGTTTCTGGAGAATTAAATTAACTTATTATTATTTGGTGACTCTACTACCTTTTTCTTAGGAAAATTCACTTTTGAAAACGTTTATTGCTTCAAAAACGTTTATTGGGACTCATAAAATCTCTGTGTCTTTCGGCGTGTCCTATGTAAAAGAGCAAAATGACATTTTAAGAATTTTTGGCAGATGTACCTATTATTTATTTGTTTCACTTCTGGTTACATATGTTGTGTACATAAGTTTTTGGACTAAATTCTATTTGAGGAGTGAACATATCGTAGAATTATGGTTGTAAACTTTCTTCGAAAAAGAAGTTAAAGCAAATAGTCATTGTTAATTGATCATTGAAAACAATAAATTGGAAAAATAAATAAAAAAAACACGCATTTATTTGAGAGAATGACAGTAATTGATTTTTTTAACGTGTGCCGTCCCGTGACCGAGTGGTTAGCGCGCTTGGCTACTGATCTAAGGGACCTGAGTTCGAGCCCCAGAAAAGGCATGGATGTTCCTTTCGTTTTCTGTTGAGGTCCCACCATCCTCACAGACTTCCCACTATGGCATATAAACTGACAGACTCCTGCGAAACCTCTGTGGCAAGCAGCTGCTTGAGGGGATTTTTTTTTTAAATATTGTAAAAATGGCAGATCTTAGTCATTTGGATTTGGCACTTGTATGTAATGCATAACTAATCAGAAATCACAAACTTCTAATTGAAATTCGCATTTTTGTAAACACTGGATAAAATTCATTATTCACTTCTGTTTTTGATACGTCCACTCTAGATAAAATTCTGCAAACGTCCCAGGATAATTGACTGAACTTTTTAAGTCTACTCTTCTTTTATGGAGTGTGGTGCTTTACAAAAATTTACCTTGGTTGAAAGTAAAGAAAATAACATGGCATTGCAAATAGTAATATTAGCCGTGTTACATGACACATTAAAGTAATATGAACTCGAGACACTTACAATAATTTGGTTTTAAACTCATAACCACATTGCGACCATTTATATCTTTGTGGTCAGGTACATGAGATCGACAATTCAAAAAGTCGAAACATACACATAAATAACATTCTATAATGGCAGCAAGAGTGTATATGTTACAAAAATATATTTGTTAGCAATGTCAAAGGTTGTCTTATAGAGAAATAGAAAGCTTCAAATACATTAAATAACAACACAGCTGAAGAGGTGGATATTCTTAGCACTTATTAATACAAAACATGAAAACAGACTTCGCAAAATATTAACTCTCAAATGTTCCAACAGACAGATACAAACGTTTCTAAACTGGGAATAAATTTACACCCACCAGAAATTAAGACACGATACTTCACTCACTCTTGACACCCTGTCAATGACCCTAGCGACCTTTCTTTATGCCATTCGAAGGCGCACTTTACGTCGCATCGATCTTAGCTGCATTTCCATAAAAGTCCACTTAGGAGGCAGCCGACAGATGGCTGAGCTGCAATCAGCTGTATGTCTTACACAACAAGCGACATCCTCATCCGCAAACTTTGGTCTCCTACATTACCGGAGTAATGCACTTTGTATTCCCATTCTGAGCTTCAGTTTGAACTAGAGATGTGTTTGTCGCAAAGATAATTTATGATTTAGATCGCAACCTATACCGCCCCATATTTCAAGCAAATTCGTATCTCAAATTCCTTATGCATACATCCACCAATCTCCCGTTTCTCAATTTCTCGGCGTGACGGACAATAGCATTTTGAACCATTGAACATCAGAGCAAAATGGAAGACAGATTAAATCCATACAACCTTCCTATTATTATAAAGGAAAATCTACCGTATATTTGAAAGCTGAGTTTGGCTGAATTTGATAAGTTGTAGAATGTATGAAATGTTCATGATGTACTTATACAGCAGTACTCCGTGTAAAAAAATATTAAGATAACAGTGGCATTTATGACTCACTCTAAAGAAAAAATCAAACAAAAAATAAATTGCCGCTCTCCGTCAGTCGTTAAATATGTTCCTTCAAAAGTGGATATTTTTCGCTCTTTAGGGTAAGTTTTTAATTTATTGTCTTCTGCATAGCGCATATTTCCATTTAAATTATTTCTTATTTGTTTGTGAGAATATTTCATGCAATATATTTGTCAACACGCCTCTCATAATGTGCAGTAAAGGACAAAAAAAAATCAGAACAGGAATTCTGGGCAATGTCAAAGTTGAAGACGAAAATAGTTATCGCGACCTAAAACTTACCTGAAAAATCGCTGCTGCATAGAGTAATCTTTCTTACAATTAGTTTTTTGCTTCCAGATGCTCTGAGCAGTGGCAATCGTTAGCAGCACATTTATTGACATATAACAGTATTTATATAACGATTTAGAACAGCGTAAAATTTCAAAATTGGGTAAGCAATGCTGAGGTCAATAGATGATTAAATTTAAACAAGGAGTGAGTTATTCAAACTCCGGGAAGAAAGAAATGTTGCAGAAAACAGGTTCATAGCAGTTAAAGTCGCAGCATCTCAAGATGGCCAATAATGGGTTTAGCTATCACACTTCATAGAAAAGAAATTTAGACTCCTAAATTCAAAGTAATTGGCTGCAAAAAGTTTTATTTCTTTGACAAAAAATCAGCCATCATATACATTTTTCCAAATCTTCTACAAAAACGAAAATCACATTTAACTTGGTAAAACCATCATCGTTGATATGATGACAAAATCTTGATCTTCTTTTCCTTCATTTACTGATTAGTCGAGATTGAATTTTCACAATATATTTCGAGATCATTCACTTACTTACTTGACTTTAATTTTGAACACGATAACATCCCTCAGACATCCAAGTAAATAAAATTTGCATTCAATTGGTCTTAGATTAAGGACCGAAATTACCTAGAGATACAGTAACTAAACCCTTCACTAAATTTTGGCCTATTCGCTGTTGAACAATGAGCTGCAATTTATTCTACGACGATAATACCTCCAAACCAAAATAGGGTTCGTGTGAATATATAATACTGTTAAAGTCAACATTCACACGTGGGCTGACCTCGAAATCTGAATTCTATTGAGCATTGTCGGACACTAAAGTGACACGATAAAGACAGCCATACGGTTACCACCAATTACGCAAAAGCTAAGAACTAAAAAACAAATCTTTTTGCACATGGATGTACTGCTGTTTTTTGCTATGATAGGAATTCTTGTTCAGAACACAGAAATCTTGTGAGGCAAGAATGAGAGTCACTATAGATCGTGTCAGACAGACCAGATTCAAATTTTCAGGGCTCATACTTACATTTGGTTGTTGATATTTAATTAAATTTTCTTTGTAATAAATCGTTACAACATAATTCCTAGGAAAATGACTGCACGTGTTCTCTGGAAGCACTAAATACTAATATTTTGTTCCACACTGTTTCCTTGCAGTTTCAAATCCGTTTCAGTTCCCACTATCTTTTTTCATTCGTTTCATTCTCTTTCATTCATTTCTCCTTCCGACATCATCTCTGTGCATCTCTCCATAGAGATGTTACTCGTTACTAGATGCTCCAGAGCGTATAAATTTCTCTTCATTTGTTAATGAACAGTCATTGATAAAACACACTTTTTTTCCTTCCTTATCACAATTATTTCTGTTTTTACCGACTTTCACATCGAGTTTTTTCCCCGTCAGTTTCTATGGTTTCAGAGTTTCTTTGTAGCATTACTCTTCGAAAGGACGAAAAAATGTGCTTTACTTAGTGCTTTCTTGGTTTATTACCATGGTAACGGACAGCTCTCAGGTGATTTACCGGTTTATTTGGAAGCGTGTTGGGAAAAGGGTTCCATTACGTTTTTTCTCCTACATACACATAACTAAAAACCAGGATTAGTTCGTTAAGATAACTTATTTCCCTTTTTCTCCCCATCAGCTTTTTTCCCCTCTGTTCACACCCTCCTACTTCCCATGTACAATTATTTGCTTTTCATTTAATCCAAAGTGCATTGTTTCACTTCATTTGAAATTTAGATGGGTCAAACAACCTTTAATTTGGTGAGTCAAGACCTTTTTTTTATGCGTAGGATGGGATTACGCTATTTATTAGATTTTAGACCCTTTCTTGCTCCTGTTTAGTTACAAAATGAAGCTTCACTGTATCCGAATATCTCAAGTGGCTATAAAAAGGAAGCAGGCAAAGAAGCATATGTTGTAATACCTCTTGGGATCACTTACTCTCTAACGCTAATGGATGCTGCATTCTGTCCATGCAAGAAAAAGAGTGTTGCATTTCAGGCACTGATCGCATCTTTTACAACGGGATCCGAAACTTTCGGAATGTATTTTTTTCTCTACATGTAAAGAGATAATATAATGACTGATGTATTGTAGAGTACTTCATTTCTTTAGCTTTTGATTCTTTGTCTTATACAAAATCCTTTTTAAACAGAACTAATTTTTTTGTTGTTGCTATTTTTTTTAAAACAAATTGATACTTAATTAGAAAAGGCAATTATTTTATATGTTTTCTTTCATACGCTTATATATTTTACAAAACAGTGGTTAAATGCTTTTCGACTAATTCTACTTTCCACTCATAATATGTCCTTCAAAATGCGAGATTTCAATGGATTTCACATCACAGAACTGAAATTCAGTTCAAATAGCTAGGAAATATAGTTGAGAAAAGAGAGCATTATTTGCTCTCCTTTCGATCTCTCTATATGTTTTACTTTCAAAATTCACTTTGTTTTATGTTGAAATTTCACTTTTGAATACTTTGCACTGATTAAGTCTTAGTTACAGCGTAAAAATGTTGATGAAAAATGCAAATAAGAGAATAAATCAGATATAACCAAATATCGGCTTAAAAATCCTCATGCTTTTAGAATTTCAGTGAATACACAAAATTCTTTCAACTACTACAAATTTGAATATCCCTCCTCTATATACTTTTTTCTCAAGCTGATGCTCATTGGACGTTGTAAATCAGATACGAAAAAACCTGTTTCGCTCTTTGTACGTGAGAGCCATCACGAAGGAAAAGATGCAAAAATTCTGTGATACCTTTACAGACTGATGGCACTAATTTTGCACTTTTCCTTCTTTGTGATATTCTTCGTCAAGTCTTTTGGCAGAATATGCAATGCTAGAATATAGTTAGCGTTTGCATCCCTAAAGCATCGTTCTCTATGCAAACGTTGACGACATTATGAATGCATAATTTAATTTTAGAAAGATTAGGAGAATTATACGAAAATCAAGAATTCCAAGGGGAATAGCATGAACACTGAAAATCCTAATTGCAATAGGATTCTAAAACTGCTGATGCTTTTATAAACTTACAGCTTTCTTTATCGATAAGCTTAAAGTAGAAACTTCACATTTTAAAGTTGAAGATCACAGATTATTTAAATTTAGCAGCTTTAAAATTTCTTCTAACGGTGACCGACAGTGGGTACCTTACAACTAAAATGGTTCTGGTGTTTCGATTGCAAAGACAGAAATATCTTAATTAGTTCAAAATAAATATCTACTAGACAAATGCACTACCCTTATCTCCCAACAGCATGTATCGGGGTACTCCCAACATTATGTGAATCGAAATTTACCTAATTGATGAATCACTAATGAGTGAATGAGTTTCTAATATTTACTTCAGAGAATGAAAAATATATCTGAAATAGTTAAACCAAGTTGCCGTCACGTGTGCAAAATCCAGGTCTGCAACAAAGGTCACCATTAAATATAATTTGATATTGAACTATATTAACAATAGGAATTCTGAATGCACTTAGAAAGGAACTATTAATACTTTGACTTATATCTAGAACAAAATACAGTAATCCTTCCCGATTCACTGCTTTTCCAAATAGTGGGAACTTTTTCTTTTTGTAGTATTTATTCTCATTCGCGGTCCATCCTATTGGTGGTTACTTACGGCTAACAAAAGCTAACTTATACTATAAGTTCGTATTCTGAGTTAAAAATAAAACAACTGATATTTTGTGTTCTGTATTCTACTTTTTCACATATTCGCATATCCTCATTAAGAATATCACTGATGTTTGGAGTTGAGATTCAGAGCTAATTTCTTAACCTTTCCAAGCAATTTATGAATGTTTCATGAGTAAGCTGGAATGTTCAGTCGTATAAGAAATCTAGACAGACCTAGAGAAGAAAAGCGAAATAGTTGTCCATTAGTAGATTTTTCTCAAATTAGAACAATCAATGTCAAGAGCCAGCACATCTCAAACGTCTGTTGGTTCTCTGTCCACCTTAGCTGATAATCGATTTTCAGATTTCAAATTTCTCCACTAGCAACATCATTTTCATCTTTATGATCAACTTTGTCATCATCAGTATTATTAAGTTACTACAGAATTTTGCTCTGCTTTATATTATTATGTCGACGTATCGAAAGGTAAGTTGCACTCAGCGCTACCTGTCGTCATAGTAAAGAAATAACAATTGTGCTTGGGAAGGATATATGATGTAGTAGAACAGTCCGAACAGGACAGTTACAACACACGAACGTGCAGAGGGCGTTTTTGTTCGTGAATTATGGTGCGTCAACTCGATTGTTACTCCAAATTAAAAGCCCGCTGAACAGTTTGCTTTTTGTGGGCGAAAAACTTCGCTTGTACGGAAAACCATGCAGAAATATCCGTCAAATAGAGGGATAATGCGAATCTCGTCAGGTTGTCGTTAAGTGGTGCAAACAGTTTGAAAAAGGCCGTAGAAATTTGACAAACGAATATCGCAGATCGACGACCATCACTCCGATCACGTTTAGCGCATTAATGAAATGATTCGGATTAATCGCCGGATTAAAATCAAGGAAATAGGAGTGTTTTAGACATTTACTATGGCAGTGTGCATTCCATCATCCATGATCTGTTTGGTGGACATTTCAGCAGATTTCTACCTCAGGGAATGGAAAAATTAATAACACGTTCGGGTAACCTAGGCGACTATGTGGAGAAATAGATTTAGGTCTTCACCGTAATATATTTGCCGCTCTCCTATATTATGTTACTTGTTAAATATATATAATTCCTGGATTCAGTCTGTATTTTATTATGGGCTATTGTTCTATGGGGGAACTTATAAAACAATTCTCAAACCAATAATTGTATTCAAAACAGAATAATAAAAAACTAACAAATAATATTAACAGGTCTTTTGATGTATATTGCAGGTATATACATACGGATGTCTTGTCTTTAAGACATCTTTATGTATATAAACTAATGACACATGTATATAAAAACAGCAATTATCTTCAAGAAAAAATATTTGAACATCATTTGCGTACTGAGTGGAAACAATATATTGTTCCATTGGTTAAAAAAGAGATTGTACATAAGCATTCAATGTATTTAGCTCCCAAAATGTTCAATAGCTTACCTTATGAATTAAGAAATTTCTCTGGAAATATATTTTTGATTAAAAAAGTTAAAAGTTTTTCTTATGGGGTTTGCTGATATTGAATTTATGCATAATATACTTAAGTAAATCAGGTTGTCTACCTCCTGAAGTTGCGAAAAACATTTTTCATTTGCATTATTAGATATTTGAACATCGGATAGTTTGAAATTTTAAAGTATGTATGTATACACGTTCATATGTTTAAATTTCTATGTATTCTATGTTATCTTTATACAATGTAATATGTAATATAACAACCCGGAAAAGTTTTGCTTGTGGGTTGTTTATAGTAAAAGATATGTATATTTATTTGCAAAATAAAGTTGAAAGTTGAAGTTGTTATGTATTCAAAGGTGCAGCTTACGTTTGATACGTCCTTGTAGTTAGAGCGTTTAGTAAAATTATAATATGCTTATTATTGCAATAAAACAAATATTTGTTCTTTTTTGCAATATATTTACGTATTCTTAGGAACAGTAAATTTTCCGTTGCCTTTCAAAATGAGTAAAAAAAATGAAATCTTTTTCATTCTTCTTTTATTTTTCGTATTCTCGGAGTTTCTCAAGACGAGCCACCCGTGAATAGCGGGGACTACAGCATTTATTTTATCGAAAAAGTCAAATTTATTGCTGTACACAATTCGGCAATTGTACAACATGAGTTAGATTGGTATTTTAAAAGTCAGACATCTTGATATCCCTATGGGTAATATGCATGCATGCATGCATGCTTTATTTACAAAATTACTTCAAAATATATAATGGTCGTTTAACAAAGCGAAACTTTGCATCAAACGCCGCGTAAGGAAAAGAATGCATAGTTGTTTTCGTCATATTACTTCTGCCAAAATATCATTAATCCCACATATTTGAGTATAACTGAAAAGCTGCTTACCTGCATCCCAGAATAATTTTATTTCCTTTCTTAAACGCAAGACATTTTGTTCATATTGACTTTGCCATTCTTTTCTTCCTAACGGATATTTATTTTTCTTGGATCTCCTGCAACAGAAGGAAAAACGCATTCAGCGACCCGTGCGGGAAAAGCGAAAGTATTGGTAGAAAGAAATAAAAAACTGTAGAACGAAAAAAACAGATCTTGCTCGAGGAAGAGGTACGTGCTGAAGTGACCAGACGCAGGATTTCACGGTGAGTGTACTTTCTCTAAAACTGCCCACTCGCGCGGAAGGAGAAAGAGAGAGGAAATCCGTGTTCTCGTTAGTGCTTCCTCAGAGATATATTGACGGTAGCTTCGACTGTCTCGCACACACAGACGCACTCTTGTAATGGATAACAACCCGCATACGGAAATTACACCAAGAAAGATCTTCACGATAGAGAATTATATCACAAGCATCATGTTTATTCCGATAAATTCCTTTACCCTTTTCCGACTCGCTATTTCATTCACTCCTTTCTCATTTTTTTCCCTATGCCTGTGCTCCGTTGTAACTTACTATTTTCTTGCTTCGAGTTTCCACAAAACGAATCATCATTTGTGCTTCGTTAGCAAGGATGATTTTATTACGATATCCGCTAGAAGAGGTGCTAATGTAAGCACGGTCCAATGCGTATTTACCAGGGTCACTAACAGATAATTTCAAACTTTCTACATACACCTGGCACTGAATTAGAAACCTTTATTCAATGCCGAGTTGAACCTCCTTTAGCCCGAATTACAGCACGTATGCGGTTTGGCATAGATTCAACAACGTGTTGGAGTGTCTTTACATCTATAACATACCAGACAGTCCTTAAGTGGCTCAGATTTGACGGAAGAGGACTTTGCTCCCGGATCTGTTTTTCTAATGTCCCATACATTCTCAATTGGGTTCAGATCCGGGCTTTGTGGTGGCCAGGGAAGATGGTGGAAGTCGCTGTCATGCTTGCTGAACCACTGCTGAACACATCTTGTGCGATGGACAGTAGCATTGTCGTCCATGAAAGAGCCGTCACCTACTGGATAAAAAGTCAACATTGCAGAATGGACTTGATCGGCACAATGTTCAGATAATCCTTGGAGGACACCCGACCTTCCAGCAATATCAGGGGACCCGTTCTGTACCAAAAGAATGTGCCCCATGCCATGACACCGCCTGTAGAATCTTGAGTTGTGTTTAAAATGCAAGCTGGGTCCATTGCTCCATAGAGCTCCCACCAAACTCTATGCCTACCGTGGGTAAAGAACAAGGTGTACCGCGACTCGTCGGACCACATGACTTTTTTTAGTCTGACAGCACTGTAGACGAACTTTCCGGTTCTTCGCAGAAATCAGTGGTTTCCATAGGCATGCGACTACTAATACCGATTTTCTTCAATTCCCTGAGCGCAGTTCGCTTAGATATGGGTCGGGAATAGCTTTCATTAAAAGCTTCGGTCAATTGTGCATACAGGAAGTACTGTTTCTCTGTACAAACCTTCTCAGACGATGGCGGCCTTGTTCCTGACAGATTGTCGTCGCGCCAAAATTACGCCTCTTCGACAAGCAATGCGGGTTGTTTTTCCACTGATTAAAGACCCGAGATATCTCACCTTTTAAGAAACCAGTCAGCTCTGCTCATTTTAAAATCGTCGTTCCAGCCAGACGGGCACCCAAATAAGCCCTTTATCGAACCCCGAAAGATCCTTTGTGCTTCCCATTGTGATCAACACTACTGACGATTACTGACCAGCAGCAGTCTTAAATAGCTGCCTAGACCACGTAGACTTAAATAGTTGCCGTGACCACTTATGTTGCATATATGCTACGCAAGTGACTTTTACGCACATCTGAATAAAGTTTCTAATTCAATGGCCGGTGTGTGTACAATAACATAGGCAGCTCTTCAAAAAGAAAGATGCATTTTGATCGTTAGACATATATAGTATATGTGTTACCGCTCAAGTGCAGAAATCAGTTATTCTACAGATTATCTAGTTATTGTGCTGATTAACTAGGATGATCCGTTAACGTGCGGAAAATTGTTTCACTTCTCAAATTACCTAGGTAATCTGCAAATTACCTGGATAATCTGAACATCACCTACTAGGCACTCGTTAAAGTGAAAATAAGATCTTTGCTGGAACAACAGGAACGTTTCTGTACGCTTAAATTAACATAATGTTATTTATTTAGTGTCCGAGAGTAGAGTTCAAACCAGGGTCATCCCTCTGTCAACATCAATCAGTCGTCCGAATTATAAAAAAACGCCCACAAAATGAACAGGCCAAGTGAGAACGAATCATTTTAGTGATTCGTTATCAAGAATGAATCACTTTACCGATTCGTTCTCACTTGGCCTCCGCTCATCCGGGGCGTTTCTTATAATGCGGACGAGTGAATCACGTGACACGAAGATTCATATTCAAGAGATTCACCATTATGAGAGAAACAAACTTTTGAACTTTAACGATACGGAAGCCGTTAATGTGCACATTACCTAGGTAAAATACGGAAAACTCTTGATTCCGCACGTTAACGGAGCAAATCAGTTAATCTGCAGATTAGCTAGGTAATGTGCACATTAACGGCTTTCGAGCTTTAGCGGTAACAAATGCATCACATTTATTTTGATTTAACAAATTTGTATTTTCACTAATATAGCCGTATACCTGACAATCACTATCTACTGAAAATAAAATATCAGGTCTTCGAAATGTTTATCCAGTTTCACTTTTATTCCTTTGACATCGTAATTTTAGGAGATCCAATAGATTGAATGTGCATTCAAATGAATCATTTGGAAGGTTCTGATATTAGCTATCAATTGCTATACTTTGCCTTACATAAAGTAGAATTTGTAATAATTTTACATCTGTAAAACCATATCAGCTACATTCACAGATACACACACACAGATTCACACACACACACAGACCCACATACGTATATAAAAACACATATAGACAGGCACAAATATACACACACATACACGCATGGACACCAAACGCAGTTGTCCATCAACAAAATTCTTAATTCTATTAAGCACAATTATGCAAGGAACTTTATCTGGAGCAGAAAGTAGGCTGATACCTCTGTAGTTATCACAAATACACACAGCACAGAACTAGCTCATTTGCTGTTGTCATATTCTTAAGTAACCCACATGGTGAAATCGATGTGTATTTATACATGTTGCGGTTTTGAAACAGATGTTAGTTTTTCTCAAACCATTAAGTTTAGTTACCTTTAAGAGACTCTCTATTGTCATTGCAACTACGAATACCAAAAGGATCACTTTAGAATTGAAATCGCCTAGAAAAAGAGTTATATATCCTCTCTTCACAGAATTCAAAATATCCTGAAATTGTCCGAAAAAATTATCTTTCTCGTCCTCATCCGAGTCCTAGGTGGGGGTATAACAACAAATAATATTGAAGTCTTTAATCCTAGTTTTAAATTTAGCTATAAGAAACTTTTCGTTAATGCAGTTATATTTAAGAAAAGATCACTGGCATGTCTGCTGAGAAGCATACCGTACGCCTTGAAGATGCTTTCCATCCTTCTTTCCTGAAAAGAGAAATTTAAGATAATTTTTAAGTATTTGACTTTTACCAGTTCATCTGGTCTCTTGTAAGCTCAAATATTTAATCTATAACGCTGGAATTCTTATGTGACGACATCAAGAAAATAATCTCTGCGCAGAGTCCTCACATTCCAAATACCTGCAAAGAGAAAATGGTTAGTGGGGTCTTTAAATATACTACGTTTATTGAGAGGGACTGTTTACCCTGGGGATTAGGATAAGTAATACCCTGATGAGTTGAATAAATTATCCCCTAATTCTGTGTCTTTCTGTAATATTGCCGGATAAAGGTAGGGTTAATAGACTAGGGGAATGTATCCTAAATCTCTAATCGAATGTATGAGGCAAAGATCTGTTCTCCAAACCACTCAAGCCACCTAGGCCTGTAGACTTCTTCCAGTGTAGGTTTGACGACGTCCAGAGAAGAAAGGGTTCAGGCACCTGCGATGATCTCTTTCAGGATTATTCACCAGCTGATATAAGGTGTGCTGTGTATCGATTCATTCTGGTCTGTCAATTCACAAACAAACAGAAAAAACACATCGGGAAGATATTCCCTCGACAGAAACCCACCAGTGCAGCAAGTTCAAGATCCATAATCATGTTCAGTGCTATAATTCCATTCAGGTTTGTATATATGGTCAGGTCACGGCCCTTTATGGTTGACCACTCCTCAGCAAGGTAGAGAAAAATTGAAAGTAGCCATAGCAGTCTAGATCAATTCACTGATGTGGCAGCCCCCTCCCCTTCCGTTTCCTTCCACCAGAGAGTATTATCGGGGTTGGACTTTAGATGCTAGGTGTGGTCAATTCTGTGCCTCATCAAAGGGGATTAGTGCATATCTCTTCCAGTTACACCAAGCTACCAGTTCGCGCTTGTTTGGGCCTCGCAAAGATATTTTTATACCATCTGGGGAGAGTACAATAAGAAAATTGGTTTCTGAAGCTCAAGTCCAGCGATAAAACGCTGCAAGATGAACTCACAAAAAGGAAGAGCGCTTTTCATTAATTATGATGATTTGCAAGCTTTCATCGAGCAAAAGTAATATAGTTCAAGCGTCCATCGAGTATAAAACAAATCTCAAGATCTTACTTACACGTCATTGGAAAAGTGCAGAAGCTAATAAAGTGGGTACGTAATGAAATGTCTACTGACAATAAACAGCAATGGTTAACGCTCTGTTCAACGCTCTTTTCTGAACATAACTACTAGCCATTTTTGGATCAAATTTTAACTTGCGATGAGAAATCGTTAAGTACTGCAATAATAAACGCTCGTACCAATGGTTGTCGCCTACCGATCTGATGAACCACACTTAGAAGCTAAATATTCATCCCCTCCCGGAAATTCTTTATGTCTGATGGACAACTGCCGGAATCATTAATTTTAAGATGTTCAGAAGTAGCAAAACTCTTACAACAGTAGTTTATTCAAAGCAAATTCAGAGGGTTACAAAGAAATACTGGAAAATTTGGTATCGCTGGTGAATAAAATAAACATTCTTTTGTTACAGAATAACGCATGGCCACATATGACGAAATTTACCCGAGCAAAAAAACAGCATTTTCAACTGGGAAATCTCTCCTCATATACCCTATTCCCCAGATATTTCCATCTTTTTTGCGCACAATAATCATACACATAAGAGGCGGTTAAATATGTATTCGAGAGGACATGCAAGAGGAATTAGCCACGGTTTTCGCCTCTAAAATTAAGAATTTCTATTGACGACGTATACTATATAAGCCTTGTTTCTCGTTAGAAGAAAGTGATGGAGTGAAATGGAGATTATTATGATGAATAAAATTTATTTAAACTTATTTGATAACGATTTTAAGTTGCGCTCCACAAACAAAAACACTTTTCTGGGAATTATATAATAATAATTTATTTCATGCAGGGGGTTAGAGTAAAGCCAAGGTACAGGTAATTTTGGATATTAATATAAACGTCCAAGTGGCTTGATGCACCAAAACATTTGACAAATTATAAAGAAATATTGATGATAATACAAAAATACAAACATATTTACAGAAATTGCATAATTATCTGATACATATAAACAAAATGACAAGTTGCACAGTCGAAGACAAACATGTAATATTAAATATGATAAGAATTATAGTAAACTTAGGGGGAAGAAAAAAAAGGTTTAAAAAACATAGATTAATATTAAATGAATGAACAGGGGGAAAAAGATTGCGAATAATCCAGACGAAGGGCAAAGATGGGGAGTGGGAATAGGGATGAGGAGATGCTTGTCAAACGTTTCAATATTCTAATAGGAGTGTAGTAATACAGTTTTTGAATTTTGTTTTAG
Organism: Ryuthela nishihirai; assembly: GCA_038380435.1. Lineage (NCBI taxonomy): Eukaryota > Metazoa > Arthropoda > Arachnida > Araneae > Heptathelidae > Ryuthela > Ryuthela nishihirai. The sequence goes on along the minus strand of JAWZYU010000009.1, from coordinate 80,370,210 downwards.
AATTTAAAGAAGTGATAACGGTCGGTAGAGAGTTCCAAGTTGAGGTTTCTTGGAAGGCAAAAGAAATTTCACCATACTTAGCTTTAAAACTCTTGGTAGTAGAAAACATTTTATTATCAGAGGGAAGGATGTGGCGATGTGGTAATCGAATATGGTATGTAAGAATCGAATGAAGGGGATGAGACTTGTTATAAATAGTGTCGTGAATAAGGATAATAAACCGTAGCTTTCTTCTAGATTCAAAAGTGAGAATTTGATAGTAGAACGAATATCAGTAAGCGTCAGAGATTCTCGCTTGTGAAAATAGATTTTACTGATGATTCTGAGAACTTCATTTTGAACTTTTTCTAATTTATAAGAGTTTTTTTTATCAATACCAAAAATAGTGGAAGCACGGTATTCGAGTTTCGGTCGGATGTAAATTTTGTAGAATATTGGGGCATAGGAGGATATATAGTTTCGAATGCACCTTAATATATAAGTTCTTTTAGAAGCTGAAGCGACGGTTTTATTAATGTGAATTCCAAAGTCAAGATTTTTATCTATCGTCATACCTATGTACTTCATGGAAGTGGAAACTGTAACGTGGATGTTATTAATTTTAATATTTGTGTTAGGCAGGGGAGAATCTGAAGTTGAAAGATCAACAATATTGGTTTTCTTGACATTGACATGGAATCTATTTTTAGTATACCAATGAAGCACATCATGAACATTATTTTCTATTTCTTGTTTTAGAGAAGTGAAAGAACTTGAGGGAAAACAAAGAAGACAATCGTCTGCATACATAAAAATATTGTAGTTGGTGGAGGATTCTAGAAGATCATTAACAAAAAGGTTGAAGAGAAGTAGGCTAGGAATGGTTCCTTGAGGTACTCTCCGATTGATTTTAAGAGGTGTAGAGATCTCATTAGTGCTTAATTTATTTCGGATAACACGGTCGTTGATATAATTTTTAAACCAGGAAAAACCTGAGGACGATAGATTAAGGTTATAGGGGAGTTTTTGCAAGATAAGTTTATGTTCAACTGAATCAAATGCTTTTGAACTGTGGAAACTAGTCCCACAACCGTTTTCACTTTGCTGTCTAAAGCCAATCTCCATTGATTAACAAGAAGTGTCATGAGAATTTCAGTTGACCGATTTTCCCTAAAACCGAATTGTCTGCACGAAAGTAAATTAAATTTTTCAACAAGAGTCGATAATTGTCTCTCGACGACTTTTTCTAAAATTTTGCTTAAAGCACATGTAACTGAATTAAGTCGATAATCCAGAGGGTTAGAAGGATTTGAAATTTTAGGTATAGGTGAGATGATGGCTTCTTTCCATGGAACTAGGAATTCATTAGAGTTAAATGAACAATTAATTAGATCACAAAGGGGTGCAGAAATTAATGGGGAACATGTTTTGGAATAATGACAGGAATTCTATCTGGTCCGACACTGCGAGTGTTTTTAGCGAATTTATAAGGTTAAGAACTTCGATTTCGGTAACATTTTTTAGCTTAAATATTTCCAGATTATTAAATGATTTATTGGAATAGGATAATGACTCATTTGCGTTTGCATAATTTCTGTAAAAGTGCAGGATTTACAGAATACATTATTTAAAACATTAGCAATGTCTTTAGGATCATAGAAGGAGTTGTCACTGAAAACGATTTCATTAATTTTGGTTTGGTTTCACCGTATTTATTACCAAAGTTTGAAACAATTTGAAAATCGAATCGTAATAGAAAAGGGAAAACGCTTTTACAAACAAATTCTTTATATGCATACTTAAAAGGCTTTAAAAAACTCAAAATAAACGTTTCCTTACAATACGTGCGAAGTAATTTCTATCAACTATTCATATACGTGAGCGATACAATTGTGTTTATCGGTCTATATAACTTAACGCTACAGGGAGATAAAAGAAAGCCAATTCATCTATAGAACAATATACCAATCTTCCAAAATCGTTTCAAAAAGCTGTATAGTCATTAAATTTGCAATGTCTATATATGCATTAGTTTTTCCATTATTGCGAATGTTTACCATAAAACTCTGTCTCTGATTGACATGGTATCCATCATGAACTGGGAACGAAATTATTTTCATTCGAGAAATAAATGAATCAAAATGATCTATCAAAATGAAATAAATGAATCAAAAAATGGATAGATGGTCTTATAGACTTGTAAGTTGCTGGATGAAGCAAGTTTACTTAACTTATTGCTTTTGCATCCTATTTAGAAACACGCCTTTCAATCTCCATTCATCAAAACATTTCAACGAATTTGATTTGCGTCTCCAATGTTTTTCACAATGCAAGGAATACAGCATTCTTTAATAACCCTAGTCACGGTAACAACACGATAAAGATGATATCACAGCTTTCAAAAAAAAAAGCAATGTTTATGCATTCTTATGTAATGGCACAATGGAAATTCTTCCTTGCCCACTCACTTCCCCATGGGTTTTTGATGAATTAATTCTTTACATAAAATATATCAATAAAATAATAAGTTTTGAACTGAAAATCTTGTTTTTGCACTCCATGAGACAAACTCCATTCTTCTATTCTGCCTTGCCCTCCACCGGTCAAATTATGCAACGTTTCTCGTCAAAGTGTTTATAAAATTGTAACAGTCCGATAGACTGATTGGGGGAGACTAAGCAACATTAAGTCTGAGCAATCGCAAGTGTATTGTATGATTTTTCTTTCGTAGTTAATTTTAGTGAGGTCAGTATTAAATCCATTGTATGCACATTTAAGAATATCTGGACTTGCAATTGGTAATCGCTTTCAGTAGTTTGCCAAGCACTCATCATTTTTCAGATTTCTGTTTCAAACTTTCTTTTGTTCCGCTAACAGCAACACGGCTACTTCTGCCTTGGGCTACCCACGGCCTAAACTTGAAGGCTATTTCTGGGTACTCTCACTCAGTCACGGTAATGGACTCTTAACTGACCACCCCTCAGATTTCTGCCACTCTTCGCACTTTAACGCGCTATCTTTTGAAGAAGTGTTACTTGCTCAGAACCTGCTTGTTGCAGACTCAGAAGTCAATCAAACCTCTTGCACCTTACCTCAGGCAAAGACTCGACTAATGCATTCGAAAAGGTTATGACCCAGGTAGACTGTACTAATACAACTTTTCTTCGAATCTGCGGCAAAAATTAAGTTAGCAAATTGACATAAGTACACTAGAGACTACTTTCTATTTAAATCTGCTTTGCATGAGAGACATCTAAGATATTTCGTTCATCGATTCCTAGTCACCCATCAATTACAATGTTAAAATGGACATGATTGATACACTGAATAAGTAACTTGATGCAAACAACAGCCATCTCTTTGCTAATATCGAAGAATTATATCTCTAGATCACCACCATCAAGTAATAGCACATGAACTACTCTTGCCAGCCCATTCATTGTGACTATTCCTTAGACGATCGAGTCTAAAAGTTTAGCACATAATCTAAGCTGCTTGTTGGAATATTTCTCTTGGTCCATTAGCAATGCCGATCCTCATAGCAGCTCATCATTTGCACTTCTGATGAAAACACAAAAATGTAATCGTTTATCAAACCTCTAGTAAATTAAAACTTAATTCAAGCAGGAAATATTGCGATGATCAAAGTATTAGTAATAAAACAGTCAATCGCATAGTATTCTAAGCTTACATTAAAGTTGCGCAAGATATTGAGCCTATTAGATTTAACAAATTGGTAAAAACATGAACACTTTTTATAAAGATGTATGATCCGGATTATGGTACACACAGCAAACTCCCCTTTAAAAACACTTAATAGAGCATATGCAACTTCTGGTATTCATAATCTATTTTGTTTTCAAATGCACTAGCTTCCATAAATTCAGGAACAACTTTATGTTGTGTCAATGGGAAGCTAAAATCGAAGCTCAATAACTTCTAAAATAATTTCATGTCTTAAAAAATGCGAAAATAGATAAATGTATATCAATATCTCGATTTTCAACAATATTCTTTCAGTATTTAATGAGTTATTAAAATTTTAATATTTAACAATGCCAGTCATGAAAACAGACTTTAGAAGTTAATTAAAATTCAGTAATAAAAAATGCATCAAAGTGTTTAATAACTGTGTATTTTAGAAGTTTGAGTAAAAATCCTTTTACTCTTCATTAGTTTGGTATAAGTTTCTTAAGACTGACATTGTTATTGTTAAACATTCAAACTTCCACAACTCATTAAATACTGAACGAATATTGTTGAAAATCAAGATAGTAATATGTTTGATTGAGATCTTTAGCTGATATCACATTTTTCCCAAAGAAAAAAAATATTGTTACGACAGAAGGAATCTGGCAACCGAAAGCAAAAAGTTTCAGCCAACGAATAAGAACCTTGGGAGAATTTGGAGAAGAAGAGTGGAGCGTTAACGGTCGTTGTGTTGTAACGGTCGTTGTGTGTTGTAACGGTCTGTGAGTTCGAAAATGGAACGGTTGTTGTGTTGTAACGGTCGGTGAGTTCGAAAATGGACGGTGAGCTGTTCTGAGACAGTGCGCGTAAGTATCAAGAAGTAACTTGATGTGTTGTGTATACGCGGAAGGATAAAAGTGGGATCTTTTATCGTTAAGTATCAAGAAGTAACTTGATGTGTTGTGTATACACGGAAGTATAAAAGTGGGAACTTTTATGGCTAACTTCGAATGTCTACACGGACTGTCTTTTTGTTCGGCTAGTGTGTGAACAGTTATTAGCACAGGACGAGAATTGGTTTACGAGTGAAGATCTTCGGGTGACCTGGTAAATCAAGTAAAAGGTAGTATTTAGTAAAATACACAGAGCTGATATTGTGTGCTCTACGCAGGAAGATTGATGACTTGTGCATGTTAATAGTTGATTTGTTAATAAGATACTTCATCCATATTTCCTTTGTAACAATTTACCTTGTATTGAATTTGGTTTTGAAATATAGCTTTTAATACTCACGCTCAGTGGCTATCCATTTTTGGTAATCCGCAACATTTGGTGTCAGAAGTGGGATTATAATAATTTAATTGAATGCCTTTAACTAGAAGTATGGATGAATTAGTAAAGTTGATAAATAGCTTCAAAGCCGATATGACTACGCTGATGACTGACTTGAAAGCCGATATGGCTAACAAAATAGGTGACCTGGCCGCACAAAAAGCTGAGATTAAAGGTGATATAGCTGCCCAAAGCGATAAAATAGGTGACTTGAAAGCCGATATTAAAGGTGATCTGGCCGCCCTAAGCGATAAAATAGATGATTTGAAAGCCGAAATGGCCGCACGAAATAATGAGTTGAGGACTGAGATAGTTTCTCAAAAAGATGATTTGAAAGCCGAAATGGCCGCACAAAATACTGAGTTGAGAGCTGAAGTGGCTTCTCGAGTTGGTAAGATTATTGATCACTTCAAGGATCATAAAACCGAACTCAATAGACAATGCAATAGTTTAAATGTTGAATTTGTCAGTGAAAAAGATGATCTTGATAGTGTTAAGTTAGATTGTAAACATGGAAAAGAAAAAGAGAAAGGCAACGCATATAAAAATGTGGATCTGCTACTGGAAATCAAGAATCGTAGAGATAGCGCAGATAATGCCTTTGACCACGCAACTACTGGTGATGCATGGCAGAGTGTCTATGTCGCTGGTGACATGTCTAGGAACTGTGAAGAACAATCACACAGATCAGAGAGCTGTGAGACTATACAGTACGCTTTGCACTTCAAAATACCTAGGTATACAAGTCTGGCACGATCTGAAGAGAGATCCACACGAAAGGTATTCTATTCCTCGCCGTCAGCAAAATGCGTCATGGACAATTATCGCAAAGGCAGAGTAACGAGTGGTAATGAAGGGGAACGAAACAGAGTTTACGTTTCGCAGAGTGGTCCGAGTAAAGAAGAGGCGTCCATTCATCATAGATACAAAGTGCCCTTCGTCGTTACCGGGGAAGTCGGAGAGATTTTTCCGAAGCATATAGCCACACTTGAATCGTTTTTAGAAAGTGGGGATTTAAGAAAGAAGAATTCCGAAGAATGGCTTAGAAGCGTAACAGGTGATGCTAGTAAAGGAGCTTCAGGCAGAGACAGTACTTCAAAGACTAACTTTCTGGATGAAACTAAGCCTCAGAGTTACGATCAGAGAGAAGTGAATCCCTCAGATAATTTCAACGTAGCCACGCTGAATTTCTTTTCTGAACAGTCAATGTGCAGATTTGGACATTATAACCATTTAGATTATAAGGATATAGAAAAGTTTTATCACGACTACAAGAGCTCTAAAGTGGACAATATCATGTTACAGAACTCGTCTCTGATCTCCAGAATGAACAATTTGGCAATCATGACTGATATTTCCCTGGCTAATTACAATGAGAGCTCCAAGAAAGTGAATTCGGAAGAAACAGCAAATATGACCTCCTCGGGTCATGTGTTTTGCTGGAGACCCGAGTGGTGCCATCGGATGGTAGATAAAAACAGCACAGGAGGTGTCGGCAACAAAGTGAGTCTTGTCTTGGCTCCTGCACTTGCTGCTTTGGGTCTCCAGGTCCCTATGATCTCCGGTCGTGCTCTCCAATTGACGGGAGATACTCTGGACAAATTGGAATCCATCCCTAGCTTCACAGTCGACTGCACTAAAGATAAAATCGAGCAGATGATGGAAGACGTCGGATGCTGCATCGTAGGACAGACAGTGGAGCTGGCTGAAGGAGTGTGCGCTTTGGTTTATGATGTTGAATTCGGAAAAGGAGCTATTGATCTCATCAGTACAGAAGATGTTGCTGTTGATTTAGTTAAGAAAATGGTTGCAGCATCACAAACTCGTGGAATGAAGAGTTCAGCTGTTATCAGCAACATGGATTCACCTCTTGAAAACTCTGTTGACAACTCTCTGGAAGTGATGGAAGCTGTTCAGTGTTTCCTTGGTAACGGATCCTTGGAACTGCAAGAGCTCGTCGAAGAGTTAGGAGGAGAACTTCTGCGTTTGGTGAACATTGTGGATAATAGGGTAGATGAAGCATCACGTGTCCGCAAGGTTCTGCATAACTGCAATGCTTTGAACAAGTTCCGTAACATGTTAATAGAACAAGGAGTATCTGAAGATGTTGCAAGCTGGCTATGTGAAGGTAAAACAGAAAAAATATTGCTAGCAGCCCGACACATCACTGATTTCACTTATACAGAAGAAACAGGTAAGGTTGTCGGATTAGAAGCTGCAGTTCTAGCAAGAGTATGGAAGGAGGAGATGGACCGAAGCGCTAAAAAGAATTATGGAGCTGATATTATATTTGTGAAGCACCTTGGGGATCAAATGGAATCAGGTGAAATATGGCTGAAGGTTCATCACGACAGTTCTGAATTAAGGGAAAGTCAACTGACAAAAGGGTCAGACTGGAGGATGAAACTTCTCCCTAGATTTTATGTCACTAATGACTTTCATTCCTTGTTACTGTTGATAGAAGTAAAAATCCAAAGAAGAAAACTTTCGACAAAGAAGAAAACTTTTTACAGGTTTTGCACGAAAACTCTTAGTCGATTCTTCTCCCTGCAGAGACATAAACGTGTTCACAAGGGCTATAGGCCTTACACGTATTATGTTTGTGGACGAGGCTTCAGTCAGAAAAGAAATCTACGTCATAATGAGATTCGCTTTCATTTTGACACAAACGTGGTATATCGCATTCGTCGACGTCCAGCTACAAAGTGCAAAGTGGTTCACGTGGATCGTTTAGCCCCGTTTCATCGAAGAACTGAAGAAACTTTGGAATCCAGAATTGTTCGGGACGAACAAGACCTAGGGAGGGGGCAGTGTTACGACAGAAGGAATCTGGCAACCGAAAGCAAAAAGTTTCAGCCAACGAATAAGAACCTTGGGAGAATTTGGAGAAGAAGAGTGGAGCGTTAACGGTCGTTGTGTTGTAACGGTCGTTGTGTGTTGTAACGGTCTGTGAGTTCGAAAATGGAACGGTTGTTGTGTTGTAACGGTCGGTGAGTTCGAAAATGGACGGTGAGCTGTTCTGAGACAGTGCGCGTAAGTATCAAGAAGTAACTTGATGTGTTGTGTATACGCGGAAGGATAAAAGTGGGATCTTTTATCGTTAAGTATCAAGAAGTAACTTGATGTGTTGTGTATACACGGAAGTATAAAAGTGGGAACTTTTATGGCTAACTTCGAATGTCTACACGGAAGTATAAAAGTGGGAACTTTTATGGCTAACTTCGAATGTCTACACGGACTGTCTTTTTGTTCGGCTAGTGTGTGAACAGTTATTAGCACAGGACGAGAATTGGTTTACGAGTGAAGATCTTCGGGTGACCTGGTAAATCAAGTAAAAGGTAGTATTTAGTAAAATACACAGAGCTGATATTGTGTGCTCTACGCAGGAAGATTGATGACTTGTGCATGTTAATAGTTGATTTGTTAATAAGATACTTCATCCATATTTCCTTTGTAACAATTTACCTTGTATTGAATTTGGTTTTGAAATATAGCTTTTAATACTCACGCTCAGTGGCTATCCATTTTTGGTAATCCGCAACAATATTTTAGAAGTTAGAGATCTTGGTCCCTAGTTCATCATGAAGATAACATATGATTATTCCTTAATGTCACAGTGTATGTGTTATATATGTTGCATAAGAAGTTAGGACAAGCCCAACAGAACTTTTAGATTATTTGACGTTCTTTCTGTATGAGAGTACCTTTTTAAAAAAAATGTAGTTTTTCGAGATTTTATCTTTCATCATAAATACTCCTTTTTTCCGTTAACTAACATTTTAAAAAAACTCAAAGTTACTTAATTTCTTCATGGAAAATAGAACATATAGTGAATTAAAAATGCTATTTTTCTGTAACTGGAACAATGATGTTTTAAAAACTTAATTATATGAACAGAAAAATTAATCTTTATAGTAAGTAATATAATTCAACAGGCATATATTAACTCTTTTCAGAAATTTCCTATACTTTCGAAAACTAGTCATAGCATACTAACAGTTTTTTTTTTATTAAGAAACAAGGTGCTTTCCTACATAAAGTACGGAGATAACCTAGAAGCTATATTATATTTATCCTAGTTTCTCAGACAGCATACATATATATACAAGGACATGCTAGCGGGTTTGGTAATCAGCTACGCTAACCACAACACTAGGTAGGGCTTATCAGAATTTTGTCTATGATTAAACTATTTTTCATCTAATGAGTTTTAATGATAATTTCGTTTCGAATTATTCAAATATTCTGCAAAACGAAAATGATGTCACAAGGTCTCACAATTTTTTTAAACATATGTAAAGTTCATAAAGACCATTTGTCAAAAACTTGGGTTTTTACTTCTTAGATGTGCGAAAATGCAAGTTTGTCGAACTGTTATATTTCATTTTCCAACAGGTTGAAAGTAATTAGATTCACATTGACCATAACAATGAAGGGCATAGAGTAATTGTAACGATATTACTACGTTACTATGAGGAAAAAAAGTCGAAACATTTCAAATTCGAATGAAAGCGTTTTTTTGAATTCATTGTTGAGAACGTGCTGCATTTTGCAAAGCAAAACGTGGAAATATTTTCTGGCATTATAAAAACATAAAATTTAAAAAAGAAGTATGAAGCAGGGTTCAACACTCCAATAATAAGAGAAAAAAATATATGAAATCTGTCTGGAACTCAGTTCTAGATTTCATATTCTTTTCTGCATATGCTGGATAAGAGAATGTGGGGAGGAGTAAAAGAAGAAAGTTATGGTTTTTCTTTTTACTGCATATATTTGGAAATAAGGTGCTATTCAGCACTGTTACCGATGCATCGAAGAGCTCGGGGCTTGTGACGGTGATGGATTACCCTGGAAGAGGAGAAGAAGGAATAAAACGTGCAAGAGGATCGATGATGCAGACATGCGGAACTATATCGTTTCCCTCAGTTTCTTCCCACTGTTACCTTTCCCTCTACTTTCGTTAAAGTTTCGTAACAGTTTTCACCGTGTTCCATAAGAAAAACTATGTGTTTTTAAAGACTCGATCTGAGTTGCAAATCGCTCATCTCTCTGACAATGTGTTTGCCAATCCGAGTAACGTGAATCTACCATGCTGTGTAAAATATGAAGAACATTGTGCTGTTAAAGAATAACAGGCTGAAGAAAGAAAAATCAGTAAACAGAAATTATTAAGTACATTTTGAAACATTTTAAGTATATTTCGTATTTCCCATGCAACGAAAGAATACTAACCATTTCTTAAGAAGTTCTTGAAAAGATTCACTAAAATGAATCCATTGAAATGCACGGACCAAAAAAAATTTCGTACACCCAGGGAATTTGCTAAATGATAATCAGGTTTATTAAATAGGATGGATTCTCCTCGAGACGATGTCTTCTTAAGTGGAAATGGGAGAATTATGTTTAACTTACAATCGCATTCAATGGATTCCGTCATTTAAACGTCAATTTTATGTATTATTTTAATTTGATATAAATAACGTTACTTAAAACAACAAACTAGTCCTCATAAAATGAAACAAGAAATTACAATAGTAGAGAAAACTACAGGAAATGTTCCTGTAAACATAGTAACTCATGAAACGTTTGCTGAGAAAATGAGTTACGCCTCGGGTGGGATGCGAATGAAATACCCGAGTACAGCTCGAATGAAATACCCGAGTACAGCTCGAATGAAATACCCGAGTACAGCTCGAATGAAATACCCGAGTACAGCTCGAATGAAATACCCGAGTTTGTATCAATCTAAGGGAGAAACTAATTTTTTCCAGCACACCTCTCATAAAATATTACAGGTTGTGATGCTTAGTAGCTTTCCAGTCGTTACATATTGCGATAAAAAAAAGACGTATTACCATCATACTCATTAAACAGGGTTTAGATTGCAATCATCATACTCATTAGACTTGTATGCTTACACGCACTCACATATACATAGATACATACGAATACATACACATACAAACATAGGCCCAGATCTAGAAAACAATTAAAGGAGGGGAGGAGCAAGAAACTTAACCGAACAGGTAAAAGGATTTCCATTTTCAGTATAACATTTCTCCCTCGGTGTCAAAGATTTTAAAAACTTTATTGAAAATTTCCCAAGTTTAATCATTTTTACCACTAATTACCCTTATCAGCATTCTCAAGGGAAGAGGAATGGTAAGATATTGAAAATGTATCGAATTTTGTAACCGATTGTGCACTCCCCGTAGTTATTTTCAAAATTCGGTAGTATAAAATAACTTTTTCTTTAAATCTTTTGTTTTTTGATGTTGGACTACTATTTTATGTGTGTTGTCATAAAAACTACGTATAACTATGTTATATTTAAATAGACTCTGGTAAGGTGAAATAGCCGAGTAAATAAATCTTTCTTGGGCTCTGCTTAGATCTACACGGTCTTTAATTGCTATAATATTTTTAGCTATTGATGATTGACTATGTTCTATTTATCTAATATTTGTTGTTGATTGTACAATGTATCATTATGGCATAAGACGGACTCAGGTTGCTTATTATTTATGGATACCACCACATGTGTTATACATTGTGGTGGTATCCATAATATATTGTTGTTTGACTTCAAAGTCTTAATGTATTGATGCCTTAATTCAAGCCTTAATGCCTAAAATGTATGACTGTTCCATTGGATGGTTCTGTCGAGATGAAATCCTAGATATTTTATTGTATGTATCCTGTCAATTTTGATACAGCTGCAGTTTTCTAGCTCAGAAATAGCTTCCTTATTTGTACAGTTTAATTGTAAAAAATAAATAAAATAAATACCCCCTCAAGCAGCTGCTTGCCACAGAGGTGTGACAGGAGCCTGTCAGTTTATATGCCACAGTAGAAGGTCTGAGAGGATGGCAGAACCTCAGCAGAAAAACGACACAAACAGCCATGCCTTACCCGGGGCTCGAACCCAGGTCCCGTAAATCAGTAGCCAAGCGCGCTAACCACTCGGCCACGGGACGGCTACAGTTTAATTATATGTTTCAATTATTAAGTTATTGTTAATTTTGAAAACAGGTGAATTAAAAGTCATCCATTTGCCTTTATTGTTATTTAGATAAAGTTTATTAGAGTTTAACCATCGTTTAACAATATTAAAGTCTTTCTGTATATGTTTAACCGCATCTTCTGCCGATTTGTTGATATTAACTAAAATTATATTATCAGCATATAAAACATGATACTATTTAGTTTTAATTTTGTTAAGTCGTTTATGCAAATCAAAAATAAAAGCGAGTCTAAAATAGGTCCTTGAGGAACACCATATTTTACTCTCCACTTTACATTGTAGATGTTATTAATTTTAGTTCTGCAAATCTATTTGATGAGTAACTTTGAAACCAGTGAAATGCAATGCCACTAATTCCATAATTTTCTAATTTCTGTAAGAGAATGTCTTGATTCAAAGTGCCAAAGGCACCTTTAAGTCTAGAAACACTGCAACTGCCCTGTTACTATGATTTAGTGCCATGTAAACTAAATCAGTAAATTTCGTTAATAAGTTCGCAGTACTTTTCCTCTTTCGGAACCCATATTGATTCTCACTGAGAATTCTATATTTAATAAAAAATTAGTATAAGATATTTTAAGGGCATTTTTTCTATATTTTATATACAGAAGATAAAATAGAAATGGACCTGTGATTAGTTATAATTGATTTTGTTCCTGCTTCGAATATTGGGCGTAGAATTACCGTTTTCAGCTCAAATCTTTTATGACATTAGCTAATACCTCGATTCCGTTTTTAATGTGTTTGATATGTATATTGTCATAAAAGGGGATTTATTATCATTTCAAGTTTTGACTATATTCAAAATATCTGTCCTATTTGCGGGAGGTATATAAATCGAGTTTTTATTTGTAATGTTATTGTTTGTTTCAAGTTCAACATCAGGTTTTGGGTTGATTTCCCTTATATGAAAAATTAAGGAATAACATTCACTATTAATTATTTTGCAATTTCCGAAAAGTGCTAAATTTTTAGGCATACTCTTAATGATAGTTTCGTCAATAGATCATGTTTTTATCCTCTAGAGCAGGCATGTCCAACTTTTTGACTTCCCTGGACCACATTGAGTGAGGATTTGACTTCCCTGGGACACATTGAGTGAAGATGAATTGTTTTCGGCCGCACTTAAAATATATAATATAGTTAATGTATATAAATAATAAAACTTTACTTATTTTCTTATATTTTCCATTAAAAAAATCAAAAAAAGGGCAACATGAAATTAGTGGGATATCAAAAACTCGCTGAAAATCACATAATCATGTTGAAAGCTTATGTCGTAAATGCGTAAACTTTACGAGTTTGTGGGCCGCTTTACTAGCTGTCCAGGGCCACGGGTTGGACACGCCTGCTCTAGAGCTTGATGGATTAATTCCCATGTTTATATCATATCATTTTTTTAACCTTAATTCTTCTTTATAATTTTTTTTTGATTTTCGCTGTAACTACGTTGCGTAGTTTTTTATAAAAATAAAAAAATAAATATCCCCTCAAGCAGCTTCTTGCCACAGAGGTATGACAGGAGTCTGTCAGTTTAATACGCCAGAGTAGAAGGTCTGTGAGGATGGCGGGACCTCAGCAGAAAGACAGCACACACATCCATGCCTTACCCAGGGCTCGAACCCAGGTCCCAGTAGATCAGTAGCCAAGCGTGCTAACCACTCGGCCACGGGACGGCTAGTTTTTTATACTCATTTTCAAATATATCACTTTTTGTGTTATTTTTATATTAATCCAAGCCTTATCTTTATGCTCAACTAAATTGAAAATCCATTGTAATCCACTGTTTATTGTGGTAATATGTTGTTTGGTAACATTACGCTTAGATGTTCTAATTTTTTTATGCGGTTCTTCTAGGTGCTAAATATAGTATGTTTCAGTGCACTTCTAGTTAACTGATACATTGACTTTATCTAAGTATTTATTTTTAGTTTATTTCAAAAAATATCACACTGACGATTTAAATTACTTTCTTCCATTCCCAAAATTGAACATAGCATTGTCGAATTGATTTTACACGTTGTGAAAACACAGGTGATGCATCTCCTTGTTTATAATGCCGGACATCATTAAGCAAATAACAATTATTACGAACGACAACAAACGAATTGTGAACCGGGAGTCGGTAATTGTTTTCCACTCTGAAGTCTTTGTCATTTATCCTCTCGCAGCAGCATCCCTCACTGCTCCGTGGATTGTATAACATAACGCTTACCGCGGCGTGGTACCAAGAAAGCAGAAGACAAAGAGCCCCCATTATGGCTCGCATCTGCGATAGGATGGCATTCATTTTCTGAACACCCAGAGAACGAATAGCCTTGGTAAATATTCTACAACTTTCTAATCACTGTAACTGAATAATAAGCCAGCCGCAAGAGTTATGCCTCTGTTCCACAGACTTAGGCTATTGACTGTACGCCAAGGTCCTGATGAAACCTCTTATTATCCTAATGATTACGCTCCGAACTTTGGCAGCATGCAACGACGGCTTTGTGTTCCCCTCATTTCAACCCCCATACTTTCGTCCCTCCCTCTTCTCCAACAAGCCCCAAGTTCCTTCGTTAAGGGCTTTCCAACTAAGCTAATATTTAAACATGATAACATATTTATAGCATCACAATAATTAGTGTGGTTACGCATATAAGAGATGAAAGCGCCCGAGGCTGGGAAAGTTCCCAGACAGAACTTTAGCTACTACTGTATTAAGATTCACATTCGGTGTGTTTGGTTACTAGATGAAAGCACGCATCATTGGCGTTGCAGCATTAGCTTCTTGGTGCATCGCATAAGGTATTTGCAATATCACCTGTAAATTTCACCCCGTGCATTATAGTCTGGGAAGAAAGTGTATGGGACAACTCTGTCATGACTGCGCAGAAATTAAACGACTTCCTTTGGCGACACTTATCTACATATTAGTATTACATACTTTAGCAAAATATTTTTCTTGCTGATTCTTTTGACTTGCTTTAAATGAAATGGATAATAACTCAGATTTACTTTGTGTATTTTGGTCTCCTTAAAGTCGAAACGTTCTCTGATGTTGAGGAAGCGAGTTATGCTATTAAATATCAATAATAATGTTCCTTGTATGAAAACAATGCGTTAGATATCATCAACTTGATTCAATTTCAGCCCTTCTCCCAAATAAGAAAAAAAAAATAAATTAGTCTCAAGGATCAGACGATCGGGTAATTTAGATTCATTAATCGTTTAATTTGTTTCAATGATTTGTCTTACAAATTCATAATGGAAAATATTCTATATTTAAATGCATGAAAATAAAATGTAAAGTATAATAAAATTCAAAGACGCAAAATATTCGACATTTATTACAAAAACATTAATCACAACTAGACCACAAACATGCAGTTCCTACATAAACCAAATAGCATTGTTCATAATACTATAAATATTAATTTTACATTCGATCATGCAGATACTGATTTCAAATTATCGTAATAATTATATTTGTTAAACGTTAATAAAAAATACACATCTGCATATGTATTTAAATAATACGCAGTCTTATTAATATTAAATCATCAAATTTTTTATATTAAATAATAAGATGCATACAATTCTATTTATTCACTAAATAACTAAGAATACTGCCAGCATATTTTTGTTAACAACGACCAAAAATTATGTACTGCTGTGAGAAATTAACGCTTGCAGCTCGAATTGTGAATAAAAAAGGCAAATGGTTGTCGAATACTGTTGCAGGAAACCAATAGCCCTGACCACTCACTGGGGTGGGAAATGAGTTTTTCCTGTTGGCACTCAGTTCGCTATAAATCTCATCCTTGGCACATATCCTCGCACGTAACCATAGCAACGGGTAAGAGAAGGTTAAGCTTGATAGAAGTCGGGGCAGAGGTTAAGAAGAACAAACAAAAGTATCGGAAATCATTTAATAACCTCAGGCTGTAAACTAATGCGATACAAGTGCAAATTTTTCGATGTATAAAGTGGCACTACTAAGCAAATCGTTGTTGCAGATATCCAGAATCTAATGAAAAGCATTAGTTCAGCGATCTTTTTAAATGATATTCTCATAAACACCGTAAACTTCTCTTTTGAAATCTAAAGATATCTCCATAAAATGTTAACATTTAACTTACGGGAGACGGGTTGGGCTATTTCACCTCTGAGTGGCACTTTCTTGCCACAAGGGGCTAAACGACAAGGTCAAAAGGGCCCCAAGGGCTCAGAGAAGGTTTCAGAAAGGACACCCGCCGGATACCTGTTATAAGACAGGTGATAGCCTCCCATGTAAGCCATCCAGCATATTCTTTGACGTGCAAAGTTATGCTCTTCTGAACAAGGAGATTTGGTTTAATGTTTCATCCAACGGACGGCGGCCTTTTCAAGATCATCGGTGTCCCCTACTGACCAAGGGCAGTAGGGGTTTAGCGGAGATGAATCTCAATGCTGGCCTACGTGAGACTCAAACCTGGGAACTACAGATTACGATTCTGGGGAGCTACCAACTGAGTCAACCCTAATCTCTACGAGGGACTGAGTTTTCTGTACAAACGCATTTTTCAGAGCGTAATACTTTTCTTTCGTAACATATCATCTTATTTCTGTTCATTAGTTTCTACAAGAAAAATGCATTTTTTTCCATTTAATAATACAAAAGCAGAAATTAACCAATAAGCTATTTATAATTTTTCATTACCATAATGATTGATAAATTATGGTAAATATCTGAATTAATCAATTCTATTTTAATTTACACTAGAATTTAATCCAATAGTTTATCCAGTTCATTGTTTTGAAAACTGTTAATTTTAATTGTAGGATTTTTAGACAATTTAAAAATACTGATATCGGATGCAGTTAAACGAAGATATCCGTGTTTGGCAGTGGTGTACAACTGAAATGTGGTTGTGGAACAATACCATCATTTTATGGAATGAAGTCGGCACAGACGCTCTCTTATTATAAGCGCAGGACCTAGGCCTTCATAACTCAAATATCGTAAACTGCCAAATTAATGTAATGTTTACGTTGTCTGAACCTCAGTTCCTTTGCTCATTATATGGGCGACAAAGAAAGATTCAAGAAAAAAAAATCTTTCAAAACTGTTCACACTTTATTTTTGGGCATTGACATACGAAACTACAAAATGAAGTGTTTCATAAAACTAAAAAAATACTACTTTTATTGCTCCTTACAATTTGTCACCAAATATACTACAAAAATAAAGTAGTTTTTTAATAACACTAAAACAAATGCAATCACGAAAACCATTTGAGAGTCAATGGGTAATTATTTGTAACATCAGACAAATAATCGGGAAATTTTTGCCCCAATTAATTATTTCATCTTTATTTTTTGATATTTTTGACCTGGCTTCTCAATTAGTGTTCTATGTTTCTGATGTACAGCTTCTGCTATATATCACTCGATGTCTTGGTTGAAATTAACATCAAGTAAATGTATATACCTGTGCATAAAAAATTCCCAGTTCCCAGTAAGTATGAACAGCAAGTGGTTGCGCCCCCGACCATTTGAACAACTAGGAAGCTGCAGCCTAACGCTATTTCATTCGTCACCAATTTCAAAAAGTATGGAAACACTACCGGGTTAATTTATCGGTAGAGACTGGCGCATAATCAGGTGACGAGTTCGAGTCCGAGATGCAGATGGCGTGGCATTTTTCAGAACTGCCAATTTCCGATTAGCATCCTGTGAAAACTATGACTTCTATGTCTCTAAATGACTCCTTATCATACAACCGTAACACCTGAAATTGTTGAATTTCCATGTGTAAGATTTTATTTTCCAATTCATATAATTGCTCTAAATCCTATATTTATTATCTGTATTGGGTTTATGATTATTATTCTATTATTTGCAGCTACAAATAAACTTATGCCATCGAATTAGGCAGCATTTTGACTTAATACCTGTCACTTATTTATTTTCAAAAGTTACAATCGAGGTAACTTTTCGAATATTTACCAAAGTCACTTATCTTACTTTTATAGATGAGAAATCACTCATAGAGAGACACAAGGAACATAATTTTTGGAGAAACCTGAAAAGACTTATTTCTGTAACTTGTTTTGCGTAAAACTTCGCTACACTTAGTTGATTAGGCATCTGATGGTTCCGAAATTTTGGCAAATATTCCAAACGTTTCATTATTATTTATATTTTCCTTAATGCATTCTTCATTTCATTTCGATAAAACAAATTTGCCACCTTCGCACCTGGAAAAACTTTCTGCTCACTCCCATTTATACATCTTGTTAACTACACATATATCTTCTCAAGTACAGGAGAATCCAGATGTGAACAACGTGGAATTAAGACTTTTTGGTGATGTGTTTTAAACCGTATTGTGGCTGGGGATAAGACCTTATGTCAAGGGCATTTGCATTCAATGATAACTCCCTTCATCTTCTACACCAAGAAAGTCCTTGTCCAAAAATAAATGTAGGTAAACTGAAGCTGCTTCACTTTTTCGACTAAAAGGACCACTTTAGGGCTGAGTTTCTGCACCATATTTAAACATTCAATGAGTAGAGATATTGAGAAACATTGAGAAGATTACACAAAGCAAATGCATCCTGGGTTTTAAGTCAAAATGATTGCCTTGTTACCTGGCAAGACCTGCCACCACATTGCAAATTCGCTTCCCCACGGAGCCGCACATTTGCTCATGTGTATCAGGTCTTGGGGTCTGACTCATTACTCCATCCCATGAATATTTTCACTTCCAAAGAAATAGTCGACAACAAGAACCTTATGGAGGCCTTTTATTATTGGACACCTTTATTATGGAGATACCTTTTATTATGGAGATATTTTATCATCAATATAGATAAAATCCGGGCTAGAAGAAGTCTCCCATGCAGCGCAAGATACTCATCTTTGAATTGCTAAATAGTCAGAGTGTCTCCCTGAAGATATGAGGATCTGTGCCACAGTCATTATGATTCCAACCCAGACCATCACAATGCAGCCGTCAAAATGCTCCCTTTCTCAGATGTTACTGAGAATGGGACGATTTCTTGTTCTTTTCAAATAATATTTATTGAATTAATTTCTTTTCAGATTTCGTGACATATTTAAAGACCTCGGTCAGAGATTGATCCGTTTGCATCCTACCTATCGCTCTCCACCGCACATAATCGTCTTTGTGACATATTGAAATAAAATTATTACTCTAGTTTAACGCCAGGCTGGATGGAACGTAAATGAGTGGATGGCTCTTTCGCAGCAACCCTAATTTACAAGCTCGTGGCCACTTTAGTTAAATGTGTATGAATTTTTCTCCTTCAGCACTGAAATATTTACATGTACACCATATTAATATTCATTTCCTTATATACTAGTATTTTTCTTGATACGGCACTGTCCTTTAATTTTGAGCACCAGTGAATTTCGCGGATATTTGTGAAATAACTGTGATGTCAAAGCAAGTTTTAATGTTCCAGATTATTTATTTCAGATTATTCATTCAACCAATATATCGCTTCTTCATTCTGCATTAAAGCAAGGAAATAAAAATTCATTGCTTTTTTATTGGCATCCACTGCCATCGAGAGTAACCGAATGACGTTCAGTGATATTCGCATTTTTGACCAATCGGCTAATATTGATTTCCTTAACAGTGACTAAATATCAACTTATTGTATTCTTGAGCATCAAACCCGCTTCTCTCAATACTTGCAATCTCCCATAGACGTGATTTTCAGTTGATCGTTTGATTCAATCTGTAATCTTTCAGCAATTATCAACCAATTCTAACATCATATTCTGCAATTGCTAAATCAAAACCTGTTTCGACTATGTACACTACTTCTAGATCAATTTGATCTTATGTTTAAGTGAAACATTACACAACGAAAAACTTCCTTTTTCTTTACTTTTAATAGGAGAGCTGATTTATACATATCATATTTGCGCAATTCAATAACACACATGGTTAAAAAGAGGCAAACAAAGTTAACCTAGAAAACTCCTACTTTAGACATATGACAACATCCTACTCATGATTAATCGTTTACATTAATTTAGAGCATGTTGTGTTTAGTAGTAAACATGGCTCTGCACACTGGAAAAAGCAACGTGCTGTTGTTAGATTCTTAAGAATGCTGACAAAGGAGAACGGTGAGAGCTATAATCTGCACAGTCTACAAAATGATATGTAAACGAAGAAGGATAAATTTCTAAGTGCTTAGAGACGTGTAATGAAACCTAGATTCAACACTAGGTGACAAGAGTCCAAAAGACAGTCACTGGAATAGGACATCTTAGTTCATCAGTGAAGAGGATATTTTAGGAGCCGCATCAATAAAACATTTATTTATTTCCATGTTTTGGGACATGGAAGTCCTTATCTTTACTCATTACATGAAACCAGGAATATCAGTCACCACAGATTTCTACTGACATTGCTTAATGAGAAGCAAAAATATTGTTTTGTTACAAGAATTTAGAAAGCATTAAATGGATGGAACAAGTCTCATTTTGTCGATGGAGGCTATTTTGGAAAGCAACACAAATTTCAACTTTAGTTATCAGTACTTGTGTGTTTACTTATTGAGCTGTCATCTTATATGTATAAATACACCGATTTCCATTAATTAAGGAAAACCTCTCTGTTAAGTCAATGGGAAGCTAACATCAAAGCTCTATAACTTCTAAAATAAGTTTTTGTTTTGTTTTGAAAAATGTGATTGCAGATCAAGATTTCAATCAAATAAATTAATATCTCGATTTTCAACAATATTCGTTCAGTATTTAATGAGTTATGGAAGTTTTAATATTTAACAACAGCAATGCCAGTCTTAAGAAACTTATACAAAACTGAAGAATAATGAAAAAATTCTTTATACAAAGTTCTAAAATATAAACTTATTTTATTAAACACTTTGATTCAATAATTATTACTAAGTTTTAACTAACTTCTGAAGTCAATTTTTGTGGCTGGCATTGTTATCGCTAAATATTCAAACTTCCGTCATTAAATACTGAACGTCATTAATACATCTCCTCATTAAATACTGAAAGAATATTACTGAAAATCGAGATATTCATTTATTTGATTGGGATCGTTGTCTTCAATCACATTTTTCAAAATAAAAACTTATTTTAGAAGTTATAGAGCTTTAATATTAGCTTCCCATTAACTTAACATAGGGGTTTTCCTTAATTTATGGAAACCAGTGTAATATAATATAATAAAATAGCATATACAGCACATGTATTATGTAAAACTCGAGAGAAAAACTAAATGGGAGCCAATGACATTGAAAATAAAAATGACAAAAGTTTCGTGAAGAACCAAATAACACACCGTTAGCCACATTTCGGTATGACCTTAAGCCACTTGAGACTTAAGGACAGAAGGAAGTTGATCAGTAGTTATCTGTTGCAGTGACTCCTGAGAAAACATTTTGTGGATCTGTGCGCGATAAAAGCCATGATCAGTAACACTGTTTTTCCTTTCTTCCCTCGCCGTGCTGCATGCCTTGGGCATTTTGATAAAAGGAAACTATCAACTTTTCTGATAAAGGTTGCCTTTTTCTTTCTTACGAAACTTTGAGTTGACCTTCTTCTTAATATCCTTTTATCCAGATATTTCTAAACCTAATAGTTACCACCATATATATATGGAAAGTATCTGATTAGCAGTTTTTCAAATATTTCAAACAAGTTTTTCCATTTAATGAAAGTGCTCATTTTATATCCAGACGCACTTGGAATGCATCATTACTTGCTTTTGTTCCCTTTGTTCACAAAGGCGTAGTTTCTGTCGTCGCATGGGAGCAGACTGACAACAGCTCCGGTATTGTCCATTTTTTATCAAAACGCAGGGGAAAACAGTTACACGGATTGCTGGGAGATTACCAATATAAGCAACAAGAGCTGCCGGTCGTTCCCCACTCTGTTTCTTTTTTTCCCCATTTTCATCTGAACGTTTTGCGGTATAATCTAGCAAAGCTTCGCCGAAGAGATAAGGGAAACTTTTTTTGTTCCCCCCCCTACCCCATGGAAACCAAACAGCTCTAGAAACTCACACAGGAGAGTTATCGTATACACTCATCCTTTATCTTAATGTCTCCCGTCCCGAAAATGGGAATCGAAGTGATGAAAAAAGGGAGGCGCAATACATAAAGAAAGAAGGAACAGAGCGTTTAAAAGGAAAGTAAAAAACGACGATGTTTTGTTTCCTTTAATCCCAGATGTATTACAAAACATGGCGATTTTACAAGCCTTACCGAATGGGAGTATACGGAAGCGTTTACTCAAACAATCGCACAACGTCATTAGAATGAAATAAAAACAGCCAAAGTTTTTACATTAATTTTCAGTCGTCTGAAAGTTTTTCTTTGGTAAAAAAGAGTCGCGGCTAAGAAATCAATAGTAAATAAGCTGAATACAACGGTTTAATGGCTGGAGACTCTTCTGAGTTTATTGATGGAAATTTTGAACAGTAAATATTGTTAAAATATTGCAACGTTTCATATTATGAAATTCAAAGCATCAAAATTTAGGCGAGTTTTGTTTAATCTAAATGTGGTTCAATAAATACATTTTTCTTTAAAACTTGAACAATCTTAGTTATAACGTTCGCTTCCAGTCGCAGTCAATGAACAAATATGGGGAAAATAATTAATTGATCGAGCCAGGAGTCTTATTTTATATGGTGTATAAATTCAGTGGCCATTTTATTAGAAAGAAATATATGTCCATAGGTTTGGGTTGCTGTGATGTCCTCCCCTTTCAGATCGTATTGGCTCGCCAGAATGTGATGCCTTCTCCCGGTCCTATGGGACTACGCTAGATGTGATGTCCTTCTCCGTATTCGGAATGCGATGGGGCTGGGCCAAATATCGTGACCGCCGGAGGACGATGAATTTGTTACTTAAATTATCTTCACCCTTACTCGGTGAAATGACAGGTTCGCGAGTTTTTACGCCCGTACCGCCGCATGCCTCAGATTTCCTGTGTTAAATGACGAATGAAAATATGTCCAATAATTAATTGAACGAGAGTTGTATAGGGACGACACAGTTTGTTAACACTATATATACAATTACGTGTTGGAGATGCGCTCAACTCCGTAGGCCTTTGCTGCTTTGCTGCTGCAAACATTTACACAACGAGGTGGAGAACCGCACACTTTGCAGATTCTCGTTTTACAGACCTCAAACTCGTCGAAAGGATAATTAACCTTTCCCTACATTGTGGTTCACTCTGAATCCACAAAACTGTAATCAAATTCACTAAGAATCTCGATTCCCATTTGGAATCGCATCCTCTCCTAAGGGTTTCCTTCGAGTAAGGGCAGCATCCTTTTGATGCGTATCGAAAACGACCTTCTTGTTCGATAGCCATGCACCAAACTGTTGTTTCAATCTCCCGCTCTAGCCTCCTGCGCCGAACTCGCGTTCCAGGCTAGTCGTAAAAGACCATAAAAGACTTCTGGAATCCGTCATCTCATGCAAGCAGCCAGCTTTGACCCGAAAACAACTTATGTGAGTCACACCCCCATATTAGTGCTTCCAAAAACACACTTAATACATAAAAATATTTACAAAAACAAAAATACAATAAAATACAATAATAAATAAAAATAAATAAATTAGAGGGACATGACAGTTGCTTTTACCTCTGAGGGAAGCATTATTGTACAATGTGCTAAATGGCCAGATCACAAATGCCCTGAGGAATCAGAGAAGATCTGAAACGAGAATCCGTTTGTTGGGTCTGAAACGATAATCCGTTTGTTGGGAGACAGATGGTAGCCTCCCGTAAAGGCCATCCAGCGTGTTCTGTAATGTGCACATGGAGCCACGTCTCAACGTCCCATCCGACGGACGGCGGCCTTTCCAAGCCCATCTGTGTCCCCTACTGACCAATGGCAGGGCGGGGAGTTTTGCGGAGATAAATCTCAACGCTGGCCAGTGGTGGGGGGAGGAGAGACCGGATTTCAATTGCATGTAACATTTTCTCCTTCGTTTCAGAGGTTTTAAAAAATTTTCGTAAAAATGTGTTTTAAATATTCAGAAGTTTAATCGTTTTTGATCTCCATTACCGTTACTAATATTCTGAAGGGGGGAATGCATCCCTAGATCAGAACCTATATATATATTAAAGCAAATTGTTAAAATTGTAAATAATTTTCATTATTAAACAAAAATTTTATTTTTTAAGAAGTCTATTCTCATATTATTTGTCTTCACATACGATGCAAACCATACCTACAAGATGCATCTTTTACCACAAATTGCATAATTCCTTGAGTTATGTAACATCTTTTTGTAATATGTATAAGTCAGACTTTGTTACTGATAGAAAATAGCGATTATTACTTTTTATCATAATTATTCTCGAGTGGATTATAATTTATGGAATTTATGCTATTGAGAACATAATACAGTTTGGCTAAGGAATCTCTAACCAACTTGGAGTTTAGTAGCAGATGTCTATCACTTTTTTTACATCTTCAAAAGACGTGTACTGCAGAAATAAATAACTTCTACAGAGAAATCCTCGAAAGTTCTATTATATTGCAGTCCCTAATTTATCCCCTACACCTGTTAAGTGATGTACATTTACGTATTTTAAATTTTAAACTATGGTAAAAATGGTAGGTAGATGATCCTGATTCGAGTTTGATTCAGTTTGTCATTTCTTAATTATTACCGAAAAAAAGTGATAAATTTTTAATGGGTCATCTTTTAAGATTTATTTCAGTGATTAGAATCATCATCTTCCATAATTTGTATTTCACGAGCTTTACGGCTACGTTAACATGATTATTTATAAACTTGTATAACAATACATTATTTACACCGTTTATATTGCTTGTTCATACTCATCATTTCTTCTTTATTCCACAAGTTTTAAGAACTAAATTTTTGTCTTTTTTTTTTCAACATCCGTGATATAATTCTGCACATTATTTTGCTCACTAAGTGTTTCCAGTTGCATACCGAAGGCAAGCGAACGGCACTGGCACCCTCATTATTCTTCTTAAATACTTGTGCTTTCCTTACGCAATCACCAAGGAGAAACAGTAAGAGTAACTAAAGAAATTATCCTCACAGCCCTGGCAACAAAACCTCATCAGTCTCTTCAGCATCGCCTCGTGGCGGCAATTTCCTGCGAGCCTGTCCCTTGTCAGGACTCGGAAGTGCGCTGATAGGTCAGATTAGGAAAGTGATAACCAGGATATTGGCATCTATTGAAGGAATTCCTGCACCTGCAGAACAGATAAAGTTCTCCAGCCACTAGCAAGCTTCGTGACATGGCTTCACACCTTATCTGAGCACATTCTCAAACCTTTCGTGGATTTTTTTAATGTCAAACTCCTTATTAAGTTCGCTAAATAAATATGCTATGTACTTTAAGAGCGCAAATGATCAGAACAACAGTTGTTATCCAAAAATATAGTAAATTGTAATCAAATTAATAACAAAGAGAAATTAACTGCAAGATACTAAGACCAATAAGATACCTATTTATGCACAACATTTTTTCTGGATAAATATAGAGGAAAAATTACCATTAGACGGGTGGGATCTGAACCCACGACCTCCTGATAACATGTCAGGTACTCTGACCACTGAGCTACTGGCTGTCGAACAATCATCCTTTCTCTATTAGTGGCTTTGAGTTGGGCTGTTTAACCTCTCGGCGGCACTTTTTTGCACACAATGGGCTAAATGGCCAGGTCACAAGAACCCCAAAGACTCAGAGAAGGCTGGGGGAGGGGATCCACTGGAACAATTGTTGGGAGACACATGGAGAGTTGTTGGGAGACAGCCTCCCATCAAAGCCATCTAGCGTGTTCTTTAGCGTGCGCAGGGCATGCTCTCCTGCACACTGGGCCACGACTTAACGTCCTATCTGACGGACTGGGGCCTTTTCAAGCCCATCGGTGTACCTACTGACCGAGGGCAGGACGAAGAGTTTTGCGGAGATAAATCTGAACGCTGACCCAGCTGGGACTCGAACCTAGGAACTGCAGATTACGAGCCTGGAGCGCTACCGATTGAGCCATCCCCCGCTCCCTATTAGTGGCTTTAAGCATTATACCATAGAATTAGTCATTGGAAATATAGTTGACTGTAATTAAAGACTCTGGTCCAGAATGTCAATTACGGTCAACTACATTTCCAATGACAAATTCTATGGTATAATGCTTAAAGCGACTAGTAGAGAATGACTGTTCGGTGGCCGGTAGCTCAGTGGTTAGAGCACCTGACATGTTATCAGGAGGTCGTGGGTTCAAATCCCACGGCGCTAATGGCAATTTTTCCTCTATATTTCAATTCATTTTTATTCAACATAGATATGTATCAATACAAAATTTTATGAAATATACCCAGCTAAAGTAACTGAATACTTGAATGCTGGTGTATAATTATGACAAAAATATAAATACAAAAAATTAACAAGACAACAATTGATAGTTGAACCAATCAATGATGTAGAAGCAAAAAAATTTGTTTTACATACAGTTATCATTCATTGTTTAGTATCCATTCAGAAAGAGATTTATTAAATAAATATTTAGAAGTAATTTTCTTCATTGTATCTGGAACACTGTTGTATAATTTAGGCCCAATATAGTTTATATTACGGGTAGTAGCTTGCTTTTAATATATGTGGTATTTGCAATTTAAATGATGAGTCTCTAAGTGGTATATGTCTGTTGAACCTGAAATAGATGTAAATTGAAATGGACATATTCAATAACTTTTAAAATGTAAAGTTGAGACAGTCAGTAACCCCATTTTCTTAAATATAAGGCGAGATTCAGAGAAACGACCTTTATGGTTAATGATTCTAACTATAAATATTTGCAGAATCAACAGCCTATTTAAATTTGTTTTTGCAGTTCCTCCCCAGGTTTTTATTGCATACTGTAGCTGATTATATACACAAGCAGAATATAACATTTTTAAACTTGTTTTATCGAGTAAGAATCTTAGTGTATAAAAATTTGCTATGAATGGTTTTATCTTATCCAGAGTATAGTCAGTGTGAAACTTCCATGAAAGACTTTTATCAATAATCACTCCTAGGTATTTAATTTGATTATCCTTCGTAAGATGTTCGCAACTGCAATTTAGGATATTGTAACAGTCCTTGTGATGAGAAACCACTCCAGAGTCACTGCTACCATCAGTTGATGCCTTCAACTGGAACTTTATATAACATGTTTAACCCTTATTTAAACTTAATTTATTCAACATTAGCCATTGATAGAGACGATGAATATCTCTGTTTGCCATTTGCTATAATTGCTCATAGGTGTTACTTTTGTATAACAAAACAATATCATCAGCATAAGAAATAATTTCTGCCTCAAAATTTTTGTCAAATATATCGTTTACATATAATATAAATAGCAGAGGTCCCAGTACAGAACCTTGTGGTACACCTGTATTAATATTTTTAATAGAACTATATATATCATTTATCCTAACGATTTGGGAACGATTTTCGAAGTAGGATTTTAGCCATGTAAAACTGGTACCTCTGATTCCATATTTATAATGCTTAGCCAGCAATATTTCATGATTTACCAAATCAAAAGCCTTTGATAACTCCAAAAAAATTGCGAGTGTTTTAAAATCTTTATCCAGAGACCACGTTAATGAATTTATTAAATGTAAAATAGCATCTTCTGTGTTTTTTTTCTGCTGAAATCCATATTGGTTCTTTGCTATTATGTTAAACTTTAATAAAAAATTGTTCAACCTGACAAAAAATAACTTTTCCAATATTTTTCACATTATCGGAAGTAAAGCAATAGGTCGATAATTTTCTATAAGAGTTTTGCTTCCTTTTTTGTAAATAGCAATTATTATTGAACATTTTAAGGCATTTAGGAAAATACCAGAGGATAAAGACATATTAAACAAGTAGCACAATGTTGTTCGTATCGATGGATATATTGCTTTAAAATTATACACGTTTATGTCATCCCAGCCAATCGAATAAGTCCTTTTCAATTTTTTTACTATGCTGTCTAATTCTTACAACGAAACTGCTATCAGACCCATTGAATTGCCCTGGGAAATGATTATTCTGTCTTTTAACTTAAGATCTTCAGGCACTACCAAATCTGATTCCGAATTACAAGTTTCATATTCAATACCTATATTTATAAAATAATCATTAAAAGCATTAACTATTTCAGTGAAACTATCTGTAAAATATATCATTTTATTATTTAAGCTCAATTCAAACATTTTGATTTTTTTTCTTATTATTTGCATTAATTACTTCATTTATAATATCCCATTTCTTCTTTGTGTTATTTCCAGCATATGCCAGTTTTTCTTGAAAATATGAAATTTTAGCTTTTGATATTATGCTATTTAAGGAGTTTCTGTAACTTTTGCAATAGTTAGCATCAATTCTGTTTTTTTTTTTTTTCCATAATCTACGTAAATGATTTCGATACCGTGTTGACTTAATAAGTTCTGTGGTTATCCACGGTTTTAAATTTTTTAATTTTTTTATTCACATTTCTCTTCATTGTAGCCTTTTTAACTAATTTTTAAAGTCCTCAAAGAAATGATCAAAAACTTCATTTACGTCATAATAATTTCGTATGTGATTCCAACTATAGTCCTTGAAGCCTTGTTGTAATTTCACTTTGTCTGTGTAAATAATTGACTGTATTGACTACTTAGCTTTGACTGAGACATTTGTTGTTGAAGAAAAATAAAAAAAAAATAAATACCCCCTCAAGCAGCTGCTTGCCACAGAGGTCTGACAGGAGCCTGTCAGTTTATATGCCATAGCAGAAGGTCTGAGAGGATAGCAGGCCCTCAGCAGAAAAACGACACAAACATCCATCTCGAACCCAGGTCCCTTAAATAAGTAGCCAAGCGTGCTAACCACACGGCCACGGGAAGGTAAAATAAATCATATAATGATCTGTGATGTCCATAGTTACAATATAGGGGCAACAAGAAAAAGAACTTATTTTCCTTATGAATAAATTATCTATACAAATTTGTGATTGCGCTCTCGTAATCCCCGAAATATAATTTGACAAGTTGTATAGAGTCATCTGATCTAAATAAATATTTATATGTTCTGTAGATTTTGAGATGTCCAAGTTTATATCTCCGGTAAGAATAATATTACGATCTGGAAGTTTATCGACATGTTGAAACAATTCTTTAATGAAATTCATTTCTCCACCTCCAACATAACGATAAATCGACAATAAGACTACCGACATTGTCGAATTCAATTGAATTTTTAATCCAATAACTTCAGCTAAGTTCATTTCGAAATCTAACTGGGAAGCACACCAATGCTGCTTGATGTAAACCACAATTCCACCAGATCTGTTAAAATGTCTACAGTTAAAAAATCCTTTGTATCCCTCAATATGATATAAAGATGTTTCATTGTAAAGTATCCAAATCTCAAAGTATTATTACATCTGGTTTAAAATTACTACTTTCTATCAATGCCAAAAACACATCAAAAATTCTTCGAGGTCAATATAAATACCCGATGTTCCTTCCATTTTATGGCTAGAAAAAAATTAACCAAAGCAAAAAATCAAAAATGCATTTTAAGGAACTTAGGGTATTTATTTTTATTTATTTAATAGCGCATCAGATATTAATTAAGTTTGACTCATTGTCAATTCTGATGGCATTTGAGTCGTCATTTTTCCTTAGGAATATTTTTCCCAATTTAATACATATATATTTATATTTAAATTCCTTTTGAAGAGCTTTGACTTTATAAAGTAATCTTTTCCTTTCTATTGTTAATTGCTCATTTATGTAAAATGGTTTCTCTTCCATTTCTTCATTTAGCGAATTTAGAAATAACTTCTTCCTTTTTCTTTTCCCCTCTAACCACTTATTTCTGATGTCTTCGTTCTTAAACTCTATTACAATATTACCAGGTTTATCAGCATTACGAGACTGAACCCTTTTAATTAATTTTATATCCTCTTGTTTCTGGGGAATTTGTAATATAGTAGACACCTTATTTAAAATTAATTGTAAATTCTACTGCGGTTGTTGAGGTATACCAAAAATCTCTAGATTTTTTTTAATGCATCTTGTCTTAAATCATTAATCTTAGACTCTAATATGTTAATTTGTTTTTTCAATAAAAATACATTTTCCTTAGTTTCGTCAAGATCAGTCCTATGATATTTCAGCTCATTCATAATTAATTCGTTTTTTACTACAGAATTCAACAGATCTAAGAATATCAACATTTTGTTAATTAATTCTTTTTTCAAACTCTGCGAATTCTTTCCTAATTTCCAACTTAAAAATATTAATAAGCACTCTTTTAAATTATGATCAGAAGAATCCATAAAGCAACTTGGCTTACCACTGTTCACAGAATGGTTGTCTTGTCTCCCATAGATGGCTGCACATGTTCCACTTCACTTCTAGAAAGGGAACCGCCCATCGTTGAGGTAACTCTTTTCTTCTTACAATTATTACATACCCATTTGCTTCTTCTGTCTACTGACATATTTCTATAAATCTCGAGTCTTATCCCCACACATCCAATAGGAAAAGTAGCTTTACATGAACCATAACACTGTAAATATTCCATTTTTAAATCTCCGTCCTTACTACACACCTTACGAGTAAATTCCATGTTGCCAAATTTATCTAACGAATTACTACGATGTGTATCTGAGAGATCCTATTATTTTTTCTGTTGTATACATCAGCAGAGAAATAGAAAGCCACGAGAAACCAATTGTTCTAGTACTTTGGCACATAACATTCAATATGCAATATCTGTTTTCGGACATCCAGAGTAAACGGAGTTTTAAGGACTTGGATCATATCTTCTCAAAATATTTCTTAATCAGTTGTTTATTGAATGCAAATTAAATTTTTTGTAGCTTTCATTGTCAGCAAAATAATGAATATTTCTTAGTTAAAAGCAAATACAGGGAATAAATATTATATATATATTTCAAAACATTTCGCTTTGATAGTTTTCAGTGATCTTAGCCAAATATTATATGTTAACAAGAATGTTGATAATTTTCTGTTTACGTTTGCCGCCAGTTTCGATTTTTGTTTGGAATGCGTGACCGAGCTATTGAAACTGGAAGTAAAGATAAAATTTGAACATAGCTCATTGATAATAACTATCAGAAAATTATTTAATAAACAGTTCATTACTCTATATACTATGCTGAACCTCTTGCGAAAAAATTTCGAAAGAATTCCGAAAGACATTGTACCCTTTATTGTTAAGCAGGCAGCCATGGATTGAACCTATCTCCCACGAAAATATAAGATTGTGAAAAAAAATATAGAAGTTTAATTAAGAAATGAACACAGAACCGTACCTCAGTTCATACAGAACTGAACCCGGTTCACACAGAACATATTTTGGTTAACACAGAACCGAACCCTCTCCTTAAGAGTTTTGTTTTTGAGCAAGATTGGTGTCCCTTGACGCGTGTTCAAACGTCTTTCCAGTTTGACAGCGACGCTCAGACTGTTGTTCATCATTGCTGCGCTTGTCTTCTGCGCTAGCACTCGCACACGAGGCTAGCTGTAAAAGTGCTTTTCGTCCGGTGAGCATACGCAAGCCAGCCTCCTCAGACATGAACAACAGATAATGTGTCACATCCCCACATCGGCACTTCCCCAAATACACTTAATACAGATATATATTCACAACAATAAAAATAGCAACAAAAATGCAATAATAAATCAAAATAAATAAATTATAGGGACATGAGAGCATTGACCTGTTTTTATTTAGTTTCATTCTCTCCAAATTATACACTAACTTCTTTGCCACAGACGAATGCATTCGTCTTCATTCTCGTTCATGATGCCGTCCAGCTGTACCAAAGTGCATTTCATGAAGTGGTATGTAACTTACTTCACTGTGCATTGCTGTTTAATATTTACCTCATAACTAGTGAGAACATTTTGATACTATACATATGTATGAAAAAATGTCCATAAACAAAGAAGTGACACCGATTAACATTACAGTCCATTAAAGTTTGTCATAGCATAGAATAACGGCACAGTTAATAAATCTGTAAATAGATTAATATATCTGTAAATAAGTTTCATATTAGTGTAGTGTAATTATTGATTTGTGTCAAACTTAGTTCATTTTGATACTGATACTTTATCGAGTAAAAATTGAAAAATGCGAAATAATTATCCCTTTATTTGTTACTGCTGAAATAAATAAAATTGCATTCTTTAAACGTCCATCTTGTTTATAACAATATGAGAGACATTTCCTGGGATATATCTCATTTGCATCTTCTTGAGAACAAAGGGATGATGAAAAATAGCAAAATTATGAAGAATGTGTCTTGAAATATTTTTCAATAAATGGGACCTCAAAAACATTTTAGTGTAATATAACTTGCAGAAAATAAAACAACTGCATACCTTGAAATTTTTTATATTAAATTTCACTAAAGGGAATTTGTACTCTCATGTCATCCACTTTTACTTCGATGTTCCCTTTTAATCTTTGTAAAGTGTTTTTTAACATTCCCTGATTTAAAGCGCTAGGAAAAGACACATTTTCAGAGAAAAATGTCTTTGTTGTAAATGAAGTTAATGGAAACTTTTATCCTAAATAAAGAATACTGTGTTTTTAGAAAAAGAAACAGGGACATTATCTAGTAAATAATTAAATAAAATTTATTCCTATTCTCAAAAACTGATAATGTAGCCTATATATCATGTATATATATATATATCATGATTAGTACCATAAAACGTTTTATGGGTACTAAAAGATGAAATCATAACTTTAAATATTTATTTTCAAATTAATCATGATTTCTTATCTTAATTTTAATATTTATCATTTCAACCCTTTTCCTATAACCATGTTGTACTTAATCATGTATATTGATATATTATTTCACTAATTACCTTTCAGCAGCTGACATTACAGCCAGTGAAAAAAAGCAGCCTTAGAAACTTGTCTTTGGCTTTTTTAACATATGTCAACCTTTCCAAAGAAAATTATAGTTTCGGTAGCACAGTACACTTGTTTAAACTATATGCAGTAAAGATACCAAAACAAAATGCTACTGACAAAAATATGGTTTATTATTTCACAAAGGTTTTCAAGAAATTAATGCATGGATTTTCTTCAAGATTGATGCTCTTTCAAAGTTCGTATTGCCTGTTTCTTCTCTCGCAATCTAACTTCTCCCACAGTTCTGGTTTTGATAATATGCTAATCATTTTCAAGAAAGCTGCTGTCAAACTATTCCTTGCGCAATAGAAATGAGTGATGTTTTCAACGTATAAATCTTTTCGATGGCGCTTGAGTGGAAGCGAAGGAAGAGATATGTCTCTGAAGACGAAATTGCTATTGAAAAAATAATGAGCCAGAAAGCGAGCGTCGGTCTCTGGAGATTAACATTTCGTTATTCAGCAATGTGGTGGGAAGAGAAAAGTTACTTTTGTATCAACAAAACTGAAAAAAATTGTTTTACAGAATACATATATATCTAACAAATCTCGTCTTTTTTCTTAATATCGTCACTCTCTGATGAAGGCAAATTATGCTGGAAATATATATATATACACATTTGCTTCACTTAAAAAATGTAACCTTGTATGTTTAAAAGAGAGCGATTTGTTTTTCTTTATTGGTAAAAATGTATTTTCCTTTGAATTTATGTCAACCGAGTTGTGAAGAAATGAGAAGAGAGAGAAATATGAAAGCTTCTACAGCAAACACATGCAGAATAAAGCAATCCTTATTTTTTTTATTAATAATAAAGTTTTAAAGATGCCATCGGATAATTGAAGACTTTAGATCCAAAGGAAGTGTGCAAAAGAGATCATAAAGAAATCGAGCTAAGAAGAGTTTGGTGACAGTTCCGAATAATAATGAGCATTAACTATTTTAACCACATCTAAATGTAAGGGAAACATTAGTTTTCCTTATTACCACCTTTAGGAAGGCATATTATGAAACAAATTTAGGAATAGTGTTTCTAAAGGGTATATAAAAATGGATAGACCGAGAATGACAAGAGATAATAAATTTTAAGCCTAACGTTGCTCGAATTCTCTTTCAATGGCCAAATCTGACCAATAAAGAAGAAGCAGATTTGAAGAGCAAGCCTTTGGTTGCTTCAGGGTTGTGTATGCTGTATAAATTTCATGCAATAAAGTGTTACTTATGGTTGTTTCAGGATTGTATGTGCAAATAAGTTTACATATACCATTTATCAACTATTGAGTATTTCAATTTAATTTCTTTCCTTCTAAGGTTTTCAAGCTTGTTCGTTACATTTTACAGGAAGTCGATCTACTTGTGCTCTTCATGGCTCTTTGCTTAAGTTTAGGCCGTGAGCTAGGCCACAGTAGTCACCTTAATTATCATCATAGTGTAATATTCAGACAAAGGTACAGTATCTTTTGAAACATTTGGATGTTCATTGTTCTTTCAGAAAATCATTTCTTGCCATCCTCTGAGATTTGGAACAAATCTTAACTTTCAAGCTGAGCTCAGGATATGAGTTTAATTGCATGGTTTCACCATCAACTGCAGTAGCACCAACCTGGGGAAAAAATAGAACTGAGAAATGAAGTCAAACAAGTAACCAAATGGCTTGAAAATTCTTACAAACTGAGAACAATGCCTTACTTTCTCAGCTGATTTTCCAGCTTTATTTGTAAATAGTCACATAATTGTTTCTTGGTAATTCCCATTGTAGGCTAGTTGGCAGCGTTGTATCGAGCTAGGGCAGTAACCAGCTGGACAATGAGAACAGGATTACTCCGAACCCACCCACCACCTATAGGTGGAGTGATCCTGTTCTCATTGTCCAGCTGCAGTGTTGCATTTCTCCGCTTGAAACAAGCAAGGGGGATGGAAAAATGTGCACTAAGAGGAGACGAAGCTAAGGTGTGGGATGGGAGATCAGTTTCGGTTTTATACATGGATATCTTTTTGGCAATATCGTCCCTATTCCTGTTATACATTACTTATGTACCGGAATATTATTTGAAGTGTTGACAGGAAAAAGGAGTCGGCTTCTGGCTTCCAAGTGTTGCGA
The DNA here is from genome assembly GCA_038380435.1 of Ryuthela nishihirai. Taxonomy (NCBI): domain Eukaryota; kingdom Metazoa; phylum Arthropoda; class Arachnida; order Araneae; family Heptathelidae; genus Ryuthela; species Ryuthela nishihirai. The sequence goes on along the minus strand of JAWZYU010000009.1, from coordinate 80,335,120 downwards.
AACATTGGGTTAGAACTGTAACAGTTTCGTTGTGGATATTACTGAGACTTTCTTTCTCGTCTCAGAAGCCTACTTAAATAAATTAACCCCTCTTTCACTACTAGAAATGGGTTTTTGGAGGTCACTTCTCAGTGAATTAGCTTCCAACAGTTTATTAAAATCTATCTGATATGGAGATGTGTTCCTAACAGGGACGGCTGGATACAGGGGGTATGCCCGGGTTCCCTTTTCAGAATGCTACTAAGGATAATAGAGGCGAAAATTATTAAAAGTGTATATTTCACCCATTTTGCAAGAATTTTATTAAGGACATCTAGAGCGAAATGGGAAATGTTACACTGCAATGGAAATCCAGTCTCTTCCCCCCTATATTCTTTCCCTCATATATCTTTTTCCGACTCGATTGCGTTTCTTGGGTCCACCACCTTTAACATTAACCTTTAACTGGCCTATTCTTAATAATGTTTAATGCTAATTTTTACCTATGTGCGATGTGTGAGCTTAATTTGGCTACTGGCATATAAACAATTGACTAAAAAGTAAACCACGATACACTGAAAGAGTCAAAACATTATGGCCAACGCGTCTTTATGCAAATCGATGCAACTGCGGGTAAAGGACGGCGCGTGTGAAGGTCATGGAATGGTATAAGTAACACCTGATGCTGAGCTCTGTTAATCAGTGTTATTCTTGTTCTTCAAATGGGAAAGGCAGCGGAACTAAGTGAGTTTGACAAAGGGCAAAATGTAATGGTCAAACAACTGGGTCAGTGCATTTCCGAGACGGCAAGGTTTGTGGGCTGCTCACAGTCAGCCGTGGTTAGTACCTTCAAAAAGTGGTCCGATGAGGGAAAAACCACTAACAGCTGGCAAGGTGTGGACCGACCATGGCTTGTCTATTCCAGAGATGAGCGAAGGCTATCGTGTATGGTATGAGCCAACAAAAGGAATACTGTGGTGCATCTCGCCGCAATTTGAATGTTGCTGACGGGAATAATGTGTCACAACACAGAATACATCGAACCTTACTGAAAATGGGGCTGTGTAGACTCAAGCCCCTCCGAGTGCCCATGCTAACCTCGGTTCACCGTCGAAAGCGCCTACAATGGGCACGCTAGTATTAAAATTGGATCTTGAATATTTCGAAGAAGGTCATCTGGTCTGATGAATCTCGTTTCTTGTTGCACCATGTGGACGGCCGGGTACGGTATTGTGTGCGTCTTTACCTTGAGAAGTATTGGCACCAGGATGCACCATGGGACGAAAACTAGCCAGTGGAGGAAGTGTAATGCTTTCTCCAATGTTCTGCTGGGAAACCCTGCGTCCAGTCATTCATTTGCAGGAAACTATGACCTCTACCACCTACCTAAACATCATTGCAGACCAGATATATACTTTCATGGCAACGGTATTACCCTCTAGTAATGCCTTTTTACAGCAGGATAATGCACCATGCCACACTACCTGGATTGTTCGAGAATGGTTCGCAGAACATGGGGAAAACTTCCAGGTATTGCCCTGTCCTCCAAATTCCCCAGACATCAATAAAATCGAGCATCTGTGGTTTGTGTTGGAACAGCATATCCGATCTGCGGCAGCTCAACCACATAACTTGCAAGAGTTAATGGATCTGCTAGTAACGTGTTGATACCAGATACCACAAGACCTTTAGAAATCTTGTAGTGTCCATGCCTCGCTGGATAAGAGCTGTTTTGGCGGCACGTGGAAGACCAACATCATATTAGGCAGGTGGTCATAATGTTTTGACCCTTCGGTGTATGTGCAAACATAAAATACACTATGATTTGCTAAATCTGGTAATCATAACAGGCAAATTAATAAAATAATTCACCATGTGAAACAATACCAACATTTGACCAAAATGGTATTTTTGTCGTTATCAAGCATTTTTAGTGGGAAGATGACATAAAGGTTTTGAATTATTCTCTATAGCAGCTTCAGACTATTTCTTGGTGAATATATACAGAATTGATTGCCTCGTACATTTCGCGTTTTCTCTGGTCATTTATTTATTGCTAGATAATTTCTTTAAGAACATTTCGTCTTGTACGTTGAAAAGTACCATATTGACAGAGGCATGATTGGTTATAATTTCCTTAATTTATGCTTTTTTCACTTAGACTTATGATTTTCAATTACTCCAGAGAATCCACACTGTAATGAATTAAGCGGATGAAACTGAGCGCGAGTTCAAAAAAGAGTATTTAACAATTATAATTCTAAATCAATACAAATTATTATTACAAAAGCATGAATGAAAACATTTATATAAACTGTAAATGGTAGCTAGGTAATCACTAGAAGGAGAGCTACGCACCAATCCCCTGTGATGATGCATAGAACCGGCAGGGCCTAGCACCTAATATCCGACCCCGCCTTCTCGTGGTGCAGACCGTTAGTACCTTTCAAAAGAGATACTCTCTTGTGGAAGTGAACGGAAGCGGAGGGCTGCCAGACTAGTGTGGCCTACTGATCTGGACAACTAAGGCTACTTTTCTTTTTTTTTCCACCGTACTGAGGAGTGGTCAACCACACAGGGTCCTGGTGCTGAACATATATACCAACCTGAATGGAATTATGGTTCTGAGATCGATTATGGATATTGAATTTGCTGCACTGGTGGGCTTCTGTGGAGGGATAATCTTCCGCTGTGTATTCTGTTTGTTTGTGGGTTGACAGCCCCAAGTGAATAGATTCACAGGATATGTTTATCAGCTGGTGAATAATCCTGAGCAGAGGTCATCGCAGGCACCTGAACTCTTTGCTTCTATTGGCATCGTTAAATTCTACATTGGAGAAAGTCTTCCAGTGTAGATGACTTCAGCCTTTAGTGGTGGGTTAACGGATCTTTGCCCTATGTCTGCGATTAGAGGGCTGTTTGACATTGTCGCCATTCCTCCATCTCTCAATAAACAAAGTTTCTTTAAACATCCCACTAATCATTTTCTCTCCATAGGTAGTTGGAATGTGAGGACTCTGCACAGAGCTTTTTCTCTTGATGTCCTCACACAAGAATTCCACCGTTATAATTTAGATATTCTCGGCTTGCAAGAGACCAGATGGACAGATAAAGGTCAGATTCTTAAAAATAATCTTAAATTTCTCTTTTCAGGGTGGGACGACAATAAGCATCACAAAGGCGTGGGTCTGCTTCTCAGCAGACACGCTAGTGAGGCTCTTCTAGGATACGAGTGCATTAATGAAAGATTTCTTACAGCAAAATTTCTTACAAGCGTTAAAGGCTTGAATGTTATCTGCTGTTATGCCCCCACTGAGGATGCCGATGAGGATGAGAAGGATAGGTTTTCTGGACAACTTCAGGATATTTGGAATTCTGTCAAGAAAGGAGATATTATCCTTGTTCTAGGTGACTTCAATGCCAAAGTTGGTATTGACTGTGACCTTTGGGGAGGAGTAATAGACCCCTTTGGTATTGGTAGCTGCAATGACAATGGCAGCGTCTCCTGCAGGTAAGTAAACTCAATGGATTCAGAATAACCTACACTTATTACAAACACCACGTCATGAATAAGTACACATGAGTTTCACCCGATGGGCTGCATAAGAATATGATTGATTTTATATTAATTAACAGCAAATGGGCTAGTTCTGTTTGGAATACCAGGTCATATAGGGGAGCAGAAATTGGATCTGACCATTATCTTGTTAAAAGTGTCTTGCAACTTAAACTTAAAAAGTGTTGTGCGAAATTTAAAAAAAATACCTTTAATACTGAAGCTCTGAAAGACCCAGTTATAGCTAAAACTTACAATGATAGGTTACTTAGTCATTATGACAGTCATGGTTTGCTTACTACTGAAGTTGAAGAAGAATGGGGCCGTTTTAAACCGGCTTTTTTGAAAACTAACAGTATTCTTTTAGGAAAAAGGGAGCAGAGGAGACAGAATTATTTGAATGATAAGGTACTTGAGCTTATTTCAGAAAGAAAGAACTGCAGGAATGGCCTTAATCGTTACCCTACTAGTCCTAATAGAAAGCATTACAGAGAGCTTAATAAACGTGTAAAGGATCAATTAGCTACTGATAAGAATCTTTGGCTTGATGGTTTGGCTAAAAAGTCGAGGAAGCAGTTAGACAGCACAACAGCAGAGAACTGTACCAGATAGTTAAAGTTTTGTGTGGTAGAAAACGAACAGGTATACAGGGATTGAAGGATAAACAAGGTAAAGTTATAGAAGGTGAGGATTCTGTCATGGGTAGGTGGGCTGAGCATTTCAGTGATGTTCTAAACAATGTGGTTAGTTCTACTCCCATTGTTTGCAATGATGATAGATGAATTGATGGCTTTAATTTTGGCCCTATAACACAATCTGAAGTTATTTTGGCTATTTCTAAACTTAAACTTCATAAATCCCCAGGGGTAGATGAAATTACTACTAAATGCTTAGAGCTGGGAATGTTTCGGTTACCACTTGGATGACTGAAATTTTGAATATCTTTTATGATAAAGGCATGGGTCCTAAAGATTTAACCAGAGCTACTGTTATCCCTATTTTCAAAAAAGGTGATCGCAGTTCTTGTGATAACTATAGGGGTATCAGTCTACTCTCTGTTCCAGGTAAAGTTCTTTGCATGATTGTGCTTAATAGAATTAAGAATATGGTTGACAGGCAACTGCGTGATGAACGACGACGACGACGATGATGATGATGATGATGATGAAATTCCACAACACGGATCTTTCATCGTCGTCGTCGTCATCATCATCATCATCATCATCATCATGAAGCAGCCCTGGGCTACGGAGTGCAACCAGACCGTGCAATTTAGTTGTCCAAGCAAGTCCGTGCTGAGCTACATCTACTGCATCTGGCCACTGCACACCAATTCCAATAAAGTCCTATTTGACATTGTCTCCCCACTGCATCCTAGGTCTCCCCCTCTTTCTGAGGCCTTTAGGCACACTGTTCATAACCCTATTCTCCAATCTATAATTATTCATACGGGTAACATGGCCAAACCAACGGAGTCTCTCTCTGCACAATATGCTGCTTAAAGGAGGTTGCAAACTCCTTCGCCTAACCTCATCATTAGTTACAAAGTTAAACCACCTAATGCCCAAGATACTGCGTAAGCATCTGGAATCAAAAGCATCTAGTTTCTTGTTATCTTGTTTACAAAGTGTCCTAGTTTCACTACCATAACTAACCCTAGAAAGAACCAAATTATTATACAATCTAATTTTAGTCTTTAGGTGTATATGCCAATTTCTCCACACTCTACATAGATTCTTAAAAGTCCCGGCAGCAATCCTTATTCATCTGTTAATCTCATGCCGCACATCACCAGTATCTGTTACGTAGCTTCCAAGATAATTAAACTGTGATACCTGCTCAAGACTCAATCATTAAGATTAAATGAATCACAGCCTGCCTGACCAATTTTCATCACTTTAGTTTTCTCTCTGTTTATAACCAAACCTACTCTACTACCAGTCTCATCAACAGCTCGAATGAAAAAGTTCATCTCATCAACGTCATTTGCCAAAAGAGCTAAATCATCAGTATAATATAAATCAGAAATGTTTGTTTCTCCAGACCTTTTAAGGCCAAAATCTTTCTTTTGCAGTGAATTTCGCATAACATAATCAATAACCAAGCTAAAGAGAAAAGGAGACAAAATGCACCCTTGTCGAACACCAGAAGTAATGCTAAACCATTTGCTACAAGCCTTACCAACTCTCACACACGACTCAGTGTTATTATAGAGAGCTTTCATTATGTTAACTAACTTGTCTGGTATACCATATGATTTCACAATCAACCACAAATTATGACGATCAATAGAGTCGAAAGCCTTTTTGAAATCAACAAACTAGCAACCAAAGGTTTCTGAAACTCTAAACATTTCTCAAGAATCTGCCTAAGTGAAAATATCTGATCTATACATCCCCTACCACTTCTCAATCCACATTGCCCCTCACGCAATTGCCTGTCAACCATATTCTTAATTCTATTAAGCATAATCATGCAAAAAACTTTCCCTGGAACATAGAGTAGGCTGATACCCCTATAGTTAATTAGTATAAAAATAAATCTTGAGAAGAACTTAGTACCTTATTACTATTCATACAAAGAAATGTTTTCTCTATAATTCCATCTGCATTTGTAACTAATGATGAGGTTAGGCGAAGGAGTCGACAACCTCCTTTAAGCAGCATATTGTGCAGAGATAGACTCCGTTGGTTTGGCCATGTTGCCCGTATGGATAATTATAGATTAGCGAATAGGGTTATGAACAGTGTGCCTAAAAGCTTCAGGAAGAGGGGGAGACCTAGGATGCGGTGGGCAAACAATGTCAAACAGAACCTTATTACAATTGGTGTGCAATGGCCGGATGCAGCTGATGTAGCTCAGGACAGACATGCTTGGAGAAATAATTTGCACGGTCTGGTTGGACCTCCGTAGCCCATGGCTGCTTGATGATGATGATGATGATACACTCAAAACAAAAAATTAGGCATTTTATAACAGTTGATAAGTGGTACATTCATATTTGTGAACAATCTGCAATCTATCGAGAATAACCTTACCAATTCTTACAAACAAACTAAAGATATCTATGCATCAAACGATGAAGTCTTCCTACATAAAAGTTGAGATCAGTTCTGCTTGTTCGACTAACATCAGCCATATGTTTAAGTGTCCTAAGCATCCTTCTTTTTCTTACCATCCAGTCCGCTAACAGGATCAACACTAATAAACTTCTTTAACTTCCCGCGAACACACTAAATAAAGTTTCTTTTTTACACTACACCGCACAGACTAAAACAAACTACGTTTTCCCTCACACTCTAATTACTCTTAATTCATCTTTCCTATACTTTTTTAAGTTCTTTCGAAGTAATTAGTGACGTAATTCTCACGCTGTAGTTCACGCGAGCATAAAGAGGTTACATCTCATTACGGGTTCATTGTAGCACGTTCATCTGTGGTAACAATAATTTAGCATGTGAGCAGAGAATATTATTGTTTAATTGTAGATCTGAATTTCTATATCACGGCCATTGCTGTGTAACCTTTCCCATGATTATTTTTGCATTTCACTTCATAGAAATTGATAATTATAATCCTTAATCTTAAAAGTTCATTCCACGCAATAATCGAAGCTATGTAACTTATCTGCATGCAACCATATTTTATGAAGGTCTCTCACTCTAGTTAGCTTCAGCAAAGACCTGTAAGAGACACACGACCTCAGCAAAAAAGCATGATTTTGGCTTTCTTTATTTCTTACATAGGGTAGAGAACTCTAGGAGTTCCACTTAGTCCTTCTGATCTACTTATATAAGGGGATAATCGCAGAAGTATTAGTCAAGTTCTCTACTCAGTGTGGATTTCTTCCCACCAAGGGCAGATTTACCACCTGGAAACCCCACTGAGTTCGAATATTCCTGCCTGATTAACATAATTCTGTAAAGTAGAAGGATTTGGCTGAGTTTCTACGTGGCCGAGTGGTTAGAGCACTTGACTACTGACCTAAGAGACCCCAGGTAACCTGACCTTGGGTTCGAGCCCCGGGTAAAGATTGGATGTTTATGTTGTTTTTTTGCTGAGGTCCCGTCATCCTCACAAACCTTCTACTATGGCATATAAACTCAAACTCCTGTTAGACCTCTGTGGCAAGCAGCTGCTTGAGGGGGTATTTATTATTTATTTTATAATAAAAAGAGAAATAAGTGCACCACAGAATTTGGTGCATTTTTAAATTTTCACTGTTTATGAACGTTACAAATAGTATTTACAGTAGAGTATCAGTTGTTACTCTTAATTGCATTCTCCTAACATTATTGCAATTATCCTCTATGAAAGCTGTCCTGTTGAGGACTAATTCGGTATTAAGCTCTTTCAGTCCTTACCGAAAGTGCTGTATTCTGAAAGAATATAGAGCAAAGAAATCACATTTTCAGTGGAAAATTTAATTTAGCTTAGAATATCGCGTGTGCCGTTAATTTATATTTATTCTTCACTTCTTATTGACCAATGCCATTCTTCTGTTGTAATATTTTCGCTTCCATGCATGGTATAGAAACGAAGTAAAATACTACCATATATTTATTTGTGACACTAATTTAGGATTTCCGTCTTTAATCCTTCACTGACTAAACATACTACAAATGAAATTCTTCCTCGAAACCCATGACAAATCTACACTGGTTTCCAAAAGTTTGGAACAACCCTATGTTACGTAAACGGGAAGCTAACGTCGAAGCTCTATAACTTCTAAAATAAGTTTTTTGTTTATAAAATTGCAATAGCAGATAATGATCTCAATTAAATATAACATATTTGGATTTTCAACGATATTCGTTCAGTATTTAATGATTTATGAAAGTTTGAATATTTAACAATAACAATACCAGTCATAAAAACTATGGCAGTTAATTAAAACTTAGCCAAATGCCTTGTATCAAAATGGTTAATAAAATAGGGATGAGTTGTGTTTTGTTTTTAGTAGTTCTGTTGCTCTAACTATCTCTATTTAGTAGATAGTTAGAGCGACACTTCTTTTGCATTAAATGGACGATGACATCCAGGGAAGGGAGGAGAGTTTTCTGGAGATAAGTCTCAAAGCTGGCACAACAGACACTCGAACCTGGAAACTGCAGATTACGAACCTGGAGCGTTACGGACTGAGTCAACCCCGACCCATTTAATAAAATAAGTGTGTATTTTAGAAATTTGTAAAGAATTATTTCACTATTTATCAGTTTTGTATAAGTTTCTTAAGACTAGCACTGCTATTGTTAAATATTCAAACTTCCATAACTCATTAAATATTGAACGAATATTGTTGGAAATCGAGATATATTTGATTGAGATCTTTATCTATCACATTTTCAAAACAATAAAAATTTATTTTAGAAGATATAGCGCATCAACTTTGGCTTCCCATTGACATAACGCAGAGATGTTACTTAATTTATGGAAACCAGCTTATTATATATTTTAGAGTTTATCTGTTTGTTCGGCAACTTCTCCGACACGGTCAGAGCTAGGACCACCAAACTTCGTCTAAGCTTCATCTTATTGTAAAGGTAGTACAATGGAAGGGTTTCAACTTCCTCAATTTAGGCCCACCCTACCTTCAAAAGTTGGCGGCATAACGTATGTCTGTTGATAACTTTTCGTATCGATAACAGACTACTCCATTTATATTTTCAACTCTCTATTTATAATGTAGGCAACTGCAGCAATCCCCCAAAGATTTCGAACACTTGCGGCGAGTTTAATCCCGATCCACCGTGCCCAGAACCCTGATCTATAAACCCTACGCAGCAAGAAGCAAGTGACCACCACACTAAATTCAGGACCGACCGGTCAAGTACCTGCGGAATTACGGTAAACCGAAAACTGCTGCCACCAATAACATCACCCCGGATGTAAACGAGTGTCAGCTCACACGTTCAAAATACGCCAGGCAGCTTGCTCCTCTGAGTCATTTTATTAAGACACGAGCAGTGGTGGGCAGCTAGTAAGATACATTCTTTGTAAAAAATAATACCACTTTACCAACAGTTTTAAAAATCTACTTTTAAGATTTCTCATGATGAAAAAACATATAGAAATACTGGAATTTATTTCTTATATAAATTTAAATATATATCCGTCTGGAAAATAATAATGGCATTGCATTTATTTATACCACGGAATATATATTTTATATATTAATTAATGAAATAATCACGAGCTTGAAAAGAAACATACTCTTCGAAACATCGAATACAACGTTCACAGATCGAAATAAATCCATTTGCAATCTGCCAAAAGAGAAGTAGTGAATCAACTTTCTCATTATTTGTTGCGATGCTCGCCATCGAAGGAAGAGGGACAGAAGTCAGACTGTGAGGAACGAGAAGGAACAGCTAATATGACACAGTTGTGACTTCTTGGGAAGGAAAGCGACGATGGATTAGGGGCGGTTGGTATCTAACGACACTCGGGGGACGAAGCCTGAGGAGCCTGACAGATAACGACCCTCCTTTTCCAGCCTTTTGCTAGAGATTAGCATCCTTTGGGACAGCATATTAGTCCATTGACAGAACGAAGCTTTTACTTCCGCATTTTTAGTTCCAAAGCACTAAAAGACAAACCCTTTTCCTGATCTACGTTCCAATCATGAACAGAACCTTTCAGCAGCAGCTCTTAGCGTAAAATCGTTGGTCGTTTAATTTAGTATAATAATAATTACTACATAACGATACGATTCAATATAATATGAAGAGTGCTATTAGTATAATCAGCGCCGGCCCAAGACATTTTTCAGACTGAAGCGAACTTACCTTTTGCCGCCCCAGTGCGAATTTACTTTTTTGGCACCAAAGTATATCTACTTTTTAGCAGCTACAAGTAGTATGCAATCTACCTTCAAAAATTATGTTTTGCTACCTCAAGTGAATTTGCTCTTTCCACCGTCCTGACTGAATTTCTTTCTTTCTATTTGAAATAATTTAGATTCTTTTTTGTGGATTTAACCGATTATTTTTCTCCCTTCATATTTAAAACAAAATTTTAAGTAAATTTTAAAAATGAGATTTCAAAATTATTATACTAGAAATTCATATATGGATATTAGTATTTTGCTTTCATGGGCACTTTTACATTTAACTAAGATTAGATCAAGCCATCCAGTCATTAGAATGTCCCCCTAAAAATTCATAACTAATATCGTTAATAACGCTTTGAGGATGAGCGACTTTCTTATTTACACATTATTCAAAGCAACATTGGGGAAAAGACGTTTCCGTCTCAGATAATAGATGGTGCCATGGGTCATATATAAGTCACTTTAATGGATTAATTACTGGTGCCGGTGCTAGTTTAGTGGTTAGAACACTGTGTCATGAATTGTAGAGACGTGGATTCGAGCCCCAAGCATCAACAAAATTAATTATTTTTTACAAAACTGTTCAGAATGTGTTGTTTCAAATACTTTTCCCAAACTTACATTTGCTTCTCTATTTTCAGCTTGTCGCACTAAACCTCTAAATACATATATATTTCGCTTCATTAAAATGTTAAACCTTTTATTAATGCACTATTTACTCCCATAGGTTTATTAGTATGTCATTTTTGATAAGGACAGTACAAAATGTGTTACTGATTTTTTCAGTTATTTCACATGATTTGCCACATACAAGTTACATTTTAAAAACAACAAAATTCTCCTTAATATCATTATGCTATAGTTCCGTTTATATCATTATGTTAAAGAAGGAGAACCTTTCACCATTGCTTAAGATCGATCTAATTTTTGAGAACTGGAGCTTATAATCCGTTGTTTGCTTGACGTTGTTCGTGTAATTACCGAAATAATCAAATGAATTTCATTATTTCGGTAATTAAACGAAGACTGCATGTGATATTTACCTTTTTTTTTTGCATTTCAGGAATGACGACAACGAAATTATCCCTCAGTGCAGACGACTGTTCGAGGGATAGCATTTTTACCAGTCTTTGTAAGGCAATACGAGGGGCATTCATAAAGTTTTTAACATGCATATGCAGAACAAACACCGTTGCACTTAACAAAACCTTTACTGTCCTTCAAAGTATTCCCCTCCAGAATCTATGCAAAGTTGTAGACGTCTACATCAATTCTGGAACACTTGGTACTCCGCAATTCTGAATGAACTCATTTTGCAAGGTCATGAACACTTGAAAAAGGCTTTCCAGCAAGTTCCTTTTTAAATTTTGGAAACAACTAAAATTCGCATGGTGCAAGATCTGGTGAATATGCAGGATTGAGTTGCTGCTTGATTTTTTTATTGCTCCACATAAGACATAGCATATATAGGACATGAAGAATGAGAACCCTTGATACGCATATTGTTGGACGCTGCTTCATTATTTCCTTAACCATTTCGTTGCAGACGTCTACGCCTACGTGCGGTAGCGCCGCTCCTGTGAAGTAAAATCAGTAAGCGACGACCAACAGACCGGGTGAAATGGAAATCAAAGAAACACAATGTTGGTGCAGTATTGGCCATTTATAGTCATTTTTTTCCGAGTAAAGTATCCAAGGCTATCATTCCTTGGGAATTAAAAAAAAGTGTGAACATACTCTTCCTTCAGCGAAAGTTTTTCGGTAGATTTGGGGGTGCGGTTCCTCTTTTACAACCAAACATAGTTGTCGATCATTCTGAGAGTTGTTAGTAATAAAATTTCGTTTCATCACCTTGGCAATGTCTATTAACGTTTGGGCCACTATTGTTCAAACATTGCATTTTAACGTCATTCTGGGAGTTGTATAGTATTAAAACCACATCTCATCACAATGACAATTATTGCTAACCGTTTGGGGTCCTAGATTCAAACATTGCCAGACATCTCTTTGCACGAGTTGCTTTAGCCCTTTTTTGTTGTTTTGTCAGTTTGTGGGTTACCCATTTGGTACGATCTTTCGGAACTTTAAATGTTGATGAATAATTGTTCCACACTGCCAATCTTTACACTGACATCTAAAATTATTACCTGAGCGGTGATGTGTGGGTTTTCTTTAAAATGGGTCAGAAACAACAGCGATAGTTCTCTCGTTCGCAGCCTTCTTCAGTCTTCGTGCACGAGCGAGGTTTTCGAAGCTCTGTCGTCCTTCTCTGAATTTGCGCATTCATCCCGTAACAGTGCAATATGAACAGGTACGATACCCATATATTTGTGATAAATTAGTACGAATTTTTCGCGTCGTCCTCAAGCTACATCCTTGTGAAAATGTGAACATTTCTCCGTCCTTAGTAGGCTCCACAGCAACAACATACAGATTTCGCAGACCGAATTTTACGCGCCGCCAGTAAAGAGAAAAATGATGATAAGGCCTTTGTTTTTTAATACGTAATGACAAGCTCTCAAACAAGTCGTAGCTCGTTTTCGGAGGGCGAGTGCAAATCTATAGACACGTGTCAAGAACTTTTTGAACGCCTTCCGTATTTGGACGAGTCACCATTGTTGTTGTTGTTGTGTTGTTGTTGTTGTTTTACCTCTGAGCGGCACTTTTTTGCACACCATGGGCTAAATGGCCAGGTCACATGGACCCCGAAGGCTCAGAGAAGGTTGGGGGAGGGGACCCACTGGAACAGCTGTTGGGAAACAGATGGTAGCCTCCCGTCAAAGCCATCCAGCGTGTTCTTTAACGTGCACAGGGTATGGCTCTCCCGCACACGGGACCACGGCTTAACGTCCCATCCGACGGACGGCGGCCTTTCCAAGCCCATCGGTGTCCCCTACTGACCGTGGGCAGGGCAGAATCTCAACGCTGACCAGCTGGGATTCGAACCTGGGAACTACAGATTACGACACGAGTCACCATATCCAGTATATATTTATATTTGGATCTTGGTGAAATTCGCCTAATCACATAAAAAATAAAATATTCTCATCGACTTGAAAGTAGTTCTTGGATAGCGAGGCCAAGGTGAATGCATCCGTATGTCGTTTGGCAGGAACAGTAAAATCAGAAAGAAAACGGCTTAAATTTGGACTCATTAGAGCAACAGCTTATATACCATACACAGATGAACTAAAGTCGATTGCCTGATGCGTAATTTTCGAATATTTCCCCTCTGATTGTGACGTCATCTTTCTAGTTGTCTTAAATTAGTCTAAACCTAACGTTAGGCAGATCAATTGGAAAATGATTAGATATTTCTGATACTAGTTAATTTTCCACAAAAATAATACAATATTTAAGTACCAGATGGCGTTTTGAAACAATCATGTGTTTGGACACATATTCCAAGACATCTAGTCCAAGATAGCAGAGGGTTACACATAACTTGGACTTGCTCCTTTTCCCCAAAAATAATATGATAAGCTATGAGTCATAACTTAGATTTTGCAAAGAATCTCGTTTTTCTGGTACTTTAAAATTTGGAACAAAATAGCGGGTTTGGTTGTTTTACCTCTGAGCGGCTCTTTTTTGCACACCATGGGCTAAACGGCCAGTCACAAGGACCCTGAAGGCTCAGAGAAATTTGGAGGAGGAGACCCACTGGGACAACTGTTGGGAGACAGATGGTAGTCTCCCGTCAAGGTCATCTAGAGTGTTCTTTAACGTGCACAGGGTATGGCTCTCCCACACACGGGGCCACGCCTAAACGTTCTATCCGACGGACAGTGGCCTTTCCAAGCCCATCGGTGTCCCCTACTGAACGTGGGGCAAAATAGCGGACGATGATGAATCATAGAATTGGATTATCAATGAATCAAATTTATTTCAGAAGTAATATAGAAGACGATAAGGCACAACAAAGATTTGGAAATTAATCACCTCATATAACAGGTTTTTTTTCTCTCTTCCTGATTTCTGCAGCAAGTGCAGTGGGGAGAGAGTTCATCCTCACCTTCCTTCCTGGGACAAGAACGACAAAAAGCGCCTCAAGATCATACCGGAGTTCAAGGTAATTTTTAACATAGTCCCTTGTATTCCGCTAATTTGGTGATGAAGCAAATGCAACCCTGGCATAGCAAAATGTTACAAATACGTGAATGATACAATTTGAACTCTACATATGTAATAATAAACATCTACAATATCAATAACAAGAACTCCAGCGTCAAAGAACAATAGCCCTGTTTATGTGCCCACAAAATAGGAATTTCCTTCAATCTCTCCAAGGTTCAAGAGGTAACTACCGTTTAGTTTTTACATAGTTTCAAACTTGAAGACTTTAATAGCTGCATCACTTATTCTTAGAAATGTTCACCACAAATAAATTAAAGCATAATCCTAACTATCTTATAAAGCGATTATATATATATTTAATTTTTGAATTTGAGCACCAAGTCTTTTATTTTTCATAATTGCTGGGAACATTTTTAGAGTGAGCAACACTACTGTTAAAATAATCGTCTCTAATAATTCTTTAACTCTTGAATGAATATTATTAGAACTAAAGGTTGAGAAAGGTTTAACTTAGCATATCTTTTACTATTTTCCCCAGTATTGCTTTAGCATATATTCTTATATTAGGGATCTTTTAATTTGGATTTCCACAGACGTAACTGTGATGTTCCACCCACTGCGCAGCGATCAATACGAATTTAAAATCTGAATTTAGTTTATGTAAAAAATCCGTAAAATATGAAATTTAAACAGAAACACTGATAATTTGGTTACATTTTGCAATTAAGTGTACCATGTTTGATATCAATTTATTTATCATATAGAGATATTTCATTCATTTGGGATTTGAAATTTATGAATTCAGAAAATTTGGCATTAGGTTTATGGGATCTATAATTCATATTTAAATGAATTTGCAAGCAAGGGGAAGTGGATCTTCAAATTGGAAGCCTCCGAAACATATGTCTAAAGCAGATGCCCACGTGAGGCCATAAAACGAAGCTGGCCTTTGGGAACAACCCGACAATGCGAACCTGAACTCTGCAGCTCTTTTCTGCAAGTTTGGCCTTTAATATTAATGAACAATTTTGCTAGATTCAACGTCATTTTTAGAAGCAATTTGAAAATCATCTGTTAACAAATAGATAGTATTTACTCCGGTCAACCTTATTGCAGTCATGGTCGTTAGTTTATTGGCAAAATTTCCGTAAAATATGAAATTTCCACCACTAAAAATCATTTTTACCATATCCGGTGCGTCATTAAATGACAACAATCAGACTGGTCGAAATCGGAAACAAATGAGATCAGCTGCAAATTTGAAACCCAAGACAAAGAAGTGAATCCTTTCCTTCCTCTTGAGAAGATACAGACTGCTGCATTGTGAAGAATGTCATCCAAGAAACCGGACAAAGGCACTTTTAAAAGTTAGTTGTACGAAGCACTATGCAGAGGAACGGGAAGCTTAAAGTCTCTTATCAAAGCGATTCGACGGGCTGAGTAACGATTAAAATCACAAAAAGCGATTATTCTACAATGGAAGATGAATTTCTTGCAGCCAAAAGATGTGATATTTCTTGGGTGAAAAAGTGCACGGGGGTAATAGTAGCCTTTCCACAATTAACAGTAATAAGCTCTGAGGGTGGCTGGCAGATCACATTGCAGATATCAATTAAATAACTAGCTTAGTGATATATCCCATATTCACCTGAAGAGTGAAAGTTTTCCCTTGAAGTTTGTGTGTTGTTCATGTTAAAATGTTGGGTGGTGTCTCCATAGTAAAGACCGAGAAGTAGAAAAGGAAACTCTAATACAACGTGATAACCATGTCGTGATTAAAAGCGGAAAGATTAACATGGAAGTTGGGACAAAATAATAACTTCCATTTAAAAATAAATATTTATATTATCTCTACCTCTCATTTTGTGCATCTATTGATTCATTACTATATTACATAGCATATCTTTTCCCACACTTACAACAGAAATTTGACCTTACTATTTTTGAAACAAAATTGAACTAGCGTTACATGAAACACCTACAGAAATGAAAACATTCCTGAAAAGTAAGAATCTAATGAAGGCTTAGCGTGAGTGACAATGTGATAACGTTAAATTTTACGAACAAACAAGGACTAGTTAGTCATTGGTACCAAATGCACAAATACATATAAATGCCAACGTTTACTCATGAGGATCTGAGTTGTAACATGTAAAATTTCGAGTATATGCTGAAAAAAATTCAGAGGAAACGTTTCATAAAGATACCTTTGTCCGTTTTCCATATATAAGTATTTACTTGCTGTTAAAGTTAGGATAAGATATATATATATGTAGGAAATGGAAACGCTGTCCACTGTTGTATATCTGAAGGATGGACCAGAAATCTTTGGTCCACAAGATGACTGCCTGCCTAGAAAATGGAACTCTGGGGAAGAGCTCCCGTCTATGCCATCTACATCCTTCCTCTGCTGCATAGTACTCATGGGGATTAATGGGGATTTTCTCTTCCCGCTAAGGCTGTTATCCTTAATGCAGAAGGCACGCCGTTAGAACTCAAACTGTTTGCTATGCTAGCATGTGTTTTCCCGTCTCTGCGCTTTTGTCTCGTAGATCAAACAAGAACAAAGAAGTACGCAAAAATAAGTTCTTCGAAGCGAGTGCTTGCTTCGACTAAGTTAACGTTTATCAAGTATGCTCTTCCATATTCCTGAATAAAGAGCCATGACCATAAAATCAAAGTAAAATGGAAAAAGAGAGTTTTTAACAAAGTTTTACTTTGTCCACAATTTCAAGAATTTGACATAATCCTTGGATTTTTGTATGAAATAGGCATATACAATATCTCCTAACAACCAAAAATTACCAATAGGCACCAAGACTGCACTTTTTTTCCCTCCAAACTCTTTTATCCATAGTAATCGCGGAAGTAACGCATAATGCTCTATCAACCTCCACTGAAAGCTGATTGATTTTATTAAGATCGTTTTGACAATGACGGTCCATTCAGTTCCCACTTTTCATTCGTCCTCAAAATTCAAAGAACACCGTTTATAACTCTATTCTCTAATTTTCCTTCCCTTTTTTGAGTAAATATGTTCAGACCCTTGCAATGAGCATTATACTCCTATGCAATATGCTCTTTCAGGTGATTCTTTAGTCTAATCTCAGTACTACTCACGAAATCGAACAGTCTAATATCCAATAGAGTTATCTGTAGTCAAAAACTTCAAACCTACTGTTATCCTGTTTACACAGAGTCTATGTTTCACCATTTTAACAAATTAATACATATATGTGTGTTTTAAATGCGTTCACCCATTTTCCACACTGTCTACAAATTTGTAAAACTTTCCCCAGTAATTCTGCTGCTCCTGTGTACCTCATGTGGCACATGGCTATTATTCGCCATACAATTGCCAATGGTTATAATTATTATAAACGGGAATTAAAAAAATCGTAGCTCAGTTTACACTAATAAAAAATTTAAAAATATTCAAAACCTTCCTCCCAAATATATTGCCTATGTTATTGATTAAAATAATAATGCTAATTTATCTTATTCAGACAATAAAAATTTGACCTTTAAAAATTTATTGGAAAATGCATTAACTATACATAGGTTTATTCATTTTTATATCTCTTACCAGCACTCTCAAAAATGATAGAGCATGTTACCCCCCCCCCCCCTACACATCCGGCCCTGGTTCTATGTATCTATATATTGACTTCAAAGCAAACGAACAGAATACTCAGAATAAGGGAAAAAATATTTTACCCTTATTGAAAATTTAGAGAAATTATAGAGAAACTAGAGGATTTTTTTTCATATGTAATAACCGATTTCAATAGACATAGTGTACATATCATCCTTAACATTAACAAACACATAAAATTAAATTTAAAAATTATTTAAATTGTTAAATATTATAAAAATAATTAAAATTATTCAATATTATAAAAATAATTAAAATTATTCAATATTATAAAAATAATTAAAATTATTCAATATTATAAAAATAATTAAAATAATTAAATATTATAAAAATAATTAAAATTATTCAATATTATAAAAATAATTAAAATTATTAAATATTATAAAAATAATTAAAATTATTCAATATTATAAAAATAATTAAAATAATTAAATATTATAAAAATAATTAAAATTATTCAATATTATAAAAATAATTAAAATTATTAAATATTATAAAAATAATTAGAATTAAATTAATAATCACATAAAATAATTCCAAAACCCTATACTATAAGGAAAAATACTTGTAAATCGAAACATTACGTTAAATATATGGAAAAGACAGAAATAAGAGTTAGTATAACAAGTAAAGGCTCCGGTTTATAATTATGATATTAAACACCGACTTGTCCGAAACAATAATCACGCAAGAAGTAACATATTTGAAAGGTCAACAGTAAGTTTCTTTTCGCATCCCCAAAGGTCATCCAAAGTTTCCAATGCTAAAAGAGGAGACTAGCAGACTATTGTCATGTCACTTTCGCAGGTGACCTAAGTCAAATTACTTCCAGTCGAAAGACTGGCCTATCGTGTCAACATTCTCAGCTGCAGTTTCCATCCTTAGCAAAGCTTTTCAATTTCCGGTGAAGTAACGCTTCACTTATTCTCTTATAAACAAGAATACGCAAACATTGTTATCAAACTTAAATATGTCTCATATTTCAAAACACCTAAAAACAAATCAGATAGTGAAAAAAATTGAATAATGTTACTTCATTCCTTTCGTATCTCTTTATGAAGGATGGGCCTTGATGCATAAAAATATGCAGTGAACCTTGTTAAATGTGATAATTAAATTTCTGTTGACTCAGCGGCAGTGCATTAGCTTTAATTAAATTCCTAACCACGAACACCTTACAAAGACAACGGACAAGAACAAGTATACATCGACAAAGCATGTACAAATGATTAGCTGTTTTAAGGTTGCTTCCCAAAATAGTTATTCTACGCAGTTGTTATTTGTTGTTGATGTTGTGGACATTTATTTCCACTGGAAGCTTTTCCGTATGAAATGTGAGAAATCGTTATGTCGTTTACAATCAAGCTTTTAATTTTCTTTCTTTGATTTCCAAGAAAATTAAAGATCGCAACAGAATCAAAAAACGCGATAGATCCTTAATGAGGATGAATAATAATAAAATCAAACAGGGGCTAAAACTTGTGTTTGCTTATAGAAGCTTTGCATTTTTCGCAATTACTATTTTTCCAGTCATTGTTGTAGTTAGGGAACTATTTTTGCTCTCAATTATTTTATAATATATTATCTATCTATACAATATAATTATTTAATAATAATTATTTAATAATAGTTTAAAAATGAATTATAGAATTATTTTATAAGAAAGTGTTGCTTTATTTTCATGCAAATTATTAATATTTATAAATAAAAAATTAAGTTTAAATTTTGTGCATATGACAGCTAGTGTTAATAACAACAAATAAGCGAACAGCAAATTATTTCATAAAGGTATATTTTTTATATCCCGCATCTGGTGTGATAATAGTGAACTAACATAGATGCATTAATCCTTTAAAGCAGTGGTTCTCAACCTTTTATGCTCACGTGTCCCCTGGAAATGTGTATGCAACTGGCGTACTCTTGTATAGATAGATAACACTATAGTTATAGTATAACAATGGGAATAAAGCAAAACACTGACTTTGTTACTAGATCTAGCGACTTTTGAACTCTCACGGCGTACTCACAAAACTTTTACAACGTACCCCCCCCCCGTTGAGAACCCCTACCTTAAAGTATTTTTAATTAATTGCCAGTTGGATGAAAGTTGCAAATTAAATTTGTGAGTTGCAGAAGTTAATCTTTACTTTACTCCTACTTTAAAGTAGGGATAAAATCTTCAGAGAAGACTAAATTATTATATAATCAAAGTTTAGTCTTTAGGTCAGCATAGAGTTTCAGTTTTTTCAGTAATCTTTGGAAAGCAAATAATTTCCAAGATGCAAATTAATTTTTGTGAGTTGCAGAAGTTAATCTTTAACTATTAAACTTTCGTGAGTTGAATAATTAACCGTTATACTGACAAATAAAGCTAGAGTGGTATAAATTAACACAGTTCGAAAACTTGATGAACAGATGCGGGATAATATCCCCCAACGTGATATCCAGCATTTGTACGAATAAATTGCCATGCCAGATTAGAAGCTTGTATTGCTGCTCAAGGAGGTTCAACACCTCATTAAAATGTGCCTTCTGTTAAATGTAATACTCATTAAAAGGTAAAATAAATATTGAATCACTTCACACATGTGATCACTGTCCTTTTTCAACAAGTTGTTTCTACTTAGCCTGTAAATGGTAGCTAGGCATAAACTGGAAGGAGAGCTGTGTACTAATCCCTAGTGATGATGCACAGAACCGGCCAGGTCTAGCACCTAATGTCCGACCCCGCCTTCTCGTGGTTCAGGCAGTTAGTACCTTTCAAAAGAGATATTCTCTTTTGGAAGGGAATGGAAGGGGAGGGCTGCCAGTTCAGTATGGCCTACTGATCTGGTCATCTATGGCCACTTTTTTTCTTTTTATTTCAAACCTACAGAGGAGTGGTCAACTTCACAGGGTCCTGGTGCTGAACATTTATGCCTACTAGACTGGACTTGTTTATGAATTTGAGCTTGATTATGGATCCTGGACTTGCTGCACTGGTGGGCTTATGTTGAGGAAGAATCTGCCGCTGTGTTTTCTGTTTGCTTCTGGGTTTGCCAGCCACTTGAAAAGGTGGTGCCTGAAGTTCCTACCAGCATCGGTGACTTCAGCCTTTAGCGGAGGAGGAACAGGTCTTTGCCCCATGCTTGCGATCAGGGGGCTGTTTGATATTGTTGGCCCTACCAATCTCAATAAACTCAATTTATTTACAAATCCTATTAATCATTTTCTCTCTGCAGGAACGTGGAACGTGAGGACATTATATAGAGATTATTCTCTTGATGTCCTCACGCAGGAATTCCAGGCCTATAACCTAGATATTCTAGGCTTGCAAGAGACCAGATGGACAGGTAAAGGTGAGATATTTAAAAATAACTTTAAATTTCTCTTTACAGGGAGGAAGGATGGAAAGCATCACCAAGGTGTGGGTCTGCTGCTCAGCAGACATGCTAGTGATGCTCTTCTAGGATATGAGTGCATTAATGAAAGGTTTCTTACAGCAAAATTTCAAACAAGCATTAAAGACTTGAATGTTATCTGCTGTTATGTCCCCACTGAGGATGCCGATGAGGATGAGAAGGATAGGTTTTATGAACAACTTCAGGATATTTTGAATTTTGTCAAGAAAGGAGATATTACCCTTGTTCTAGGTGACTTCAATGCCTAAGTAAGTACTGATTCTAATTTGGGGGAGGGGTGATAGGCCATTTTAGTATTGGTAGCTGCAATGGCAATGGGCAACGTCACCTATAGGTAACTAAAATCAATGGTTTCAGAATAACTAACACATATTACAAACACCGCGACATACATAACTACACATGGGTTTCACCTGATGGGCTGCATAGGAATATGATTGATTATATATTAATTAACAGCAAATGGGCTAGTTCTGTTAGAAATACCAGGCATATAGGGGAGCTGAAATTGGATCTGACCATTACCTTGTTAAAAGTGTCTTGCAACTTAAACTTAAAAAGTGTTGTGCTAAATTTAAAAAATTTACCTTTAATACTGAAGCTCTGAAAGACCCAGTTATAGCTAAAGCTTACCATGATAGGTTACTTAGTCATTATGACAGTCATGGTATTCTTACTACTGAAGTTGAGGAAGAATGAAGCCATTTTAAACAGGCTTTTTTGGAAACTAACAGTACTCTTTTAGGAAAAAAGGAGCAGAAGAGCCAGAATTATCTGAGTGATAAGGCACTTGAGCTTATTTCAGAAAGAATGAACTGCAGGAATGTCCTTAATCAGTACCCTACTAGTCCTAATAGAAAGGATTACAGAGAGCTTAATAAAGGGGTAAAGGATCAATTAGCTACTGATAAGAATCTTTTGTTTGATGGCTTGGCTGAAAAGCTGAGGAAGCAGTTAGGCAGCACAACAGCAGAGAGCTGTACCAGATAGTTAATGTTTTATGTGGTAGGAAACGGTCAGGTATACAGGGATTAAAGGATAAACGAGATAAGGTTATAGAAGGGGAGGATTCTGTCATGGCTAGGTGGGCTGAGCATTTCAGTGATGTTCTAAGAAATGTGGTTATTTTTTCTCCCATTGTTTGTAGTGATGATAAATGTATTATAACTTTTACGATAAAGGCATGGTTCCTAAAAATTTTACCAGAGCTATTATTTTCCCTATTTTCAAAAAAGGTGATCGAAGTTATTGTGATAACTATATTGGTATCAACCTACTCTCTGTTCCAGGGAAAGTTCTTTGTATGATTTTGCTTAATAGAATTAAGAATCTGGTTGACAGGCAATTGCGTGATGAGCAATGTGGATTTAGAAGTGGTAGGGGATGTGTGGATCAGATATTTTCACTTAGGCAGATTCTTGAGAAATGTGTAGAGTTTCCGAAACCATTGGTTGCTAGCTTTGTTGGTTTCAAAAAGGCTTTCGACTCTATTGATCGTCATAATTTGTGGTTGATTGTGAGATAATATGGTATAGCAAACAAGTTAGTTAACATAATGAAATTAACAAAATGAAATTGTATAATAACACTGAGTCGTATGTGAGAGTTGGTAAGTCTTGTAGCAATTGGTTTAGCATTACTTCTGGTGTTCGACAAGGGTGTATTTTGTCTCTTTTTCTCTTTAGTTTGGTTATTGATTATGTTATGCGAAATTCACTTCAAGGGAAAGACGATTTTGGCCTTAAATGGGCTGGAGATACGAAAAGTTCTGATTTAGATTATGCTGATGATTTAGCCCTTTTGGCAAATGATGTTGATGAGATGAACTCTTTCATTCGAGCTGTTGATGAGACTGGTAGTAGAGTAGGTTTGGTTATAAACAGAGAGAAAACTAAAATGATGAAAATTGGTCAGGCAGGCTGTGATTCAATTAATCTGAATGGTTGCTGTCTTGAGCAGGTGTCACAATTTAATTATCTTGGGAGCTATCTAACAGATACTGGTGATGTGCGGCATGAGATTAACAGACGAATAGGGATTGTTACTGGGACTTTTAAGAATCTATGGAGAGTGTGTAGAAATAGGCGTATACACCTAAAGACTAAAATCAGACTGTATAATAGTTAGGTTCTTTCTAGGGTTAGTTATGGTAGCGAAACCTGGACACTTTGTAAACAAGATAACAGGAAGCTAGATGCTACGTAGTATCTTGGGCATTAGGTGGTTTAACTTTGTAAACTGATGATGAGGTTAGGCACAGCAATCGGCAACCTCCTTTAAGCAGCATATTGTGCAGAGAGAGACTCCGTTGGTTTGGCCATGTTGCCCATTTGGATAATTATAGATTGGGGAATAGGGTTATGAACAGTGTGCCTAGAGGCCTCAGAAGGAGGGGGAGACCTAGGATGCGGTGGGCAGACAATGTCAAACAAGGCTTTGTTTGAATTGGTGTGCAGTGGCCAGATGCAGCAGATGTTGCTCAGGACAGATATGCTTGGAGAATTAAACTGCGCGTTCTGGTTAGACATCTGTATCCCATAGCTGCTTGAAGATGATGATGATGATGATGTTTCTACTTATAAATCTCATAGATTACGCTTCAATTGTTAATGGTGTTCTTTTTTCAGTTTCCGCCAGTGTATGTATATCACGATTTGCATCCTACGGCTTTCGGCATAATGTGATACATCAAATGACGTTGTTTTTCTAACAGATAATTTTTTCTAATTACTATTATATATATTGCATTTTCGTAATAAACTAAAATACCAAAACTAAGCTCTGAAAGAACATGAGCGTTAACATATTTATATTTTTGTTTTGCTTACCGTTTTTAACATTTTATAGTCAATTAGTAGTAAGGACGACATTGAATTTTCCGAATAATACCGGCACCAAGAGAAGGTTTCACACCATGCGAACTATTGGCTACGCAGGGACGGGGAACATTTTCTCATTGGAAGCCTAAATGTTGCTCCAAGTAGTACACACCATCCGCAAATTGTTAAGGACATCCAAAGGATCTATAGCAACCTCGTCCAAGCATCGGCTCACAAAACAAATAATCAATATACGGTATATGGCTCAGTTCTTTCATTTTTTTACCAAACCTTTTTTAACTGCGTAATAAAGGATTTTGCCAATTCACAGTACTCATAAAAATGTATATTTTTGCGTTTTAATCAAAATTCCTTAAAAATTTTGAGTTCTTTTTTTCCAAATAAGTTACTTATTAGAAATTTATGTTTCCATTTTTAAGCAGTTTTTTTCTCCTGCGGCTCTAAGGATATAGCTTTATCTAGTAGCTCTTCACTAAATTTTTAGGTGAACAGGTCTGATATAGGTTATTATTTATGTTTTTTTTATTTACGATTATTATTGTTTTTTTCTCACGTTGCATAATCAGATGTAAAAAATAATATTTTAATTCTTCATATTTATTAATATTTTGAAAGACTTGGAAGAAGTTTAAATCAGTTTAACACTTTTAAATGCTACTAAAATCATATCCGAGTTTGAGTATTTTTAGACAGTATGCAAAAGACCGCAAGCTTTCCAGCTCTGGGCTAGGACCACATATTCTCCTATACCCTTAATTATCAAATGGATACAACACTGAATATTTCCTTCTTTAAGTTTTTATTTATTCAAATTTTTAATTTGTTGCAGCAATATTTCATTTACTGCGTATTCCTAAAATGTCGATCGTTGATTGTGGTATTAAATCTAAAGCAGGGTGCTTATAATTTCTGTAATGTGTTTGCTTTCAAAGCTTTCGGCAAATGCTTACTGTGTTATTGTTTCTGTTTAAAGGCCGTTAATTGATAATTATAATCACACCAAAGATAGGTCAATACTTACTCTTGGGGGGGCGGGGGTGGCTCAGTCGGTAGCGCGTCAGGCTCGTAATCTGTAGTTCCCAGGTTCGAGTCCCAGCTGGGTCAGCGTTGAGATTTATCTCCGCAATAATTCCCCTCCCTGCCCACGGTCAGTAGGGGACACCGATGGGCTTGGAAAGGCCGCCGTCCGTCGGATGGGACGTTAAGCCGTGGCCCCGTGTGCGGGAGAGCCATACCCTGTGCACGTTAAAGAACACGCTGGATGGCCTTGACGGGAGGCTACCATCTGTCTCCCAACAGCTGTTTCAGTGGGTCCCCTCCCCCAACCTTCTCTGAGCCTTCGGGGTCCATGTGACCTGGCCATTTAGCCCATGGTGTGCAAAAAAAGTGCCGCTCAGAGGTAAAACAACCCAACCCAACTTACTCTTGGTTCACCTATTCCTCCTGATTAATGAATGATAAAACGCTACCGTCTAACAAATTGAATGCAAACCCAGCTACATGTTGGCTGAAACAGAAGAGATTTATTTTAATAGTAGAAAGGGAACCAATACTATAGCTGTCGGCAAATGAAAAGATCACACCGAGAAGACTCTCAAAGGAGAACCCGAATGCCTTTTGATTAACGTTTAATATTTTATGACGATCCTTGCAAAGAGCTCAATAACCATCATTTATGGAACATTTGGAGTTAACAAGCTATCATTTATCCAATGGATGCAAAGAAACATTGCGCAATGCTCTTTTGTTAACCGACTGGAATCTGTAAACACATAAAATACACAGATGGAGGTTATGAATGAAATGTCACAAACTGCTTGGGTTCAGAAATAGACACATATGCTTCTGAAATGTGAACGTAATATCTAACAGCAAAATGGTTTGACCAGATTTCAGTTTCGAAGTACGTTTTCCTCCTAAAAATCAGGACTTTGGTACCGACAGACCTCATTTCAAATTCTGAAATAGCTATAGTTTAATATTTTAGACATCGTTAAAATGGTTTGCTAGTAGAAAAATTCACAATAGCACTCTGTATATTTGCTATCACTTCAAAAATTTAAACTAATAGCGTAAAATTCTAAATATGCTTGTTAAAATTCGTTACCCTACACAAAACAAGCATTTGCAAAAAATATAAAAATATTTTACTTGAAGACGTTTAGTAACGGGACAGAAAAAAACTCTATTAAGACCAAGAATTTGAAAAGAGAAAAAAATATTATTAATGAAATATGTAGCGATGTGTAATAAATGATTGAGCTTTCACAAATCATAGATTAAAGAGAGTCTGAATTTGGAAATGATGCACATTTCGTTATACGCTCCTTTATACACCGCTCGTCAAAAGTTAAGCAAGTAAGGATCAATAAAATGCGCATATCTCGATATATATTTGGAAAAATTAATCAAGTTTCACAAGAAGATATAAAGATAGTGTTGTATTAAGTCATGAAAAACTGAGTCAATGGGATTTACATATGCACTAAAAACAACGTATAAAGTAAAGTGAAAAATATTGGGATGGATGTTTGAATACTGAAAATGTATATTCAATAGGAGCAATAGAAGCTAATGCAATCCTGACAACATCCAGCCTATACTCAATACGCTAATCCAGAGAATGGAAGGGCGATGAAATCTAGAGTGCAATAAGAGCAATCATGAAGTCTTGGAGGGTTTGGAAAGGAGGATGAAAGGCAGCAACATGAAGAGATCCGGAGATATGCTGAAATCCAAAAAGAATGCAGACCACTGCACTCGTTGGTATCTTCCTCCTCGAAATATTGGCTGATCAAACTTGTTATATGTGAATGGACATTATCTTTCATTTGGAGAGATTTTGGAAGGAACGATTTTGAGATTTGTTTGACTAGATTCCAACCTTCTTTCTGACCAGATTCTAACGCTAAGATATTGGATGGCTAGACTTGTTGTTTTTGAACAGTGCTATCTTCTATTTGAAGGAAATCGTCACCTGCTACACCAGCACAGGCTTTGACATAGATATTACAATGCACTTCTCACAATGATGCTTTATTGGAATGAAGGGAATAGTTGCGGGTACCCACCTCTCACACGATTATACGATTATTATCAGATTGTAGAGAAAAATTTGGCTCGTCTCTACAGGACGTGACCACATTTTTCTCGGGTCTTGTCTACATGATAATGACACCATTTCAAGAGAACCTGCATCTGTCTGGAGGTTAAAGGAACGTATAAAACTGGTCATTGGGCATAGAGTCCGACTTGTGAAGCCTTCTGGTCAAAGCTAAGATAGATAATTGCCTTTCAGTGGAGGGAATGAAGTTTGAAAGCAGAGATGATTCTCCTATTTTCTATCCCGTCTGGATGCTAATCCAATGTAGCGATTGTACTGATGTGTTATAATCGTAGGACTCACTTGAAGAAGCTTCTGATAACTGGCTTGTTCGGAATTGCTGCCACTGCCTAAAGATAACAGAATAGCGAATAACAAAGAATATGATCACCTCCATGATTGCCTGACCAGCCTCTAATTGTCACACAGTTCACTATCATTTTGAGTTGTCTAAAAGTTTTCTTTGAGGTATCACAGAGGCTGAAATTGCTATTTTTCTATTTATATATTCATATATATATATATTGATGTACTGAGAACTGCAGGATATAAATGTTTTGTAAATATCCACTTGCGAGTTAAACACTAACTCTTGTGGAACTTGACTATGTATTAGCTATGTATTTAAAAATTGTGCAAATAAATAAATTGAATTGAATTGAAATAATCGACTGTTCTAGATTGGCAATGCAGTGATTAAATGTGACATGATCGCATTTCTACGAAAGTACTTCTTTTCTATAGTATCGGTTTTACATTTGACGTTATGTTACACGTGAGTTACACGTTTATTTTTTTTCAAATTACATATATTATTTAGGTAAGTTAAAATTTTATTCACCTCTAACGATTATTTGTTGTTTGCATCTTAGTTTTCCGTGCTTAACTTTTGACGAAAGTTTATAGATTCAGCAGACACTGAATTATGAACAGCCACTATGTCAGATGGGTTCTCATAGGGTATGATACACCTTGGAGATTAGTTGGGTGTAAATCACCAGACAGTTTAGCAACAGAGAACAGTGGTGTATCAGCCCATCATATTGCCATTCCTCAGCACCCCATTGATATTCGATAGGGTTGTGATCTGGGAGTTGGTTGTCCATGTATGGAGGGCTCCATGTATGATGTTGGGTCCATGTATGGGGCCGAATATTATATAAAACATCCCTGTACAAAACGAGGTAGACAATAAGGTTAATTGTTTCGTTGGAATATGACACCACTATTGGAGAAGAACATTAAAATCGAAGAGCTGACATGATCTTCAATAACATTTAAGTAGTTCACATCTTTCATATGTCGAGCCTATATCAGAGGATTTAATCCATCTCGTCATCCCATCTAGACTATGACACCTGTACCACCGGCCAACACTCTCTGGGCAATGCACATGGAATTCATTATACCATGTTACTTCCGCCATATGGGATATCTACATGACGTAGAAAGAAACTGGTTCATCATGCCAGCTGATCTTTTCTAATCTTTCACTGCCCATGCTTGACGTTTCAGGCGCAATGCAAATCGAAGATTTCGGTGTTGTGAAGTTAAAGTTAGATGTTGTGGGAGTCTACTTTGATATTCGAAACGATGCAGAGTTTAGCTCATTGCCCTACTGGAAATCAGTTGTGACTGTCTAGAGTTGCATTCGTAGGTGAGTGTCTCAAGTGACTCCTGCCTGTTGACTCAAAGGTAGTGGACTGGTCTCACCCCTCGTACACTCACATTGTGTGTCCCACCACAATTCCTGTACTTACTCATTGCTTTGGCTATATTGTTCGATTATTTTGCCTCTGAGTTGAGCTTTTTTGCACACAATGGGCTAAATGGTCAGGTCACAAGTACTTCAAAAAAGATTGGGAAAGTGCATTCACTCGACAGGTATTAGAAGAAGACAAATAGAAGCCTATCATCAGGGCCATCCAGCGTGTTCTTTAGCATGCAAAGGATGTGGCTTTCTAGTACACAAGGCTATTTGCTTCATTGTTCCAGTAAACCACGTCCTCCTAAACTTTTATGATCTGGAACAATCAACAAGATATGGTAGTTCTGAGATAGAGGCACTCACAACGAATCTAACCCGAAAGGGAGCGACACAAATTACGAACATGCACAGTGCGACAAGAAAGTAATGAGACTGAAATAAAATAAAAATATGCAGTAAGAGTGGCATTTTGCCAGAGGCAACTGCCATTATTTCGTATGGACATGCCTTATGATCGTCTTGTGATTGTCAACATCAAGTTTTGTGTAGAGTTAGGGAAAAGTCTCACTGAATAACAGGCAATGTTAGGAACGGCCTATGGAGATGAGACTGTCCAGACCACAAACGTTTCAGCAGTTTAAGCGTTTTCAAAAGTGCAGAGAGGATGTGGAAGATGACCTTCGCAGTGGACGAACGAAAACGACCTCCAGCCCAGAATTAGCGGACAAACTGCGCAGTTTACTCGCAAGAACGTTTCCCCAAGTTGAAACTGAGATTGAAGTGTTACAGTATTTGATATGGTTGATGACATTCATAAGAACGCTACAGCTGAACTGAATACCATTACAGCAGACAAATTATTCAAGTCATTGCAATGTTTATATGAGCGTTGCAATAAGTGTGTTAGTTCCCTCGTGGATTATTTTCAGTGAAATGATTAAAAAACATCTTATCCTATTCATCGTTGTTTTTGTTTAATTTTTAGTCTCATTACTTTCTTGCCGCCTGTGTACAAATACTCTTATTTTGTAAGAAATTTGTTAAAGAACACTAAAACGAAGGTAATTGGTGTACATCATTAGTAATCTAGAAAAATGAGAATACATTATTAGTAATCTATGTATAAAAAGTTCGACGATATAAAATAGAGTAATAATATAATTTTTTAAGAATGTTTTTGCGGCATTGGCCTCGAAACATGGTTTAAACTCAAGAATTCGATTCGTTTCATAGATCTATTTTGCTGTTCCTTATATTTATAAAGTTTTTTCCATGTTCCCTATTCCAAAATCTACTCTTACTGTTTAAATTCAGCTAAATAATGCCCTTCTTTTCATTTCATCTTTTTAGGCGCATTTATATATATAAATAAAATAATTAGAAAGTTCAATTAAATATTATCAATTTAAATTTTTAATCTTATGGTTTGGAACTAACTAGTATTAAATATAAAGTGCGTATTTTCTTTGAGTAAATGTTACTTGAAATATTCTGCAAAGAACACGAAAAAGCAGAGCTGGATCAAGACTAGCTCTTTTTGGATAAATCAATTTCGCAAAAGCGCCAACCAGTCATCCACTCCAATTCCTTCACTTGTATCATGATGCTCTGCAATTTTCTCGCGTCCAAGAAATTTTATTATCTTCTCCGAAATCTTCCACTGCCAGTTTTCGATTCTTTCTCGCTACTCTCGTAATTGCTATCATACCGGCAGCATTATTTACCGAATCATTGGCCGTAAAATTAACTTCCCGAAGCGATGGGCGCTTGGGTTAGCGGAAGGAGTGACGAAGACCCGCCCTTTCCTTAACCCAATCAACTCTGGGACACCTCTCTGATTGTTCGTCCTAGTCCATTGCATCGACATCGACGAGGAGTGTGAAGAACAGGGAGAAAAAGGAGGTGTGGACACAATAAGCAAAAGAAGAAGAAAAAGTGTTGCGAAACTAATTTAGTTGTCTGCCTACCTGTTTGTTGATTTTCTATCTGTTTAGACTTGTGAAAGCTAAATATTGAAACTGGCAGATGTGCAGTTATTTAATCTAGCCAATGTAACATCTTTCTTTGACTTATTTTATCTGACAAAACATCACCTATTATTTTGTCGAAAAATGGCGAAATAAATCAGGAAGGTAATTCTTGAAACGATTCATTAAATAATTCTTAAGCAATTAATTTATAAAAGTAACCACACACGAATTCAATAGCAAGTCAATTAGAATTTGAATTTATTAACTTTCTTCCAGTTTTGCACATAATTTAAGTTCAAGATGCATTTGATTTACATATCGTGCAATTGAATACAGAGCGAATGTATATCTGATTATACGAGAATGCGGATTTAAATTATTCTACAATAATATGAGATCTGAATTTAACGTTTATACAAATTACTTCCTATTATTAATAGATGTAGTTAAAATATGCATTCTTTCTGGCTTCACTTTTCGTCAATGTGTTATTAATTCACATAGCTTTCTATTTTATGGGTATGACTTACCTTATATTGCTGCTGTTCAAAATTACAGACGAGTTTCGAGCTAGAAATTTTCGGTCTAGTAATGCAGGATTCCAAGGGGAAAGATTGCTATAATTACTAAGCCCACACGAGCCCGATTATGGACAAAAACGATTACAATCATAAAACTTGTAAATAAATATACACGAAAGAGCTAAAACATTATGACCAGTGCGACTTTATGCAAATCGAAGCAACTGCAGGTAAACGACGGCGTGTGTAAAGGTCATGAAACAGTCTAAATAACTATATATATATATAAATAAATATATATATATTGTTATGTATTAAGTGTGTTTTTGCGCTGAAATGTGACTCACTGTTGTTGTTTTCGGATCTGAAGCTGGTCGCTTGCATCAGATCGGTTCCAGAAGTTGTTTATGGCCGTAAATCACTAGCCTGGGGCGCGAAGTCCGCGAACGAGGCTAGGGTAAGGAGTTGGATGCATCAGTTTGTGCGTAGCTGTCAAGCGAAAAGGTCGTTTCGACACGCGTCAAAAGGACACTGCTTTACTCGAAGAAACCGTGAAGGGGAGGGTGCGATTCCAAAGGGAATTGAGATTCTTGTGTAAATCTATTTTTTTTTATTCTTTTGGATTCAGAAGGAACCACAGTGTAGCAAAGGTTGGTTATCCTTTCGCCGAGTTTTGAGGTCTGTAAAGTGAGGATTCGCAGAGCGTACGATTCTCCACCACATTATAATATTGTTTGCAGCAGTGAAGCAGCAAAGGCCCACGGAGTTGAGCGCATTCCCAGCATGTAGCTGTATATAGTGTGAATAAATTGTGTCGTCCCTATAAAACTCTCGTGCGATTAATTGATGGACTATTGTCATTAATCATTCAACATAGCATATCGGAGGCGCAAGGCGCTACGGGTGTAAAAACCTGCGAATCTGTCTTTTCACTAAATAGAAAGTGAAGTAATAATACAAGTGCATCGTCCTCCGGCGGCCATGACATTTGACCATGACATAATGTTTTTTCTATTTTCTCTATTAACTATATGTGCTATTTGTAAGGGTAGGTTAGTATCATTTAGCATTTGTTCTTACAGTCAAGCTCTTAGAGCTTCTATGATCAACTCTGTGTATGAAATGCAAAAGGAAATAAAGAAAAAAAATATTAATATTAAATAATTAAACGCTAATTAAACGATTGGAATCATAATTCGGAGAAATGATTATTATTTTTTTTTCAAATTTACAAGCAGAATAGAAAACTAAAATTATAACTGAGCCCGAATAGTAGTCGATTGTGCAATATCAAGCTAGGACTCGAAATCATCCGTATTCTAAAATTAAGATGCAAGATAGCTGAAATTTCAAAAAAAAAAAACTTTATGATTAAATTAAAATACAAAATATATGATATTGAAAACAGAATTCTAAATTAAGTGGCGAATAAAAAATAATAGCAGAGATTTAAAGTTTTAATTATTTTCCGTTCAACATATTTCACAATATTTTGAATTCGACTACTACCCTCTTGTAAAAAGTACTAGTGATTTATAAACATATGATTAATCTTGCTTCCATTTTAATTATGTTAGAGAACCGAAGTTCCTCGTGGGCAGTCTATAGCAGCTGTCAAGCTTGACCTGGTTTCTCAGGCAGCACAAAAAAGCCAAAAAACATCACTCATGTTACTTTCAAGATTGGAAGTTCGCCCAGTTCATCGGTATTCGGTTCTATGTTGGATACAGATGTGTGAAAGTTGTTCCTCTTCCGGTGCAAGGAGTTCAAGAATAGAAATAATAAGTAGATTTAAAGTATGTTCTGAAAGTAATTTACTTGAAAACTGTGCCTTTATTACTATTTACCTTTATCTTCACTACACATACATTTTGTGTTTTTCTATAATGAAAGATTTTTTTCCAAATATGTCATCTCCTAGATATATACTGATTAAATAAAGTCCACTAAATTAGACTGTATATAACAGATGTAAATCAAATCTTCATTCTCATCAATATGCATTTTAAAGAAAATTTTAAAGTCATCTTAAGCGAAGGCGAAAGTGTAAAACTGAAATGGAATTCCACTTTCTTGCTCGCTCTTTTGCTTTTTTCCTGCTCGATCGAGTCAATCCCAACCACTCCCACCCCATACTTTTTATTTATGTTTAGATCCTGGGCTGGTCATGTACAAGGATGAAGTCACTAAAACCGAAATTTAGGTTTATGTTTTCGTACTAAAGGTATGTAACACTTAAATGATAAGGGTATAATTATGTTTTGCTTATTAATACACTGGTTTCTATAAATTAAGGAAAAAGGGAAAAATCGCGATAATTCGCCAAAATATTGTGCGATCCTCACCAAACTTGTTCATGTAACCAATAAAGTAATGCTGAGTGAGCATATCGTATGCAATTAGTCTAGGTTGCGTCGATTTGCGTAATCGGATAGCAGCATAAAAATGCGTGTTTTGGAGTGGATCGTTATTTTGTGTTGTAAATATGAGTAAAGAAATTCGAAATAGCCATTTTGTAGAAATGACCCCGAGACATCATTTGACAAATGAACTGTGGTGAAGAGATATTTGTCGGCTCGAAGTAGACCAAAGTCAGTCAGACGTAGCACGATGGCTGAATGTGAGTCCTGTGGTCAATAGACTGTGGATTAAATTTCTTAGCATGGATTCCGCGTCTCGGAGGTTTAGCCGAGGAAGGGCTAGAGATACAACCATTGTACAAGATCGATATCTGCGATTAACAGCACGAAGGAGGAGGACGTCTACTCCCTCTCAGCTACGATTCTCTCTTGCAGCAGTCACTGGGAGGGTTGTATCAGCTTCTACTCTGCTAGAAGTCTTCATGAGGGAAGTCTATACGCTAGAAGGCCAGTAATTTGTATACCCCTCACGTCACGTCACAAGAGAGAGAGCGGATGAATATGGCACGCACGCATATTAACTGGACAGAAGAGCAATGGAGGTCCGTACTCTTCACAGATGAGTCCAGATATTACTTGCAGAGTGATTCTGGACATTGTTTGATATAGAGAGAACGAGATACCCGTTATCATCCCAGTAATATCCGTCAAAGAGACAGTTACGGCGAAGGTAACGTGTGTGTTTGGAATGGCATTTCCTTAGGTGTACGCTCAGACCTCTATGTGCTGACGAGTGGGAACCTCAATGCTCAAAGGTATAGAAATTACATCCTGGACCCTTATGTACGTCCTTACGTTGGTGCGATGATAACGCTCGTCCACACAAAGCTCGACTAGTGGAACAATACCTTCAAGAGGACCATTATGCGCATGGAGTGGCCAGCTCGATCTACCGACCTAAATCCGATTGAACATGTATAGGATGCTCTAGGGAGGCGTGTTGTTGCCCTCAACCCGCCACCTGAAATAAAGGGAACTTATTACTGCTTTAAAGGAACAATGCTCATTACTCCCTACTGAGCTGATTCACAGCATCATAAACAGCATGGAACATCGCTGTCGTACGTGCATTGCTGTAAGGGGTGACCACACTTCTTATTAAAGAACTTTGCCCATTACATTCTGACACCTGATTTTTGGTCAGGTTCCTGAAGTATTATTTTTGACGAAAAAACGTTTCTAGTGTAAAATATTTTATGCCATTCAGAAATTAGCATTGCAATTCAAGTTTTCATCAGATTTCATTAAAATCATTCATATGTTTTTTTTTTGTTTATCATAATGTTTCTGCGTTTTCCTTAATTTATGGAAACCAGTGTATATTTAAGATAAAAAAGCAGCCAAGAAATAATTGACTTGACCTCTATATGATTGCTTAAAATTAAATGCAACCGCCATATTTTGAAAAGTTACTTCAAACGTAAGATTTGGCTTCCATTTTATTTGAATTTGAGAACCCGTGTTTAGTATTGATTACGTTAAGAAAGTGCTTTGCTTAGGTTGTAAAGAACTGATCACAAATCAGTTAATTTAAACAAGAACCTTTAAAATTAAAAATGAGAAACACCACTTTGCGTTCGAAAATAAGCCAAAAAAAATACAAATGAGTCATATTCTTATTTTTAGAGTGTAGCTCCTTAATTATATTCATTACGATTAGAAAACAAATGTTTTGTTATTTAACACGACCGTTTTAAACAGAACTTGATCGGAATGTGCATGCTTGGCAATTTATAATCACTTCATCATTATAATCGTCCTTTTGAAAGATAATTAATTTCAGATTGCGAAGCTGAAGGCGATTAAAATCCGATATCGCTAGGAGGAAAATACATAACTTACTAATAACAATTTCTAAAAGCGTTCTATAAATAGTCTTTTGCATTACTTCAAAACATAAACTTTATGGTTAATAACTGTTCAGCGATGATCTTAACTAAGTATGCTAGCTCGAGACAACATTTATCGGCGAATGAAATGCACGTCTCAAAGAGCAGTCTGCAATATTGGTTGGCTCCTTCAATTTTGGCTTCATTTAATGCTAAACTGACAGCTTTAAGTAACTCTGAAAATAGCAGGAAATTTGAATCAGAAACATTTCACGTGGCTACGAAGGAAGGACAGAAAGTTTTGAATATTTTGAATATTTTGAATAAAATGTCGAAATACAGAATATTTTGTCGAAAATCAATTCTACTGATGTGATTTCACCTCATTAGCAAAGTGTTGTAATTTTCAATCGTAGGCTTTCGAAGAGTTTCGGTTTTAATTCCTACTTTATGTCTTTCTCTCTCTCATTTTCAACAGAAAATAAGTAAAAGATATAATTATTTGATATCAGTGATAGATTTTCAACATTATTTTTGCGCAAAAGAGTAAACCAAAAGAATTTTTTTTTCCGTAAAAGCTCCCATCTTCAGCAAATGACGAAGCATGTGGAAGAATACGAAATCGTGATCATCCGATTACAAAGTATTGAAGCTGCAGTCTTAAATGAGAGCAAGAAAAGATCAAAGGGGTGTAGTTTAATATAGAGGTCAAAGGAAGAATACTGAAACTTAAATGAGTGCAAATATTTCTAGTAAGGGAAAGAGCACTAATTTGCAATATGATTGCATAACAGTAATTACATATTGTAAGGGAAAGATCACTAATTTGCATAATGATAATTGAATATCACCAAAAACCGGCGTTCTTAGCTGTAATATATTTCACTTTATTGTATTTATTTGCTTGTTTTAATAAACTATATAAATATCAGCGTTTAAATAAAGTTCTAACCTTATTTTCTTAGCACGTAAAAGCATTAAGTTATGAAAAATTTAGACTGCCAATTAAATTGCTCTGAATTACCTGTGTTACATAACTTACGAAACTATTCATTAGAATGCGATTGCTAGTCAATACTTCAAATTACATGTCGTCAAACTAACAGTTTTTTTGCTATTGTTTTAAATAAATTTATGACAATGAAAAATAAATAAACCTTTTCAAGTTGTTGTTACAAAAACCGTAAATTATTTCATCTCAAATTATGAAATGGTTTTACAACACAGAATTTATATAATAACATGAGCTTTAGGTAATAAGTTAATTAACACAGTACAATAACGCACACGTTTTCAAAACGTATAAAAATAAGTTTTTTCCCCATTCTGTCTACAGTAATCATTTACCAAAAAACATCACTTTAGGAACTCTAGCTCTTAAATGCATCTTTATATATTTCACCGTCCAGAAGAAAGCAAAACCCAGTAACTAAGAAACTTTCCGTTGGAAGAAAAAGCACTCGCCTAAAGTGAACTACGTACGAGTGCATTCGCTGCCGAACATTGGGGCTGCGCTAACGAACGCAATCTGATCACTATTCATTATTTCCCGGCGCGATCTTCTTTCGCTTCGCGGAGCTGAATCTCAGCGTTGTATAAAAGCGCCTAGTTGCGGGTGTTAGTTAATTAATGAGGGCGGAGTGCGCACTCCAACCTGCCACCTTACCACTTGTGTCTGGCAGCTGGAGCCGTTCGTTGGGCTCAGCATCTTCTCACAATCCCATACCTGACAGCGGAAGTCAACGACCTCTCGACGACGTGAAGGATAACGATGAGAGTTTGATTTCCTATAAGAGCAGGGATAATTAAATTTTAAGACAGGGAGCAAAACATAGGACAGCTTAGCATATGACAATGTGGTTGTTTTCATTCAATGAATTTTTGTTTCTGATATTCTCTTACGGAAACAGAAGTAAGACTTAACAAAAGTAGGAAATCAATATTATTTTTTACATGCGAAATTTTTCATATCGCACTGAGCTTAAAAATACACCCAGGAACTGAGATAGGTAAAATAATTTCGCCTCAGTAGCAACTTATAAAACATTCATCGATTTATAAAGATCAGTATGAAAAACTTGAGAAAGATATTCATTAAAATGTGTTTAAGAGGGCAAGTTTTTATTCAAATAATGAATTAAAAACAATGGAAGGATGTACACAAATATTTTTTTTCTTAAGTACTTCCTTAACTTGATTACCATACTTATTCATTCCACTGATCAAATAAGGCCTATTGCTAAGATTATTATACTATTATATCATTTAACACTCTTAAAATTACAGCCCCTATACAGAAAATGTATAGAAGACCCATCAATTATTGTTCCTTTCAAAGATAATAACAGTGGTAATATTAGGGTGTCCCTGAATTCATGGCCCAAACGTGAGGAGATGGTAGTACACACCGAACCCACAATATTCGTCATAGAATATGCGGCCGCAAACGCAGTGAGAAGTCGGAAATGAAGGATAGACACAGAGGTTTCCAGAGTGCCATTCATTGGAGATCATTACAACAAATGCTCAAACGTCCGCCCACCAACGTTGATACAGGCGGCACAGCGGCGGAGTGGTGATCGGCGTACCAGACAGCTGGCGGTGCAGTCGCGCAAACATTTTATGATCGGGCACACGGCGCATAGGATATCGCTCACGGTAGAGTCTTTGCGCCTCTCTACCATTGCCCTCGGCTACGCCGTACATCAGGTGAATATCGGCTTTGTCTGCGTTCGTAAATTGCTCCATCTCGTGTCAGGTCGACCCTGAGAATGCTGGGGTTTGGCCGATCCAGCGCATTTAAGCCGTGCTGCCTCGTCTGCGCCCCCTACAGGCACCGGTCTGCGTTTGCGGCCGCATATTCTATGACGAATATTGGTGGGTTCGGTGTGTACTACCATCTCCTCACGTTTGGGCCATGAATTCAGAGACACCCTGTATATAATAATATGCATTCGTCTTGAAAATGCTTGTTCTTTTTCTCACAACAGACAATGCCTATTACCAGGGATAACAACATTGACAGCATTCGGATGAGATTTAATATTCTTTCAATAACAACACCATATAGAGACTGTGAAAGAATTTTCTCAATTATTATACTGACATAGGCTCTTTCGTAGAGAACAGTCTATCTTTGGTAGATAAGAGTAATCCCACTTCGCCTTGACAATGCCACTATTTTTTTTTCACGTCAATCCAAGGAAAAAACAAAAGTAGTTCA
Source organism: Ryuthela nishihirai (assembly GCA_038380435.1). Classification (NCBI taxonomy): domain Eukaryota; kingdom Metazoa; phylum Arthropoda; class Arachnida; order Araneae; family Heptathelidae; genus Ryuthela; species Ryuthela nishihirai. Next base: position 80,296,009 of record JAWZYU010000009.1, on the reverse strand, counting down.
GTACTTGCACCTTATTTTAGGAATTACAATGAATACATACATACATACTTACAAAATCCTCATGCAGCCATGGGCTACGGAGGTCCAACCAGACTGTAATTTTCCTCTCCAGACGTGTCTCTTTTGAGCTACAGCTGCTGTATTTGGCTACTCTAAGCCAAATCTAGCAAGGTCCTGTTTGACATTGTCTGCCCTTAGGCACGCTGTTCATAATCCTGTTTGCCAATCTGCAGTTATGCATACGGCCAGAATGGCTAAACCAACTCAGTCTCTCTCTGCACAATATGCTGCTCAAAAGAGGCTGATGACTCAATATTTTAAATTCATCATTACTTAAAAAATCAAACTACCTAATGTCCAAGATAGGGCGCAAGCATCTAAAATCAAAGGCAAAAAGTTTCTTGTTATCCTCCTTACAAAGAGGCAATGTTTCGCTACCATATAAAAACTTAGAACGAACCAAACTATTATACAGCCTAATTTTAGTCTTTAGGTGTACACGCCTATTTTTCCACACTCTCCATAGATTCTCAAAAGTCCCAGCGGCAATTCCTAACTCATGCTGCACGTCACCAGTATATGTTAATAGCTCCCAAGATAATTAAACTGAGATACTTGCTCAAAAGTACATTCATTCAAAGCAACTGAAGTACCATCTGCATGACCAATATTCATCAAACCTACTCTATTACCAGTCTCATCAACAGTTCTAATGAAAGAATTTATCTCATCAACATCATTAGGCAACAGGGCCAAATCATATGCATAATCTAAATCAGAAATTTTTAAATCTCTAGACCATTTAAGGCCAAAATCTTTCCCTTGCAAAGAATTTCGCATAACATAATCAATAACCAAAAAAGAGAGAAAATGATACAAAATCCACCCTTGTCTAATCCACTAAAGATGCTAAACCAATCGCTGCAAGACGTACCAACTCTCACACACGACTCAGTGTTATTATAGAGAGCTTTCATTACATTAACTCAGGTTTCCATATGATCTAACAATCAACCATAAATTATGTCGATCAGCAGAGTCAAAAGCTTTTTCGAAATCAACAAAGCTAGTAACCAAAGGTTTCTGAAATTTCTCAAGAATCTGACTAAGTGAAAATATTTGATCAATACGCCTCCTACCACTTCTGAGTCCACACAGTTGTCCATCAACCAAATTCATAATTCTATTAAGTATAATAATGCAAAGAACTTTACCTGTAACAGAAAGTAAACTCATTCCTCTATAATTATCAAAAGTACTGCGATCACTTTGTTTTAAAATTAGGACAATGATAGCTCTAGTAAAATCCTTAAAAACAACATCTTTATCATAAAAAACATTCCAAATTCAGTCAGCCGTAAGACAACAAAAATGTTCCCAGCTCTAAGCATTTCAGTGGAGATTTCATCCACCCCTCGGGATTTATGTAGTTTTGATTTAGAGATAGCCAATGCGATTTTAGAATGTGATATAGTGTCATTATAAAAGTCAGTAATGCATCTATTCTCATTACAAACAATGAGAGTAGAAATAATCACATCATTTAGAACATCTCTGAAATGCTCAGCCCACCTAGCCATCACATAATCCTTACCTTCAACCACCTTGCCATGTTTATCCCTCAATCACTGTGTTCTTGCATGTTTCTTCCCACATAAAACATTAACAATATGATACAACCCCCTGCTGTTGTGCTGTCTACCTGCTTCCTCTGTTTTGTCAGCCAATCTATCAAGCGGAAGATTCTTATCAGCTGTTAACTGATCCTTTACACGTTTTTAAGCTCGTTGTAATGCCTTCTGTTAGGACTAGTAGGGTATTGATTCATATTAATCCTTCACTACCTTCTTTCAGAAATAAGTTCCATAGCCTTATCACTCAAATGATTTTGTTTCCTCTGTTCTCTTTTACCCAAAAGAGTACTGTTGGTTTCAAGAAAAGCCTGTTTAAACTGTTTTCAACTTCAGCACTAAGCAAACCACGATTTTAATAATGACAAAGTAGGCTATCATGGTATGCTTTCGCTATATCTTGATCTTTCAGACCTTCAGTGTTGAAGGTAATTTTCCTAATCTTAGCACAACATTTCTTAAGCTTCAGCTGCAAGACAATTTTAACCAGGTAATGGTCAGACCAAATTTCGGCTCCACTGTATGATCTGGTATTCCTAACTGAACTGCCTCATTTGTTGTTAATTAAAATATAATCTATCATATTCTTGTGCAACCCATTAGGTGAAACCCATGCATAATAAATGTCCCGGTGTTTGTAGTATGTATTAGTTATTCGTAAACCATTAAGTTTACTTACCTGTAGAAGACAATCAGGCCGCCCCTTGGCCGAGTGGTTAGCGCGCTTGGCTACTGATCTGGGTTCGAGCCCCGGATAAGGCATGGTCATTTGTGTTGTTTTTCTGCTGAGGTCCTGCCATCCTCTCAGACCTTCTACTATGGCATATAAACTGACAGGCTCCTGTCAGACCTCTGTGGCAAGCAGCTGCTTGAGGGGGTATTTATTTTATTTTTTTCTATAAGACAATCCACATTGCCATTGGAACTACCAATAACAAAGGAATGACAATGGTGTGGCGCATAACAACAGATGACATTCAAGTGTTTAATTTTTGTTTTAAATTATGCAGTAAGAAATCTTTCATTAATGCAGTCATATCCTAGAAGAGCATAACTGGCGTGTCTGCTGAGAAGCAAACGTTCATCTTGGAGATGCTTTCCATCCTCCCTCCCTGAAAAGAGAAATTTAAAGTTATTTTTAAGTATCTCGCCTTTACCTGTCCATATGGTCTCTTGCAAGCTAGAATATTTAGGTTATATCATAATAATGAATAGTCTTTCTTTAACACTAGAAAAATAACATATCGCCTCATGGGAATAACCTATGGGAAGTTCGTTTTTAAAGATAAATCATTTTCCATTTTTAAAATACTTTAACAGCGATAATTCGAACAAATCGACAATTGAGAAAATGAAAAGAGTAATATTTTATTAATACTTATAAAATACAAAAGGAAATCTTTACCAATCTATTCGAACAAAATAGTGGTATTTCCCCAGCCCACTAATTAAGGATAAGGGAATTCTTGACAAATTTCAAAATCCTATGACATTTTATTATTAGTGAGGTGTATCGTTGTCAGTTAGGGAGAGGTACTGGCTACTGTTTAAAAAACTGACGACCAAAGGATTTTATTGGCTAATCCATAGCTAGGATATCGCTATGAAGGTATCAGTCCATTAGACAATTTCTTTGTACACGTAAAATATATCATAAGAATGGATAACGCTGTTTTGGCCGGTTAGATTTATTTAGACAAATATAAACGAGGCACTGCAATATACTAGTTACATGCTTGTACGAGCCGATGCTTTCGATTGTACTCAGCAGTCATCTTCAGGCGACGTACAGGGAAGCAGATCGTTGGTGAAACTTTCAGACAGGTAAAAGTAATAACTTTTTCTTGAAGATATTTTCCTGAAGAGAGTCCGGAAGCGGAAGGAAGTTTCAGCATGCTTGTAGTGGAGCAAAAGTCACCGAGTAGCAGAAATTCGGTGTTTCATCTTTATATAATCATTTTTTATTTAAAAAATAATAATTTTATACCTTTTGTATTTTTGCTTATTTAATAATGGTTTATTCGCTTTACTGAATTTCACTCGATTTTTTTCTCAAACTTATTAATTCAGAATTGAACTATATAACGACAGAATGCAAAAATGTAATCTAAATGAACGCATATATTGAAAAACTAGTTAAAACTTTAAAGCTACATAACTGTATAATGACAGAAATGCTATCTATACTAAAAACTCTCCATAACCTTTGTTACCTGAGTTTGCTAAGTTTCACTTTTTTTATAATATTGCTTTATAACACAAATTTGAGAGTGCATCAAACTTACCATCTTTTAGTGTGACGCATTTTCTCGCATTTCATACAGATTCAAAACGAAATCATTTAAAATTATGTCTTTACATTTCTTCCTGACATTTAAATCGTACTGATTTTCGCCTTACGTAATATCTACGGAAGCTTCTTAATACCTCTCGTTCTGCTCCTGCTCTCCTCTCACTTGACGTGCAACTTCCGCTGATGAGTTATGAATCGAGAAGGTGTTCGCTTTGCGCCATGACGATGGACGAGATAAAACAGAGAAGATGTTAAAAAAAAGCGAGAGTTAACTGGGTGAAAGGAAAAAGGAAGAAGAAACGAAAGGCAGAAAGAAATTGCTGCCAAGTTTTCTATTTTGCCGTATGCAATTTATAACGAATGAAAACTCCTGGCGTACTTTATTCTGGAGATTTATGGCCACATTCTTCACACCCAGGCGATTAGGTAGAGGGTGGAAAAATAAAATAAACGTATATAAGTCTGCAAGCTGTAATCCATTTGCTGTTGCTGCCCTCACTATGGCTGTAGACATTTGACGGATGAGTCTGACGCCTTACAAAATAAGACGCCCTCGTTCACAAATTTATTTGCACTTTGTCGTTTTCTTTCAGGCAACATTTGCAGCAGCACTTTTTTCCATTCCATCTGCAATGGTTTTTATCTGCATCACTTCAGATGTATTTGTGACGAATGGACACTGCGATTAATACAGTCTAGTTCCACCATTTTTCTATACATGGGTTATATGTTTCGCAAGGCACGTTTTTAAAATATAACGGTGTGGTTGGAATACCTGAATAACTTAGAAAGGTAGTGATATAAGTTGACAGTTCAATGTGTCTGTTAGGTACACCACAATCAAGATCAGTTGAACAGTATGCTTTTCCCTATCTATAAGAATTTTATTACTTGTAGGAAATAATATCATATTCGCTTATGGATCTTGAAATTAACTTAACTTTTTAGTTCTATATATTTCCTTTTTTCTACTAGAGTTGTGTACTGACTTTTCTAGATATAGAAAGGTGTCCATACTTTCTTAAACATCCATAGAATACGATATGTGCATTCAAGTGTCGATATGGGGACGATCTAATGCACATAACTAATTAAAAAACTCTTTTTAGTCATTTCATGTTTAAAGCATCATCCCGATTTCTTTGTTTCTCGATCACGATATTTTCACCAATGACTCGCCAATAACATGTTATTCGGTCTCTTGTGTTAATATTCCACCAGGAAAACAATTTTTTCTCTAAATTGATGTTGATATGTAAGAATGATTACGATAATTTATTAAAAATGAAAGCTGTTTAGAGAAAGAAATGAAGCTCACTTCTGTGATAATCATTTCTACCAATTAGGCAAGTGTGAAAAAATTTCACCTGACACTCAGAATCACTTGGTAAAGCTTCACAACACAACCATTACAACCTTTCTTATGAAATTGTGAATTGCCTCGCTTTAGCTCAAATGCTAGAGCAACTGGCGCAAAACCAGTAAAATCCCGAGTTCGTGAGCTGGACGAGTGTTTTTGAACACTTGCCCAATTACTAAAAGCTGTTAATAATTTCGAACTCCCATACTATTTATCCCGAAACAATTCTTGAAAAACTTCTACGAATTAAGAGACTAACTTTGCTAATAACTCAGCATGTTAATGTTCTAATGCGATTCCTCGGGTTTAAAAATAATATCACAATCTTTTTACATACAAAATTAAACATCAAATAGTTATTACTTTGGAAAATTGTTACTGTAATTAGAAACTAAAATGTTAAATGGTAAGTTTAATATAATAAAATAACCTTTATTTAAATGAAGAGATCTTCACAATACTTCATTTTCATATTTCTGAAAATCTCTCATTTAACAATGTGAGATTTTGTTTAACGAGTTCTTTTTATTAAAGATAGCAGTTTCTACTCTTTGATGCATCTTTACAATTTCATCAAGCTCACAAGAAATATGGTTCACAAAATTTGCTCTTATGGGTTAAGTGGATCGTTCCTTTTTTTAAACTCCACTACATAATAAATAGCTCGATCCCAAATTCCTAGGGCTAGTGGTAGGGAGGGTAAAATATGCTATTCAACAGCTTACCGCCTCCTAATTGTTCAAATAGTTAGTCATCACACTTGAGAACCTTCTGTCAAAGCCATCCCGTACGTTCTTTAACGTGAACAAAATATTACTTTTTTATGCATCGGGGTTTAGCTTCCTATCTAGCAAAGGCTAGATGCCTTTGCAAATGCATCGTTATCTCATTCCTGAACGGGATCACGACGAGAATACTAGGAGGAAGTTTCAACATTACGCAGTTGGAACTTGGCTTATGAGCTTGGAAATTGAACCATCCATGCTTGAATTTATAGCATGAAGTGCTATTACTCTTTCAAACCTCAATTCTAAACACGCGCGACGTCATCTTTAGAAGCTCTGTCTTCCTTAACAGTATATCTCATATCAACTTTTGAGTTAAAAATAATTAATGCCTGGTAACTTAAAAATAACATATATCCTCGTACTTGACATAAGATGATGCGGCACTCTCCTTTCAATTTCTTTTATCGCATAGTTCTATTGAAACAAACTGAATTTCGCTCTTGGTTTTGGGAAATAAAAATTCAGCGTTTTGTCCACTGATACCTTGGATTTTTTTCATAACTTCTCTGCGAAGTGCATTACTTAATTACTGTCTCTAGTTATTAGAAAAGCTCATATTACTAGGAAGACGTCATTTTGATATACAATTACGTTTGCTGAAACTTTCCGATGCTTAAAATTATCAGAAAATTCTAACAAAACTGGATATTGCCTTCAATAGTGTATATAAAACATTTTGCACGTTTTGAATAAATTAATTCAAGTATCACTTGAAGTAATTAGTTGAAAAAAAATGGTGTCCTGAGTGGGATTCGAACCCATGTCTCCCAGAAGCATGACAGGCTTTATAACTGCTAGACCACCAGAAGTTAAGCATTTCTTCAACTAAGTGGCATAAGAGCATACCCCTTAGATTTAGAACCAGCCTATCTGTTGGAGCAAAATTTTGTTGATTTGCCACATATGATGGTAGTAATATCTGTCACTCACAGCGTTATATGAATAATTTAGTAATAGAGCAATTCAAGTATATCGTATGAGTGTCTGAGTTGTTAGCGAGCTTCACTAAAGAATAAAAAGAACTGGGTTCAAGATCAGATCTCTGTGGCATGCAGTCGATTAGGGGTAATTTATTAATTTTATTACATTTCGATAGGTGCTCGATATTCCAAAAAATTCTAGAGTTAAGAATGAAAAAACAAAACTGACTTTTCTTGCAAAACCCTTTTCTGTCTTGAATTTTACTTATAGCTATTTTAGTCCTTGTTGACATCACTTAGGTTTTCAGGAAACACCGTTCGAATAATCTGTCATGTAATCAATCCCGGCAAAATTTACATGAGCTACTCCTCTTCCGAAATTTTAAGTGCATTGCTTGAACAAAAATGACGTTATTTTTTCTAATGTATTAAATCTGTTCATCGATTTGATATCATAAATAGAAATCTGAAAAATAAATAGTTGAAAACCTCACTGTGTCAAAATGCACCTCTCCTAGTACAACTTTATACAGAGCAAAAACTGTGCAAGCTAAGTAATATAAGGATTAAAATGTGTACCCAGAGCAGTGAGCCGAGAAGATTCAAACGAATATTGTAATATTTTAATTAGTTCGACTCCACCGTAATTTAATTATTCAGCAATGTTCTGAAAGAAAACTCAATATCCGCGATATTCAGCTCGAATCATTCTCATACGAAACATTTTCTGAAACAAGTGTCTTAAACAATTTTCATTGTAATCGTTAATGGGAGATGGTATAAAAAGAGCCATCAAAACCTTTCAATATTGATAAGACTAAAAAAGGTAAACAGAAAAATCAATTTAGTATTCAACACAAATATGTATGTAAAAAAAATAAATTTAGATTATTTTAATTGCTGAAAAATACATTTTCATTTACATTGACTCAAATTCTGAGTCATTAATAGATTCAATATCCCCACTCGAGTTTAATTATAGCACATATTCATATTTATGACAACTTGTTCCCCAAGGGTAAAAATACCAGAGAGTTCATTCTACTATGTACAATTAACACAGACTCCGAAAATTAAAAGATATAATTTACCTTTTTTTTTACATTGTTTTTAGAATTTTATTCTTCGTTTTCCTAGTTTTTTTTTGTCATCGAAGTTTTATCTGCTTTGCATTTCCCAAGCAAAGTTTCCACAGAAGTTAATCTGTAAACAGTCCACATTTTGTCGTCGGAGTACTCATGTGGTGTCCATTTAGAGCCCGGATTGTAATGGTTCGTTGCGTCGGCGGAAATACGAATGCCAGAGGTTGCAAAAAGCAATTAAGTCCGTTACTTCTTGAGTGATGCAATGTCGCTTTGTCATCCTGTGACGGCAGACACTCGGTGCGGCATTCTTTGTCAGTTGGGACGGAATGTGCGCTTCAAATGAACTATTCCGCGAAGCAAGGATTCAGACGTCAGAAAGAACAATCAGATCATTCTGAGGGTTGATATGAATTCCTGCACTACAATGCGAGAATAAAGACGAAACATTTCTCAGTTTTTTTTAGGAGAGAACAAGCATTCTTGTTTTATTTCTGAAGCTCGTGTCCCAGAGAATTGTCAAATCATGTCTATTGCTGATAACATAATAATATCGGATTTATTAATTTTTATACTGAAATTTAGCTTGAAAACTATACTGTCAAGGACACAGTCGAGATTACGGAGCTATCTCAAATGTAAAAAATTGTAATTTGAAGTCAATTGGTGATAAATATAAAATGGAACACAAAGGAGCAAAACAAATATTATTTTCTTTTTATATTGAACTATTTGTGATTAGAAGAAAGTAACTGTAATGTGCATCATAATTGTAAATTTGCCTCACTGCGATATGTTCTTCAATGTAAATACACGATTCCGAATTCTCTGAAATTGTGTTGCTTAAAAAACATTTACTGCTTTGCAATATTAACTTACTGTATACATTCTATATGCTACATTATGACAATGTAATTCCTTTCTATAAAAGTTGCTTTCATATAAAGGTTGCTTTTCAATTAACCACGTTTTGCAGTAAAATAATTATCCATCTAAAATCATTGTGACTTTATTTCTGTATAATTTATTCAGTGAATAAATATCCAGTGAATCAACTAGAATTTGAAACAACTTCTAGTGAATCAAAGAAGAATTTCAATAAGGAAACACCGTATACATTTAACTAACACCTCACTCAGCTACCGAAGTATGTTCAATGATTTTCAAAACTTCTCGAAAGTTTAAAATATTTTTTAAAGGGAAGTAAATATCCCTTACACAAAGGACGGAGATACATAAAAGCTTTATGCAGCTTGTCCTGGTTTCTCTTGCAACATACAAATACATAATGTCACTCCGGCTGGTTTAGTAGTCAGGTACGCTAACCACTAGATCAGGTAGATAGTTAGAAAACATATCAATATGCAGGAGCTTTGCTATGGGGGATGGGAGGAGGCTCCCCCCAAAGTAACTCGGAGTTGGCAAAATTCGAAGCGACTTCGTAAAATCTAGGTGAGTTGTGAAATTTTGTAATCTTTTGTTTTATAAAATTAAGTGGATTTAGCAAAATCTAGACAACTTTGCAAAATCTAGGGTAGTTGTCAAAATCGAGGCGACTTGGTAAATCTAGGACAGTTGGGAAAATGGAGACGGCAAAATGTAGAGCAGTTGGCAAAATTCGAAGCCACTTATTAAAATATAGGTTAGTTGGCAAAATTCGGAGTGACTTGGCAAAATCTTGGGGAGTTAGCAAAATTCATGTGAGATGTAAAACTTGGGATTTTTTTATGTTACGAGTTGGCAAAATCTAAAAGTGTTGGCAAAATTCTGAGTGACTTTGCAAAAATCAGGTGAGATGTAAAAATTGGGTGTTTTTTTTTTCTGTAAAATTATGGCGAGTTGGTAATATTGAGGAAACTTGGCAAAATCTAGGGGAAATTGTCAAAATTCGGAGTGACTTGGCAAAATCGTGAGGAGTTGGCAAAATTCGGATTGACTTGGGAAAATCGTGGGAAGTTGGCAAAATTCAAGTCAGATGTAAAACTTGGAATCTTTTTTCTGTAAAATTATGGCGTGTTGGCAAAATCAAGGCAACTTCGCAAAATCTAGGAGAGTTGGCAAAATTCAGAGTGACTTTGCAAAAATCAAGTGAGATGTTAAAATTGCGATTTTTTTTCTGTAAAATTGTGGCGACTTTGAAAAATCGAGGAAACTTGGCAAAATCTAGGGCAGTTTGAAAATTCGAATCCATTTGGTAAAATACAGGCGAGTAGTGAAAATATGGAATGTTTTTGTGAAATTAAGGAGAATTGTCAGAATCGAGAAACTTGGCAAAATTTTGGGGAGTTTGAAAAATTTGAAGTGGCTTGGCAAATTCAAGAGAAATGTGAAAATTGGGATTGTTTTTGTGAAATTAAAGAGATGTGGTAAAATTGAGGCAACTTGGCAAAATCTAGGGGAGTTTTCAAAATTGGAAATCACTTGGTAAAGTATGTGAGTTATAAAAATTGCGATTGGTTTTGTGAAATTAAGGAGAGTTGAAAAAATTGAGAACTCTTGGCAAAATCTAGGGGAGTCAGCAAAATTCGAAGCCACTAAAAATACAGGGGAGATGTGAAAATTGTGCCTTTCGGGTGCAATTAAGAAGAGTTGATAAAATTCGAAGTGATTTGACAAATTCAGGGAAGATGTAAAAATTGCGAATTTTTCTACAAAATAAGGCGAGTTGGCAAAATCTAGGAGAGTTGGCAAAATCGAGTGAAATACAGGCGAGTTGTGAAAATTGGGATTAATTTTGGAAAACAAAAAGAATTGGACAAATCGAGGAAACTTAGCAAAATCTAGGACAGTTGGCAAAATTCGAATGCTCTTTGCAAAATTCGAATCCACTTGGTAAAATACGGGCGAATTGCAATAATTGGGATTGGGTTTGTGAAATTAAGGAGAATTGATAAAATTGAGAAAACTTTGCAAAATTTTGGAAAGTTTGAAAAATTTGCAATGACTTGGCAAATTCAGGGGAGATGTAAAAATTTAGATTGTTTTCGTGAAATTAAGGAGAGGTGGCAAAATCGAGGACACTTGGCAAAATCTAGGGCAGTTGGCAAAATGCAGGTGAGTGGTAATAATTGGGATTGGTTTTATGAAATTAAGGAGAGTTGGCAAAATCGATAACTCTAGGTAAAATCTTGGGGAATTGGCAAAATCTAAGGTAGTTGGCAAAATTCGAATCTACTTGGTAAAATACAGGTGAGTTCTGATAATTGGGATTAGTTTTGTGAAATTAAAAAGAATTGGCCAAAACGAGACAACTTGGCAAAATCTTGGGGAGTTTTAAAATTTTGAAGTAACTTGGCAAATTTAGGAGAGATGTAAATATTGGGATTGGTTTTGTGAAATTAAGAAGAGTTGCCCAAATCAAGGGGAGTTGGAAAAATTCACACTGACTTGCTACAATTCAGGCGAGATGGAAATATTGGGATTATTTTTGTAAAATTATGGCTAGTTGGCAAAATTAGAAGTGCAGAAGATTGTGAAAATTTTGATTTTCGAGTTGGAAAGTTTCAATTTCTCTTCCTCCCAACCATAGTCCTTCGTTACGCCCCTGTCAATGGGAAGAGATTATGTCTTAGTAAGAAACTAACACATATTCTCTTCCCATTGAGAATGGAAATATGTTCGCATATTAAAAACAAAAACTAGTTGTATGCTTAATTATAATAATTTATTGTATGCTTAAATATATCCGACGAAACTAGCCCACTACGAAATCTCCAAAAATTAGACGATGAAAGTTCATAAAGTCACGCTTAGATTATATTTGTATACTGAGATGCCGTTTATTGGGTACACCTACCTAATAGCGTGTTTCGCTCCTTTGGCCTTCAGAACAGCTGTATCTAATAGACTAGAATCTCAATATATATATAAATTAATCCGATAACTAAAGCATTTAATATCAACATGTTTCATTTTTTTTTCATTATATTCTAATGTAGGTTTTTTTATTTGTATTTCTTTTATGACTTTTTTTTTTAATTTCTGATATACATCTTTATATATATATTTATTACTTTACAATTTCTAGATAGCCGTCCCATGGCCGAGTGGTTAGCACGCTTGGCTACTGATCTAAGGGACCTGGGTTCGAGCCCCGGGTAAGGCATGGATGTATGTGTCGTTTTTCTGCTGAGGTCCTGCCATCCTCTCAGATCTTCTACTGTGGCATATTAAACTGACAGGCTCCCGTCAGACCTCTGTGGCAAGCAGCTGCTTGAGGGAGTATTATTATTAATTTCTACATAGTTATAGGTATCCCTTTAATATCTAAGTATAAATTGGAATAGCTCACAGCAAAATATCTATCTGAAAATGCTTCTTTAGCAACTAAAGTTTGTTAATTCTGTACATGAAAAAAATTGAAAACGCAGTACACATACATACCTCATCATCATCATCCTCAAGCAGCCATGGGCTACGGAGGTCCAACCAGACTGCGCAGTTTAATTCTCCAAGCATATCTGTCCTGAGCTACATCTGCTGCATCAGGCCACTGTACACCAATTCTAACAAGGTCCTGTTTGACATTGTCTGCCCACCGTATCCTAGGTCTCCCCCTCCTTCTGAGGCCTCTAGGCACACTGTTCATAACCCTATTCGCCAATCTATAATTATTCATACGGGTAACGTGGCCAAACCAACGGAGTCTCTCTCTGCACAATATGCTGCTTAAAGGAGGTTGCAAACTCCTTTGCCTAACCTCATCATTAGTTACAAAGTACTGCGTAAGCATCTGGAATCAAAAGCATCTAGTTTCCTGTTATCTTGTTTACAAAGTGTCCAAGTTTCACTACCATAACTAACCCTAGAAAGAACCAAACTATTATACAGTCTAATTTTAGTCTTTAGGTGTATACGCCTATTTCTCCACACTCTCCACAGGTTCTTAAAAGTCCCCGCAGCAATCCCTATTCGTCTGTTAATCTCATGCCGCACATCACCATTATCTGTTACATAGCTCCCAAGATAATTAAACTGTGACACCTGCTCAAGACTGCAACCATTCAGATTAACTGAATCCCAACCTGCCTGACCAATTTTCATCACTTTAGTTTTCTCTCTGTTTATAACCAAACCTACTCTACTACCAGTCTCATCAACAGCTCGAATGAAAGAGTTCATCTCATCAACATCATTTGCCAAAAGGGCTAAATCATCAGCATAATCTAAATCAGAAATTTTCGTATCTCCAGCCCATTTAAGGCCAAAATCTTTCCCTTGAAGTGAATTTCGCATAACATAATCAACAACCAAACTAAAGAGAAAAGGAGACAAAATGCACCCTTGTCGAACATCAGACGTAATGCTAAACCAATTGCTACAAGACTTACCAACTCTCACACATGACTCAGTGTTATTATAGAGAGCTTTCATTATGTTAACTAACTTGTCTGGTATACCATATGATCTCACAATCAACCACAAATTATGACGATCAACAGAGTCGAAAGCCTTTTTGAAATCAACAAAGCTAGCAACCAAAGATTTCTGAAACTCTAAACATTTCTCAAGAATCTGCCTAAGTGAAAATATCTGATCCACACATCCCCTACCACTTCTGAATCCACACTGCTCATCACGCAATTGCCTGTCAACCAGATTCTTAATTCTATTAAGCACAATCATGGAAAGAACTTTACCTGGAACAGAGAGTAGGCTGATACCCCTATATAGTTATCACAAGAACTGCGATCACCTTTTTTTGAAAATAGGGATAATAATAGCTCTGGTAAAATCTTTAGGAACCATGCGTTTATCATAAAAGTTATTCAAAATTTCAGTCATCCAAGTGGTAACCAAAACATTCCCAGCTCTGAGCATTTCTGTAGTAATTTCATCTACCCCTGGGGATTTATGAAGTTTAAGTTTAGAGATAGCCAAACTAACTTCAGATTGTGTTATAGGGCCAACATTAAAGCTGCCAATGCATCTATCATCATTACAAACAATGGGAGTAGAACTAACTACATTGTTTAGAACATCACTGAAATGCTCAGCCCACCTAGCCATGACAGAAACCTCACCTTCTATAACCTTACCTTGTTTATCCTTCAATCCCTGTATGCCTGTCCGTTTTCTACCACATAAAACATTAACTATCTGGTACAGCTCTCTGCTGTTGTGCTGCCTAACTGCTTCCTCAGCTTTGTCAGCCAAGCTATCAAGCCAAAGATTTTTATCAGTAGCTAACTGATCCTTTACACGTTTATTAAGCTCTCTGTAATCTTTTCTATTAGGACTAGTAGGGTACTGATTAAGGACATTCCTGCAGTTCCTTCTTTCAGAAACAAGCTCAATTGCCTTATCACTTAAAAAATTCTGCTTCCTCTGCTCCTTTTTTCCTAAAAGAATACTGTTAGTTTCCAAAAAAGCCTGTTTAAAATGGCCCCATTCTTCCTCAACTTCAGTATTAAGCAAACTTGACAACCATGACTGTCATAATGACTAAGTAACCTATCATGGTAAGCTTTAGCTATAACTGGGTCATTCAGAGCTTCAGTATTAAAGGTAAATTTTTTAACCCTAGCACAACACTTTTTAAGTTTAAGTTGCAAGACACTTTTAACAAGGTAATGGTCAGATCCAATTTCAGCTCCCCTACATGCCCTGGTATTTCTAACAGAACTAGCCCATTTGCTGTTAATTAATATATAATCAATCATATTCCTATGCAGCCCATCAGGTGAAACCCATGTGTATTTATGTATGTCGCGGTGTTTGTAATATGTGTTAGTTATTCTGAAACGATTGAGTTTACTTACCTGTAGGAGACGTTGCCCATTGCCATTGCAGCTACCAATACCAAAAGGGCCTATTACTCCTCCCCAAAGGTCAGAGTCAGTACCAACTTTGGCATTGAAGTCACCAAGAACAAGGGTAATATCTCCTTTCTTGACAGAATTCAAAATATCCTGAAGTTGTTCATAAAACCTATCCTTCTCATCCTCATCGGCATCCTCAGTGGGGGCATAACAGCAGATAACATTCAGGTCTTTAACGCTTGTCTGAAATTTTGATGTAAGAAACCTTTCATTAATGCCCTCATATCCTAGAAGAGCATCACTAGCATGTCTGCTAAGCAGCAGACCCACGCCTTGGTGATGCTTTCCATCCTCCCTCCCTGTAAAGAGAAATTTAAAGTTATTTTTAAGTATCTCACCTTTACCTGTCCATCTGGTCTCTTGCAAGCCTAGAATATCTAGTTATAGCGCTGGAATTCCTGCATGAGGACATCAAGAGAATAATCTCTATGTAATGTCCTCACGTTCCACGTTCCTGCAGAGAGAAAATGATTAGTAGGATTTTTAAAGAAATTAGGTTTATTGAGATTGGTAGGGCCAACAATATCAAGCAGCCCCCTGATCGCAGGCATGGGGCAAAGACCCGTTCCTCCTCTGCTAAAGGCTGAAGTCACCGATGCTGGTAGGAACTTCAGGCACCACCTTTTCAAGTGGACTTTTTCAAGAGCCACATGGCCTGCCTGAGACGCATTACTCCAGTTTAGGCTTGACGATGCCCAACTAGCAAAGTAAGGTTCAGGTACCTGCGATGGCCTCTGATTAGGATTATCCACCAGCTGATATAAGGTATCCCATGCCTCTGTTCACTTAGAGCTGGCAACCCAGAAGCAAACAGAAAACACAGCAGCAGACTCTCCCTCAACAGAGGCCCACCAGTGCAGCAAGTCCAGGATCAATAATCAAGCTCAAATCCATAAACAAGTCCAGTCTAATAGGTATAAATGGTCAACACCAGGACCCTGTGAAGTTGACCACTCCTCAGCAGGGTTGAAAAAAAAGAAAAAAGTGGCCATAGATGACCAGATCAGCAGGCCATACTGAACTGGCAGCCCTCCCCTTCCGTTCCCTTCCAAAAGAGAATATCTCTTTTGAAAGTTACTAACGGCCTGCACCACGAGAAAGCGGGGTCGGACATTAGGTGCTAGACCTGGCCGGTTCTACCATCTTCCTTCATTAAATATCTGTTCATGAAATAGAAATGTTCCAATTAAGTAACTGGGATTTTAATGCATTATTTTCATATTTGAACACTCTACTTCCAATGATGAAATTTTTTAAGAAAATGCATAAAATGGACTATATTTCGTTAAACGAATCGACATGCAAAAAGGAGGGTTGTTGTGAATTATTCACATTAGTCGAAATTATTTGTTTCCATACTTGTATGCTATCTGCTATTATCACACGTCGATGCCCGTTTCTAAGATGGGTGTGTAAGCAAACTCACTAAAAGTAAAAAGTCATTCTTGGAGAAATATTCTATAGTGTTTTTAGAAAAGCTAATCCTGCTTGCTCCACTTCAAAATCTGCTGCTACCATAACTTTAACATTGTGCATATTTTGAATTACGCTATCTCTTAGGGTGAACTTTTAATTATGCCCCAGAGAAAATTAAGATTAGGGAGTTTGATATATACTGTATTATAAGTTAAAGACAGACGTTCATAAAATTCTAACAGAAACAGGGCAGAAGAAACTGAATTTAAATGTGTTGTGTTATTAGATTGTTTTATCTCTGGGCAGCACATTTTTCCACACAAAGTCATAAAGATCTCAACCGCTCAGAGACTGTTGGGGGAAGGGGACAAAGGGTAGTCTACTTCTAGGCAGCCCAACGCATTCTTTAGCGTGCAGAGGGCATGACTGTCCTGCACAAGGGCTATAGCTTAAAATCCCATTCGATCTACGGCGGTCTTTCCAAGACTATCGATGTTCTCTTTCTCACCTAGTGCTGTACAAGAATTACAAAATTGGTATAATTTAAATGAAAACACACACATAGATATAATATTTCACAAAACATAAACAAATTTAAAGAAAAATGAGATAACTGTTATCCTAAGAATTAAATCAAATTTGGCATTAACCAGATCTACACTTTTCAAAATGAAACAATTAACTCTCCCAACGGAGCATATTGTAACTATCCACATACAAGCGAGCATATCATTTTCCATTGTAAGAAGTACATAAATGAAAGAAGCATATATTTTCAGAAACTACAAAAATACAGCATAAATATCTTCAATTTTAAAAATAACTGGAACCACCAAAAAAGTCTTTGAAACCGTTTTTTTTTTTATAAATTACTCATTTCATTCTTAAAAAATATAAACATACTTGAAGATCTATAAAAAATAGTGAAAAAAAGAAATTAATAATTCAAAAGAATGAAAAAATGAAAAGAATAAATAAAAAATTATGTATGAATTTTTTTCCTGAATGAGTCTGCGTAGAGAGTTTTACGAAGGAATATTCACTTGTGGATGTGTGAATCATCATCATCTCACCGAGGGCAAGGTGGGAGTTAGCGGAAATAAATCTCAACGCTGTAGCTCGAACCTGGTTGCTGCAGATTACGTGCCTGTCATGTTACCGAACTGAGTCACTCCCGCCTCATTGAATCGGAACTGTATATTAAAATTATATTTTATATTAAAATTTAATTAAAAATTAAAAAATAGAACTCTACATTAAAAACAATTTTACTAATGACTCTGGTTATAATTGATATAAACTTGAACATATAAATTACATAAAATATCTAGGTATATATATATATTGATAAATATTTTAGATGGAATATGCACATCTCTAAAATATGTGAATATCTCAGATTATCTGCTTTTAAAATTAAAAAAATTAAGATATATATATATATTTAATACTAAAACTTACATTTCATTCTATAAATCTGTATATGAATCAATTACATCTTATGGTATCCTCTCAGACCTTCTACTATGGCGTAAAAACTGACATTTGTTATCATCAGAAACTTATATATTTATATATTATCTTAAAACATTATTTTGATAATATGTTTAAAAAGAAAATAGTTCATTGTGAAAATACAAGAATAGAAGTTAAAAATTATTACAAACTACCTAAATTTAAAAACAATTATAGAAGATCTACATATATATATATCTGTGAGTATAAAGTACCACACACTATTAATTTAATTCTAAAAGAAATTATAAATGTTAACAGCTATAATAAAAAAATAAAATAAATACCCCCTCAAGCAGCTGCTTGCCACAGAGGTCTGACAGGAGCCTGTCAGTTTATATGCCATAGTAGAAGGTCTGTGAGGATGGCAGGACCTCAGCAGAAAAACGACACACACATCCATGCCTAATCCGGGGCTCGAACCCAGGTCCCTTAGATCAGTAGCCAAGCGTGCTAACCACTCGGCCACGGGACGGCTACGGCTATAACAAATTAAAAATAAATTTAAAAGATTATCTTAAATAAACTATGTAACTATATTAAATTTTGTATTAATCATGAACTTTTTGCATTTTATATTTTGGTTTATTTTAATTTTCATTTGTTAATAAAATTATTAATTGAGAGAATATGTATATTACTGTATGTTATTATGAATGCATTATTAAATTTCCCAGAGATAAGCTACTTATCTTTGTGGGTTCTATGTATTTTGTATTGTATCATATGATCTTATGAATGAATAAGCAATGCCTTAAAATAATTGAACTTTAAGTTCCTGAATCGTTGGTTTTATAATGCAAACAATGTGTTGATTGAATAATATTTCTTGTTAAGACGTAATTTTTTAATACCAGTGCCAAATTATTTGTGTTGAAAACTTTGAAATTTCATGGAGAAAAATGAACCTTACAGATTACGTGGTATATTTCGAATAAAATTTAAAACAAACCGAAGAGATTTTACTTACATAAACCTAAAATAGTAACGATTCTATTCATTACCTTTATTTTTATGGTTTGTGAAATGGAATTTAAATTTGGACTCCTTTTTCCAGGAACTCTTTCTTTCATTTACGATAAGTTTGAATTACTGTATAGTAGTAAAGCTTTACAGAAGATGTCTTGTAGAAATGGGAACCATGAAATAGCTCGCTGAAAAAAAAACTTAATTTTGTCATAAGTGGATCCCACTCACGGCAAACCTAATTTTTTTTCGGCAAGCTATTTAATGAATTACTATATATTTCTACATATTTGCTAAACTTTTTCCTGATCATTTAGCAAAATTCGTTTGATAATGCGAAAGACAAAAAACGGGAATATCATTCGGCATAATTTTCAAATCCCGCAAATAAATCGCTTCCTCAGTTAAAGAATCGAATATAAATAATAGCAGTAATTCATTCTTGGCGGACACCTTCCTTCTGCCGTACTGGCAACGTTGCAGAAAAATGTTTTTCTGGCATAAACTTTGAAGTTTATCCATGGGACATACCCAACAGAGGTTCGTGAAATTTGATTCTTTGTTGCAGAGGTCGCTTGTTCTTTTAACTTATTCAGACCCCTCCGTCCGTAATTTCACAAATACTTAACCATCTGTTCCAAACTTTGCCCATGGGTTTCTCTAAAGCCACCCCTGTTTTGCGCTGAAAACTTGATTTGGCAATAGTAATAAAAACCGCCAGAACCGATAGATTATCACCAATGCTGAGTTAGCTTAACCTACGAGGCACCGAAGTGAACCACTGAAGAGAAAAGCCGATAGGTGGAAATGAACGAGTTAGTTCCCGGAGGAGCTGGGACTTCACATCACCCTCATACCAAGAAATGAGGTAGTGACATTTTTCTTCATCTGGTCCCCTTTATCCCCCAATAGCTTGAAGGATATCTCCCAATTTTGGCCTAAGCCACACTGCAAAAAAGATCTGTTATGTTTTTACCACTGAGGTCCCTGTAAATTCTGTTCTCGTAGAATGTGGAAACTGTGGAAATAAATGTATTTAAATGGAAGAGTTAGTAATGTAATGTTTTACGAGTGTGTATCCTCTCTATCTGAGGTAATCACTCTTTGAGGTATCGCCCACTCTCCCTGAGATATGGAGGGCGATAAAGACTCCACTACTAAAGTGTTTGTTATAAAATTAAAAAAAGGTTATTGCGGCTACAGGAGTACGTTCGGCAGAATTCTGAGTGCGGCTCTGCAAACTTACACAACGCTGTTTTCCCCTGTACTCCTTTTCTATTATTTGCTCGTAACCAGTCAACCGGAGTAGGGTGCAACATTTTTCCCCACTATCATTTCACCAAATTTTTGTAAAATCAAAGTAGCAATTTTCCTTCTTCTATTCTGTTTTGATAACAATTACTCTGATACTAAAGACTAACAATTCTTCATTAAAAATGTTGTTTGTTCCCAAATTTCTACAATAAAAGATGTTTCAAAACATTTTTTTTGCTTTCTCTAGTATGTAATATGAAGCCGACTGTTCATTTCTGTCAGAAAACCATCTATTGCAAAACAGGGCAATTTTAATGGATAACCGATACATCGAAAACCACCTATTGCAGAACAGGGCAATTTCAATCGATAACCGATACATCGAAAACCACTATTCCTAAAAATACAGGTTAAAAAGCAGGGGTAACCAGCGTTAAAACATAAACAGTGATCTTCTATAGGTCAGCAGTTGCCTTGGTGATAAATGAAGGAGGGCCACAACTTCAGGACGATATTAGGTGAACCCCTCCATGTCAATGATAAGCTGGTAGGTCATCAATCACCAGCCACGTAATTAGTGTCTGAAACGTCACAGCCAATTGTTCCTCGTCGCTTGGTGCAGCTCACACAAAACGTGGCTTGTTCCACAAAGGAAGTGTTGATCCCTCAAGACGGAGGTTAGAAGTGCTGAAGACGGAGATTTACGGGCAAAGGAAGGACCTGATGTATTGCGAGTTGTCGAGTCTGAACAGCGAAACAGAAACGAGCAAGTTTGAAATTACACTTCCAGTTCGGAAAAGAGGCGAAATTTGTCGTTCAATTTGGCTAATGGATCCCCCTTGCACCAAGACTGTTGGAGGAATGTTCGGTTAAATTAGGAAACAGAAAGGGAGTTGGGAGAAGTGACCCACTTTCAAAGCCAATTTGCTGTCTAACTCTATTTATTAAATCTCTGTTGAAGACAACAAATTAAATATTCTATAGTATCTCGTTTTTAAAACGTTGCTGATGTAGCTACCAAACTGTTGACAGATAAAAGGATAGAAATATCAAGAAATCGAGGAAAGAAATACTATATGAAGAAGAAAAGTGAAAATTATATCCGCTGTTAAATAAGCATTCATTTCCCATTTCCTCTCCGTTTCTGCATTTTTGATGTAAACTGTAGAAAGCTACAAACTAAGTCAAAGATTAATAAAAATAACTGAAAACCTTTTCTACATACCGAGCACATGTTCTAATTAATCTGTTACTCCAGCATAAGACAATGTTTGCCTTAACCCATTTTTTGCATAAAATGAATGCTAACATGGATTTTCATGAAACCTTCTGAAATCGCAGTCATTAGAAGTTCCTGTATTGGAAAAACTTATTTTATTTTTTCATAAGTAAACCTATAGGGTGTCCTTTACGAAGGAGTCCAGTCATTGAACGTATTTTTTTCCATTCATTAAATAGTACATCAAAATTTGCAAATAAAGTCATCGGCAATAAAATTTTTAAAAATTCCATATACCGTTGTCTAACACAACTCGTGTGCTTGTCTTCGGAGTTACTACGATTAATACGACTGCGCTATGGCTCTGCTCATCTAAAATATATACTACATAAACTTCGAAGCATAAATTCTCCTAATTTTTCCTTGTGTAGACTAACTGAGACTGTTTTACTTGTTTAACTGGTTTGAATGAAAATTCTTCAACCTCCGGCTGTTAAGGTTTTTCTCATAATATAGTAGAGCATTTTTCACGCAAGCAGATAAGTTAAATCTTCAAAGCATCAGATATATTAATGCCTATATATATATCCTTACGAAATGCTAAGAATGCGCCGAATTAATCAGGCGAAAGAAAATCGATTCAAGTGAATGCAAATCTCAACGTATCACTAAACGAAAAGCATTACGATAGATCTGAAATATGCGCATAATAAAATTAGATGCCTTCGAAGGAATAGCTATTTGCTTAGAATGATGAAAAAAAAATTGATTAAATTGGAACGAGGTGTATATGTCCGTAACAAAACATTAAAACCTTTGCGAAAATGACCTGTGTCAGTTGAGATAGGAAATAAGAAATAAAATTACAGCGAAGCACAGTTTCATTTCTGCATTTGGTTCTCAATTTCTAATCCTTATGGGTGTCAAAAATCTCATTTAGTGGCGTGAGTAAATGAATCGTATAAGAAACGTGCTCGGGCAGAAACATTGCTTAATTTATTACAACGTAATCCTGGCGATTGTTGTTTTACTAAGCATATCACGTGACGCTTGTCAAAAACTTTAATTACTTTCATGTAAATTTTAATCTCAGTATTAGTTGTACAGCTGTGAAGATAATGTGCGTTTGGCTCTTTATTTCCTTTCGATTTTTGCGAAACCCTATCTTTGTTTTTACAGCTACACCTTGAGATCCAATAAAAGTTCTTAAACCCTTTAGCTCTGTTGAGTTTCAATTTAATAAAGTTTCGATTTGTTTAAAAACAATTTTGCTCTGTTACATTTATATGTGTAAGTATGCAAGATCAAAATTTTGAAATATCTTTAGTTTCATCCATAAGAAATGTTTCAGGGTACTTCTATAAGGTTACTAAATGAAGTATTTTAAATATATATATAGATAGTTTTTGATTTAATCAATTGAGACTGAGGTTAAATGTGTGAGCTACGCATAGTCTACCGTACCGATTCTTTACCTTTCGAAAAGAGATTTTCAAACTTATGAAAAAATTCCTTCTAACTATGTTGTGATGAATTGCAGCCGAAATCTGCTTTAAGACTTTGAAAATAGTAGTGGACATTCTGAAAGCCGTACACAAATTAATACTACAACGCTTTCTTTTTCGATAAATTTTATCTCGTACGACATTTAGTCAAACTTGAAGTAAAAATAAGGATAAGAAATCGAATAATCGATAAGAAAGTTGAAAATTAATAAATGTATATATACAAATAAATAGCACACATCGTTATAAAGGTATTATGAAATATCATCAACTATTATGAGCTCGAAATTTAGTGTATTAAGATGTGTTCTGCATGTAAATAAATAAATAACAATTCAATATTTTTCCGAGTAAATATGGCTGTACGTGAACATTATTGGTTTATTTCAGCCTTTTGCTAGAGAACACAAATAGCAACTGGCACATAAACACTTGAGTAGCAAAACCATTATCGTGCTGCGCGATGGAACTATGAGAACTATGCTCTGCTTCCGAAATACTGGATGTCGACAACAACAGCACTCGTTCACAAAAAAAGGAGCAGTGGAGGAAGAAGTCTCTGGTATGTGTGGGCCTCTACAGTTGATCTCTGCTGAAAGTGGAAACAAGGAGCCCAAGACACTCACGAAATAGTAAGAACCAGGAATGATTGCGCCGGGCCGAAGGCTATGTAGGATTAGTGCTAAGTCTCCAAGTTCCGGAGGCGTTTCTTTCCTCTTTGGTTACCGTCAGACGAACTCTAATGAAGAAGTGAGGAACTTTGTCCTCGGGAAATCTCAGACGTTTAACCCTGGGAGCAGGTCAACTATTGCAAGGGAGCGTAATCCAATCTGAAAATAATTCTGTGTAAATCCGCCTTCTTACTACTCTAGTAAATCTGGAGAGCTTTTATTGTTTTTTTTTTATCTTCGTTCCGAAAAGGATTTAAAGAGGAGAACATTTAAAGGGAATTTGTGTTTACTCGAAAGGTACATGCAAGATAGAGGAAGAAGAGTTTTGTTTTGTCAGAGACTAGATGAAGAAAGCAAACATAAATATTCTGCTAACAATGAATGATAAAATTCTACCGTTGTTTTCTCTTTTGAATAAAATATAGCGATTCAAACAGAAAATTTAAAACAAGGGCAGCTTCGAAAATATTGAACAGCAGCTATAAAATCAAACTTATAAATCTTACACAAGTCCTTTTGATATTAGGAATGAAGAAATATTAAATAATTTCGAATTTTAGCAAACAGATCAAGGATTTGTAATGTATAGTGACTTCAGTTAGAAATTTTGAATCACAAAAATATATATTTGCGGCAACTTCATGATTTTTAATCTTATTACATCCAGCGGTTCATACTTTATTTTTTCAAGCAAAATTATAAATTAATACTAGTATAGCAAATATTAATTCCATACTTCACAGGAGCTGCATAAACCCCTACAAACTAATTGATTTCTCACAGTCTAACCCTGAACCTTGAGAAAAGTTTACGCAAAAAAGCATATAGGTTTTTGTGTTTTCAGATTTCAAAAACGCTTTTGACTGTTGATCGGCATAATTTGTGGTTGAAGTGAGGTCTTGTAGAATACCAGAAAAATTAATTAATACAATGATAGCCCTCTATAATAACATCGAGTAGTGTGTGAAAGTTAATGAAGATTTCAGTGATTGATTTAACATCACTTATTAGTGGGAACTAGTGCTAACACGAATGCATTCTGTCATTTCTTTTTAGAGTTAAATTGTTTTATCTCTGAGCGGCACTTTTTGTACACTATGGGCTAAATGGCCAGGTCACAAGGACCCCGAAGGCTCAGAGAACGTTGGGGGAGGGGACCCACTGGAACAGCTGTTGGGAGACAGATGGTAGCGTCCCGTAAAGGCCATCCAGCATGTTCTTTAACGTGCGCAGGATGTGGCTCTCCCGCACACGGGGCTATGGCTTAACGTCCCATCCGACTGACGTCGGCTATCCCATGCTGACTGTGGATAGGGCGGAGAGTTTTGCGGAGATAAATCTCAACGCTGACCGAGCTGGGACTCGAACCTGGGAAATGCAGATTACGAGCCTGGCACGCTACCGACTGAGCCTTTTAAATTTGGGATCGATTAAATCATGAGGAAAGCTTTGCAAAGAGGATATTGAAGTCTTAAATGGTCTAGAGATATGGAAATATATCACACAGATTAATGCCGATGATTTATTTTTCTTAATAAATGATATTCACGAGATGAATTTCTTCCTAAAGCTATTGGTGACATTTATAATTCGAGTCGCTTGGAGAGAAATACCCAGAAAACTAAAGCGATTTTAACGGGTCAAAGGAGTGATGTTACAACTCTTTTTCAATTGCTGTGATCAGAATAAAAGTTTTGCCAGATTAATTACTTCAGTATTTTAGGATAAATAACAGCGACATGAATGAATGAATGAATCAGAAGTTTAAAGGAAAATTGAAACATCTTAGGTTATTTATGGGCTTCTTTCAGCCATAGCTGTCATCCTTTTGTAATTTACTTTTGCATGTGCACTGATTAATACTAGAAATATTTCTTAAATAAACCGTACAATATAGAGGGAACAGCAACAAGTACTGCCTGACATGTTGCAAGGTATTGCCCGCTATCACTGCCAACATGACGGAACGGTCTAAGGTAAACCACATGGCGATGGTAAGGAAGACTGCATATGAAAAACTACATCTATATTGTTTGAAATCAAGCTTTTACTATATTTCCTTTTTACGAGTAGCAAGTAAATCAAAGTGCTGACGGAGAAAAAAAATATTCAGTATACCTAAAATTCGAGAGTGTATCCGAATTTACTGTGCTTTTGTACAGAAGCAACAGTGTGTTGAAACGCGAGTCGCGCATGTGCAGAGATAATTCAATTCAACAACCAGTTTACTGCATTGTCCCTGTAAGCACGTTTTACAGCATAGTTTGTGTATCTGGAGTCGAGTGGCGCTAGGTACGGCTCAGTTCAATATACAAAAAGCCTTTCATTCTTCTCCTTTACATATTCTTTGGTTGGAACCTCGATTCGTTGCACCAAGCTAACCATTTCCTTTCTTCCATGGTTCATTGGCAATGTTCTTTTGCCCACTGCAGCCTCATACTCCGGTGACCTGCTATTAATAAGATTACTCGATGTGGGCGTCGTCATCCATAGCCCTGTCGTGCAATCATATGTTGAATGCTCTTTGCACAAACCTTCCGTAGCTGCCTCATTGGTGAATGCCGACGGTATCATATGTACTGTGGCCCTCCATTCTAAAGTCACAATGAGAGAGAGGCGAACATCAGTGGCCCAGTTACAGCCACATTTTTTTAAATAGCATTGCAGATTCTGACATGCCCACGTGAATAGTCACATGCGGAAATCCCAAACCTTCTGCAGTCATTAATATGGAGCACCCCATCTTCCTCACACCGACTAATTGCCCACGATCGGACTCGCTCAGGTCGCTCTGTTTACCTATCATAACAGTGGCAGGTACGCCTATCTATTTATAGATTGCAAGGGGTTTCGGCTGGCTGCATTACTGTGGCAGATTAGACAAGGTTTATGAATGGGTTCGGTGTATGTAATAAATTGTGCTTTCAATGTAAGAGTGTATTCGGGATATACATCTGAGTATAAAGTTTGATAGTGATAAAACAATTTGCGGTATGTAGAAGGTTAAAATCACTAGTGGAGCTTAAGTTATACTTTCGCGATCACGAATTATTTCTTGTATATGTGTATGCAGTCGGGTAAATCAAATTGTGTACGATAACATTAAAACGAACCTGATACGTTGAATAATGACTGGTAACGAAGGGGAAAAAAGTGTCTTTTAATGGAGCTGTTGGTACAATTCACATGCAAAGCAGACTCACACCGTATAACAGGTACAACACGCACCTATCTTCCTATTGCTTTCCGTTCGTCATTTGTTGGTTTGTCGGTTTGTGAATTTGTAAAAAAGTTGTTCCACCATATCTTTCGAACGCAATGGACAAACTTAATGATTTATGTATCAAACAAAAAATTACGTGCAGGGAGTGTCACAAGCTAAAAAAATTGATTCCTCATGTTTTCTTACCCCCTTGGGGAAAAATGAAAGCGACTGTTCCGCTATATCTTCGGAACACGATAGTAGAAAGTAGCAAGTTATGCATTAAATCAAAGCTTGTGACATGGGAAATGTTACAGGTTAAAAATATTTCAACACCCCCCGTTTCTTCTCTTCTAAAAATGGGGAATTATGAAAACGATTGTTCAGCTCTATCTTTTGAACGCGACGTCCTACAATTACGAGTTAGGTGTCAAATGAAAGTTTAATATAATGACCGTCGTAGACTGTTTCGAATTCCTCCCATTCAACACCCCTCCCAAACAAAAAATCGGGAAGATTTTCGCGGGATCGACCTTAACGAATTATGTCTCAATTTAAAGCTTGGGACGTCTCCAATGTCATGGGCTACCTAAAACTTCAATCCAAAAGCAGGGAGAGGAAAATGTGATCGATTTTATGAGTCATATATAAAATGAAAGTTTCTGAAGGTAAGTGTTTTAGTATATGCATATGAAAATAGGTGTTTATTTATTTCGTTTTAACATTTGCATACGTTCCATCAAATTTAGGAATAATGTTCAGAGACAGAGAAGGTAAAATGATTTTACATTACAGCATTACAGTGGTACAGCATTAGAGTGGCTGAAACTAAAGATAATTAATAATTCTTTCATGATGAAAGTGAATTAAGGTTCATTAAAAGTAATAACTTTTTGTTACGCCTTCCAATATACAATCATACAGCATGATCGTTTCATTTCTCTGCATATTGACATCAACAATCAAACCAGCAGGTGAGTTGATATAGGGAATTTCCGGAAAGATTCACGTGTGTTATTCAACTTTTTGTACGTGCACAATAATATCTTAGCATTCTGATTATTTATAATATTGCGAAGCAGCTCTTAATAAAATTCCGAACTTACTTTCAGAGAGAATATTTTTAAAGACACCAAAAACCTTTATGTTGCTGCATGATTCTGACAGGATCTCGAAAGAATTGCCAATGGAGGTCAGATATTGTTTCATGGGTTAGGTTGGGTTGTGTTATCATCGAGGGGTCACAAATCCAGATCACAAACACACCAAGGTTGCAAAATTGTGTAAGGGAAGAGAACCCACTGGTCACTTGTTAGGGGACAGATGAAATCCACTTGTCAAGACAACCATAATTTATTAACGTGAACAGATAATGTCGTGACTTTCCTAGCTGTGTGGAGGAGTATAAAAACTCAAATCTGTGTTTGTATTGTGTTGTATTTCCAACATTACCCAATTAAAGATCATTCCTTTAATCAGAAAATGAAGGCCACTAAAACCCTAGGCCGTCTCTTTAGGGGAAGACGATTTCACAATATCTATCTGTTGTCGTCTCCTTAAGGAAAGACGTTTCCTGATAAATTTCAATGCGAACTCTAACTCGGGTTCATGAGGAACAATAATAAAAACATTTAATGAAAGCATTTAATGAAAACATAGAATATAAAAGTACAACCTGAGAACAAATAATCTTAGAAACTAAATTATTTACATTAACTTAAAAGTACAGAAAATTAAAATACAACTGAATAATTTATGGAACCCCTTTTAAATTTCTTAATCGTTAGAAAAAGCTACCCAAATGTAGACTTTAATAATAACAACATTTGAATCAAAGGAAGGATAATTAACTTTACCGTTTTTAGTATATATGATCCTGAGTTCGTCCGGCAGAGGGCTTCAGGTTGCGTTCAGGGGACTCTTTTTTTCTCACTCTAGCGTCGGGGTGGGGGTGGGGTTATTTCCTTATTGCCTAAGACGGGAAAGACAGCTACATCGAACTGCAGCTGATGTGAGGATGGATCCTCGGTTGGCCTTCATCACAAGAAACACTTTCTCTTTGGCATGGCTGTCGTAATTGCCTCGTAGTTGAGGGGAAGCGAAAGCGGCTGCATTATCCGTTACTACTGCAAGTGGGAGTTTGCTCTCCACTGGTCTGGCGATCAGACGTTGATAAATCATAACTCGGTCTCTCTGCATCAGCTTTCAAAAGTCTCTCATTGTCATTGTCCAATTGCACCGTGAAGTGTTAAGCAGAGATGCCCTTGCTTTGATGCTTTAAGTTATTTTCGAAGTGGATTTGCGCACTAATCCCTCTCCAATTCGCCTCATTCACTATATGCTCACCAAACACTCGCGAATATACATAATTCATTACCCTTCTATATGGTTATTACTCACTAGTCTCACTACCTATGCATTCTGCACTTCGCTATCTCATTTATCATAGTTCGATCTGCCCGGGACAGACCAGAGCTCTTGTCGCCCCATGCTTCTGCTCGTTCTGAGTATAACTTCTCTCTACAAAATCTCAGATCTATCTGAAATTATTCTGCCCCTCGTTAGATATATCGCATGTTACTCTCACTTGTTTTCCACGAATATGTGTTATGTGTGCTACCATTTGTAGACAAACTTAAGAATCGTAAATATCTGTCTCTGCGTTAGACGTTGATACACTGTTGACATCGACGTCTAGGAGAACGAGCTTTTTGTTCAACAGTGGACAATGTTGTTTAGCTCTATTTCTAAAGCTGGCCATGGGTACGATTTCGTGGCGGTGTTTTCCATGTGAAGTCGCATTTTTGCTGTTTGTATTTATTCTCACCACTCGACAATTCAGTGTCTGACCTTACACTGTTAGGAAATAAATAGGGGGTTCTGCTTGTCGTCTTGTCATAGGGATGCTAGTTTCGAGGAGTCGGACTGTCGTGTTGTTTATCGGAAGGGGTTCTCCTCATGTGAAGAATGACAACTTCGTGTCGTGTATGTTTGGGTTTAAGAATTCAATACGAACCTGAACTGTGGATTCGTGTCCTTCCCTCTTGAAGTGGAAACTAATGCGACATCCTACTGTCTGTCCCTAGTCTATTGCTAAAAATATCAATTAAGTGAGAAATAAAAAAAAATAATAGTTATGCCTGATACAAATCAGAGCATTGTCCAGCCTATGGTCCTATCTTACGGACGGCTGCTTTTACAAGCCCACGATTGTCCCTTTTCTCACCTAAGGCAGGGTAGGGATCAACGGAGATAAATCTCAAAGCCGGCACAATTGGAATTCGAATCTGGGAACATCGGATTATTTTCCTGACGGTCTACTCAACCCACCCCTCTGCCACTGACAACACACTCCTCTGCCTGACGCCACTACTAACTACAGCCCTCTGCCTATCTGCAAACCTCATACGTAAATTTCTACACTACAGAGTATGTTAAGTTCAATAATTTTTATGGATACATCCTGGTGCGAAAGCGATTTCACTTTCTCCAAATCTTGACATGAACAAAATGAAAAAAAAAAGATGATTTCAATTAGATAGATGACGAAGTGAAATACTGGAATTTTCAAAAATGAATATGGCAGAGGGTGTACAATGTTTTTACATTACAGCATTACAGTGCCTGAAACTAAAGGTGATTAATAATTCGTTCGTGATGAAAGGGAATTATGGTTCATTAACAATGGTATGTTAAACTTTTCCGTACCAGATTGTTTTCATCTGTATAAATCTGGCTACTGATCTACGGGACCTGGGTTCGAACCACGGGTAAGGCATGGATGTTCGTGTTCTTTTCTGCTGAGATCCTGCCATCCTCTCAGATCTTCTACTGTGGCATATAAACTGACAGGCTCCTGTCAGACCTCTGTGGCAAGCAGCTGCTTGAGGGGGTATTTATTTTTATTTTAAATATTCCGATAGAAATTAATGATGTCCATTAACAAACTTCGAATAGTTTTAATACTGCGAAATTACAAGAGTCTTCACTTTAGACCGCAAACTCTGGCGAAAATGAGTGTCGAGTTAACTTTAACGTTGGATACAATGGAATGAAATATAATATAGAATCGGCCTCGACCAAGGGCTAGACAAGTTACATATTCCAAGCGAAACAAAAACCTTCTGAGTATCACAATGAAATAAAATTCTGGAATCTTCGAAAATGGAAAGGGAGATGGTGGTGGTGGTGGTGGTGGTGGGGGGGTCATACAAAACGGTTTTACTTCTCTGAGTCTGCGGTCGTGACGGATTCAGATGTAAATATTGAGGTCGGAATCGAAACAACGTTAGATACTATCTCACTAAGCAATGGAATAAAAGTTGTATTACAAATAATGTATTTTTCATTTTACTATAACAGAAAGCTGTAGCCTTAAAACAGACTCAACAAAACTGAGTCGGATCTAGTAGAGGAGAATATCCTGGCCCTCCCTCTCTTCCCTGATAATACTAGTAAAAGTAATGCAGGGAAAACGTTTTGTCTCATTTCCTATTTCACGCAATTTTCAATTTTTTTTTAAAGTCATTTAAAACAGAGGGTAAATATTATACGTCAATGGAAATCTAATTCCACCCTTCCTTTTACCATTTTTCGGCTCGATTGCGTAACTTACTCTTCCCTCCTTTATTTTTCCTAGATCCGGACCTGAAACGAAACATGAGGATAGCGAGAAAACTGAAAAGAAAAAGAAACAATAGAATTCCAATTTCGAGAGATAGAAGAAAAGAGACACACATTTTTTTTTTGTTCAATAACTTCCTGTTGCAGATATCGGTCTTAAAAAGTTCCGCGTGCTTTAAACAACAAGCCAACTTATTTATCAGCGGTCACCTCTCTTGTGGAATGTTTTAGGAGAAAGGAGAGAAAAAATAATAAGATGGCTTTATGAGTCTAAAGATGAACATGTGTCGCCACCGACGGCTGCACTTTAGGCCTTTGTGCCTGAAGCCAACGTAACGAGTATTCTCTTCTCTAGAGACAACGACTTTTCAAAGTCCCACTTTTCCTCAGTAACGACCCGGAGCACGGCTTTGCAGAAGTGCCAACTTGAAATACTCTCCGTAATTTCGTTCACCCTAAAGTGGGATTGCAGTCTCCTAGAGCGACACAAGTTAAGAGACTCGAAGCCTTGTTCATGGTTTCCATGTACGAAAGATCTAGCGAAATTCCGTTTCTTGTTTCTCATCTCTGTTGGAAAGCGGTCTGCTAAAAGGTGGCTTTTTATATCTAACCTGCGTGACATTTGTCAGAGTTGCTGAATAGGCAATTAACTTACAGAAATCTTTATGCTTATATTTTTAAATAACTTGATGCAGAAAAACCAAAACGAAAGAAAACGAAAAATAAATAAAATCTATTTTCTATAAAGGTATAATCTTTTCTTAATAATAATAATCTTTATTCATATTTTATATTAGTTATACAAACGTTAAAACAAATGACCCGCAAAGTATCTGCTTATCTGCAGGAGAGGAGAATAATACATTACATGAAAATACATAGATATAGTTATTAAAAACATCATAAAAAATTATCGTTGACGCGTCGTCAACGTTATTTTTTTTTTCGGATGTTTGTAATAATTGTTGCAGTCTACTTCTATAGGTAACCTTTGTATTTACTATGGATACTTAGATATAGTTTAAACAAATATCATCGAATACTTAATTAAGGGAAATTTCAGTGGAAGTTCCATTGTGGTGACTCAAATTTTTATATTTTTTTTGCCTAGAAGAAATCTTTTAGTCTTATTTTTGATTTCTTTAAATTTGCTTTCAGCACTATAAAAATTACTTTAAATAGAATCATAATAGAATTTCAATTATCCGAAATTCATTTAAAAAAAATTATTTTCAAAAAGTTAGAAAACCTTTTGGTTACTCCGAGTTAACCAACGTTCAAACGTTTCCCTTTTACGAAACTAGGTTGTTGTCGTCATTCAGTCCCAACATCTCCTAGCAGATAAAAATGCTATTTCATACATAACAGCAGAATAGAAATTAATTACAACAGGTGTATTTTACCTATTCAATTATGATATTTATATTCAGAATATTAAAATGTGTATATAAGTGTGGTTCAAATGAAAAGTCGACAATCCCCTTCACGCAAAAAACACGATATGAATAGAAGTAACTCATGAATACTAGAATTAAGTTTATTTTCAAAGAAATTCTACATAAAAATCAATCAATATTTAAACAACCCAAAAGCAAAAGTTTGACTAGGTTGTTGTAGTACATATTACATTTGTAGTACAAAAAGTAAATTAAAAATCAGTTTTAAATATCAAAAAGGGTAATTAGTTAAAAGACAATAATGATAATTAATTAACCTATGATGTAAATAGTTAACGATTGCAACGATCAGTAACAATCTGATTAACATGAAACATCACAAATAGACAATATGCATAATGTAAGAGAGTAGGTAAAAAAACAAAAACAATAATTTTATGTTATCTAAGAACAGTAAATGTAGGTTCAATATCACTTATAGCCAAAAAATATTTTTTAATCTCTTTTTATACAAAAGCAATCCACCGATATGGTCGGAAATATCAGCTTTAAAATGACAGATGTTGTGTGGATTTCAAGCAAACCCTGAAATGGGAGCATCCGTAGTTTCACATTGTGCAACATGCTGACGACTTTCTGTGCCTATCATGGTTAACAGTTATTTGAATTGTGGTGAAACTATCAACTCGAAACGATATGCGAACTTTGGACAGTTTAAGGCAGGAAACAAAGTCTAAATGCTCCGAACGTTTGAGAAGGAAGGTTCCTTTGTTGCATGACAAATTTCGCTCCCATCTGCCCAGTTAACAGTAACAACGTTAAACAGATATCGTTGGGAGTGCCTGGAATATCCTCTCTACAGTCTTGGCTTCTCGTATAATTTTCACTCTTTTAAAAAAGCCAGAAAAGGAAGTTTGAGTCAGATGAAGAGGTTCAGCGTATGGTCACAATATTCTTGAAACAACAGCCAACATGGTTCTACGAAACAGTGTATCTCGTTGCTAACTTCACTTTGGGACAAATGTCTCAAAATAGCTCCTTTGTGTTCTATTTCCGACTCATCCACTTTTCATTTGTATGACACTTATACTGTATATTGCATCTATTGTTTATTTATATATTTAAATTAGTTTCCATTCTGCAAAATGAAATACCGAATATTATTTTCCTTCTGATGAAAAAAGTTTTATTTTTACGACGCCTCTTATGTTACATAATCGTTGAATAACTGATGTTCTGTTGTCATTTGCTTTTTCTGTATAAAATGTAGGAATCAATAGCTTTGTATAAATTATAAAATGAAAAGCATAAACTGGAGTTTATGGAATTTAATAATGCATACCTTAAACGCTACTTCATACAGAACTAAGTTTTTTTTTTCTGAATATTTGAACAGCTTCAAAATTCCTGATTAGCATAGGCCAAGCGTGTTACTAGAAAATAGTTTTGAACTGTTGGGAAGCCGCAGCATTAAATCCCGATGCAGGTGTAACGCAAAAATTTTGTATGGTCATGTCGTGCTCACATTTGTTTTAAAATGTGGACAGGACGGACCCACATGGGAAGCCGCAGCCGCCATTATCGTCAACCACTTGTGCCTTTTTGTTTCTTCCATTGTTCTGTCCAGTTCAGCAATGAGGAAGAACCGCGCCGCCGGCACAGAAACTCTGCAACATGATCCGGTAGGCCCCAGATGGCAGTGGACCTACATGCCATGAAGATGTAAACAACCAGCGTCAAATGGGTCAGGGATTCACACCTCGACACGCGCGGACCAATGGACAGCGTTCACGAGCATCCAGATGGTGAAATTCTACCAAGGGTTGACGAAGGTGAGCGAAAAAGGCGTGCAAGCAAGACAATTCGTTTCTCTTACAGCAAGGCAGGAGGACGTGCGTCAAGTCCTTCTTGCGAGTTGAAAGAGCGAACCTGTGAAAGCTCCTGTTTGCGAAGTGTAGCTGATCAACCGATCAACGAGGGCGATATGCTACCTGCTGCCCTAGCTAAGGAATACTGCGCATGAGTCCCCTACCGACGGAAAAGCGTCGAGCCGCAGACAGGCGCTCCCTTTGAGAAAAGGGAGGGTGTAAAGGAAGCGTCTTCTTTTTGCCCACCTTAGTTGAACGAGGTAATTGTCGAATTTCATTGAATCTGGTTTTCCCCAACAAAGTGTAGTGTTATTTTTCGCCGCCACGCTACCCCTCCAAGAAATGTTAATCTCTTGACTTTTCCAGCCTCTCTGAAAGTTTTCTCGTAATTACGAGCTCTTGGACTGGCTTACTGTATGCCATTAGTAAAATCTCCCTCAGGAAGAAAGGACAGCGCCACGAGCGCTTGTAAGGAAAGTTTACTGAGAAAGTGTGTTAAATAAATGTATTTTTATGTTCAAATGATTTTTGTTTAAAAGTATATTTATGTGTGCCATTATTGTGTTTGCTCCGAAAGCCAGCCACCGGCAAACTGCAGGAGAGAAAGTCGGCCACTAACGCCCTATTCTTCAAACCTTATTGCGGCATCGGGCTCAATCCCGAGTGAAGGTTGGACCTGATGAAGACACAATACATTTGTATCACATCCCCTACCTTGTGGTCAGTTCGTCCCTAAAGTTGTGCCACCTCGAAAATACTCAGGGGTGATCATAACAGTTATATCGGAAATACAGCAATGAACAATGCGTGTAAAGGCTCAGGTAAACTTGGAAGGCTTGGAAAGAGATAGTCGGACTATTTCAAAGCACACCACGTTAAAATTGATTGTAAATGATAATGCAACAGTTGTTATTCGAAACAGGTCTATTTTGGAGAATTAAATTTTACGGTCTTAATTTTGTGGTTATATTTTATAGTAAATAGCATAGAATTTTAAGATTTTAATTGAGTAATTCAACACGATAATATAACTCTTGTGATTTATTTTCGCTATAAGCATTTACTACAAATTTCTGATTTAATGAAATCATTAACCCTCGTTGTTGGCTCTCTTCCACTGACTATATTACGTAAACTTTGGTCTTAAGCTCCGTTATTTAGGAAACATAATCTTAAGAACTGAGCCTCATTTGAATCTTTAACTATGCTTTTTTTTTTCCTAAGCAATTTAACTTATTGGTATAGCATAAAAAATCACGCTTTATGGAGGAAGAGATATTCACTTTACGAGTAAAAGCTTCGAAGGAAGTTTCCTTTTTATATTGTTTGATATAGATTCTTTAATACAGTAATATATATGAATTTTGCACATTTTTCTTAACTTCACAGCTTAGTTACTAACAGCAACAGTAGGGTCAAAATATACAGGGTGATTCAAAACTTATCGTTCAAATTTCGTGAGGAGGTAGGGAATACGTCAGGAAACCGATTTCCCATAGGAAAGTATGTCCGCAAACGTCATCTACATGAACAAAATGGACAAGTAACACAAGGAAACAGTACAGTTTAGTGGTAACGAATGTGACTTTTATTCCAACAAGGTAAAGTACAGGTTCACAGTAGGTGCTCAAAATTGCGACCATTTACACGGACACAGGATTCACAGCGCCGTTGCATTGACCGCCGAACATTTTCAAAAACGCCTGGCATATCACGGACAATGCCTGCGGCTGCCACTATTCGCTTTCGCCAGCTGCCCCATATGCGAGATGCATATCCGCTAGCTCTTGATGCGTAAAACGATTCATCTTATCACTAGTAAGTCAGCTCGTACACTGATGACAGCGGGAGTGGTCGGGCGAGCTGTACACTGGTTGGGTACACAGAGCGCCCTCTACATACGCATGCGTACATTTGCGGACATACTTTCCTATGTGAAATCGGTTTCCTGACGTATTACCTACCTCCCCACGAAATTTGAACGATAAGTTTTGAATCACCCTGTAGAATAAATGAACTGCAGTGTAAGCAGTTCAGAGCTTTCTTTACATTTGACGGTGATTACGCCCGAGCAAAGAACAGTATTCCGTACTCTACAGTCAATGCCAACAAAACATAGAACTCCAGCTGTGTGGCTGAAGTAATGAGTTTGAGGTATTACATGCAGCCGTCACTTGAACCATTAGTTTAATAAGTGGTTCCATTCGCTGAAAAGGCTACCATTGATCCCTCTGTCACGTGATGCGACACGTGAACGAGCTGCGAGGAGCTGTTATTATTTCGTAACTTGTTTTAAAGTGCTGGCGATGAATTAAGGAGAGAAATCATTAAATCATTCTGGAAATTCGTGATGGAGTATTAATGACAACGAAAGCAATCTCGCTAATAACGTTTACCTATTGCGTTTTCGTTTCTTTTAAGCTGGCTGTTCGACAAATGAGAGTGGCATACTTTAGGACATCAAATAGTTGAATTTTATGCCATAAAATATATAATTTAGTATGTCTATTCTTAGTAGTATGTCGAAACATTCTAAATAGATCTTGTTTCTTGTTAACTTTTCATACATAACGTGTAGCAGTCATATAAGTCAAATGCGTTTTTGAATAACCTATCTCATCCAAATTCGAATTTTTTAGTTTCTAAGAAAAGTCAGTGATACGTCACAATTGAAGTTTCTGTTACTAATGACACGTGGAGAGCTTTTTCATATTAGGAGCCCGAAGATCTGCTTATATAATTCAAACACTATGATTTTCACCTTGCCAATTGTAATATAATACCTAAGTTCAAATTGAGCGAGGATTGTTTTAGTCGACAGCTCACCAGACTCGTAATCTGGTGCAATAGGTAAATATTTTCCAGTAACTAAAGATAAAGAATCAAAAAGTTTATTTTTTGACCAAAGGAATGGGAGACTTTTTAAATTATTTTAGTTACTTCAAATAACTTTAAAATGACTACTGCTTTCATTAGAAAGCTGAGTAGTTAGTGAAAAAGTTAGAACATATTCTTTTAAAACTCACATGGAGAGAAATAAGCCTGTAGCTCAAATCACCAATAACTGAATATTTCTAATGGAAATCTTAAGATTTTTAGAATTCCTCATAGTACAAAACACGGTTATAAATATTTTCTGTAGTCATTGTAACAGAAAAACTAAGAGAGTTGAGAAATAGGACCTAATACATGATGCTTGACATGATTTAGAAATTTAATTGAATTTTTGAAATTAATGTTTCTTTATATAATAAATAAAAATATAAATACCCCCTCAAGCAGCTGCTTGCCACAGAGGTCTGACAGGAACCTGTCGTTAATATGCTACAGTAGAAGGATCTGTGAGGATAGAAGGACCTCAGCAGAAACACGATACATACATCCATGCCTTACCCGGGGCTCGAACCCAGGTCCCTTAGATCAGCAGCCAAGCGTGCTAACCACTCGGCCACGGGACGACTTCTTTATATAAGAGAAATTTAAAAGAAAATATTCTTTCATAATTGCATTACATTAGAACTTAGTTTTTCAATATAATTTTTAACTATTAAATATTTTTGAGTTACATAATTTTTAAAAAACACTATCCCCTGCAATAAAGGAAAGTCTATGCAAAGTTTAATTTATTTGTAATTTATTGTTGCATAAATTTTATTATATAATTATTGCCACCGAAAAAAAAGATAAAATGCACCCCCATCGAAAATAACTCCGATTTTTCATACTTTTTTTATACTTCTAATTATATAGTGGCTTAATATAAACAGTTTTAAAATGAAGTTTCAATTTGAAATATCATTGCATTGCAAACACTGAAGAAAGATCCAGCTAAAAAAATACACTTTAAGAACTTCCTTGCAGTTTAAGCATAAGAAAATGTATTAATTTCAAACTTCCTGCACAAATTTATTGTTTTTGAAAAATGCCGATCCTTTTCTTCATTGTTCCAGCTGTGTTCACGTTCAAATAGCGATACTAAAGAGTCTGCCCATGTTTAAGTTAGGGCAAGAGTGCCTAGCATCACTTGTGCTCATCTTTACGATCAGCGCTTTTTTCCGCCAGCATGAAAGCAAGTAAACAAAAGAAAAGCATATGAAATATCATTTCATCACCCTGGATTAGAAAAGGACCCCCCAGGGCAAGTCGTATGAATTTCGCTCCTAATGGAACGAATTCGTACATCCTGCCATCCATGCAGACGCATATAGGAAGGAGCTGACAGAGAGGAGGGAAGAAGGGCATACTTTGAACAGCGACGTGGGCGGCTGTACTTGCTTAGTTCAATCATCTCCCTGTTTCCTGGGGGAACGATTTCCGATGCTTGTATGTGGAAGGTGTTGCTAGGAGGAAGGGAGAAAAGTGAATTAATACTTTCTTTTCTTTCATTATCACCTTGAAAGATTATTTACGTGTTCCTTCGCTTCGCTTTGTCTTCTGTTTTTCCCTTTTTTTCTTCTTTTTCCTTCAGCTTCATTTTGCGCCTTCTCCAGATATCGTGCCGCCAACAGATTCATTAAAAAACTGAGCTGTTAAATAAGTTATATCTTGGAATTCAAAAAGAAAAGTAACGGTAATAAAGTTTCTGCGAAATTAAATATTTGACGACAACTGCTTAATCTAGTTCTTGAAAAAACAGACCTAGTCCCTTATCGACATTATATGTTTTTAGCAGCATCAGAAACAGTTATGGTGTTTGTTAAACTGGATGTCACGTCGGTTTGTCATATTTAATTACATGAAATATTAAACTCAGAGTGGATAATAAGACAAATCGATGTTTGCGAATATGAAAGAAATCTAATTATGTTTTGTGTAAATTTCGCGTAAAGCAAAGTGTATTAAAAAGAATCTTTTAAAATTTTCTTTATTATTGTTGATATTTGTGCATGTGCAGGTGTATAAACTCAGATGGGAGTCTTTCTTCAGCATTCTAATACATTTTATTTTTATTTCGTTCCATATACGAATACCGATATTTACGTTACAGAAATTCTATAGAGGAAAGTTTACAAAAGTAGCTCTTTTATCCAACACAATATTTACCAAAGGTTATGAAGTTAATAACGAAGTATATTTTCAATCATTTACATGTGTTGAAATTCCGACATAATAAAAATGAATTTATGGTAAATAATCATGAACAAATTATTATGTATTTGCTCATGATTATAATTAATAAAATAATTAAAATCCAAGTGAGTATTTTACTATATAAGGCATTCAGTAGTAAGGCTACAGTGAAGGCTACACTGTAGCCTTAATACAGGAGGCTTTCAGTAGTAAGGTTACAGAAGGCACTCAGTAGTCTGGAAAGCTTTAAGATGCAAATACGCAAACTAATCGCAATTTTTAAACCTGTTCTGAAAAACAAACCCAGAAAATTTACGTTTACTGCAAGTACAGTCGGCCCTTGACTTTCGCGGGTTTAACTCTCGTGGATTGGATTATTCGCGAGTTTGCCGTCAATAATAAGATGGGAATTTTTTGGAGTTTTGCGGCCTACTGCGGAAAATCGCACACGACGCGCGTAGACTAAAAAAATGTAAAGAAAACTAAAAAAAGTTCAGTAAGTCATAAATACTGAAATATATGTATTATTAATCTATTTTATCACTTACTACCATAAATATATACACAAATTTATTACAAAAAGTTAAATTTTGAAAAAAGTTTCAATACGCTAAAAGAAATGCGATGACTATTTTTGTGATATCGACCAGTCCAATTTTCATCACTTTAGTTATCTCTCTATGTTAAGATCATCAAATTAAGTGTTAAGAAATCTTGCATTTTTGAACCTTTTACCCTTTACTTTTCTCTCAAAACAATAATTTCTAAATTCCATTTTTCAAATATTTTTAATTCCACAGAGCAGGGTTTTACTTTAGATATCCTTGTCACAACGCAAATCGCTAGTTTATCTGTTTAAATTAAACTTAAAGATACTCAGTTCATCAAATGTCATTTTTAGTTCCATACGTTCCCTGTGAGTTTCCGATATAACCATTACCTACATTTATGTTAAGAGTTGATGACCTCACTTTATGTCAATGCTTGGAAGGGAGCACATCGTTTGTCGCCTTTCCCATTTTCCGATGTTGAATCAGTGGTACATGAAATGTAGTCGACTACTACGTAAGGCAATTTATCATGTTAACTTTCTCCGATGACCAAACACTATAACAAGATACTTTGCATAAGATGCGTAATTTTTCCTGTCATGTTTTCAGCAAAACTAAATTAAGTGCAATAAATGAGAAACACTTGTCACGTGAAGCGGAAGCTGCATTGTTATTGATGAGACTTCCTTCCGCTAGCGAAGACAATCACTAGTGACTTGTGAACATGTGTTAATATATAGAGCGCATATTTATGAGTTGTCTGGAAATGACATCATTCTTTGTGAAAAAAGGTGATGACAAAAGCTTCGTGTAAGAAGAAAGGGTTGAAAAACAAACACAAATGATTAAAAGCATAAGGGAACGTTGCTTCTTATTTCGCCCTGTATTTTGTTGAAACGCTTATATGACAAAAAAATATGCGATTATGAAAAGGAAAGCTATGCTGCTTCATAGACCTTAAAGAAAAATCAATTTTTCATAATCCAATTCAAAATGTCACTGAAATAACTACTGGTGTTAAAGCGTGATACCTTCATATTTCTAAATAACTTTGACCTCAAATACTTGAGCCAAAGAACCGTAGAGAAGACTTTATAATATCAATGTAACAGCTAATTATTCCATGTCATTGGTAAAAATATTAATTCCATAAACTTTCAATTCAACTAGAAAGAGTTAAAAATATATATATTATTACAACTAAAGTTTTTAAATTCATTAGTAATTTTTGTTCATAGTTCATTTTTTGTAGTAAATCAAAAAATGAATTAATACTGTAAATAAATTTATTCTCTTTCACATTAGACATTCATAAGGTCATCGAGGCATTGACGGTTATCGCGAATTTTTTTTCATTTATCAGCTTTATCAATTTAAAATTTCACAGTATTAACTTTTTTAGCTATGTTTTACATGTATTGATTCGTTATCTGTTTATGAGGCGTCGTTATATTCTCATTAAATATGCTGAAACAGTAATCAGTCTGAATTGTAAAGCAACAGTGGAGTAGTTTAAATGAGACAAATTTTATTTCTCTTTAGTATGAATATTAGAAAAAAAATTACAAATTACCTGTTTATTATCGTTAAGTGTTATAAAGTATATTAAATTCTAAATTAATCTATTGACAGATCCAAATATGTGCTAACTTTTACATATAGGCTTATTACCTACCTTACTTACAAGATGTTGAAAATTCAAAGGATACATAA
This sequence comes from Ryuthela nishihirai, assembly GCA_038380435.1. NCBI lineage: Eukaryota > Metazoa > Arthropoda > Arachnida > Araneae > Heptathelidae > Ryuthela > Ryuthela nishihirai. The sequence continues at coordinate 80,254,144 of JAWZYU010000009.1, read as the reverse complement.
GAAAAGTTAATTTACAATGCATTTGCCAACATTAACTTACCCAGATAATTAGCACTTTTAACACTAGAAAAATTATACTTTCTTGGTTAAATACAAATTTACACTAAAAAACAATTTTTGGGACAATATTTATATACATATATATATATTATTTACAGGCAACTATGTATGTACTAGACATGACATTACCAACGCATACAGAATCAAAGATGATTCCAAAAATGACTGAAGACACGAGACGACTTCAAGAATAAAATGAGTTTTGAGACAAGTAAGAAGCAAAATGATATGATTTTGGAAATAAAGGCCTGACGAAGGTGAGCATTATTTGCGAAGTGCATCTTGCCAAGGTAAATTCAAACTGTAATCACTCCTGTCACTCTCTGGTGTCATAAAGAGGGATGGGAGCTGGTATCCATCATTCAGTTAATGGGAGGGGGAAATGATAACGGTTGCCGTAATGTCAGGCGGCACTCTATCCATCACGAGCTCACGCACACGAGCGGGAAACACACCTCGATACCACGTGCTCTCGGATGTTGCACGATCGAGTCTCAGCATTCGCTGTTCTTGGTGTTCACTGGGCCTAACGCAACCACTTCATCTGCTGACATGTCATCATATTTATTGAAGGGTTGGCCATACAGGATATTGCATCGATGAGCGATTGCGACTCCAGTTAGAAATAAGCAGTTGCTCTGAGCAATCGCTCTCTTTCTCTTCGCAATCGCCTCGACATCCTTCTTTTCATCACTCAAATTTCTTACTTTTCTGTCAAACATTTAACTTTATTAAATATCGAAGGGATTTCCAAATTTTATTCATCTATTTTATGATGTATTAAAATGATCTCTTCTTCAACGTTTCATGATATTTCTTACTTTGCTTATATTCTTTATCTGTTTAAACGAATTTCGAGTAAATCATAATCAAAAGATTCGATTATTAAAAAATAGCAAGTTGATCTTTCTTAATTATCCAGTCTCTTTAAGCGTTATAAAATTTTCCTTACACTAAAAATAATCCGAGATTTTCCACTATCATATTCACATAAATATTAAATATTTATCATATATTATTTTATTATGCCTTGCAGATTATATATATATATACACTAAAGTGCCATTGAATCAGGAATAGCAACCTAGTAACGTGTTGGACCCCCTCTGACCCTAATAACGGCCGCCATGCTATGAGGCAAGGACTCCACAAGCTTGCGTAAATGTTCCACAAGTATGGCGATCCATGCATCCTCCAAGGCTGTCCACAATTCTCTCAAGGTCGTCGCTGATAGGACACGGACCCGAACACTCTTCTCGACGGTATCCCAAAGATTTTCGATGGGATTTAAATCTGGGCTTCTAGGTGGCCAATTCATCATTTCAAAGTCAGCAAAATGCTCCTGCAACCATGCAGTAGCCAACCTGGATCTGTGAGATGAACAGTTGTCTTGCTGGTATTCCATTGGAATACATGATGGCCATAAATGGGTGTAAATGGTCAGCCATGAGTTCTACGTACCATGATGCATTGAGAGTCGTCGGTACACGAACCAAAGGTCCCACAGAAATCAAACTGTCAGCAGACATCCACAGACATCCAATAAAATACCCTCAGTCTCCCATCGGCGTGATGAAGTTTAAATCTGGATTTATCACTCCAGATTATCCGTTGCCAATTTTCGATGGTCCAGTTTCGATGTTCTTTAGCCCAAGCAAGGCGTTGAGCCCGGTATCATGCCATTAGAAGTGGGATTTTCGTAGGTCGGCGGCTCCCGAAGCCGAGACGATGAAGTGAGCGTTGCATTGTCCATGCACTGACTTCCCGGATGGAACCCAAGTTCAGATGGGAGGAGATTTCAGATAATGTCTGGACCCTATCAGTCAGTATTACGAGTCAATTCGGGTCAGATGGCGAAGCCCACGATCATTCAAGGCTGGTTGTCCTTTGCAATTTGTCAGAGTGTTTGTTTTTTTACCGGAATTTTCATATTCCCAGAACACTCTTGAAACTATCGTACGAGAAAATCCAACTTCGTTGGCAATTTCGGAGATCGAGCGTCCCATTCCGTCGGGCACCTACGATCTGCCCTCTGTCAAATGCATCTAAATCCCGCGCCTTTCCCATTACGCTTCTCGCGACGAATGCTTGGGGAAGCCAAAGCTGACAGCTATATATGACTAGAGTTTCAGCCACGCATGCGCGCAAATGCAGGACTTGCGGTACTGAATTTGGATAACGTCTGCTATCCCTAATATATCTTGCAGAAACGTATTTTGGAACATATTTTATGTTTGAATTGTAAAGATCTAGTAAAGCAATTGATAAGCAATAATAATGTTAAATATTTATAACATATATAAATTCATGATTGAAAATTTAATATAAGCTATAAAATTTAGGCTGCTAGAACTACCAGATTTAAATAAATCTCTAATCACAAGTGAAACGTAAATATGAAATAAGAACAAAAGATACATAATGATTACTTTGTATTAAAAATTAATTGATCTAAGATATGGAAGGAGACAATTCCCGAAAACTTCAAATCAATCACGGAATATATTAGATTTAAACTGCATTATATAAAATAATGATTGTCTTCCCAGTAATTTTCGGTAAATTTGGGTATTTTTTCCATACCAATTATGACTTAGAGAGTGTAGGAACTCGGTCAGCTACGGCAGAAAGGGACAGAGCCAGAACTGTCATTTTGGCATCAGGGCCCTTCCTGCCAATAATAATAATAATCTTTATCATATTCATGCTAGTTATAAAAGTTTAAACAAATGACCCGCAAAGCATCTGCTTATCTGCAGAAGAGAAGAATAATAACGTTACATGAAAATACATAAGATATAGTTTAAAACAATGTCATCGAATTATGTGAATTTCAGTGGAAACTCCATTGTGGTGGTTCAAATTTTATTTTAATTTTAATGACGAAGAAAAATTTTAGTCTTATTTTTGATTTCTTTAAATTTGTTTAATAAAATAATTTCCCTTGACAATTGATTGAACACGTAAGGTATTGTATATGCCCTTGTACATCTCCCGTAATTGTTTAATATTTTTGGAAGTTCGAAATAATTTTTGGATTGTAACCTTGTGTTTTTCCCATGAGAGATTTCAGATTTAAATTGATTATCAAAAAAATATTTTAAAGTGATGCTGTATTTGTAAAGGTTGTGAAAAGAGAGTATGCCTAGAAAATTTAGTCTTTCTTCCCTATGATAAAATGAATTTCTTAAGTTGTATGGGATTATATTTTTAGCAATGGATGATTGAATAGTTTCTATTTTATTTATATTTGTGAGGTTAGTTGAGCCGTACATTGTCAAACCATAAGTCAATATAGATTCACAGATAGCTTTGTAAACCAAAATACATGTATGTGTGCTTGCAACAAATTGTAGTTTGTAAAGTTTAGATGCACATAGACGCAATTTCCCTGCTAACTTTTGAATATGTGTATTCCATCGGAAGGTTGTGTCCATGTAAAGTCCAAGATATTTATGGCTCTCAACACGCTCAATAACATTACAGTCGCAGCAGTCAGGGTCATGAATTATCATGTTGTGAGGACACAAGGGTTCTTGGTTTTAAATTGCATAAGATGAAAGATCATAATATCCTGGTGAATGAAATCTCATCCATTTGTTTTTTTCTGAGTTTATTAAATACGATTAATGTTAGACCAGTTAACAATTTTGTTAAAATCATCCTCTGTATCTCGGACTGCGTCTCCTATATTGTGATTCACGTTAACCAAGGCGGTGTCATCAGCATATATATAAGGAGAGCCCTTCAGTTTAAGGTTAGCTAGATCATTAATATAAATAATGAATAAAAGCGGACCTAAAATTGAACCTTGTGGAACACAAGTGTACACTGTTCTCTTCTCACTAAACACGCCATTAATTTTGGTAACATCTGTTTTTTAAATAATCTGGTACACTCTGTTTTTTGGTACACTCTGTTTTTTAAATAATTTCAAACCATTTAAGGGTAATACCTCGAACCATAGTTATACAATTTTTGAAGTAAAATATCGTGATCCAACGTATCAAATGCCTTACGAAAGTCCCGAAAGATAGCTGCTGCTTTTTTTCCGTTGTTTAAAGTTCCATTAATGACGTGAGAAAACTCCTTTAAAAGTGTAATTGTATTTTTACCTTTTTGGAAACCATATTGCTTTTTACTAATAATGTTATGTTTTTTCAAGAAATTGGCTAGAACATTAGCTACATATCTTTCAAGTATTTTGTGAAGAACGGGTAATATGGCAATGGGCCTATAGTTAGTGCAGTCGGATTTAGTTCCACTTTTGCAAATTGGTCTTAAAATAGCAATTTTGAGTTTATTAGAGATGTTTCCTGTAGATATGTTTTCATTGATAAAGTTTGTCACGAGATCAGCTAAGGAGATTTTGCATGCTTTAATGTGCTTTATGTGTACCTGATCGTAACCACATGATTTTCTTTCATTTAAGTCACTTAGAATTTTGAAAGTTTCTTGTTTTGAGATGGGAAGAATAAAAATAGAGGGAAAATAAGGTTGGATATGTTTAGGAACTGTAGAGAGATTCTGTATATGGTTATCGTCTCTAAGATTGACAATAATGTCTGCAAAGTTGTTGTTAAATTTCTCTGCTGCTTGAGTTTCAGACATACCTTGTGGCATATTCTTTATGATAAAATTGTCAATGGCAGTTTTAGGTTTATTGTTGATAATTTGGTTGATGAGTTCCCAATTTTGTTTTGGATTATTTTTACAAGACTCAAATTGTTTGAAGTAATATTTTTTCTTTTCCTGCCTAATAAGGGACGTGACTATGTTTCTTAAGTTTGTGTATAGTAATTTAAAATTTCTGTTTCTCTTGTTATTTTTGTAATCAATCCAAGCCGTCTCTTTTACGTATTAAGTTTATTATTTCCTGATTTATCCAGTCTTTGCTACAATTGCATTGTTTAATTTTTGAGCCATCCGATAGTTTATTAATTTTGTTATTGTTAACAATCGCCGTATATTTTTTTATGAATGCTTCATAAAGTACGTCTATTGGTTCTGAATTTGGGGTTTCGTTTCCAGTGCCTCTGTCTAGCCAGTTTGTTAGACTTATTTCTTTGCATATGTTTTTATGATCTAAGATAGTTTTCGTGTTAAAATTGCTGTCTAGCTTTTTAATGTGATTGGACGAATACCCAAGTTTTTTCCCCCGCAAGTTGCAGCAATTAAGTAGTGGTCTGCGATCTTACTGCAAAAAATCATTGAATTTGTGTCGAGTTTAATGTCAAGTCGGACGTTAATGTGATCAATGCATGTCTGAGAGAGAGAGTCACCAATGATGTCTTCCCTGGTGATACTAGTAATGATAGGTGAGAAACCAAACTCGGTTAACAATTCTACGTATTTGGCAACTCCGTGTTTTTTGATATTTTTGATATCTAAATTAAAGTCTCCAACTAGTATTTGATTCCGATGTTTATCAGTTGTTTCGAACCAGTTTTTGAGATTAGAAAGAAAAGTGTTAATGTTCGAGCTTGGTGATCTGTAATTAGCAAGTAAATTGAATGTTAAATTACCCTTGTAGATATTTATATTCAATGTTTCAGCAGGAATTACAAGTGAAGGTATCGTTTTGACAAATAATGTGTCGCGGAAGAAAAGTAGAATCCTATGTTCAAACGCATCAGGAGTTCTCGTAAAAAGTTGATTAAAATTTTCTAGATTGAACAATGGAGCATCCGTGCTGAGGATGTTAGTTTCTGTCAATATAATAATATCTAAAAATTTCAAGATATCTTTAAGATAAACACAGAGAGTATCCCAGTTTTTTTTCAGACTTCGAATGTTCACATGCAGAAAGCTTAAATGTTCATCAGATTCATAACATAATTTACTAGTCAAGAACAATTTCTTAACTTCATAGTCGCACAGAACATTTTCGTTGTGATCAAATGTTGGTAAATCATCAAAATGAAAAGTCGCCACTGCAAAACAAATATGATGGAGCAAATAAGCAATATATTTCCCGTTTAAAATTCATAGAAATTCCTCAGCATATCAATTCGAATTACGCTGTCACCATCAGTTTTTCTCATCATGATTTTTCCGTTCCGAAACCAGGCGTATTTAAACTTTTTTGATTTGGCCAGGCACCTCGCTTTCCAGAAAAGTTCTCTGTTCATTGGAGTTAAATTTTCATTTAGATACACTGGCGTTTTTTTAGCATCATCAATAACGTTAATGGCAAAGATTTTCGATTTCTTTTTTGACATCCATTGTTCACGTTCGTTTCTAGATTTAAACTTTCGTTTCGCAACCGAGCACCAGCAGTAGCTCCAATTTGGGAGGCTGGGTGAAGAAATGCAACATGTGCGTTTGGTTAAAGCCCCAGCGCCTCGTTACATCGGAACAGGAGTCGACATGGCATATGGAATCGTGTCGATGTTCCATTGGCCTGGGTGTGTGTGTGTGGGGGGGGCTCAATCGTTAGTGCGCCAGGCTACTAATCTGCAGTCCCCAGGTTCCATACCAGCGTTGAGATTAACCTCTGAGAACTCCCCACCCTACCAACGGTCAGCAAAGGATATTGCTTGCTTGGAAAGGCCTTCGTCCGTTGGATGGGACATTAAGCCGTGGTTCTAGCATGCAGGAAAGCCATACCTTGTGCACGTTGAAGAATATGCTGGATGGCCTTGACGGGAGTCTACCATCTGTCTCCCAACAGCTGTCCAGTGAGTCCCCTCTCCGAACTTTCTCTGAGCCCTCGGTGTCCTTGTTACCTGGCTATTTAGCTCATTGTGTCCAAAAAAGTACCGCCCAGAGGTAAAACAATCCAACAACCTAAGCCTGTAGGAAAATCAGAACAACTGTTTTTACAAAATCCACAACAGCATGATTCTGTTTGGTTTGCTTTTATGGCATACTTGAAAATTTTTCCCAGCAGACTAATGTGAATACAATGAGTCAACAAGCATCCTTAAGGTGTCATTCAGTGGCATAATGGGCACCATTAATTTGTCGTAGGCCATGTTAGAAATAATTAAGCAGAATTTTAGCATAATCAGAAAGTAGCATTATCGTGCACGAGATTGTTTCATTCAGTTATTATGAGGAAATAAATGTCCATTGTTTGATTCTTTGGTAACTATATTTACTTCCCAAGTTGATAATATTACAAATGAAAGAATGGTAATATAAAGTTTTCTGATTATTAACCAAAATACAATGGAGTTGATTTTTGAGTTAAGGACTAATCCGTGTTCCTCTGTACTGAAATGAAAACAGGTGAAATAAATTCTATCAATCGTTCATATTATGCACTGTGTGCACATAAGTACCTCGACGGATTATTAGATAGACAAATATAAAAGCACCAGAAATGGGAAAAAAAAATTGAAAAACACAAAATTATGTCTGTATTAATCATTACATATACAATAACTGATATATTCAGTATATTCTATATATCAGTTATTTTTCCCTTACATATGTGGCTGAGTGGTTACCGTCCTTGGCTGCAAATCAAAGGGGCATGGATTCGAGCCCCGGACAAGACATGAATGTTTGTTGTCTTTCGACTGAGGTCTTGTCTTCCACGCAGACCTCTATTTGCGCGTGATTCTGATAGGCTCCTTCAGACTTCCGTGGCGAGCGGCTGCTCGAGGGGTAAATTTATGTTTATAATACAAAACTTAGAAAATATACAGATAATTATCCTTTCTTTACAGAATCAGAAAGCTAGATTTTTGTCTAACGTCTCGTCGTTTTCTGCTTATAATTATAAAACATCCCCTAGCTGCGATTGCTTTTTGATTTTCTTGTGCACATTTCGTTTTGAGGCTGTTTGCAAATCTTTCGTTTTATGTGATAATCTAGTGTTCTGCCTGTCTGCCCACGACTCTGCTTTCCTTTCTTCTTAGCATGTCTCGTCTCTATCACTCTCTTGCACAACAGAGACGCCGACGTTGAGAATCATCGAAATCCCCAGCATCTGCATTTGCACACGTCCCACACACAGATGAAGCCCCAGTCGGAATGCCATGTGTCACAGAGTACAGCGTTCTCGACGGTCCTCCTTCTGTGGCCCAAGCACCGGTTGTCAAGGAAACGGCGGAAGAGGAGGCAGGCAAACTTCTCCGGGAATAATCCATAAGATCTTGTCTGACAGGATATGGGCTTCTCCAGACGTAACATCAACATGTGAACCCGTGTCATAACACCGTGCCTGCTGACTGGCTGGATGAGGAAAGGGGATGTAATTCGGAACCTAATCCAGACGGGATAATCTGGGACTGGTTGGTTTTACGGATGACCAGACAGGATGGCTGGTAAACAAGTCGGTTGGAAAGAAATTACATATTACTGATTATGGTTTTCCTGCAATAACGGATACGACAAAATTCCTCTTGTAGCCTAGCAATCAGCTTAACCCTAGTAAAATATGAAAATTGTGAGATCGTGCAATCAGCAAAACAGAAAGAGAATTAGTTCTTTACAAAATATTTCTAAAACTCTTTGTCCAAAAAAAAATATCAAACAAAATAATGCTACCAAATTATAATTAAATACGTAAACGTTTCAAAAAGCCTAATTCCTGCTTTCTTAGATATTAAATTCATATTCGTATACATACACCGAGCAGCCAATGCATTAAACCCACCTGTGCGTTATGCAAAGAAGCGCGAGTGCAGCCAATCAGTGTCACGTGCCAAGGTCATGATTGATAATATATAATACCTGGGTCGGAGCGCTCGCAGGCAGTATTTCGTTTCGTCTCAACATGGGAAAAGCAAAGGATTTATCTGATTTTGACAAAGACCAGATCATTATGGTAAGACGCCTTGTTAAGAGCATCTCCGAAACAGCGATGCTGGTAGGCTGCTCACGCTATGCAGTAGTTAGTACATATCAAAGATGGTCCGAAATAGGTGACAATTCGAGCCGTCGACAAGGCGTGGGCCAGCCACGCCTCATTGATGCCAGAGGTCAGCGCAGGCTATCTCATCTTGTCCGCAGCAACAGGAGAGCTACTGTGACTGACATTACCCATAATTTCAATTGTGGTAAAGGGTCAATGTGTCCGAACACACACTTCATAGTAAGCTCTTGGATATGGGTTTCTGCAGCCTGCAGACCCATTCGTGTGCCTATGCTCACAGACATTCACCATCATCAACGCTTGCAGTGGGCGTGTAATCATCGACATTGGACCATACAAGACTGGAAGAGGGTCGCATGGTCAGACAAATCCCGTTTTCTGTTACACCATGTGGACGGACGAGCTCGTATTCGACGTTTACCCACGGAAGCCTTCTCACCTGGATGCACTGTGGGACGGTTCCAGGCGGCTGAAGGGTGTGTGATGGCCTGGGCAATATTTTCTTGGGGAACACTTGGACCAACTATCCCTGTAGAGTAAACTCTGACAGCTGTCACCTACCTGAACATCGTGGCTGACCAAGTGTACCACTTTATGACGATTGCATTCACTGGAGGAGATGACGTCTTTCAAGAAGACAATGCCCCATGTCACACTACGAAGAAGGTTCAGGAATGGGTCTTAGAACATGATGAGGAATTCCATTTATTGCCATGGCCCCCAAATTCGCCGGACATGAATCCTATCGAGTATTTGTGGTTTGAGTTGGAGAAACGAGTACGAGTAGCATCATCCCAACCACGTAATTTGCGGGAACTGCGGGATCTTCTGTTGCAGTCATGGTACCAAATATCAAGCGACACTTACCAACATCTCGTTGAATCTATGCCTCATCGGGTGAGAGCTCTTTTGGCGGCGAAAGGAGGACCTACTCATATTAGGTAGGTGGTTTTAATGTTTTGGTTGATCGGTGTATATCGCAAATGAGTTTTGGCTAGATGCAAAAGTACTACTGTATGAAACACAGACATTTTATATACCTTAACATTAGTAATTTTAATTGTCTTTGATAAAACTTTTAGACACGCAATTTAATAATCACTAGTTATAAAAGTTACCCACTGCATTACTTTTCTTTAGTTTCTAGCTATAAAGAGTTCAAAAACCTTGCAACACCGTTCATGAAAGATGTAAGTTATTATTTAGAACAGTGGTGTGCACCTTTTCGGGCGCGAGGTCCACTTACTTAGCTTACTCAAAACTCGCGGCGGGCTCTTTGCCTCCCATAACTCTGTGAAACTCATGGGTCATAACACGGGAAAAACATTCGTAGATAACGTATTCTGATGCAGCAATTTTAGGAAAGATTGGGCTTGCTAAGCCCCCTATTCCTGTCCAACGGTACAATATGAGAGACAAACAATTGAGAGATATTAAAGAGTGAGGTGAAAAACAGAATTGTTTTAGAGTAGGGGATTTGACTGATACAAACTGTCTGGAGTCTTGAAGTCTGGCAAAAGTAGTAGTAGTAGTATCCTTTATTTCCATTTATATTAAATTTTGATACAATATAAGTATTTACAAAAATTTTGGAAATGTACAATTCCACAAAAGTTCATAGACTCGCACGCGGAGTATAAGGTTAAAATAAAAAACATATATAAACATTAGAAACAACATTTTAAGTATATTACCATATTAATATTTTCTGTCATGGTTACATCAACAAACATAGTAACAGAATCAATAATAAACTATAAATACACCAATTTTTATTCAAAAATTTAACATCCCAAAGAGCAAACAAATAAAAAGAAAATTTTACCAATCAGAAATATAGGGAAAAAACCCTCCAACTTAAAGAAATTTTTCTATATCATCTATATTACAAATCTAATCTCTTAGTTTTCGGTTCAAAAGGTCGAAATGCTTGAACTATGAAATTATATTTCTTTTTTTATGTATGTAGATATATGCTATTGTTTTCTTTACGAAGTGATGTCTTGTTTTATACACAAGTATAAACATACGGATTTACGTTTTTGTAGATTTTATATTTTTATTTTGAAAAGGTTGCAGAAACATACAATCATTAAATTTTCTTTTGAACTTATTTAGAATTGTATCCAAAGTATTATAAGGCCTGAGATATTCTTTAAAGTGACGTCTGTATTTTCTTTAACTCTGGTCCATTTCTTATCATATTTTTTTTCGCTGTATTTATATATAATTCATTAATTATCACTTGCAGAGTTTTGGGTAATTGCTCCAAGATATTTAAGTTCTTCTAGGCATATTTATTTTTAGAGGTCTAGGTTTTGTAAATCAGAGTAATTTTGTAATTCCTTTGCCCAAAGCAGCATCTCAAAATTTACGCACATGAACATGTATTATATAGTACGATAATTTAAAAGTTTTAAAAGTCTAAATGGGTCAAAATTAACAAAAGCCTTTTTGTATATTTCGTTTAATTATCATAAATGAAATAAGCACTGCATATTCCAAATTTCATATTTTTAGCAATTGATGTAATTTTACGACACTATACAGGGTGAATCTGAAAAAGTGGGCAAAGCTTTACGGGGTGGTAGAACGCAGCTATACGAGCAATATTCGTCATAGAATGTATGGTCGGAACGCAAGCGGTGAGAAGTTAAAAGGTAGTTTTCCACTGTCACATTTAAAGAATGAACACAAGAAGGAGAGGAGATACTTCAGAAAACATTTTATTAACAGGAATATAATTGAGGTACATGCTCAAAGAAATTGCTCAAAAGCCATTTCGTGGTTAGTATAACCAGCCATCCTCTCGGCAATCCACGGTAGAAATGCCGTTGGGTGCGAGGACCGACCCTTTTATACCATTTCCAACGCCACCTAGCGGCTCGTCGGTTGCGTTCCGCCCATACTTTCTATGACGAATATTGCTCGTATAGCTGCGTTCTATCACCCGTAAAGTTTTGCCCATTTTTTCAGATTCACCCTGTATATACAAATATCATGTTCATAATCCCATTAAAAATCACAAACTCCCAAGAAAGAGCTGTAATATTTTTTATATTGAATCATCTTGTTTATTCTCTCAATCAGTTACGCTCCGAAATATATAATATCAGTTTTGTTAATGTTACAACAAACTACGTCGCCGTGTTGCCCATCATGCTCTGAATATTCAATAGTTAACGAAATGATGAATTTTTACGGCTTTATTCTCAGCGAATAAGCAATCACAAGCTAACTAGTACACGAAGTGCTAAAGCGGATATCTCTAATTAATAAGCTCCTTCTTACCCACCTCCTCCTCCTCATGTACTTAACTGCAGAATCGAGGAAGATTTATCATCGAAAATTCATGTTCACGTTTTCCTTCACGCGGAGTAAACTAATGCAAAGATTCAATGAAATTAAAATTCTGCTCCTTCGACGAGCGCAAACGACTCTTGAAGCTTTTCGTTTATCATAATTTCGTCCCTCAGAAGACTGTACATCATAATTACAACGCCCTCGCTCCGTTCAACTCCACTGCAGTTCTGCACTGCACACAAAGTCTGTCACGGGTTTAATTTATTTGGTAATTTATTAAACCAACCGCATATATTGTGACAAATGATCTACGCTCATTGACTGAAAAGGCTAAAATGGAAATGTGCTGCTTTGATGGCGACTGCAAATTTGCAAGTAATAAGGCGGAATAGACAACCTTTGGAAAGGATATTTTGGGAATCAGAAAGCCTGCTTTCAGCCCTATAACCGAAAACATAGCACGGGTGTATCTAGGGATATTGATTTAAATTCAAAGTAAAAATGACCTTGTTTCCTTTTCCTGACCTAACGAAGGTAATCTATGGCTAACTTCCGTACTGAAGGGGCTGGGTGGCTCAGTCGATAGTGCTCCAGACTCGAAATCTGGAGTTCCCAAGTGCGAATCTCGCCTGATGCAACGTTGAGATTTATTCACGCTAATCCTCGTTTCGCTTTGGATGTGAAAGGGACCGCCTATGGGTTTGGAAACACGGTCGTCCGTCGGATGGGACGTAAATCAGTGACTCTGTGTGCCTTCATTGAGAACCATATCCTGTGCATGTTAAAGAACATGCTGTATCCTAACAGTTATCGAGTGGGTCCCCTAACCCCAATATTCTCTGAGCCTTCGGGGTCCTTGTGGGAAAAAAAAAAGTTCTTGTGTGCAAAAAAAGTGTCGATCAAATTTAAAACCCATTTTTTAAAACAACCTATACTAAATATTTCACACAAGGTTATTTATTTTATAACATACTGCCATATCTAACCAGGAACAACGAACTTTCATAAGACAAAAATCATTAGTACTAATTCGTGACTGATGGCGAGTCTAAGTTCTAAAAAAACCGTGTATGTACCAAGAATAGAATATACAATGAAAAAACAAAACAATATTATTTAATGCATTATTTAATGCATATACTAATATATTTTATAAGATACCATTTATTAATTTAACGAACATTTTAATTATATATACGAAATAAATTCACACTTTTTCAAATTTCGTTAATTATATTAGCGCCAACAAGGATTCTTTTCTTCCAACGCCATTTTGACCAAAAACCTACAGTCCCATTGGAGTTATCTACCTGTTTCTGAAACAAGGATTCAATACGCGAGAGCAGAAAAAAAAATTATTTTCCCCTTTCAAACGCAACATTTATTATTACAACAATTACTTGCAACAATCGTTAACGTTGTCTATGGGAATAGTAGTAGTGGCAATCGAATCTTTGGAAGCTTTTGCCAATATTGGAATCGCAAATTTCCGCAGATAATCGTTTTTAATCACATAGAATAAAAACTTAGGATAGAATAAACGAAAACAAAAAATATCGCTTTTTCTTATTTTTTATGGTTGGTTTATAGAATATTGTTCAGCCACTGTTAGATCATTCCTTTAAAATCCCCGGTGGTTCTGCAAACTGATTTTTTCTTATTTTTTTTTAAAAATAAGTCCTGAATTGTAGTTTTATATTCAATGGTACAGATCAGTATTCTTTAAAAAATTTAGAACTTGTAGATATGTGATCAATCTAGTTTTTTGTCTTTATTTTGACAGGTGGTTTTCAAGAGTGAATTCTTTGATATTCAGTTTTTCCAAATGTTCAAAGAGAACCTTTCTGTGGGTGTTTGTTTTATGCTATACAGTTCGATAAGACATGTGAAACTGTCTCAATTGAGTTGGAGTGAGAGCAAAGGTCTTGTTGGTCTTTGAGGTTGGAGTGAGAGCGCTGTCTTTTATATAATGTGCGGTTTGTCGTTGAGTTTGCAGTGGCTTTCTTAGTCGGATGATTTCCACATGGTAAATTTTGTATATATTCTCTTGGTAAATTTCTTGTATATAGTAGATCAATTTTTTCGTTGACTAACCGTCTGTGGTTTATAAGCCTTGAGGTGAGCTCAGTGAAACGTTGTTGTAGATTATCCATTGCAGTTTGTGTTATCAACTCTTTACATTCATTATAGTTGTAACAATTTCTTACTGTTGTGTCGAAATATTGAGTTTTTTGTGAGTGAGTCAGTGTCTCATTTCCAGGGAGTCCAATGTGACTTGGCACTCACTGGAAAGAATCAGAGATGTTTTCATATTCTTAAGGTGATGGCAAAGCATCAGAATATCATGGATGAAATTCTGGTTTGCAGCATTTGTTAGATCCTTCAGTAAAACAGAAGAGCAGGTTTACTGTCTGTTATGAGGACAACGTTTTTACTCCTTTCTTGTCTTGTACATAATAGAGCCTCTTTCAAAATAGCGAGTTCAAGGTCTGTAAAATTAGTACATTTGATTAACCTAAAGCTGAATCCGTAATTACTTTTTCGTCGAAGAAGACCCCCAACAGCAGAAAAATATACATATTTTTTGATATTCATCAAACACATAAAGTTTGATGCTTTTAACACTTCAGGAGGCTAGGTGCATAAGCTCACAGATACACAAACAAACTTTCTTCGTTATTTGTTAGATAAGTTCTTGGATAAATAGAGATTGAATATCAAGATATGCAAATGTTAGGTAATATATATTTGTTAAATATTTTTTGGTCAATATATAAAATCTAACTTTATCACAATAAGTCCCACTTAATCTAAAATGACCATGCTAGTGGTTCGATTCAGGAAGTACATCAATACCAAAGTATGCATTTAAGCAGTAATTTTTAAGACATACATATGCGATACAACTACGACCGTCCTTTTAATACACAGCCCTACATACCTATCACAAAATATTAGATAATTTCTACGTTATGTCAATGGGAATCTAACTTTGAAACTCTATAACTTCTAAAATATATATTTAATGGAAAACGCTACAGAATATAAAGATCCTAGTCAAATCAATTTAAATCTCGATTTTCAATAATATCCGTTAAGTATTTAAAGAGATAGAGAAGCTGGAATGTTTAACAATAAACAATCTTGTTTTATAAAAAACATTTATAATTACCTAATAATGAAACAATCATTATGCCAACTTCTAAAATGTATATTTTATTCAACGTTTGAATCAATACTTATTAATTTTTAATAAATTTATGAGTTAAAGTCTTATGACGCATTTCTGTTGTGAAATATTGCACCTTCCTTAACTCTTTAAACACAGAAAGAATACTGTTGAAAATCGAAATTTAAATACATTTCATTATGATCTTTAATTTAGCTTTAGTCGCATTTTCCCATTAAGTGCATATTTTAAAAGTTATAGAGTTATATTCTCATTCATATAACACGGAAGTTCTCAATAGTTTGGTAGGACAATGTATAATAATTTGGGCGATTTAATGCAGATAAATGTTTTAGACATACATTAAATCTCCCTCTCTTCTACTGAAGTTGCATTTAAAAGCAAAACCTTTAGTTATAATTTTCAGTCAGTTATTATATCTAACAATTCATATTATAGAATTAAAATATTGTTTCCGAAAAATATACATATTTTTTTACATTCATTAAACTCATAAATATATAGGTAGAAGAATGAATTTTTGAAGACGAAGGTGATGAAAATATAAGATATGAAGATACCACGCCATCACATTGCTGTGATAATTTACTAAAAAACACAATAAGACAAAATTTCTTTATGTTCATATGCCGGAAGATGGATAGGACGGAGAAGAAGTATGGAGCAACCACTCAATTTTCCTCACCTAAAATCATTAGATTTCTTTTTATGAGGTACACTAAGGCAAAGACCGTTCAACCTCTTTTGCTGGCAGGACGTTTCCCATAAACAGAAAGAAAATGAGGTCATTTTACAGTAAGGAAAGCGATTCGCGAGGCCTATCATTAATCTATTACCGATAAAAGTGGTATAAAAAATACGAAGTTATAGCGCAACTTTTCTTTTAGATGCAACTGTCGAGAACAATGAACAAAACCTCTTGTGTCTCTGCCGTGATTGAATTCTTAACGCGTCTGTGCACACTGATGGAATTTGCAAGCGTTCTTACAGCTTTCCTGAAAAAATTCTATACAGGTGTCCCTGAATTCACGGCCCAAACGTGAGGGGATGGTAGTACACAACGAACCCACCAATATTCGTCAGAGAATATGCGGCCAGAAACGCAGTGAGGAGTCGGAAATGAAGGACAGACACAGCGGTTTCCAGAGTGGCATTTAATGGAGATCATTACAACAAATGCTCAAATGTTCGCCCACCGACGTTGATACAGGCGGCACAACGGCGGAGTAGTGATCGGCATACCTGCTCGTAAACTCCGGGCTTGTCGCGCACATCGGCAGCTGTGACGGACAGTCTGGCTACCAGATCCTTCGCGGACTACACGGGGGTCTTGTACGTGACACTCTTCAAATGTTCCCACAGAAAGAAATCGATACAAGAAAGTTCGGACGATCTGGGGGGCCACCGCACCCAATTTATCAGTTCCCAAATGTGGTATGAAGATGCTGACGCACGTCCATGCTGAAATGGGCGGGTGCCCCATCGTTCTGGAACCATATACGGGCACAGATTGCGGCTGGAATATCCTGAAGCAATTTCGGCAAAACCTGTTGCAGAAAAATACGGTACGTTCGCCCATCGAGGCTGTCCAGCAGTAGGTACGGTCCAGTTAAGTAGTCATGCACGATCCCCGCCGAGACATTGAAGGCGAACGGTTGCTGGTTCGAATTTGGAAGTGTACCATGGGGGTTCTGAGCCGCCCACAAATGCGCATTATGGACATTCACTACGCCTTCACGTGAGAATGTTGATTCATCCGTAAAGAGCACATGCGCGGGGAAAACGGGATGTGCAGCACTTTTACCATTGGGCGAAATCCATGTGCAGGGGATAATCAACAGCTGTCAATGCCTGCACTCACTGTAAGTGATAGGGATGCAGCCCTTCTTCATGCAGTACTCTCCAGACACTCCCCCCTCCCGATAGGTGACCACCTTGCCATGGTGATGGTGGTGGTGGTGGTGGGGGGGGGGCTTGTGGCCCAGTATCCGGTTGAAGACTCTGCTGACCGGTCTGGGCCCTGGTTGTTCAGAGCCAAGACCAACCGAGGTCGAAGGCATCGCTGACCGGTTTAGTGGCCCAGTTGGACGGTGCCAAGACTTCAAAATCAGGCGCTCTGTGGAGCAGTTCAAGGGACCTGCCGAACGGATTGGTCCCCTAATAGACAAGGGCCCTTTTCAAAGTCTGGGTCCCACTAAGAGTCTCCACCCCGGGTGCCGAGCGAACTTGGATCTACATATCCTTGTTCATGGCTAACCGGGGAACAGAGTAAATTCCAGGTTTTGACCGATGGATGAGCTTTCCTTCTATAAGACTGCTCGCCATAGGATGTCGGGGATGAGATGCATCTATATGGTGTAGCCTTGCCCCCGACATTAGATAGTCGCGGCTTTCCATTCAACTTGGTAATGTCATGAGACGGAACCGGGGATTGCCGTGGTTGCTGTGTTGTGCAGCAACAAATAGTACTCTCCAGACACTGCTCCGATGCACACCCAGGCTCGGGGCGGCGGATCGCATGCCTGTACCTGAGTTATCTGTCACCATATGCAAGATGTCCTCGCTCATAGCTGGCGTTCTGACCGTCTGTGCTCGTCCAGCATCATGTCGACTGACGTGAAGGTACCTGCCTCAGATAGCTGGCGGTGCAGTCACGCAAACATTTTATGATCGGGACACGGCGCATAGGATATCGCTCACGGTAGGGTCTTTGCGCCTCTCTACCATTGCCCTAGGCTACGCCGTACATCAGGTGCATATCGGCTTTCTCTGCGTTCGTAAACTGCTCCATCTCGTCTCCGGTGGACGCTGAGAATGCTGGGGTTTGGCCGATCCAGCGCTTTGAAGCCGTGCCACCTGGTCTGCGTCCCCTACCGGCACCGGGCTGCATTTGCGGCCGCATATTCTATGACTAATATTGGTGGGTTCGGTGTGTGCTACCATCCCCTTACGTTTGGGCCATGAATTCAGAGACACCCTTTATAATAATATAAACACAAAGTGCTATAAATTAAAAGCCAGTTATTGACCAAGCGAAAATATTTAAACCTATCTTCATTAACTTGGCAGATAGTGAAACGTGCTTCGCCGGCAACAGGTTCTACTTCCCTGCTCTAAAGAACACTATGTACGTAGGAAGATAGCAACCGTGGATGAGCTAAGGGGTGAGAATATGCCTTACTCTGTGGAATCTGCTGCGAGTCGATGACGACGTATTTGGCCTAATGGTGCGCCTTTTCGGTAACAAGCACTGATACCTAAATATTCTGCATGCTCAGAAATTGTAAATACAATATGTATACATTTTTAAAACTCTATATAGTGATGTTATCCTTTTCTTTGCATAGAATTACAACTTTTTGTCATATATTTTATATATTGTTATAATTTATAGTTGCGTTTGGATAGTTAACCGAGAGTGAATTCAAAATAAAAAAAAACTACAAATGAACTATTTTTTTACATACATCGTATTTAATACCTGTAGATAAGCCCCTGGTTCGTAGGATGATATATAATGAATATGATCATCCTACGAACCAGGGGCTTATCTACAGGAAATTTTACATTATATGGATCAGTTTTATTGTACATAATGAAATAATTTACATAAATAGCACGTTATTACATGCAATTACGTAGTTAATAGTACGTTTTATTTATGTAGAAGACTATCAAATAGAATAAATAGAGAAATATAAAAACATACATTTTATTTGTAAAACATAAAAATCGAAATATTAATTTGAAATGTTTTCAAATAACTATTTTTTTTTTAATTTTGATAGTGGCATATTTTTTAAGCTGTAATAGATATCGTAGCATTGAATTAAAGATGAATGGTACTTGGTACACTCAGGTATTTTTGCCATAGTTGTTAATGATTTTAGGCAATAAGTACTATCCCTTAGTGCTCAACCTTGTTGCTGGATGCAGAGAGCATTTTTCAGTTTTGAAGTCTTTACTAAAGTAATATTTTAAAATAATGATATACTTGTATAAATCGCCGACTGGTAGGATGGCTAACTTAAAAAAATCTCTCCTTCCTGAGGCTGTTAGCTTACAATAGAGTGAGAAATCAATATTGTTTTTAAACCACTGCTTTGTATTCTATAAATGCGGTCAATATGAGAGGAGTACGTTGAACCATAGAGTGATAAGCCATATCGAATAATAGATTCACATAAAGATTTGTACGCTAAGATACATAAGTTAGTGGGAACTACATTCTGCAATTTATAGAATTTATAGGCATAGGAAATAATTTATCTTCTAAGCCTGTCACATAGATTATTAACCCATTAAATCCCAGATAATTTTTTTTCATAGATTTTAAAATTTTATTCCTTATTTCTAAAGTCTATACGATATGTATGACAATAAATAGAACAATTACATGAAAATGTATGTAGGTATGCAAATAATGAATGTCCACAAAATAGGACGCTGGGATCTAACAGTATGAATAGAATGTATTATACTGTACCTGAGTCCAAACAAATTACTTTTTGTGAAATGGTATAAAACACCCCATACACAGCGTAACATTACATTTTACACAATATGACCTTGGCTTTCCTTTGCACCCAACTTGTGCGCATCTTCTTTGTGTGTCTCGTCGAGCAATGACATGGCCTATCCCATCAAACCTAACATCTGGTACCACTCTCATGGTGGACGGGGAAGCCATTGGACGTCCAGGTGGTTTTCTTCCAGGGTCCAGTTTTAAGTATGTAACTGCAACGGCACGTCTGAAACTCAATAGATCCAGTGCATTTGGTCCATGTACTAGCCGATAGAGGAGCCAAGCATTTACAAGAGACATTTCTATCATTCGTGTAAATAAGACCCAGTACCATTTCTTCCCTCTGATACCTGTTGCATATTTTCCTACCAACCAGTCATAGTGGTCAACTCCTCCCATGTTCGCCTTATATGACTTGAGAATATCAGGTTGTGGTACTTGTATCTTCTGTTTTGCCTGCCTGCTGAACCGAGTATAGCCATTCCCAGAGGTTCAACTTTATCAAAATTTGTGCCAATAGTGACACATTTGTTGTCGTTCCATCTAATGAACAAAATTTCACCATTCCGGTCAAACTGATAGTCAAAATCCCCACGAGCTTTTTTTTCAGTTCTCTGTTTCTCCTCAGTGGACAATCACCAACACGGTTCTCTCTGACTGTTCCAGTTGCGCTATAACCCAGGTTTCTAAGGTAAATCAGAAGATCACGACTTGTGAAGAAGTTGTGAAAGTAAACGCAGTGGTTCCTTTGCTCTTGAGCACAATCCAGCATGTTTAGCACTACTCTTGATCCCAATAACAAATCATCCCTTTCTGTATCTGTAGAATCTTTTCCACAGTACAAATCACATTTGAAACTGTATTCGCTTGCTCCACAGAGAGACCACAATTTAAAGCCAACTCTAATCGGCTTACCGAGGATAAACTGTTTCAAACCACTCCTGCCATAATATTTCATAATCATTTCATCTATAGACAAGTTTTCTTCAAAAGTTCCAACTTGCACATTGCTGAAATGATAGTAGCAAGTCCCAGCGTCCTATTTTGAGGACACCAAAATTCACAAGAATGTAAAATAAAGCAGATGATTGACTTAGACCTAACAATGCAGATAGCTGAAAGAGAATTGTTAACTTTAAATAATGACAGAAAAAATTAATGCCACACTCTAAAATATGTATATATTATCACAAATATATTTGTCTATATTTATTTAAAATGCGACTCTATATTCAATAAGTCACATAATGTAGAATTTAATATTTTTAATTTTGCTTAAGCATAATATTGATTAAAAAAGCCTCAATAATTGACATACAACTATCATCATCATAACAAAATAATTCATGATTGGCTTATAACAATTTATATATACTGTCCTCAAAATAGGACACTAGGAATTAATGGGTTAATATGGGTCTTCCATCTGAAATACTTAAAAATAATTAAACATAAATAATTAAATGATGTTACCTCTAAATCTGGACAAGACACAGTCATCGCTTTTCGTCAACTGAAAATAAGTTTCGTTTATACATGTATTGGAGTGAGCTTTGATAGATTCCATGTTGTAATTTTAATACCAGGTGAGTGGATATACATAACTTTGATCTTATTACTGTTCAAATAAATGTGATTTTTATTTAACCATTTTGTTGTTTTGTTAAGATCAAGTTGGGAATTGCGAATAACTGTTTCCAAATTATAATAATAATTGACTAATACAATATCATCGGCGTATAGAAAGATAGAGCCAGAAAATTTAATATCTAATAAGTCGTTAATATATATTAGGAACAGTAATGGACCCCAAATTGACTCCTGAGGTACACCATACTGTGAAGCCCGAGGAGAGCTTTTCCCAATTCTCCGAACTAACAACTGAATATCCTTTCCTTTTTAAGTTGCATCAACGTTCGAACTGGTTAGTGACGTAATTTGCACTTCGAACTATATCTCGAGTATCACCTGGTACCACAGTCACGTTTTCATTGTTACACGTCCTCCCTCCTTTACAATATTTATAAAAAGCACCATTTAACATTAAGAATGCCACCTAAAACTTTTATTTAGGGTTAGAATACATAATGATAATTTTAATTAACATTATGTATTCTAACCCTAAATATTTATTCTTATTAATTAATTAATTATTCTTACAACTTTATAAAATCGTTTCCCTTGATATATATTCCCATAGTTAATACTAGATTCTCACAGTTATAATAAGATTCACATTTGAATCTCCACTGATATAAAATAGAAATAATATAACGTCAGCTTTCATAATTGCCGTTGACACTCTAAAACATTTTACTAATTTATTAAACAACATTTTAACCGAGAGTTTAATGTTTATAACATATCACACCATAACACTTATACGTGAAAGCTCATTTAGGAAAGATTAAGTAATTTTCTCTGTATGTGAATTTGATGTGATTAGCCAAAAATTATATTAACAGGCAGCATTTATTCATGTTTACAACAGTTATAATTTTTTAAAACTTTTTAGAAACTTTCAGTTCTATGCTTTGAAAAAACTTCTTAAAACACATAGAGCTTCTGTTGGGAATGAGCGAAAAAACGTTTCAGGAGTTGTTTCTTTTTGAATGAGAAACATTACGCAGCGCAAGTTGTCAAAGCACAGATATATATGTCTGCGAGCAAATTGCTTTTCTTTCCTATTCCCCTATATTTTGGGTAGTCAGTGAATGTGACAGTTTAAATCTGCTCTTCAACAACAATTCCAGACCTCATTCTCAAGAGACCACCCCTTTTCTCGCTCGTCCTCACACTTCGCTTTCATTACGTATGGGATGCTACGGATCACGGGTCCTGCAGGCATCAGCAAAGCACTTGCATGAGAGGATGCGAAGAGTATGCTTGCTCCGTGTGCCGATTGCAGACAGACAAGCACAGATGGCAAGAGAGGACGTAAGGAAGCTATCGTTGCATGGCAGCTCGCGTATTGATTAGCGAGGAAAGAGAAGTCTGACCTCCTCGAGGCAACAGACACACCAGGAAGGTGCAGGACCGCAGGAGAATCCCTCCCACCCCACCGGTGGCTTCTCCGTGCTCTCCTGCTCGTCCTCTTCTTCCTTCTGCCTCTAGGCTAACAGAAATCACTGATGTTTACTTTCCGCCACACTACGAGATGGTTGATGTGACAAGTGAAGTGGTGCGGGACTCAGGAGGTTAGACCACTCTGCTTCTTTGTCTTTGCTTGTTTTTTTTTTTCTCGATTTTTTTTTCTTTTTTTTTTTGGCCAAATTTAAAACTTGCTGCATAAAGCAAACCTGTTGTTATTCTTTTTTTTGCACACACTAAACATGTAGCTTTTCGAAGGAATTAGCATTTATACAGAATTATACCTTAAGAATATTTTTCATGAGATTCAAAATACAACTTTTTTAACGGAACTTTGATGTCTGCAACATGATTTGTTTGGTCCTTCCTTTTAATTTCAGATCACTCCCATTATTGAAAGAAGCATTTTCAAGTAGCAGAATGATGGTGGAAGAGAGACCCTTCCACGTTTTACTTTATGGGCGTTTCAACTATTCCTTTCATAGAAAAGTATTTTACGGTATCCAGAAAAGTGTTAATCTGAAAATACTAAGAGCGACTGAAATAGATGTGAACACACACTGCAGTATTGTATACGTACTCGATGTTAGTAAAATCAATTTATCAAAGAAAAATATCATCCTTTCTGATGTAGGAACTTTTATTGAGAACAAGTAAAATCTAATCATCAGCATCATCCTCAAGCAGACATGTGCTACGGAAGTCCAACCATATCGTGCAATTTAGTTCTCCAAGCATATCTGTCCTGAGCTACATCTGCTGCATCCGGCCACTGCACACCAATTTTAACAAGGTCCTGTTTGACATTGTCTGCTCACCACATCCTAGTTCACCCCCTCCCTATTAGGCCTTTAGGCACACTGTTCATAACCCTATTCGCTAATATATAATTATCCATATGGGCAACATGGCCAAACCAACGGAGTCTATCTCTGCACAATATGCTACTGAAAGAAGATTGCCGAGTCCTTTGCCTAGCTTCATCATTACGTATCAAGTTGAACCACCTAATGTCCACCTAATGCGTAAGCATCTAGAAACAAAAGCATCAAGTTTCCTGTTATCTTGTTTACAAAGCGTCCAACTTTCACTACAAAAACTTATTTTAGAAAGAACCAAACTATTATACAATTTAATTTTAGTCTTTAAGAGTTTACGTCTATTTCTCCATATTCTCCAAAGATTCTTAAAAGTCGCGGTAACAATCCCTATTCGTCTGCTAATCTCATGACATCACCAGTGTCTGTTACATAGCTCCCAAGAAAATATTACATAACCCCCATTAATTATGTAGGTATCCTTTTTATTTAGAAAAACTAAATCCTGCAGAGGTTTTGCATTTGTAGTCTGGAGCAGGTGTCACAGTACCAAAAGTACCGTGATACCTGCTCCAGACTGCAACCATTCAGATTAACTGAATCACAGCCTGCCTGATTAATTTCCATCATTTTAGTTTTCTCTCTGTTTAAATATGATTAAAATAATTAAATCTAAATATGATTGATTATATATTAATTAACAGCAAATGGGCTAGTTCTGTTAGAAATACCAGGGCATATAGGGGAGCTGAAATTGGATCTGGCCATTACCTTGTTAAAAGTGTCTTGCTATTTAAACTTAAATAGTGTTGTGCTAATTTTAAAAACTTTATCTTTAATACTGAAGCTCTGAAAGACCCAGTTATAGATAAAGCTTACCATGATAGGTTACTTAGTCATTATGACAGTCATGGTTTGCTTAATACTGAAGTTGAGGAAGAATGGGGCCATTTTAAGCAGGCTTTTTTGGAAACTAACAGTACTCTTTTAGGAAAAAACGAGCAGAGGAGACAGAATTATTTAAGTGATAAAGCACTTGAGCTTATTTCAGAAAGAAAGAACTGCAGGAATGTCCTTAATCAGTACCCTACTAGTCCTAATAGAAAGGATTACAGAGAGCTTAATAAACGTGTAAAGGATCAGTTAGCTACTGATAAGAATCTTTGGCTTGATGACTTGGCTGACAAAGCTGAGGAAGCAGTTAGGCGGCACAACAGCAGAGAGCTGTACCAAATAGTTAATGTTTTATGTGGTAGAAATGATATATATAATAGGACAGGCATACAAGGATTGCAAGATAAACAAGGTAAGGTTATAGAAGGGGAGGATTCTGTCATGGCTGGGTGGGCTGAGCATTTCAGTGATGTTCTAAACAATGTGGTTAGTTCTACTCCCATTGTTTGTAATGATGATAGATGCATTGTTGGCTTTAATGTTGGCCCTATAACACAATCTGAAGTTATTTTGGCTATTTCTAAACTTAAACTTCATAAATCCCCAGGGGTAGATGAAATTACTACAGAAATGCTCAGTTGGGTTGTGGGTTGTTTTACCTCTTAGCGGCACATTTTTTCACACCATGGGCTAAATGGCCAGGTCACATGGACCCCGAAGGCTCAGAGAAGGTTGGGGGAGGGGACCCACTGGAACAGCTGTTGGGAGACATATGGTAGCCTCCCGTCAAGGCCACCCAGCATGTTCTTTAACGTGCACTGGATAATGGCTCTCCCGCACACGGGGGCCACGGCTTAACGTCCCTTCCGACGGACGGCGGCCTATCCAAGCCCATCGGTGTCCCCTACTGACCGTGGGCAGGGCGGGGAATTTTGCGGAGATAAGTCTCAACGCTGACCCAGCTGGGACTCGAACCTGGGAACTACAGATAACGAGCCTGGCGCGCTACCGACTGAGCCACCCCCGCCCCACAGAAATGCTCAGAGCTGGGAATGTTTCGGTTACCACTTGGATGACTGAAATTTTGAATAACTTTTATGATAAAGGCATGGTTCCTAAAGATTTTACCAGAGCTATTATTATACCTATTTTCAAAAAAGGTGATCGCAGTTCTTGTGATAACTATAGAGGTATCATATATCTCTTGTTCCAGGTAACGTTCTTTGCATGATTGTGCTTAATAGAAGTAAGAATCTGGTTTACAGTCAATTGCATGATAAGCAATGTGTATTCCGAAGTGGTAGGCGATGTGTGGATCAAATATTTTCCCTTAGGCGGATTCTTGAGAAATGTTCAGAGTTTCAGAAACCTTTGGTTGCTAGCTTTGTTGATTTCAAAAAGGCTTTTGTCTCTGTTGATCGTCATAATTTGTGGTTGATTGTGAGATGATGTGATATACCAGACAAGTTAGTTAACATAATGAAGCTCTCCATAATAAAACTGAGTCGTGTGTGAGAGTTGGTAAGGTTTGTAGCAATTGGTTTAGCATTACTTCTGGTGTTTGAGAAGGGTGCATTTTGTCTCTTTTTCTCTTTAGTTTGGTTATTGATTATGTTATGCGAAATTCACTGCAAGGGAAAGAATTTGGCCTTAAATGGTCTGGAGATACTAAAATTTCTGATTTAAACTATGCTGATGATTTAGCCCTTATGGAAAATGATGTTGATGAGATGAACTCTTTCATTCGAGCTGTTGATGAGACTGGTAGTAGAGTAGATTTGGTTATAAACATAGAGAAAACTAAAGTGATGAAAATTGGTCAGGCAGGCTGTGATTCAGTTAATCTGAATGGTTGCAGTCTTGAGCAGGTTTCACAGTTTAATTACCTTGGGAGCTATGTAACAGATACTGGTGATGTGCGGCATGAGATTAAAAGAAGAATAGGGATTGCTGCCGGGACTTTTAAGAATCTATGGAGAGTGTGGAGAAATAGGCGTATGCACCAAAAGACTAAAATTAGACTGTATAATAGTTAGGTTCTTTCTAGGATTAGATATGGTAGTGAAACGTAGACGCTGTGTAAACAAGATAACAGGAAACTAGATGCTTTTGATTCTAGATGCTGAAAGCACTATCTTGGGTATTAGGTGGGTTAACTTTGTAATTAATAATGAGGTTAGGAAAGGAGTCTGCAACCTCCTTTAAGCAGGATATTGTGCAGAGAGAGACTCCGCTGGTTTGGTCATGTTGCTCGTATGGATAATTATAGATTGGCGAATAGGGTTATGAACAGTGTGCCTAAAGGCCTAATAGGGAGGGGGAGAACTAGGATGCGGTTGGCAGACAATGTCAAACAGGACCTTGTTAAAATTAGTGTGCAGTGGCCGGATGCAGCAGATGTAGCTCAGGATAGATATGCTTGGAGAATTAAACTGCGCGGTCTGGTTGGACCTCCGTAGCCCATGGCTGCTTGAGGAGGAGGAGGATGACTCTACTACCAGTCTGATCAACAGCTCGAATGAAAGAGTTCATCTCATCAACATCATCTGATCAACAAGGGCTAAAACAAAAAATTTCACTCTGTTTGAAAATTTTATATATATTATAGACAATACATAAAGCTTAAATTTATTTCATATTTTAATTATAATTGTGATTTTATGGTTGCTTAGTTAAGTAAATACCAAAATGATTTGACATTATTTGAATTTTACATTTTGCTTTTTTTCTGACTGATATTTGAATGAAATGTATATTCTAATGTGGTAGAAAATTAATTTTTAATTTATTAATTTTAGAGAGTTATTTTCTTTTAATCTGCTAAATAATCATGCTTTTACAGATAAACTTACATTACGAAAAAAAACATTCATTTTGTACATTTCAAGAACTGCCCATATTAATTATTTCAGTCTGGAATTTGCTTGGCTAATATGAAAAAAGGTGTAAAAATGAACAGCACATTGATGTTATTAAGATCAAAATACACACAATCTGTCATAAAACAACAATTTCTATTTCCCCACAGTATCCACAGATTCTTTAAATCTCTGCACGATTTACAGTTTTTCTACATAACTTATAATCTCTCATCCTGAAGTATCTTGCCTCAAGGTATAGCTCTCAAGGTAAATTAATAGAGAAACCTGCTCCAAAGCAGAATTGAACAAATTAATTAAATTATTATCCATATGACATGCTTTTTTTTAGCAATTAAGTATTTAACGCCAAGCCCAGCATATTAAAACTTCCAACAAAACTAATCGAAAAGTGCATTTTGGGAACATAATTTGCAAAGACACACTTCATTATAATCTAAATCAGATATTCTAAAATATTTCGATCATCTAAAGCTCCAACTGGATGGGGATGGATCAGTCGGTAGCGCGCCAGGCTGAAATTCACAACTGCAGTTCCCAGGTTCGAGTCATTGCTGGGCCAGCGTGAAATTTATCTACACAAAACTTCTCGACCTGACCTCGGTCAGTAGGGGACACCGATGAACTTGGAAGGCTGTCGTCCGACCTATGGGTCGTTAAACCATGGCCCGTGTGCGGGAGAGCCATACTCTGTTTGCTTTAAAGAATATGCTGGATGGCCTTGACGAGAGGCTACTTTCTGTCTCTTAATAACAATCCAATGAGTCCCCTTCCCCCAATCTTCTCTGATTCTCTAAGTCTTTGGAGCCTTTGTGACTTGGCCATTTAGACCATTGTGTGCAAAAAGGTGTCGCTGAGAGGAAAAATAACCCAATAAATGACCCATCATCTAGTTACCAACTTTCCATGTAGCCGATAACCAAATTAAACAAAAGTGATAAAATACAAACTTGTTTAACTGCAGTTGAAATTCCAAACCAAATCACGCAGAATTTGCCAACTATCACATACAACTGAACGTTTTCCTTTAACTTTGAGCTTGATGTTCTAGAGTGCTTTCATCGAATTCCAAATGACTTAGGAATTTGAATATGCGAAACAGTTGTCTACCCAGAAACCTATAATGGGAGAGAATATTTGACATATCTGAATCTAATGACATCTTGATT
The DNA here is from genome assembly GCA_038380435.1 of Ryuthela nishihirai. NCBI lineage: Eukaryota > Metazoa > Arthropoda > Arachnida > Araneae > Heptathelidae > Ryuthela > Ryuthela nishihirai. Next base: position 80,225,389 of record JAWZYU010000009.1, on the reverse strand, counting down.
CTCTAATTTTCGGGGGCTTCTTTACATAATATAGTCATACCCAGTTAAACATTGCCCCTAATACCGTCGATACGTTGTAACGTGAATAATACATTATAACCATACCTCTCTGCAATGTCACTTCTCATTATGACGTCGTCCCGTCGCACTGTGACATCGTTCTTCTGAGACGCAATTTGAATATCGCCAGTTGGCGACGATCCGAACTAATGCTAAACAATTCGCAACTTGTCCAGCGATGTGATTGCTAACTATGCGTGCATAAACATGGTGTCTTTTACTAATTTCGCAGCATTAACACTGCTTACTGTATGTGCATAATCATTGCTTCAGCTATATAGTTCTTTTGCCCATAAAAAAATAAAGACTACTAGAATGACCATTCCAAGCAGTCCATTTAGGACCCCAAAAATTGCCATTAAAAATTACTCTAAAAGTGAGGGAATTCATCGGATTAATTCCATGCACATCCACATTAACAAAAGTTTAATTCTTGAAGGCAGACATTGTTTAATTTCATGTTTAAAATATCTTAATGCATGTTTTATTTTAAAATATTTAGTTATAAGTTTTAACTTTCTAAGTATTTCAAACTGTCTGTATTAAATTTTTATTACCGTAATAAATATTATGTTTCATATCTTTAGGTGTCAAGTCTTTTCAAAAAATCTATTTTTAGCTTTTATGGTCCAAATTTTAGTTTTGCCGAAGAAATTAACTGTTTTTATGGAACTGACTCCCTTTCTGTAAAGTCGTGTTTGGTTACAACCTTTTAATAACATTGAGTGGGTACGACTTTATACTTTCATAGTTTCAATTTTTAGATATCCAAAACTAACCTAAGCACAAGATGTAGAGAACACATCAAATACAGGAATAGTTTTTGCCACTGCAAAAAATGGAGCAAAAATAACTATATTTTTGAGAACAATTTTGAAATGTTGAGCTAGCTATGATAGAAATTTTAATTACATCGTGATTTTTATCCTTCAATTCCTTCACACTCTCTCTTATTTTCCCGTACTGTACTATGTCGTCCAACTCTCTATTGCTTTTCATTCAGGAGCGTTGTGTGTTTTATTATCCAGGTTTTTAAGCTAAAAATGTTGTTAGATTTGCGGTGCTCTTTTTACAACCTTTACGCTCTTTGTCAACTACCTGTTAAGATTAGCAGGATATTGGTCCTCTTTTTCCAGCAGTCCCTTCTATCACAAATAACCTGAATAGCCTTGTCACTCAAACGACTCTGTCACCTCTGCTCCTTTTTATCCAGAACAGCCCTTGAACCAGCCTGTGCGCATTTCTTCAGCTTCATGAGTGAAGCATTATTAAAAAGGTATTGATCAGCTACCCTGTATGTCTTGCTATCCATAGCTAATTATTTTCATTTCCTACTAATAAAATATAATAATGAATTTTCCTGCGAGTTTAATTGGTAAACTGAAAAATATTATAAACATTATCGTTTGATAAGCATTGAAGTAATATAATTCAATATATTTCCCATTCATTCAATCGATCAACCAATCAATAATTATTAAGTTCTGATAACACAACACAAAAGCTGTCATATATAGTACTACAGAGTTTTATTTACAATAAATTATATTAGGTATGAAATTTTGCGATATAATAATAACAGGCAGCTAAAATCAAAATCGGAAATTAAAATTTGAAATTAAAGCAAATTCGACAAGAGTAAAAATATCGCGCATGCAATTGCTCAATTTATGTTAATTAAACTGTCAATATATAATATTGATTAAAATTTAATGACAACTCAACATCAATTAAGTACATATATCTAACTTTCACATCAAAGGTTCACACAAAAAGGATTCATTGATATAAATTAATTACATAGATATATGTATAATGAATCAATCATTCCTTATGCGTCTTTGAAATAACGATACCTAACGATTTTGGCATGAAAATACATTTTTTTCATACCTTCATAACAAACATCCCTTAGAAAAAAAAAGTTCATTTTCCCAATTAATAATTTATATCTCTCAAAACGAAATGAATTCATTTATCGTAAACTTGAAGGGACGCTACCTTCTGTCTCCTAGCAACTGTCCAGTGGATCACCTTTCCAACCTTCTCTAAGTTATTGGGGTACTTGTGACCTGGCCATTTTGCCATTCTGTGCAAAAACGTTTCTCTCAACAGGTAAAAAAAAAACCTAACATTATCATTATCTTAACCAGCTGAAGTTAAATCAGTGGTTCTCAACCTTTTAGGCTCCACGTACCCCCTGAAAATGTGTATGTAACAGCGTACCCCTTGTATAGATAGAAAAAACTATATTTATAATATAATAACAATGGAAATAAAATGAAACATACATATATATACACACATTAAATTTTGTATTCATAAATTAAATGTATCGATAAACACAAAAAATGGCACAAACAGTTTTACAAATCTTATAAAATTTATTAATATTTTATCTATTAATAATATTATTAAAATTTTGAGCTCTCACGGCGTACCCTAAATTTTTTTACCTCGTACCCCACTTTGACAACTTCTACTTTAAACAAATAAAAACTATCATCGACCATATTCTGTTTCTTTGCTTGCAGCATTGTGTTCGTATGAATAAAGAATAGTTTTTACCTGTGATAAAAAGTAGTTAAATACATAATGCTATATATATTATACAATACGCCTTGAAACAGCTGTGATTTTTATTTCACTATTTTTTAATGTACAATATAAAAAAGCATTCAGATGAATTACCTTTTTAGGAGTTAAAAGCGTGCAGTAGCTACAATAATTTTCTTTATATATATATTTGTTTTCCTGTTAATAATTTCTTTACATTGCCTTTTATTATTTCAAACCAGTTTTTTCTAATCATAACCTTAACAACCTGTTCGGGAATCGAAAATATTTTTAACTATCTGTGAAATCATTGCAGTGCGAACAAGCTGAATGTTACACTGTTCAGAGTGTATAACTAAAGTAAAACGTTTTATAAGACTCTATGTAAACATTTTGCAATATTGTCATGTAGTTTGACTTAATATGATATGAATCTGTTTAACAAAATTTATGAAAATCAAGTGGACAAAACATTTGGAAATTTGAAATAGCTACTGACCGATGGCTTTCACAGTATATATTATTTGCTGAACTTATTTTTGTTTTGAAATTTAAATATTTTTTGCCCTCCCTTTAAGAAATTAAACTGTTTGTCTTTAAACTAAGAAGGCAATAAAAGCAATTTTCCTTCCTTCATAAAATGAGGCTTCAAGATAATGAACTTACCATTAGCAATGGACCCGAGACATATTTAAGGGAGTTTTAGTTGAATAAAGCTTAATTATAGCCAAGGGAATCATCAGCAGTTGGTTATTAGATTTACTTAATTACGCCCACAAGTATGTTGATGAAGTCCCTTTCGATTAGAACTTTCGCAATGTTAAACGCCAACTGAAATGGCCGCCTTCCGGGGATGCAGTGGAAATAGAATGAGGTAGGTTTAATTCCTTTGTGGTTGGCGATGTCATGAACCGAATATTCCTCTCTTCATTTAATTAGAAAACCCAGGAAATGGTCCCTAAGCCAAAAAAAAAAGAGTTGTACGACTCCTCCACTTTTTACGTTGTTATAGATAAGAATGTGTAAAGTATTAATATAAAATTATTGTGAATATCTAACAATTTATCTCTTTTTCAATATTATTATTTGAATAACTTAAATGGAGTTAGTTAATGACAGAAATTAATTTCTGCATATAAAAGATCATCATCACACTGTTGGGGAAAAAACGAATATTTAAACTTTTTTTAATATTTTCAACCATTTTCCCATTGAAATTCAACGGATGGTGAAGAAAAAAAAGTGTTTTTAAATTCCATCCCGAGTTCTAGCAGACATAAACTCAAATTTATTTTTAAAGCGACAAGGAGGGGGCGGGGGGGTAGGCCATTGGAACCAGTTAATAAAAGTATCTGAATAAATACAGGGTGGGGTGAGGAATTAGGGGATTCAAATCTGTTACACAAAGTGATGAATATACACTAAGGGGGCTCGTGTTGGAAACTACCAAGTCACATTCATTGATGCGGAAGCCTGATGGTTAGCAGCAGTTGGCTAACAAGGGGTGTCAGAAACAACCTACAGCTATTATTTATAGCAAGTTAAACGCACACGAAAAGTTTCGCACGAAACGTATGTCCAATCATAACTCTTACTTAATCACAGATTTCCATCTTACTACTTACAATGTACTACTTCATTCATAAAGTAGGAGACGGCAGAGCCCGCCGAAACTTCGGACACATTCGAGGGATCACTCCCAACCTATGGAAGCTAGAAATCAGATCTGTTACCCCAAAAAGGGCTAGAACTAAGTTGGACCACCCTATCAAATTTAGACACAGAGATACACACAATTTCTACCACTGATAACGTCACACGTGTCTGCCCGCCTATTCGTTCGTTCGAAAATACGGCTGTTATATAATATGATGATAGTTAAATCATAGTTGATTGCTATAGTTGGGTGCGAAACGTATCTCCATTGACGATTTTTCCAATCGATAAGTTGCTACCTCATTCATTTTCCCACCATTACTTGCACCCTTCTGCTCAATACCGTACTACTCAATTCACAACTAATGCCAATAACATACTACTCCATTCAAAAGGTAGACAACGGCCTCGCCCTCAGAAATTTTGGACACTTGCAGAAAGATTACTCCCGACCCATGGAAACAAAGAACCCGATCTCCTAACTTAACACAGCTAGAATTAAATGTAACCACCACACTAAATTTGGGACCGATCGCTTAAATATCCACGGTACGACAGAGAATCGAAATTTTCTTCCACAGATGACATCACTCCGCAGAAATATAAGAAAGGCGTGTGCGCCCGTTCGTTCGTTTACCCTCCCGTCATTACGTCTACTATACAACAAGACTAGTAGAAAGCCAACCGAAATTCGAAGGGTGCAAATTAATATATTAAAATGGTGATAGAGTTAAAGCTCTATTATGGATAGAAACGTGAAAAATATGGATGATTCGGATTCTATTACAGATAGGAACTTGAAGTTTCAATGCAACTCATTTTTTACTGAAAAACCCCTCAAAATTAAGTGGAAAAATAAAAGTGGTTTTAAACTCTAACTCGGGTCCCATCATAGGAAGAGATTTCAAATTTTAGCTCAACACACGAAAGCAAGGGGGAAGCCCAGAACATAAATTTAGAACTCTGTGGTGAAGTATTTGAGTAGTAGGGGGGGGGGGGGGGGGAAGCGTAGTGCAAAATTTTAGTAGTTTAAGTCAAAGAGTGTTAGTTGTAAAATTTCAAACTGTTAAATTTTGAAACGGGGAAAAATTATTCGTGATTCTTATTCATTTTCTATTATAGGCAAAGTCTTGAATTTATTCTTGATATTTCTATTATAGGCAGGGAATACTCTTTGCACGAAATTCAGAACCAGTCAGTCAAGTGTTTCGGATATTACAATGGGCCAAAATCCGTTGAATAATATAAACCTTTTTCAATAATTTGTTTAGTAATCAAGGCGCTCGCTAATAGCCATTGTTGCACGCGCTGAAGGGCTGTTAAGAGTTATTTTATAATCGAAGCATAAGTCTTTTTGTGCAGTTAGAAAACCATTTGAAACTGAAGCGAATTTTTTAATATGCAAATTCTGATCAGGTGGATAATGTAAATATCATAATGTTTTCTCTAAGGAATCATGCTATTACTCTTTGTAAATAATATTTTCCAATCGCTAGTATGACACCTTTGTAACCTGATGCTCGGGTCTCGAGATCGGCATTCGCTTATGCCATAGCAATTTATCGGTAGAAAGGAGAAAATTACGTGCTGCCTCAAACCCGTCTGTTGGAAAGGACGTAAGACAGGATTGTCAGGGTAGGAGTCAAATAACTCTCCATTATAGAAGACTCTCGTTACTCCTAATAAAAGTTCCAATAGCTCTCCTTATTCAGACCAAATCTTGTGATCTGACAAAGCACAACAGAAAAAGAACAACTAAGAGTCAATAAATCTTCTACGTATCATAATTAATCCTTCCAGTGTGAAGTTTTCTAATCCTTATTCTACATATCCTTGGAGTAAAGCGGAAGCAAATATAACGAAAACGCATATAACTATTAAAATTAAATAAAAAAAATAAATACCCCCTTCGAAACTATGCATTATGACACCTACAATAGTTTTCGGTTATTACATGCAAAAAGAAATCTATACATGATTCGACAGGAAAGGTCAGAGATCATGACGTAACCCCGTGGACCTGCCATGTCACTTACAAAATTGATAAAATATTTAACACAAAAAAATTGTTTACTTTAAAACCCGATGATACAACTCCCGTCATTTTTAAAAGTCGTTAGTTTCCTTTTATAATTTAAATAAACACAATTCTAATTCATAAATAGATAATGAAACTTATTCACTGTATGTGTCAACATTAAACACCCTCATGATTAATTACACCTAAAGATATTTATCATTAGTATTTGATCGTATTAATTAAATAGTGATCTTTTCCGATTGAAATAAAATACGCTTCTCAACTCTTCCTTAAATTTCTTTTTATTATAATATCACCAACAAAAATCTTAAGACTTTGAAAATCACAAAACTATACTCCTCTTGCAATATCCAGATTTAGGTAAATTACTTAAAAATACATATTTCTCAACTTAAGGCAACTTATGCAAAAAGTAGATAAAAGTCTATACAAAACATTTCACCGCATCAAAGCACAGATTTCAATTTACTACTTTGTCATAAAGAGAAAATTATAGCAATTGATACAGTTTTGTTGCTTAACTTCAAAGTCCACCAGTTTAAACAAATATTTATTTCCCTTACGAAAGGAAACTCCTAAGCAAACACTTTATTCTAGTTTACGAGAACATATTAAATTTCTTTTTCCTACTAAACTATGCGAAAACTAGGTTCATTCTATTTAGATAGACTTGTGCCCAAATTGGAGAACAATGAATTGCTTAAGGATGTTATGTTTATAATTGACTGTTAAATCTTATAGAGTTGCATCAGCCACACTTCTAACACGCGACAGAAGAATTATATTCATCAGCCTCATTCTACTACTCTGTGTGCGTCTGTATGTAGCAATTATGAACACAAATTAAGTTTCCCAAACCGCAAAATTTTATTCAAGATCCCATCAGAAAATACTCCCATTTTTATTCCTTCCTTATTCTTGAAAAGCAATACTTTATTACCATCTAAATCAGCTGGATTCAATTAGCAACTGCAATTAAATATTCTGACAAGTGCTGCTTATTTACAGTCATTAGGTGTTGTTTGTCTCCTTGTGCAAAATGAATTTGAAATTAAATAATGAGTTTTAATTTTTAAACATAAAGTTGTTAATGACAACGAATAACAAAGTTTCTGAATGAAGTACAATACTTAGCTAATTACGACTCCCGTGTTTTCTTTAACCTCTAAAGGTTGAAGTGAAATGAATGCTTGACTACTTTTGCTGTTGAATTTGTTTCTACAGGAAACCAAAATGCCATAAAAAATAGTTTAGATTATCTGCAGATGTAAAAATTTCTTATTAGGAAAACATCATATCTTTCTTTGATATAACACTGGGCAACACACAAAAAGACTTTGAAATGAAAATACCCAATCTTTACTAGTTTCGAGGTGCTGAACATGAAAATGACAATATAATTTGTCGATTAGCTCTTGTTTAGGAGAGGCAGAGATGGTCATTTATAAACGACTCAGTCCGCATTGAGTACATAGGTAACCATTTCGCAAACACTGTATTTTAAACTCCAGATTGCAGCATATTGCGTTGTATTACATCAACAGTCATACACACAACCCCCGGAGATATTGCATGATTGTCTGATGCAATGTAGTTGAATTATGACATTGTGGCTTTACGATCGCGGACAAAAGATGATGCAATCGTTAGTTGTAAGCGATGTCTCGTAGGGTGAGCAAGTCTTTTGAGCGACTCTTATTTACCCCTGAGCATACGTACAACAATAGTGATCCTTGCAATTTTAATCCAGCAGTAGTGATGGCTTATAACTGTGTTAATAGTGCAGATATATTTGTTACATTTGCGGGGAAGTGATATTTGCAAGGCAGAAAAGGGTCATCACTCCAATAGTGCAAGTGGCACATGAATTTTAGTTTCGATGCAAGATCAGGGACCAGGACAAGGCCTGGGTCCCATACACGTGCAAAAAATCTTCCAAAGTGGCTGAAAGGCGAAAAGGTGGCAATGTCATTTGCTGTTCCTATGGTTTGGAGAAAGCCAAGCAATCATGCAAATGACTGCTACTTCTGCATGATTCCACCTGTATCTGGAGGCATCACAAGGAAAAAGAAATGGAAAATAGCGTACTCGAATATACGATCTGCTCTTCGACCAGTTCTGCACGGTGAAGACCTTCCTATTCTCGAACCTCCAAAAGAATTTTCCAACGATTCAGACGATGAGGAGGGAGGCGAACCGGCTTCAGGTTCTCCGCAGCTTTTTGTGTCTAATGATGATCCATACATATACCACGGTGCGTCATCTGACCACACATTCTCATTTCGTCATGAGCAGTTTGCACCTTCAGAAAGGAAGGTGACCTTGTGCTCTGCTCCGATGCAGATGGCCTGATGAAATGGCCATATAGAAAGACGTATATTGGAATCAAACATGACCCTAAAGAATGGCGACTATTCATAGACTCCTCGAAATTCAGTCTCAAGGCATCGTGGCTGCATAATAGAAATCTTCCATCCATTCCAGTAGCACACGCTGTCTACAAGGAAGAAATCTGACAACCTAAAACAGCTGTTGAACTGTCTTCAATACAGCAAGTATGGCTGGCATCTCTGTTGTGACTTGAAGGTAGTCGCTCTGTTGATGGGTCTGCAGCTGGGATATACGAAGTACTGCTGTTTCTTATGTAAATGTGTCAGCCGAGCAAAGACTTTGCACGTGAAGAGAAACTGGCATCAGAGGAAATCTCTGAAGGTCGGAGAGAAGAATGTGGAACACCCAGCACTGGCAGAAATGCACAAAAATCCTGCTACCGTCCTTACACATCAAACTCGGTGTGATGAAAAACAGTAAAAGTCATGGACCGGACTGCATCAGCTTTCAAGTACTTGTCTGACAAATTCCCTCGACTCAGTAAAGCGAAAATTAACGAGGGAATTTTTGTGGGTTCTCAGATCCACGAGTTGTTCAGATGTTCGACAACCTGCTTCAGGGTGACGAGAAAAAGGCTTGGGACATGTTTTGTCTGGTGTCACCTTAATTCCTCAGGAATGTCAGGACAGACAACTACAAGAAACTGGTTAAGGACATGTCTCTGTATCACAAACTTGGCTGCAATATCTCCTTAAAGATCCACTTTCTCCATTCCCACTTAGATTTCTTCCCCAACAACTGTAGCATGGTTAATGATGAGCATGGTTAACGTTTTCACCAGGACATTGCAACGATGGAGAAACGATACCAGGGAAACTGGTCCACTTCAATGTTTGCTGACTATTGTTGGACGCTCGCCAAAGATGATCCTGAGCGACGGCAAAGTGACGTCGGAAGCGGAGTTTTACCGACTCCGTTGACGACTGAAATTTTGAATACTTTTGTGACAAAGATGTTGTGCCTAAGGTTTTTACTAGAGTTATTATTATCCCTATTTTTTAGAAAAAAAAAAGTGATCTTAGTTCGAGTCATAAAAATAGGGGATTCAATCAGTGCATTTTCTGTTTCAAATAAAGTTCTTTTCATTATTGTGCTTAATAGAATTAAGAATTTGGTTGATGGGCAACTGCGTGATGAAGAGTGCGGATTTAGAAGTGGTAAGAGATGCATAGATCAAATTGTTTCATTTATGGAGATTTTTGAGAAATGTTTAGAGTTTCAGAAACCTATGGTTACTAGCTTTGTAGATTTCAAAAAAGGTTTTGTCTCTGTTGATTGACATAATTTGTGGTTGAATGTTAGATCATATCAAAATATCTGACAAGTTAGCAGAATGAAAGCTCTGTGTAATGAAACTGAATCTTGGGTGCGAGTTGTTAACTCTTGTAGCGATTGGTTTAGCATTGTTAGTGAAGTTAGACAAGGGTGCATTTTGTATCCTTTTTTCTTTGTTTTGATAATTGATTACTTTATGCGGAATTCTTTGCAAGAGGGAGATTTCAGCCTTAAGTGGTCTAGAGATTTCTAATTTTCTGATTTAGATTATGTGCATGATTTGGTCATGTTGTCTTATGACATTGAAAATATGAATTCTTTGATTAGGGCTGTTGATGAGGCTGATAATTTTGTAGGGTTTGTGATAAACAGAGAGAAAACTAAAGTGATGAAATTTTGTCAGGCAAGCTGTGGTTCGGTTAATCTGAATGTTTGTACTCTTGAGCAAGTGTTTCAGTTCAAGTATCTTGGGAGATATGTAACAGATACTGCTAATAAAGAGATGAGATAAAGAGAAGAACTGTGATTTCCACTGGGACCTTTACGAATATTTGGAGGGTGGAAAATTAGGCATATACACATAAAGACTAACATTAGGCTGTAAAATAATTTGGGCCTCTCCAGGGTTAGTTATTATAGCGAAATGTGGACACTTTGTAACTAAGATAACAGGAAACTTGATACCTTTTATTCTAGATGTTTACGCAGTATCGTGGGCATTAGGTGGTTTGAATTCGCAAGTAACGATGCGGTTGGGCAAAGGAGTAAGAAACCTCCTATGAGAAGCTTATTGTGCAAAGAGAGACTTCGTTGGTTTGGTCATGTTTCCCATATGCATAGCTGTAGATTGGCGTATAGGGTTATGAACAGTGGGCCTAAAGGCCTTAGGAAAAGGGAGAGACCTATAATGCTGTGGGCAGATAATGTCAAACAAGGCCTTGGTAGATTTGGCCTACAGTAGCCAAATGCTATAGCAGTACCTGAGAACAGATGTGTTTGGAGAACAAAATTGCACTGTCTGGTTGGGTTCCGTAGCCTATGGCAGCAGGAATATTTTGCAAGCATGTATGCACTACAACATCAAAACTGTATCCTTCCGCCAAAAAAATATATCTTTGAATCAATCATTTGAGGAATAGAGGGTATTTTGTTCGTAATCCTAATTCTTTAAACATATTTGGTATACAGAATTTCAAAATTGTACATGTGAAACGTATAATTAAACATAGAGAAGAATTTAAATGACTTTAATAAAAATATTAAAAATGCGTTTTTTCAAAATATTTTTACAATTCAATGGATTATGGTACACATGTTCACTAGATTAAATTTTTAGGTATTTAATTTTGATATAATTGCGCTTTCTTTTTGCAATTGCTTATTAACTTCTGTTTAGTTTTGAGGATAAGTATATTTACATCAAACAAATGTATTTCTAACACGAAAAAGAGAGAATAACATATTATTATTAAAACTAGTTGGTCTGTAAATGGTAGCTAGGTAGTCACTGGAAGGAGAGCTATGTACCAATCCCCTGTGAAGATGACCGGCCAGGCCTAGCACCTAATGTTCGACCCCGCCTTCTCGTGGTGCAGGCCGTTAGTACCTTTCAAAAGACATACTCTCTTGTGGAAGTGAACGGAAGGGGAGGGCTGCAAGATTAGTGTGGCCTACTGATCTGGACAACTATGGCTACTTCTCTTTTTTTTTTCTACCCTGCTGAGGAGTGGTCAACCACACAGGGTCCTGGTGCTGACCATATGAACCCACTGGACTGGACAGATATATGGCTCTGAGCTTGATTATGGATCCTGATTTTACTGCACCGGTTGGCTTCTGTGGAAGGAAAATCTTCCGCTGTGTTTTCTGTTAGTTTGTGGGTTGACAGCCGCAAGTGAATAAATTCAAAGGATATGTTTATCAAGTGGTGGATAATCCTGAACAGAGGTCGTCGCAGGCACCTGAAATCTTTGCTTCTATTGGCATAAAAAACAGCCCCCTAATCGCAGGCATGGGGCAAAGACCCGTTCCCCCACTACTAGAGGCTGAAGCCATCTACACTGGAAGACTTCCCCCAATGTAAATTCTACATTGGGGGAAGTCTTCCAGTGTAGATGGCTTCAGCCTCTAGTAGTGGGGGAACGGGTCTTTGCCCCATGCCTGCGATTAGGGGGCTGTTTGATATTGTTGGCATTCCCTCTCTCAATAAACTTAGTTTCTTTAAACATCCCACTAATCATTTTCTCTCCATAAGTAGTTGGAATGTGAGGACTCTGCACAGAGCTTTTTCTCTTGATGTCCTCTCACAAGAATTCAACCATTATAATTTAGATATTCTCGGCTTGCAAGAGACCAGATGGACAGATAAAAGTCAGATTCTTAAAAACAATCTTAAATTTCTCTTTTCAGGGAGGAACAATAATAAACATCACCAAGACGTGTTTCTGCTTCTCAGCAGACAAGCTAGTGATGCTCTTCTAGGATATGAGTGCATTAACGAAAGGCTACTCACAGCAAAATTTCAGACAAAGGTTAAAGACTTGAATGCTATCTGTTATGCCCCCACTGATGATACCAATGAGGATGAGAAGGATACGTTTTACAGACAACAGGATATTTTGAATTCTGTCAAGAAAGGAGATATTACCATTGTTCTAGGTGACTTCAATGCCAAAGCTGGTACTGACTCTGCCTTTGGAGAGGGATGATAGGCCCTTTTGGTATTGGTAGCTGCAATGGCAATGGGTAACATCTCCTACAGGTAAATAAACTCAATGGTTTCAGAATAGCTAACACTTGTTACAAACACCGCGACATATATAGGTACATACATAGGGTTTCACCTGATGGGCTGCATAAGAATATGATTAATTATATATTAAGAGCAAATGGGCTAGTTCGGTTAGGAATACCGGGTCATATCGGAGAGCTGAAATTGGATCTCACCATTACCTTGTTAAAAGTATCTTACAACTTAAACTTAAGAAGTGTTGTGCTAAGGTTACAAAATTTTCCCGTTAATTCTGAAGCTCTGAAAGACCCAGTTATAGCTAAAGCTCACCATGAAAGGTTAGTTAGTCATTATTACAGTCATGGTTTGCTTACTACTGAAGTTGAGGAAGAATGGGAACTTTTAAACAGGATTTTTTGGAAACTAACAGTACTCTTTTAGGAAAAAAGGAGCAGAGGAGCCAGAATTATTTGAGTGATAAGGCACTTGAGCTTATTTCAGAAAGAAAGAACTGCAGGAATGTCCTTAATCATTACCCTACTAGTACTAATAGAAAGCATTACAGAGAGCTTAATAAACGTGTAAAGGATCAGTTAGCTGCTGATAAGAATCTTTGGCTTGATGGCTTGGCTCACAAAGCCGAGGAAGCAGTTAGACAGCACAACAGCAGAAATCTGTATCAGATAATTAATGTTTCGTGTGGTAGAAAACGGTCAGGTATGCAGGGATTACAGGGTAAACAAGGTAAGGTTATAGAAGGTGAGGATTCTGTCATGGCTAGGTGTGCTGAGCATTTCAGTGATGTTCTAAACAATGTAGAACATCACTGGGTAGTTCCACTCCCATTGCTTGCAGTGATTATAGATGCATTGGTGGCTTTAATGTTGGCCCTTTAACACAATCTGAAGTTATTTTGGCTGTTTCTAAACTAAAACTTCATAAATCCCCAGGGGTAGATGAAATTATTACAGAAATGCTTAGAGCTGGGAATGTTTCGGTTACCACTTGGATGACTGAAATTCTGAATATCTTTTATGATAAAGGCATGGTTCCTAAGGATTTTACCAGAGCTATTATTATCCCTATTTTCAAAAAAGGTGATCGAAGTTCTTGTGATAACTAAAGGGGTATCAGCCTACTCTCTGTTCCAGGTATAGTTCTTTCCATGATTGTGCTTAATAGAATTAAGAATACGGTTGACAGGCAATTGGGGGCGGGGGTGGCTCAGTCGGTAGCGCCCCAGGCTCGTAATCTGTAGTTCCCAGGTTCGAGTCCAAGCTGGGTCAGCGTTGAGATTTATCTCCGCAAAATTCCCCGCCCTGCCCACGGTCAGTAGGGGACACCGATGGGCTTGGAAAGGCCGCCGTCCGTCGGATGGGACGTTAAGCCGTGGCCCCGTGTGCGGGAGAACCATACCCTGTGCACGTTAAAGAACACGCTGGATGGCTTGACGGGAGTCTACCATCTGTCTCCCAACAACTGTTCCAGTGGGTCCCCTCCCCCAACCCTCTCTGAGCCTTCGGGGTCCATGTGACCTGGCCATTTAGCCCATGGTGTGCAAAAAAGTGCCGCACAGGGGTAAAACAACCCAACTTAACAGGCAATTGTGTGATGAGCAATGTGGATTCAGAAGTGGTAGGGGATGTGTGGATCAGATATTTTCACTTAGGCAGATTCTTGAGAAATGTGTAGAGTTTCAGAAACCTTTGGTTGCCAGCTTTGTTGATTTCAAAAAGGCTTTCGACTCTGTTGATCGTCATAATTTGTGGTTGATTGTGAGATCATATGGTATACTAGACAAGTTAGTTAACATAATGAAAGCTCTCTATAATAACACTGAGTCGTGTGTGAGAGTTGGTAAGGCTTGTAGCAATTGGTTTAGCATTACTTCTGGTGTTCGACAAGGGTGCATTTTGTCTTCTTTTTCTCTTTAGTTTGGTTATTGATTATGTTATGCGAAATTCACCGCAAGGGAAAGAATTTTGCCTTAAATGGTATGGAGGTACTAAAATTTCTGATTTAGATTATACTGATGATTTAACGCTTTTGGCAAATGATGTTGATGAGATGAACTCTTTCATTCGAGCTGTTGATGAGACTGGTAGTAAAGTAGGTTTGGTTATAAACAGAGAGAAAACTAAAGTGATGAAAATTGGTCAGGCAGGCTGTGATTCAGTTAATCTGAATGGTTGCAGTCTTGAGCAGGTATCACACTTTAATTATCGGGGGCTATGTAACAGATACTGGTGATGTGCGGCAAGAGAATAACAGACGAATAGGGATTGCTGCCGAGACTTTTAAGAAACTATGGAGAGTGTGGAGAAATAGGCGTATACACCTAAAGTCTAAAATTAGACTCTATAACAGTTTGGTTATTTCTAGAGTTTGTTATGGTGGTGAAAGCTGGATGTTGTGTAAACAAGATAACAGGAAACTAGATACTTTTGATTCTAGATGCTTACATAGTATCTTGGGCATTAGGTGGTTCAACTTTGTAACTAATCATGAGGTTAGACAAAGGAGTTTGCAACCTCCTTTAAGCAGCATATTGTGCAGAGAGAGACTCCGTTGTTTGACCATGTTGCCCGTATGGATAATTATAGATTGGCAAATAGGGTTATGAAGAGTGTGACTAAAGGCTACAGAAAGAGGGGGAGACCTAGGATGCGGTGGGCAGACAATGTCAAACAGGACCTTGCTAGAATTGGTGTGCAGTGGCCGGATGCAGCAGATGTAACTCAGGACAGACTTTCTTGGAGAATTAAATTTCACGTTCTGGTTGGACCTCCGTAGCCCATGGCTGCTTGATGGTGGTGGCGGTAATGGTGGCAATCTTAGAATTTCTGTATTATTTAGGCTATTGGCTCATACCTTACACGGCTCAAGAGAATTTGTGCAGAGTCAGGCTCAGTGTAAGCGTCAGTGTAAGCGAGGTATATTCGCCGAGAGAGAGTGCACCGATAGTCTTAGAAAGGCCGTCATCCTTTTGATGGGATGTTAATTTATGGCGCCGTTTACAGGAGAACCGTATCTATGCATGTTAAAGAATACGCTGTATATCCTTGATGGGAGTCTTCCGTCTATATACATCTGTCCGGTGGAATCCCTTCTGCGACTAAGGGTCAACCACAGTACGTACAAGAAGCAACGAAAGTAAACAAGAGATCTCTTGACACAGCCATCATAGAATTCCAGTGACGTTTTTAGAATATGACTGACAGGTTCTCGTTCTGTCCTAGAACTCAATAAAAGCAACTAATGGGGAGTTGTAGAAAGCTTCAGAACATCTTATCAACGTTTATAAATCGGACCAAATATTTTAGTTTGGTACAGTCGCTCAAAAAAGTATCCGAACGCTGTTTTTCATTACAGAATTCTGAAAAAAATAGCTGACAACGATTATTTTACAAATTAGTGATCTGACAACCTTCGTGTCACGTGACACGAAGGTTGCTGGATCACTAATTTCTAAAATAATCGTTGCCAGATATTTTTTATGAATTCTGTAATCAACCATAGCGTTCGGATACTTTATTGAGCGACTACCCAGATTGTATTATTCAGGTCTAATTTCAAACCGGAAAAATACCAGATTTCTACAATGAAGAAGGAACTACTAATTATACATAACCAAACCTTTATTTTAGGTTTCTCCAATATTTATATTACTCTCTAGCTATTTTTGATTATATCAGCAACTGTGGCAGATAGTAAAATCAATAACTGTAGCTGTTTAATTTTTGATTTCCATTTTCGAAATTAAAATTAATCGAAAACAGTCTCAAAAAAAATACAATGATCGACGAAATTTCTTCTGGACTCAATTTTTAACAACAGAATATCAAAGGATGCGAAAATTAAAATTAAATTAAAAGAATATACGCAAAAATAGAAATATTAAAAGTCAAAATGTGAACTAATATAAATATTTTTACATTTTTCTTTGGTTTCCCAATTGATTTATTTCTTACAAAGCTGATCTTGCAATTTGCGTGCTTTTTTAGATATCTTTGCTACAAGTCCTTTACTCTTGAACTATAATGAATTTTCTCTCAAGGCCCAAAATCATGAAGAGACACCACTGAACTAAAGTTTTTCTGCTTATTAATCTTACTTGTCTTTCTTAATAATTTGTTCTATCGAATTTTTATTAATGGAAGACTGCCAATACTGAACTCAAATTAAGAGAGTTATCGCCGTAATCAAAGTTTCTAGCGTATGAACCTGAACATCTGCATAATGAGACCTTCGGAAACATATCCCTTTAACCGTTCTTCTTTTCACGTCTTTTCAAAATTTCTCTCATTTTCCTTAATTGCATGAACAAAAGGAACACCACATCCGTTATAAACGCCATAAATCTCCGGTTAATGACACTAAATCTTCACATAATAAGTTGAACCCATTAGAACGTAAAACGTTACTTAAGAAGACCTATGAAGACTAGAAATAATTATAAACCTGCGTTCGTTAATTATACAAGTATTTATTTCAAAAATACAAGCTAAACTTTTTTTCTAACTACCATTATGCGCTATAGATACTCCGTCATATACTTCCTTGTCATTATCACTTACAGTAAACCTAGTCATTTACCATTCTTTATATACTTAAGTGAATTAATGCGGCGTGAGAAAGGGAGAGGGGGAGGCTTTCTACGTCGTTGCTATGGTGACACGAACCATCCTTAATTAGACAGCCATTACGCAACAAAGGGCGAATAAATGTCCTTGGTCGCTGGAATAAAGAAGATAAGTGTTCTTCATTTACGACATTTTAGTACATGCTAAATAACAGATACGTTCACTTCTGAACCAGTCAAATACACGTTATTACGGAACTGGATACTTCAGTCCGTCGCTCTGCTTTAAACTGCCATCCGTCAGCTGGAATCCCATGTCATTCCCTGTGTCTGTGTTGTGAATGCGGCGTGTGGCTTCAAGGAAAAAGCGACTTCGTTTTACAACCTGTGAATATTTTACTGCTGAATGTAAGGTTGTAGCCGCCTTTCGAAGTCCACGGCACTAAATCAATTGACGAAGCAGTCAGTTCCTACTCTTTAAATCTGCGAGACGTGTTAAGCCGCTCCCATTTATTTTCACGCACTTTTGTCGACAAATAATCATATATACATATATACAAAATTTTCGTACAGCCACAGGCTATGGAGGTCCTACTAAACTGTGTAATATTTCTCTCCAGACATGTCTGTTGTGAGCCACATCTTCTGCAATTGCCACTGTAGGCCAATTCTAGCAAGGTCCTATTTGACGTTTCTGCACATCGCATCCTAGGTCTCTTCCATTTCCTGAAGCCTTTAAGCGCACTGTTCTCAATTTTGTTTGTCAGTCTGCAGCTGTGCATACATGTCATCAGTCTGTGTGTGTCAGTCTGCAGCTGTGCATACGGGCAACATGACCAAACCAATGCAGTCTCTCTCTGCACAAAATACTGCTTATAGGAGATTGACGACTTCTAACTTCATCATTAACTACAAAGTCAAACCACCTAATGCTCAAGATACTGCGTAAACATCTAGAATCAAAGGCATCAAGTTTCTTGTTATCCTGCTTTAAAGGGCCCACGTTTCACTACCATAACTAACCTTAGAAAGAACCAAACTATTATACAGCCTAATTTTAGTCTTTAAGTGTATGCGGCTATTTTCCACACTCTACATTGATTCCTTAAAGGTCCCAGTGGCAATCCCCGTTCTTCTATTAATCTCATGTCGCATATCACCATTATCTGTTACATAGCTCCCAAGATAAATAAACTCAGACACTCGCTCAAGAGTAGAGTCATTCAAAGCAACTGAAACACCAACTGCCTGACCAATTTTCATCACTTCAGCTTTTTCTCTGTTTATCACC
Source organism: Ryuthela nishihirai (assembly GCA_038380435.1). Classification (NCBI taxonomy): domain Eukaryota; kingdom Metazoa; phylum Arthropoda; class Arachnida; order Araneae; family Heptathelidae; genus Ryuthela; species Ryuthela nishihirai. Next base: position 80,206,806 of record JAWZYU010000009.1, on the reverse strand, counting down.
AAACCTACTCTATTACCAGCATCATCAACAGCCGTAATGAACGAATTCATCTAATCAACATCAGTACCCAAGACGGTCAAATCACCTGTATAATCTAAATCAGAATTTTTTAAATCTCTAGACCATTTAAGGCCAAAACCTTTCCCTTGCAAAGAATTTCGCATTACATAATCAATAACCAAACTAAAGAGAAAAGGAGACAAAATGTACCCTTGTCTAACTCCATTAGCAATGCTAAACCAATCGCTGCAAGATGTACCAACTCTCACACGCGACTCAGTGTTATTATAGAGAGCTTTCATTACACAAACTTATCAGGTATTCCATATGATCCCACAAATTATGTCGATCAGCACAGTCAAAAGCCTTTTTGAAATCTATAAAGCTAGCAACCACAGGTTTCTGAAACTCTAAACATTTCTCAAGAATCTGCCTAAGTGAAAATATTTGATCAATACATCCCCTACCACTTCTGAATACACTCTGTTCATCACGCAGTTGTCGATCAGCCAAATTCTTAATTCTATTAAGTATAATCATGCAAAGAACTTTACCTGGAACAGAAAGTAAACTAATTACTCTATAATTATCACAAGAACTGCAATCACCTTTTTTAAAAATTAGAACAATGATAGCTCTAGTAAAATCCTTAGGAACAACATTTTTATCATAAAAAACATTCCAAATTCAGTCAGCCGTAAGACAACAGAAATGTTCCCAGCTCTACGCATTTCAGTGATGATTACGTCCACCCCTGGGGATTTATGTAGTTTTAATTTAGAGATAGCCAATGCGACTTCGAAATGTGATATAGGGCCATCATAAAAGCCAGTAATGCATCCTCATTACAAACAATGGGAGTAGAAATAATCACATTATTAGAACATCTCTGAAATGCTCAGCCCACCAAGCCATCACAGAATCCTCACCTTCATCCACCTTGCTATGTTTATCCCTCAATCACTGTGTACCTGCATGTTTCTTCCCATATAAAACATTAACAATATGATACAACCCCTGCTGTTGTCCTGTCTACCTGCTTCCTCTGCTTTGTCAGCCAATCTATCAAGCGGAAGATTCTTATCAGCTGTTAACTGCTAACTTTACACGTTTACTTGTTTTTTATGCTCTTTGTAATACCTTCTGTTAGGACTAGTAAGATGTTGATTCATATTAATCCTGCACTTCCTTCTTTCAGAAATAAATTCCACGTTTCAAGAATACTGCGTAATATATCCAGGTAAGATATTACGCGTCCTATACAGTACAGCTACTTGCAAAAGTCTGACACCACCTTTTCAAATGAACTTTTTATGTTCCTAATTTTATGAGTTATGAAAAAACGATTCTATTATACAAAAGTATATAGACTAATGGTAAAAATTAAAGAATAACGTTGTACCACGAAAAGTATAGTGAAGTTATTTCCATGAAAACGAAGATATTATAAGATGGAAGGGCGGCGAGATGCCCGGATCTGAATTCCAGAGAGCCTGTGTGCCGTTGGGGAAGGAAATTGCAAGACGCCAACCAATATCCAAAATCCCACATGATCTCAAATCTTTTATTATGAAGAAGGAGACTTAAATACAACTAGTAGAATTAACTAATACTAAATGACTTTATTTTCATTATCCTTCTCATCAATAATATGAGAACATATTGCGTGAGTTGTTTGCTGTCAGAGGTGATCATAATCCTTATTAACATATCCTATTCTCTAATTCTAGCTCTTCCATTACGCTCATGTTCTCATAGGCAGAACTCAAGCATATTACAACTTCATCATTATTTTATATTGCTGTTAATGATGTCACAATACCTTTTCATGCGACATTTAATTGTAACTACTGAAAACAACTTTGAGTTGTTGATCCTCTGTCCTCTTAATGGACAATGGATTATTTGTCCATTATCGTTTAATTTCGAGCACCAGTGTATATTCTGAATCAAGATCTAATGGTGATTTCAAATATTAATATATTTCAAATATTAATATGATGCTGATCGGAGAGATCTTGGAATAGTACACTTTGATTGTCATAAAGAGAACATTTAATGAGAACCTGGGAGATTTTTCTTCCACGTTAGAATGTGGGCATGAGTTGGAAAATTATAAGAATGTGGGCATGAATTGGAAAATTATAAGAATGAATCCTTTATGTCGAATTTTTTTTTTCAATGTTAAAATTTGAGTCTGGTAACAACGATTATAGTTTATCGTCTGAAATCGAAAGACTGCAATTTTGCAAAAATCTGTGATTAAGAGAAACCGCATTTTCTAGTCAAAACAATTCGGCACATTTGTGTATAGCTTAAAGTAGGCATGCACAAATACCGGCCTGCAGGTAAATCCAGCTCTTTTAATGATTTTATCTCGCCGCCGTGAGAATTGTATGATATAAAATAATTTCCTTTAATTTCGCTTTGCTAAAGCGAGTGGCATATTTTATAAGTCGTATGAGTGCAAAGACGAAAATTTTATTCACATTACAGAAGCTGTTCATTCAGCATATACTCTACTGTACTGTGTATACATACTGTACGTTCAGCAGCTCATTTGTAGGATCCAGTCCCTTCCTTCGACAAGCCAACTTCAGTTTAACGCTAAAATAAATTGTTTAAATTTTCTTTGTTATTTTGTACCTCTCCATATGATATGTAAAATGTAATAGAGAAAGTTTTTTTTGTTCTTTTAATTGCTCCCCTCCCCTAACTATTGGCCCATATGAAACATAATATTTTGTATTTGACCGGATGTCAAAAGTGGTTTTGCGCCACTGGTTTAAAGTGAAACGTTAAAAAGAAACAAGACTCGCATCAAAGAAATGAAAAGTGAATACAGATATTTAGATAAACTCATTTCCAACTAGATAAGACAACGTTTTAAAATAATAAAAAAGGAAGCATGTGACTTTTGCTGTAAGAAGGAACTGTCATCTTCTGAGGTTGTCCTGAAACAAAAAGAAAACAACAAAATTGTAGGTGCAAAGTGTCTGCATGAAACGGAAATTGGAAATCTTGACTCATCTTACTGCAGGAAATGGAATTCTTTTCTGCTGAAAGAATCCTGAGTTCGTTTTACGAAATTCCGGTTTAAAAAAGGGGAAATGGTATGATACCTATTATAAAAAGGAAAACGGTGTTTGAAAAGATAAAAGAAGGAAGACAAAGAGCTTACGGGAGTGGTCAAAAAGAGATAGCAGTCTAATACAAGGGATATACAAAGAGATAAGAAGGAAAAAAATGAATGCAATCTCTATGTAGATTTATTTTTGATAGTTCATACACTGAAACGAGTCTCCGGCACGAATGGAAATATTTCAAATCTAACTCGGTTTGCAAGGGCGTAAAATTCGATTTTATTTCCATATAATGGTGTTTGCAGTTCTTGTGCAACTACGCCAATACAGTCTTCGCTTGCTGCGGACTGATTTGGAGCAAGAACACTCCCAACCACTCAGCCATCCGAATACGTTGTATGTGCCAAAACCCTACCTTTCATATCTCACGTCCTTTTTTGCTTTCTGCGGGATCCCTTTCTCGTATTTTATGCAAAGATAGAACGCACTTAAAACTTCAGGACGAGAGTTGGTGTATTCAATAAAAGAGAAAAAAAAAAGAATCGGATGCGAAAGGAAAAATAAAAACACGTTTCTCCATATTTTCTTGCTACGTGGAGTGAGCGAAGTAATATATTGCTCATCTCTGATGCATATTTTTAGCAGTTAGATCGCCTAATGCTACGGTTATGAATATTTCACCCTGAATATATGTTTATGGGGATATATTTTTGGTAAAATGATGTGATGTAGGGTATTTATATTGGATTTCATCATTCGCTTATTTTTTCCACTTACGTTTTATTTGGAAACTCCATTTTTCTACAGTAAGCGATCTCTATTTTCTTAGCTTTTTTTTGCTACTATTCTATATTTTAGGGTCACAAAAATTGAAAACAGTGAAACTCTTTTCGTAATAGAAAAAAAATATGAACAAAACTTTAAAAATATTATCAAATATTAATCCTTAGTTTTTAAAAAACACAAAATACCTAACGAATTGTATTATATGCTTTAGTCAAGACATTATAACATCGTAATTATAAGTTACAATATAGGTTCTTAATCATAATTGTTTAAATAATATGTTCAAACTTAAAATTAATGTAGGGAAAATTTAATATTTAGGGTTAACGATTTGTGTTTAACATTAACCTTTCTGTTCCTTTCGTTAATTTAGCAGTTGTTTAACCAATTTATTACAATCTGAAATATCTTAATTCCTTTAGAAAAATTTTAATAAAAATAATTGTAATTTTCAAATTTTTTCACATTATTTTTAGTATGATTTCACAAAGAAAGTGAAATCATACTAAATAAAATGTGAAAAAATTTTGAAATCACAATTATAAACCTGTAAATACCTGTAAACACAACCTGTAAATAGTAGCTAGCCATAACTGGAAGGAAAGCGAGCACTATTTTTCTTTGACGATATGCAGAATCGGACTACAGAAAATAAAAATTTCTTCATTAGCCATAGAACTCCCAAATTGTTATCAGTCATGCATGTATTCCCGAGACCTATTTATTTAAACGGTTGTCAGGGTTTTTATAAAATTCATATTAGTTTTCATTCAGCAATAATGAAATCGTTAGCATTTTTGTTAATACCAGATGTAAACAAAACCGCAACCTATGAAAAAATACTAGTATACTAGTATTGGATTTAGTATGTTGATTTAGCACCTGAAATCGAGACCTTTCGATTTATTTATAGTAAAAGTATAGAATCCCTCGCTTAATGCTGTTAATTGGTTGGGTTGTTTTAGCTCTGAGAGGCTGACATTTTTCACACAATGGAACAAATGACCAGGTTACAAAGACCATGGGGCGCAAAAAAAGTTAGGGGGAGGGAACCCACTGGACAACTGTTAGGAGACAGATGTAGCCTCACATCATGGCTATCCAGCATGTTCTTTAACTCACACGGCGCCAAGGCTTAACTTTCCATCCGACATACGGCGGTCTTTCCAAGCCTATCAGTGACCCCTACTGACCGAGGTCAAAATGAGGTTGGGTTGTTTTAGCTCTGAGAGGCTGACATTTTTCACACAATGGACCAAATGACCAGGTTACAAAGACCATGGGGCGCAAAAAAAGTTAGCGGGAGGGAACCCAGTGGACAACTGTTAGGAGACAGATGTAGCCTCACATCATGGCTATCCAGCGTGTTCTTTAACTCACACGGCGCCAAGGCTTAACTTTCCATCCGACATACGGCGGTCTTTCCAAGCCTATCAGTGACCCCTACTGACCGAGGTCAAAATGAGGGAGTTTGCGGAGATAACTCTTAATTGGCGCAGATGGAACTTGAACCTGGGAACTTCAAATTACGAGCCTGGCATGCTATCGATTGAGCCACCCCCGCCCCTCTGTTAATTGGTTTCAACAAAACAGTAAGTTAAGTGAATCAGCGCTAAGCGAGTGCCATATTTCCATAAAACTACGTGTTAAATAGGTAGGTACGGGTCATTGGGATAGACTCTTTCGATAGTTACCTTATTAGTAGCGTGGTTAAAAACTTGTTATTTTAACGTTCCGTTTTGAAATTTTCGGCTCTTTCCTGATCTGCACTTGCGGCTTTTCCCTGGATTGATATAGTGTGGATTTTAGAGTGCGTTTTAAATCTACCGAACTACCTCTTACTAGAGGTAAATGGTTCCTCAGATTTTTCTGGCTGAGGTTTGTTTTTTCAGAACTTCATATATATATACTAATTCTTTATATATGCCTTTCTTCAATAATAGTTGGACTTAGCAGAATTTTGGGTATTTTGGGTATTATCATCCACAATAATATTTAGAAGGCTCTCCATTTCAATCATAATAGCCGGAGTCTGACCCTAGTTAATTCTTTTGCCTCCAGGGGAACTGTTAACTTTTCCGCTGCTAAAATTGATTCTTATTTTTTAAATTGTTCTTACTATTTACCATGCTAGCTATAAATAATTGCACACATCGACCTGCCATTCACCAGAATCAATTCTTTTCAAAACGTCTAATTTAGTTTCTAAACTCAGCCTTTTCTTTCTTAACGACAGTAGAAGTTGATGCTCTTGCACTCTTTATTACCTATTGTCACAGCTTAAAAAAATGTACTAACTACAAATTAATTATGTTCCAGAAAAAGCGTTAAAAAAGTAACACGCGAAGCAATGCATGCCAAATATGTTTTTATGAAATTAGAAGACTTCAGTTCTGTAGCCATATCCATAGCAATTATTATTTAATATAGCAATTATTATTATATTAATATGTCGCGAAAGAATTATAATAGGGTTATATCGAGTTGACACAAAGCTATCATGAGATACAGTTATAATTCACTGACGGCGTTATAGTGAATTAGCGTTCAGCGAATCATGTTACAACTTATACAGAAATCCCACGTTATATCTAGTATAAATCTTTTCGTGAAAAATTATTTTATCAATAATTTGACAGAAAAGTTTGAACCATATCGAAAAAAATATATTCCTAAAACAGGTAGAGGAAAAACGTATATTATATCAGCGTAAAACTTCATTTAAAGCTCTGAAACGTTTAGGACAAACTATTATATGAAGAAAATATTAGAAATAAGTAAAAAAAACTCAATCAAATCTCTTTGAATATTGTTCTTTTTCCCCAATGATGTTCGTTTAGCATTTAAAAGTTTATGAAAGATGGAATATCAAATAATGACAGGAGTCTCAGTTTATGTGCCATAATGGAGGTCTGTGAGAATGGCAGGACCTCAGCAGAAAAACGACATAAACATCCATGCCTTATCCGGGGCTCGAACCCAGGTCCCTTTGATCAGTAGCCAAGCGTGCTAACCACTCGCGATGGGACGGCTTCTAATTTATAGTCTAGCGAAATTATTTTCAAATTAGCATATTTCTTTTCCTTCCTTGTCCTTATTTTATATTTATTATTTTGCTTCCTCTTCAACACTTTTCGAGATGAAAAGGTTTCCGTATTTTCCCCTTCGATTATTACGGTTGAATACATTCTAAAAATAATGATCGCCAGTTACAGCCATCTTTTTGAATTGCAATGAAGGGTAATTATTAATCACATTTACTCATGATGTTATGCTGAAAAAATTTCGTTCATAGAGTTTGGTCTAAAGTCGTTCGATTATTTTAGTTAATGGTGGGCACACGCTTACCAAAAGACAACAACAGTGATTTAAAAGTATAGTATTAAATGCATTTCTTTGACTTACAAAAATACTCTGCATGGACTAAATATAATTTTAATATAACATTTTCTGGGGGTTTTCTGCTATCAAAATAATAATTGTTTATATTTATATTATAATAATTTATCAAAACTCACACTCTTTTCCAAACTCTCATTTAGCCAAATTAAAAGCCTAAATTCAAAAGTTATCAAATTCTAGCAAACGATTCGATCTTTCCTAAAAATCTGGTCCACCATATTAATGTCCAGCGACTGTATATTCATGCAGCTTAACTTTTTGGGGCTCCAAATATTACTAAAAAATGCTATTCTAAGATAACTTAGCATCATTGTACCATTCATTAAAAACTCTAAATCATCCCACGTTGGCAATATGAATTACAAAATGAATACTTTGTCGATATTGAATCTATAGGAAATATCCATAAGGCATAAAACGCTACATTTATTAAGATATTATATACCAGGGATGGACAAGTTCTTCAACAAGACGAGCCACATAAGAAATTTTTCATGCATTTTATAATATTAAAGAGCCACAGAAAATATTATTTTAAAATTGTATTTATAAATAATAAAACATATAACTATATATTAGTCCTACTCACCAAAGCAGAATATGTTTAATCTCTGCTCGTTGAAGACTTTGATTGAGTCTTCATTTTTGCAGTTCATAATTTAAAATCTGGCTGGTAGGATGTCAAAGTTGTTCTAAGAAGCTCAGTGAGGTAGCTGATAGTGAGGATAGCACGATGTTTTGACTTCACAGATTTCATTACAGAGCAGAGAGATTCACAGCAGTAAGTTGTCCCAAAAGCAGAGAGTAGTCGGAAGCGAGTTTTCTGAAGACTGGAATACTTTGCTTCTGGGATTTGTTTTCAAAAGTTAGTTACTAGTTATGTTCCGCTACCGCCGCAAGCGAGTAACTTTCGTGTACTGCATGAAGGGTGATGACGCAGAGTCCAGTTGCATCATCCGTACTTGTTTAAAACAAGTTTTGGTTATATTTTCGTTTTCTTCGTAATCTATTGAAAACGGCGATTTCAATAGTATACTTCTGAATTTTATACCTCTCGGGTCTACGGGAAGCCTACCGTTTCCTATCCCGTCTCAAAGGGTTAATATAAAATTTTAGGAAAATTGGGAATGAAACCCAATATTATCTCGGTAGCCGCAGTTTGCCCATCTTTGTTATATACAAAACAAGTGTGCCTTAAACGAGCATTTTACTCTATCCATACATCATTGTGTTGGTTTTAATAGGAAAATGCTGAGTACAACTATTAAATATCGTAATATATGCATCACTGCATTTAGGGCTATGGTTAAACAAAATATATATTTTTTTTAATTTAAAGTGTTCATTAATACCAGAAAACAAATTTGTTATCGATGTTTTCATATTTGTTTCTAAAATAAAATATATGCATATTTAATAAACACGTTTTTTAAATAAACACATGTTTTAATGGTATGAGAAAGATTATGAGTGTTAGTTTATACAAGCTGTTTTCGGGTGTCCTAAGAACAACTTGAAAAGAGAAAGAATGATTGCAGCAATAGAAAGAACACTTGCCAGAGGCTGGGGTAAACGTAGTGGGAAATAAACTGGGAGGAAAGAGCAAAGAAACAACAGAAAGAGAAAAGTGGAGACCAGGTGCTGTAGCGGGCCTGGCCACGACAATCGACTCGAATAATACCAACCGGAACTCTTGTAATATCACCTTTGGGATGTCTGGGCCTCCGGAAAGAGAGGGGCACGAAGGCTCTTCTCTTGTAACTTACCGTCACCCACTGACTGCGCAGTACTATATTTCACGGCTGGAGCAACCACTGAGGGGTTATCCCGTCGTTGTCCATTGTCTAGTCTCGACATGACCCACGCTGTAAATCTGCTCTCGGAGACTCGGTTCGACTGAGCTATATATATGTACCTGTATGGAAAAGAAAAGTAGGGTGGACCTCCTCCTTTACATTCCTATGTACATAATTCGCTAAAGTTTCGCATAGAAGATCACGTTTCAGTTTTCTTAGAAATTCATCGGTGAAGATGAATAAGGAAAAAAAGGAGGGAAGTTAATAGGACTAAAAAAATACAGCATGAAACCCTACGCCTTGCATACAATTGGGAAACAATATCCAAATACGAATTTGATAAATAATGCATTAAATTTCATAAAATTAGTATTTTCCACTACCCTTTATCCACTAAGTTGTTTTACAGCTATCTCCATTTATGACGTATAAAAGTATTGGAATATATTAAACGAGATGTTTTATAAGTATGCGATATATGTAGATTCTTTCGTTTTGGCTCTTTAAAAGATATACCTATTAAACATTTTTATTAATCAATTCCGTTCTGCAATTTTACACGAAGTAGTTTTTCACTTGAATTATATTTTATGAATTTGAATATGTTTATCAACCGTTTTAGTTCTTTGCTATTGCATCTTATGAACACTTCCAGACTCAGTTTAAAGTAAGAGAAGAGGCGGAAAATGTATCAAGAAAAAATTAGAAAAAAAAAGTAATCGGAGCTCACAATGCTTATTTAAAACTTTTATTTAAAATAATGGCACAACGAAATAATAGACTGCGTTTGCAAAAGAGAACTTTCTAATAAAACTAATATCAGCAGAAGAAACAAGCCTACTCGTTTCAAACGAAAATCTCGTACACAGATTAAAACATTATTTTCTTACATAATGCTTAGTATCTGAGAAATGAAACTCTGACCAAATATTAGACACTCAAAAGACTTCATTAACACGTAATCGTTAAAGCAATAGTGAGCAATTGTATTTCGGTATTCAAGTTAAAATGCTTGTGAAAGTTTATTATTTACCTCTCCATTGCATAAAATAAACTAGATTCAATTGTCTACAAATAAAAAATTCGTATTACTACTGCATACTCATAATCATACCATAGAATAATAATAAACTTATTTCGACTTCTAATTTATTTTCATAAGACCTTATCTGCAGAAAAAACTTTGTTGTTAACTAATATTTTGGGGAAAAATATAGCATAGGTAATGAATATGTAATATAGCGTAGGCCATTGAATATTGACTGTTCAAAATAAATAGATAGCTGCTTTTATCTAATTAGCTGTCCTTACATATTTACTGTAGCTGCTATTTTGAGACTTTCATTTGCAACAACATTTAATGAAAGTAACTCCCTAGATTCAAGAAATAATCCCCACTTAGTGTGCAGATTAAATTTTGGGAAATGATTTATACTATCTGAGAAGTATATTTATTCAGTAATGGTTTCTGGACGAAAAGAGAATATTAAGAGACTTATAAGGAAAGTATGGTTTATCTGAGCAAACATAATACAGCTCTCGCTTTTATTCTCTTCTTTGCCTTTTCTCTGCTCTCTAATATTGCAGCACTCTGGAGCCCAAGCTAAATCTACAAACATCATTTCAAAGCACGACATCAAAACTCCTTTATAAGGAACGCTTAGCATCTTCGAGATTCTATATTATGGAATGCGTTTTATTTTGGATGCATATTATATGTGGCTTGGTCTCTCCCTCTTTCTATGCGAAGATATTCAAACGGAATCTCGCCAAGCAAAGGTGGTGGAGCTCGTTCAGAAGACACTTAGGCCTTCACAGATATATGTGTACGCACGGACACACGCCGTCGTGAGGCACGCCACAGTAACGCACAAACATTAAGTCCCTTGCTCAATATTTCACCGCAACTGCCTGCTCGCACAGCCTTCTGGGAAGGCTCTGCGTCTACCGAACTTTTGACAACCTCCCATGGAGATGCTGGAGAAATGTGTAATGCACTTTGACATGTGATGCATTACATAATAATCACTGTACAGGGTAAAGCTCTATGAGTTATTTATAAAGCATGGCTCGGTTTGCACTTAACGGCCAAAAGGCAACAAGATGCAGCAATTCAGCAAGCGAATGAGCTTTGTGCAATTCTGTCAGTCTGGCAAATGAAACCTTTATTTCATGACTGCAGAAGTTCGGTTTCTTTAAATTGGAGTAGATTATTTGAATATCACCTTATTGTATTTACCCTTCTTTATTTAAATTTGAATAACCGTTTTTTTTTTTGCTATTTACTTGAAGTATATTGAGAGGAAAAAATACGTTTAAAAATTCTGTATGAATTCCGTTTTCTCGTTTAGGACGAAATCGTCGATTAATTTTATTACAATTCTATGAACTAAAGTAAATTCAATTGATAAATTTTGGATGATTTTCATATTTATTTAATTATTTACACATATTTCATTAGAACAAATTATTTATGCTATTTTTAGCTTTGATACAAGAATTATTTATATTTATGTTATTTGAATAATATGTCTGTTGCATAAAAATATCATAATTAGTTAAGATCAGAATAAGTGAACAAAATATTTAACACTATCTGATTTCATATAAAATCACGCTAAAAATTAATTTACGAAATATATAGTACTTCGGAAATGTACTAAGTAAAACTTTTTTTTTCATAAAATATTACTTTCAGCTTTACTTGTATTTCAACATTTTATACTAGGGAAACACAAAATTTCTTCATAGTTTCAAATAAAAAAAAAATATTTAAATAATTATAAAAGTAATCAGCTAATCATGGACCTTCGGGTTTTCTGTTTTCACTGCATAGGCAATTATTTTGCAGTAAAGCTTACATTTCTCCATTTCTAAACCTCACTTTAAATATTTCCTGGTTTTTGTCTCTCCTTAAGTTGGAAACTGCAGATTATAATTTCCACTACACAACGTATTTCAATGAATTATTGTTAATTGATTCGAAAGAAAATTCAGGCATAAGGATTCAGAAGAATACTACTCTTTTGAAACGCAGGCATACTTTAGCCCTTTAACCTTAGTCCTAACTGGTATAGTGGTTAGCGTTCCTGACTACTAAACTAGCCTAGAATGTCCTTGTGTGTTTGTATCTTACAAAAGAAACCAAAGATAGCTTGATAGTGCTTTTCGTTGTCGTGTTCTTTGTGTTGGGAATTCCACCACCGCTTCCTATCTAATATGAAAAATAAAAGATTAAATTATTATATTTACAATTTTGAACCCTTCGAGACCTGTCAGTCATTTACTAGAATATCAGGTAGAAAAACCTTTCTGCGGACATATTTTCCTAATTTCCAAACTTTCTCACCGTTAGAGGGTGCTATTAAGACTAGTAGGAAATTTGAAAAATGAGAATTGTAATATTTCATCCCTACCAACTGAACTCAAAAACAATTTTCAATATTTGCCCATACCTGGTCTAATGGTTAGGGTACGTGATTACTAAACCAGCGGGAATTCTCTGTGTGGTATGCGAAACCAGGACAAGCTCAATGGAACTTCTAATTTATCTCCGTCCTTTGTATAGAGGAGTACCTCTTCCTTTTAAAAAATGTCTGCAGATGGGCATACAGATGACTGATTTGCTGTTGTTGAGTCTACAAAAATATGTTTTACGAGGAAAAAAAATTCTGATTAGGTTAGATATTCCTGATTTTAAAAAACCTCAGGTCCCAAAAAGATGATTGAAACAGCTTAGCTCTATTTAAGCGAGAAAAGTGAAAACCGTATTGCCGTATTTACGGACGGTTCAACAAACCCCGAGAATAAAACTTCTGGTTGCGGGTTTTGGATTCCTTCTTTTGATTATGGTCAGAGAATTCCCCTAGGGTTTGTTGTTGCTAAAATGATTCCACCGTGTCATCAAAATGCATTCTCGAAATGTAGCTTTTCCTATTTAGCCCACATAAGGCGCTTTGAGCTAAAACAGTGATTACTAGACATAATTTAGAAACTCAACAAATTCTGTGAAACATATTGGAACCAGTTAATTGAAACACTAAAACTACAGTGCGAGATATCAATTTCGGCACAGTCCTCTCCGTGGTCGTTTCAAATACCTCAATGCAGTGATTTCCAATTCTTCTCTAATAAATAGACGTATCTGTTTTGTCCATATCTTCAAAATTTACAATTAGGCTAATATAAAGAATAGCATAACGCTTGAATGAGATTCGATATCAGATTGAGTTTTGCGTTTGTGTACTGTATATGCGAAAGTCTTACTCTCTTCACGTTTTCAATTCTACCTCATGTGAAAGGCCATACACAGAATATTGCAAATAGAGCAATATAAGCCATAAAAATCGGAGAGATCATCAATATAATTAATGAAAAACAATATCAATAGCAACAAACTCAAGCAAATTCTCAGAACTAGAGGGATAGAAGAAAAGTATGTGTTTCTATATTTACATGCATTCTTCTTCAAATCATTTTCTTGTAACCTGAAAATAAATTGTTTCTGCACATTTGAATGCATGCATTATTTATATTATTTAAATGTAGCATTGAAAAAGATTGTTTCCTCCGTTTTTTTAAGTTATCCACGATTAGAAATCGATATGATGACAATAAGTAACTCTCTTGAAAAATGCAAAATATTTAATTTTGTATTTCGAAACAGACTGACTTTTGAGAGTCGTGACTAAAGAAAATTGTAGTGTAAATTTTCATAAATAAATGAATAAATACAAATCATAGTTGTCAAAACTGAAATAGATTGCATATATATTTTTTTCCAGCCATGATACGTCTTTGTAGACATTTCCAGTTGTTTGAGATAGCTTTTAACATATTGAAGGCGAGTGAAAAAGATTTGCCATAATGAATATTTGCATTTGATTACAAATTTTTGTAAGCAGCAACGGCAAAACCATGTTTTTGTTAGATACTAAATTTGAAAAAAAATTAATTAACCGAAAGAATCAAGCAAATATTTCATTAAAAACAGTGAAAAATGACGAACGAAAACGCATTTTTCTCTGAAATAGTATAGCAGAAATGAGAACATTATGATCTACTGATAAACTTTTCACTACGGTTATTGATATTTATATATATATATATCGCATGAATGTCAAAAAAAGAAATAAATATCCTATTGACGTTTTCGTCATCTAATGTTGCAAATGGTCTCTTTGACATATTTCCAATTCATTTTCGTTTCATTTTTTAATAAGTAATTCAGTATTACGACTCTAAAACATGAAGTTTATATAACCATGTGCTGATTTGTTGATTTCAAAAGTTATGCTTTTTTTAACTTAGTTTTTTGTCGCTAAACAAACCATTTATATTGCTAAGAATATCCCTAGCTTCCAAATCTCTGAAAAAATATATTTACCTATTGATACTCAGTAAATCATTCTTTTTATACTGTCATTCCAATAGTTAAACAGCTTCTGATTAAGAAAAATCTATTAACGGACGGCTAGATAAATATCTTGAATGATATCATATTCCTCTTTCATTCTGTTGCACCATCAGTAGTTTTTCTGTCTTCATTAAGAGTTTGTTTTGTCTTCATCTTGTCAGTGATTAAATAGCAGGCGTATAGGAGATTTTGTGAATCTTTTCAGTCGCAAAATTCTTAGAAAACCATTAAATATAATTATAAACAAAAATAAAAAATAAATACCCCCTCAAGCAGCTGCTTGCCACAGAGGTCTCACAGGAGCCTGTCAGTTTATATGCCACAGTAGAAGGTCTGAGAGGATGGCAGGACCTCAGCAGAAAAACGACACAAACAGCCATGCCTTACCCGGGGCTCGAACCCAGGTCCCGTAGAGCAGTAGCCAAGCGCGTTAACCACTCGGCCACGGGATGGCTTGAATAAAATCGGCCACGGGACGGCAAATATAATTAGAATTCATTAAATATAATCTAGTTTAAATTCTTCTCAAAGTGTCTTCAACTTTTCTCTAACAGTTCCCTTAGAGCCATTAATTTCTGATAACATTAGATTGAGTGATAGAATGCCATATCAGTAGAACCTTCGCATTGCACCAGCAAAATTTCAAAATTCTAGCGTAACTACATCGTTTGCAATATTTGCTTCAAATTTTGTAATTTTCTATTTTTCCACCGTTAGACAACACAATTATAAGTTTTGGGAGGTTCTGAAAATGAAGATCGTAAGAGTCCATTAATACCTAACCAACACAGAAAGAATATTTAATTTATGTCTAAAAACAAACAGGTTTCTCTTAAATAAAAGCAAATTGCATTTTCTTATTCCTATGGGCCTATGGAAACTTCGTGACCTTAACAATCCACCACCAAAATTTCAAATTTCTAGCATAAATATATCGTTTGCAATATTCTTTTGAAATTCGGGAATTTTCAACTTTTTCCACCGTTAGAGAGTGCAATTATAGTTAAAGGAAGGTTCCAAAAGTGTGAATGGTAATATTTCGTCAATAGCTATCCGACACGAAAATAATTTTTTAATTTATCTCTATGAACAAAAAGGTTTGATGTCTACAGAGCGAAAAGACGGACGACAAAGCGAAACAATTTTCGCGTTCTTTTTTTCGCTTTTTTTCGAAATAGAGATAAAAATTTCATGAAAAACATGGAATGGTTTAGAGTTAACCATAAAAACTTTGTTTATACTTTTTTTACTCTGCTTAACCGTTTTGTTTATACTGATATCAATTGTATCACAATACATTTTTCATTACAAAAACAAAAAAGATAAACCTGCGACAGTGCGCGAGAAAATATCAACAAGATCTCTTCACCTATCCACTGCGTTCAATCAGTATGTAGCTCACAGAGACAACGTAGCAACTTTCCCACCAACCACAGCCAGATCTTTCCTCTCATTGCCACCAGGCAGAGTTAGTGAAACCGGACCCTTGAGATGCCGCTAAGCCAATACTTGATGCGTCCCTTCTCTGCCATCTGTACTTGTCGGAATGACCTCTCCTCCGCGTGACCTGAATGCCCCGATGACCCCTCGCGGTGCAACGCAGGCCCTCTTCAACAACTCATCGCGACAACCGTCACCATACACGGCAGTCACGCACATGTTCGCGCATACGCCCCTCGCGCATAAATCGCATGTCTCGCCATAGTCATTACGCTGCAGAGCGCTGGGGAATAGATTATGGTCTCGTTCGTGCATCGTTTTATGCAGTTCCAGTTGTTGATGGAAAACGACCATCCTATAATGTGCCATATCTAGCCAAGAACTTGTGTTAATGGCATGTCCATGCCACAGAGGCTGAAGAGGCAGATAGAGAGAGGAATGGGGGAGTAAAAGAGCTAGGGTGGATAAGGCTTTTCTCATTGATCCGCAAAATGACATAATATTGATGGTTGCACACTCCCAATGCCATACTCTAGTGTGTGCAGTGAAAATTGGCTCTTTCTCTCTTTCTCTTCTTCACTCAGTCATTAGTGGAATTGGGGAGGAAATAAAATCTTCGCTTCCTGCGAAAGAGAATAATATGCCTGGGAAACTGCTTCACCATAAAAGGCATTGCTAATTTTTCGAATGAACATGAGTGTTATACTACGGTGCAATTATAAATTAGAATGCAAAATTTAACAATGTCGGGAAGAGTCAAAATGGAATATTGATCGTTTGTACTTTTGTTTTATTTTGGACTGAAAAAAAACTGAATCCAGCAGCTAAATAGATAAACGTAGGTAAACAATGAATGTATTGCATTAGAAATAAAAAAAATCATTATAAATATATTTGAATCAAATTATTTCAACTATATAATTTCAACTAATATATTTCAAGTAATATAACGTAAAGTTTTTTCATTAGCGTGTTTGGCTACTGATCAAAGGGACCTGGGTTCGAGCCCTGGGTAAGGCATGGATGCTTGTATTGTCTTTCTGCTGAGGTCTCGCCTTCCTCACAGATCTTCTCTATGGCGTATTAAACTGACTAACTTCTCTCAGACCATTGTGGCAAGTGGCTGCTTGAGGGGTTATTTTCTTTTTTAATATAACTTAAATGTCAAAAACTATAATATCAAGAAAGATCAGCTTTCATTTAAAAGCTTATAAATAATAGTTTTCTTCAATTTTTAATTTCAAAATTAAAAAATTCTATTTAGGTGAACACGGAACTCGACTTAGTATTTTAGACTGGTAGTCGTGGACGGCCGCCCCGTGGCCGAGTGGTTAGCACGCTTGGCTACTGATCTAAGGGACCTGGGTTCGAGACCCGTGATTAGGCATGGATGTGTGTGTCGTTTTTCTGTTGAGGTCCTGCCATCCTCTCAGATCTCCTCTATCTGTGGCATATAAACTGACAGGCTCCTGTCAGACCTCTGTGGCAAGCAGCTGCTTGAGGGGGTATTTATTTTATTTATTTATTTATTTTTAGTCGTGGACGAGTGATTAGGAAGGTTAACTACTGATCAAAGGGTCCCGAGTTTTAGACACAGATAAGTCGCAATAAGTCTTGTGTTGTCCTTCTACTGAGAACTCTACTTCCTCACAGATATTTTCTACCGCGCAATACAGTGACATATTCTTGTTATAACTCACTGACAAGCATCTGCTTGAAGGAGAATATATTTTACATTTTATTCAACAGCCCATCCTCGTGGTGAAAAGGTTAGTTTGTTAAACGAATAATAAACATATGAAACTATTCTGAAAGTTAAAGGTGATTACAAGTTAGAACACTATTTAATGTCAAACTTCTAAAACTTTACAGCAGACTTCGTGTTACTGTATCTTCAAATGCCTCCTTTCTAAACTGGACTTTCCGTCACGAAGATGACGTTGGTCAACTTCGTGACCACGAAGATGGTCAATCTTCGTGACCACGAATATGACGTCACGAAGATGAATTGTTGTCAATCTTTGCAACTCTATATTCATAAACCTGCATTTAAAGTATATTATTGTTCATTCTCATTTCAAAGAGAATTGGTCTGACTTATCTGATGTAAGCCGTCCCGTGGCCGAGTGGTTAGCGCGCTTGGCTACTGATCTAAGGGACCTGGGTTCAGCCCCGGGTTATGGCATGGATGTTCGTGTGTTTTCTGCTGAGGTCCTGCCATCCTTTCAGATCTTCTACTGTAGCATTTAAACTGACAGGCTCCTGTCAGACCTCTGTGGCAAGCAGCTGCTTGAGGGGCTATTTATTTTTTAATTATTATTATCTGCAATGTCGCGAATATCAGTCAATTTCAGATCAGTTTCATTCACCAAATATCAAATCAATTTCATCATCAAATATTCTATTCTGATTTTTAAGATCAAATCTTAATAATTAATACAGCCTTTTAGATTCATGTCATAGTAGGCGAAAAATTATTTTATATTTCTAAAGTAAATTTAAAAAGATCCTGATTAATATTGTTTGCTTATTTTTTTCAGAGCTACTTTTTCTCACTTTTCAGAAGTGATTTTCATAATTGTCTTTTTTTCGTTATTTTCCGTCAGAGTGTCAATGAAAATGCAATTTCTACTCACAAAAGTTGCTGTTAAAAATATAAATAAATTAAAAATTTTAAAAAAATACCTATCTTCCTATAGGGCTCTAAAAGGTAGAAATTAAACCTAAAGCATACCGATGGTGCAATTAGTCACTTAGTTCGTATTCACTTCAAAGGAAGACAGGATGCCGACAATCTTGTTGAGTAAGTAAATCGGCACCCTATCTCTAATAAATAATTCTAAGAGAATAAGAACTCAGTGATTGCACCACTGGTATGCTTTAGTCCTTTTAACATTTCCCGTTTTTATGGGGGGAAGAAAGCATGGGGGTTAATTTTTTTAGCCTATGACACTCCCACATCACAAGCTTTCATATGACACACAGCTTGTTACTTTCCGCACTTGCGTTTAGGAGATAAGGGAACAATAGTTTTCACCTTTCCCTTTTTTAGGGGAGAGGAAAGCATTTTTACAGCCTATGACACTCCCCGCGTCACAAGATATCATTTGGCACATAAATCTTAAAATTTCTACATCGCGTTCGAAAGATATGGTGGAACAACGTTTTGTCAAATCTACAAATCGACCAACCGACAAATGTCAAAGCCGAAAGCAATAGGAAGATAGGAAAAAAAGAAGTTTGTGACTTTCTTCGGAAGCCTTACTGACAACATTCAGATATCGAATAGTAGCAAATTATAATTTGAGTTTTGAAATCAAATCTTGAGTTTTAAAATTGCGTTTTTCGCTTATACAAACCAAAAATATCACTACTGATATCTGAATTATTATTTTTGCATATTCCTTAAGGTAGTCAACATGACTAGCAGAATGCGTAAAACAATTATAACATACCTCTTCATATATTTATAACGAAGTACGAAGTCTTCACATTTCCATTTGCAGTTCACTCGGCTTCGCGTCATGCAAACTGCAACAATACTCGTAAATCCTCCCAATTGATTTTTGGATCTCAGATAAAGGTATCCACTTCATGAGAACTGCATTACTACTTTAAAAGAAGACCCAGATGAATGTGTATTTTGTAATCCAACGTGCTTCAAGGAAGTGAGGTAGATGAATCATCCGTCTTGAAAATTTGGCATTTCTGTGGATTCTTCAGTGAATAAAAAGCTTCCTATGAGCCATTTAAGCAAATGACGAAGGTATAAACAGCCTACAACTCAAACAGAGAGGAAACTCATTTCGCAAGATCAATTAGTCATATGATTTCCTTAAGTAATATTCACAGAGGTATTCTGAAATTACATAAAATGTTCGGTTGCGTTATAATTACGATTTAGGATCCATTATTAAAATGCACTTTGCCCTGCTTAAGCTTCAACTACATCAAATAATATGTTGAACTTTCAGTGCAGCTGAATTGTTTCATTAATTATTAAAATTTTGTTGTTCCTGTTTGCTAATACAATATGTATTTGATATTATCGTGATCCGATTATAACAGCATTGAGATCTTTTCCACTTATTCGTACCCTTCTTAAAGTTATAAAGAGATAGAAACGGACTTAGAAAAGACGTCTTCTTTCTAATGGGACGTTCCATCGTGTTATGCAAGAAAGCCATACTAAACGCTCATTAAGATATATGGACACTGGACAGAAATATGGAAACATTCCCATCTTAAGTCAATGGAGATTCAAATTCGAAGATCCGTAATTTCTAAAATAAGCTTTTTATAAGAAAATAGGACTATATAAATTTAAATATCTAGAATAAGATGGAACATGTCGGAATTAGGGAAATTGTACTAACATGGTTTAAAAGTTATCTAAAGAACAGGATACAAGTTGTTAAAATAAATGGTATTATTAGTTCAGAGTTAAAGGTAAAACATCGCTTGCCACAGGGTTCTGTTCTGACAAAGGCCCCTGTGGCCTTTGTCAGATGAACATAACAGGGAGAATTACTAGTTTTGCTGATGATACTGCCATCACTTTTCGAGCTAAAAATAAAACAGAATTAAAAACATTAATCAACGGTGAATTGAAAATTATTCGTAATTGGTTTAGTACTAATAAATTAGCTTTTAATTTAAGTAAAACAAAATTAATGTATTTTAGTTTGAAAACGGAATTACTGAAGATCTGGATATTAGAATTCATAATGAAGCCTGCAATCAAGATTTAACTTGTAATTGTAAGCCTACCGAAATTGTTGATGAAACTGACTACCTAGGTATAAAAATCGAGCAAAAATTGAACTGGAAACCGTATGGGATAAACTGAAATAAAACTTAGATCAATGTTACACAAAATTTATTACTTAAATAAATTGGTAGATGCAGAAATGATGTTATATATATATTTCCTGGATTCAGTCTGTATTTCATTACGGTATATTGCTCTATGAGGAACCTAGAAAACAATTCTCAAACTAATAATTGCAATTCAAAACAGAATAATGAGAAAACTAACAAATATTATTAACAGGTCTTCTAATGTACATTGCAGGTATATACATATGGATGTCTTGTATTTAAGATATCTTTATGTATATAAACTAATGACATATGTATATAAAAATGGCAATGATCTTCAAGAAAAAATATTTGAACATCATTTGCGTACTGAGTGGAAACAATATATTGTTCCATTAGTTAAGAAAGAGATTGTACACAAGCATTCAATATATTTAGCCCCCAAAAATGTTCAATAGTTTACCTTATTAATTAAGAAATTTCTCTGGTAATATTTATTTGTTAAAAAAAAGTTAAAGGTTTTTCTTATGGGGTTTGCTGATATTGAATTTATGTATAATATACTAAGGTAAATCTTGTTGTCTACATCCTGAAGCTGCAAATTATTTTTCATTTGTATTATTATATAATTGAACATAGGATAGTTTGAATTTTTTAAAATATTGTTGCGGATTTCAAAAAAATGGATAGCCGCTGAGCGTGAGTATTAAAAGCTATATTTCAAAACCAAATTCAATACAAGGTAAATTGTTACAAAGGAAATATGGATGAAGTATCTTATTAACAAATCAACTATTAACATGCACAAGTCATCAATCTTCCTGCGTAGAGCACGCAATATCAGCTCTGTGTATTTTACTAAAATACTACCTTTTACTTGATTTACCAGGTCACCCGAAGATCTTCACTCGTAAACCAATTCTCGTCCTGTGCTAATAACTTTTCACACACTAGCCGAACAAAAAGACAGTCCGTGTAGACATTCGAAGTTAGCCATAAAAGTTCCCACTTTTATACTTCCGCGTATACACAACACATCAAGTTACTTCTTGATACTTAACGATAAAAGATCCCACTTTTATCCTTCCGCGTATACACAACACATCAAGTTACTTCTTGATACTTACGCGCACTGTCTCAGAACAGCTCACCGTCCATTTTCGAACTCTCCGACCGTTACAACACAACGACCGTTACAATACAAAACGACCGTTAACTCTCCACTCTTCTTCTCCAAATTCTCCCAACGTTCTTATTCGTTGGCTGAAACTTTTTGCTTTCGGTTGCCAGATTCCTTCTGTCGTAACACTGCCCCCTTCCTAGGTCTTGTTCGTCCCGAACAATTCTGGATTCCAAAGTTTCTTCAGTTCTTCGATGAAACGGAGCCAAACGATCCACGTGAATCACCTTGCACTTTGTAGCTGGACGTCGACGAATGCGATATACCACGTCTGTGTCAAAATGAAAGCGAATCTCACTATGACGTAGATTTCTTTTCTGACTGAAGCCTCGTCCACAAACATAATACGTGTAAGGCCTATAGCCCTTGTGAACACGTTTATGTCTCTGCAGGGAGAAGAATCGACTAAGAGTTTTCGTGCAAAACCTGTAAAAAGTTTTCTTCTTTGTCGAAAGTTTTCTTTTTTGGATTTTTACTTCTATCAAGAGTAACAAGGAATGAAAGTCATTAGTGACATAAAATCTAGGGAGAAGTTTCATCCTCCAGTCTGACCTTTTTGTCAGTTGACTTTCCCTTAATTCAGAACTGTCGTGATGAACCTTCAGCCATATTTCACCTGATTCCATTTGATCCCCAAGGTGCTTCACAAATATAATATCAGCTCCATAATTCTTTTTAGCTCTTCGGTCCATCTCCTCCTTCCATACTCTTGCTAGAACTGCAGCTTCTAATCCGACAACCTTACCTGTTTCTCCTGTATAAGTGAAATCAGTGATGTGTCGGGCTGCTAGCAATATTTTTTCTGTTTTACCTTCACATAGCCAGCTTGCAACATCTTCAGATACTCCTTGTTCTATTAACATGTTACGAAACTTGTTCAAAGCATTGCCGTTATGCAGAACCTTACGGACACGTGATGCTTCATCTACCCTATTATCCACAATGTTCACCAAACGCAGTTCTCCTCCTAACTCTTCGACGAGCTCTTGCAGTTCCAAGGATCCGTTACCAAAGAAACACTGAACAGCTTCCATCACTTCCAGAGAGTTGTCAACAGAGTTTTCAAGAGGTGAATCCATGTTGCTGATAACAGCTGAACAACTCAAACTCTCCATTCCACGAGCTTGTGATGCTGCAACCACTTTCTTAACTAAATCAACAGCAACATCTTCTGTACTGATGAGATCAATAGCTCCTTTTCCGAATTCAACATCATAAACCAAAGCACACACTCCTTCAGCCAGCTTTTTGGACACAATTGAGCATATCATTAGAGGAACGCTATCTATGGTAGCCATCAGATCCTTGCAGCGGTAAATCTCCTTATCTGTTGGCACCAGCTCCTCTGTCTGTCCTACGATGCAGCATCCGACGTCTTCCATCATCTGCTCGATTTTATCTTTAGTGCAGTCGACTGTGAAGCCAAGGATGGATTCCAATTTGTCCAGAGTATCTCCCGTCAATTGGAGAGCACGACCGGATATCATAAGGACCTTGAGACCTAAAGCAGCAAGTGCAGGAGCCAAGACAAGACTCACTTTGTTGCCGACACCTCCTGTGCTGTTTTCATCTACCATCCGATGGCGCCACTCGGGTCTCCAGCAAAACACATGACCCGAGGAGGTCATAGTTGCTGTTTCTTCGGAATTCACTTTCTTGGAGCTCTCATTGTAATTAGCCAGGGAAACATCAGTCATGATTGCCAAATTGTTCATTCTGGAGATCAGCGACGAGTTTTGTAACATGATATTGTCCACTTTAGAGCTCTTGTAGTCGTGATAAAACTTTTCTATATCCTTATAATCTAAATGGTTATAATGTCCAAATCTGCACATTGACTGTTCAGAAAAGAAATTCAGCGTGGCTACGTTGAAATTATCTGAGGGATTCACTTCTCTCTGATCGTAACTCTGAGGCTTAGTTTCATCCAGAAAGTTAGTCTTTGAAGTACTGTCTCTGCCTGAAGCTCCTTTACTAGCATCACCTGTTACGCTTCTAAGCCATTCTTCGGAATTCTTTCTTAAATCCCCACTTCCTATAAACGATTCGAGTGTGGCTATATGCTTCGGTAAAATCTCTCCGACTTCCCCGGTAACGACGAAGGGCACTTTGTATCTATGATGAATGGACGCCTCTTCTTTACTCGGACCACTCTGCGAAACGTAAACTCTGTTTCGTTCCCCCTCATTACCACTCGTTACTCTGCCTTTGTGATAATTGTCCATGACGCATTTTGCTGACAGCGAGGAATAGAATACCTTTCGTGTGGATCTCTCTTCAGATCGTGCCAGACTTGTATACCTAGGTATTTTGAAGTGCAAAGCGTGCTGTATAGTCTCACAGTTCTCTGATCTGTGTGATTGTTCTTCACAGTTCCTAGACATGTCACCAGCGACATAGACACTCTGCCATGCATTACCAGTAGTTGCGTGGTCAAAGGCATTATCTGCGCTATCTCTACGATTCTTGATTTCCAGTAGCAGATCCACATTTTTATATGCGTTGCCTTTCTCTTTTTCTTTTCCATGTTTACAATCTAACTTAACACTATCAAGATCATCTTTTTCACTGACAAATTCAACATTTAAACTATTGCATTGTCTATTGAGTTCGGTTTTATGATCCTTGAACTGATCAATAATCTTACCAACTTGAGAAGCCACTTCAGCTCTCATCTCAGTATTTTGTGCGGCCAGATCACCTCTTTTATTCCTCAACTCATTATTTCGTGCGGCCATTTCGGCTTTCAAATCATCTATTTTATCGCTTTGGGCAGCTATATCGGCTTTCAAATCATCTATTTTATCGCTTTGGGCAGCTATATCGGCTTTCATATCAGTCATCAGCTTTATTAACTCATCCATACTTCTAGTGAAAGGCATTCAATTAAATTAATCCCACTTCTGACACCAAATGTTGCGGATTTCAAAAAAATGGATAGCCGCTGAGCGTGAGTATTAAAAGCTATATTTCAAAACCAAATTCAATACAAGGTAAATTGTTACAAAGGAAATATGGATGAAGTATCTTATTAACAAATCAACTATTAACATGCACAAGTCATCAATCTTCCTGCGTAGAGCACGCAATATCAGCTCTGTGTATTTTACTAAAATACTACCTTTTACTTGATTTACCAGGTCACCCGAAGATCTTCACTCGTAAACCAATTCTCGTCCTGTGCTAATAACTTTTCACACACTAGCCGAACAAAAAGACAGTCCGTGTAGACATTCGAAGTTAGCCATAAAAGTTCCCACTTTTATACTTCCGCGTATACACAACACATCAAGTTACTTCTTGATACTTAACGATAAAAGATCCCACTTTTATCCTTCCGCGTATACACAACACATCAAGTTACTTCTTGATACTTACGCGCACTGTCTCAGAACAGCTCACCGTCCATTTTCGAACTCTCCGACCGTTACAACACAACGACCGTTACAATACAAAACGACCGTTAACTCTCCACTCTTCTTCTCCAAATTCTCCCAACGTTCTTATTCGTTGGCTGAAACTTTTTGCTTTCGGTTGCCAGATTCCTTCTGTCGTAACAATATGTATGTATACACGTTAATATGTTTAAATTTCTGTGTATTCTATGTTATCTTTATACAATGTAATATATAATATAATAATCCGGAAAAGCGTAGCTTGTGAGTTGTTTATAGGAAAAGAAATGTATATTTATTTGTGAAGTAAAGGTGAAAGTTGAAGTTGAAGTAAATCTCATTCAAGTCTATCTAAATCTCGATTTTAAAAAATATTTCTTGGGTATTTAAAGAGCTATGGAAGCTCGAATAGTTAACAGCAGCAAAATGTGGTCTTAAGAAAATTATGTAAAACTGACAATTATTCAAAGAACCATTTACACAAAATTCTGCAACATATATTTATTTTATTAAAGAGTTTAAAATAATACTTTTTTTATAATTCAATTAATTAACTTCTGAGGTGAATTCTTATGACTGACATTCTGTTATTCAATATTAAAACTTCTGTAACTCTTTAAATACTGAACGGATATTGTTCAAAATCGAAATTTAAAGAGTTGAATTGACATCTTATATTTATCTTCAATCATGTTTCCATAAAAATTTTATTTAGCCAATTACGGAGACTTGAATTTGATTCTCCAATGACATAATGTAAGCATGTTTCCATATTTCTGTCCATTGCCTGTATATGGAATAACCTGTAGTAAAGATCTCCATCTGAACAAATTTCTGTGCAATTCATTTTTATACACACTTCCCTAGCTTTGTATTTTTTTGATCTAGCAGTTTAGCTCAATGCTCAATAAAAACCCATTGAGAATAATCTGTGAATCAAACTAGTTCATTTAATACAGTGATATAGAATTTAACTACAAATGTATAGGTATATAAAGGAAACTCAGAGAAAAAATAAATCTACAGATGAAAAACAATTCTAGTTTCAGACAAACTACAATACTTACTGAGAATTTGTGGAAGGAAGACATGAAATGTGTGTACGTCGAGAGGTAGAGGTGGTTTAAAGAGCGTGGTGAGCTTATCATAAATTCTAAATATTGATATTTTTCAGAAAAGAATTTAAGAAACCATGTGATAAAATTTTTAACCTCAGCCATTAAAGCATGTACTTTAGAGAGTGAACAGTATTTTTCTTAAAGTCAAAATTAAAGTGGTAATCTAATTTCTTGGAAAAAATATTTAAACCATTTTAATTCTAAGAGTTGTTCCTCTTCAATTTCTTGATCTTTAAAATAGTAATAAGCAGCGCCTTAACAAAGATGAGGAGGCGGTAATTCATTATATATTGTGCATATTTTATGTTTCGCGGTTATGCTATTTATTTGGTAAATATATGTATCATTTTACTATCTTATTAGTCCCTAATCACTGACTCTGTGGGGGGAAGAGGTAATAAGAGTAAGAAGTTGCTGCTAGTTAGGTCTCTTGCCAACATTGCGACTAGTTGAAATTCTTCTTGAAATGTTTAAAATACTCCCATTGAACATTTTTAATTTAAATATTTAATCAATATAGTCTATTGAATTTGTTGTGTACTAAAGTACAAACATATACGAAAAACTTCAGCAAAAATTTACTTTTCTTGCTGTATGAGAATATAATTAAGTTTTATATTTACTAACAATGAAATTACATTAATAATTAATTAACTCCAACAGTAAATCCACTGGGAACCTTTCAACGTATACAGAAAGAGATAACGAAAGTAAAGAAAATTTCGGTTTATTCTTAAGCTTTGATAAGTTTATTGCAAAGTCTAAAGAGTAAATCTTAAACAAGTAATGCTAATTCTGATCATTAACAGAGCAGAAGGCATAATTGTAAGCATCGTCCAAAATCAGTTTGGTGCTAAAAGAAATCAGAATGCAGAGTACAGGTAACAAAAAATCAACTTCATATTGAAAATAAAATAGCATTTCTCTCTCTCCTACTAATATACCATTTATCATTTGCCATTAAAGCCATATTTCTTGGCTCAAAGGTTGAGATTAAAACAGTAATGAGCTGCTGTTAATTAGCGAAGTTCGTTCCCTAATATAATCTGTAACTAAGTCTTGGTTGCATAAGAAGCATCCACGTGCATTCAGGATGAATGCCGCCAGGCGTGTGAGTGAGATCCCTACCTTTATATTATTAATTAGATCATTATCATTCATTCATATTAGTGAGCTTCGCATCAAATGATGACTTATTAGGTCTTTCAGTATCTTTTTCACTTCAGACCACTAACACTGTTTTCTTAAAAGCTGTTACACTAGTTACTAGCTAAAAGAACGCGCAGTAAGGCTCGTGAAGGCAGTCTGTTTCTGTAAATAAGCTCATTAAAAAGTATACAGTTTGCAGACTCTGTAAATAAAATTTGTAACAGAAAATGTCATTTGTTTTAATAATTAGTGTACTTAAAATGCACTATGTGACATACCAATTATTTTACGTCCAACAAACAAATACTGGAATTAATGTATGAGTTGTATATAATTCCAGGCGCATAATTTTCATTGATTTTTTCTTCTTAATTGATAAAATCCCTGCAATATTAGTCAAGGTGCGGTGTCTACATGATGATATTTTTCATCATATAAATAACTCATCAATATGTAAAACCTCAAACAACCTATTTGACGAAATAATTAGACAATGAATAATTTACACAAACGCTAATTTTTATCGCAGAAAAATAGCAAAACGAAATCAATTGAATTTATTACCTTCTGAAATCCTATCTAAATGTGCATGTAAAGATTTTTGTAAAACTCAGATTTGTTTTAAAACAGTAGCAAAGAGAATATATACGATAGAAATTGTTTAAAAGTTATGTTCAGTTGGAAGCAAAGGCATAGAAAACTTAACATGACACAAAAATAAATTCTTTTGTTGGTTTGCTCCCTTTAATATGCAGCACGTTGCAGCGCATGCATAATGTATCATATCATCTTTACCACTGAAAATGGTAACAAGATAATGGAATTTCTTTTCTTTCTAAACAAGCAAGGTAGTGGTTTCCTTAGCATCGAGATGATGCTGTCATAAGTGGCGAGTTAATTCTTTCCTTCTCGGAAGCCCGTGCGGTTTTGGTCAGTGATTAATTAATCTTTTGTCAGTGGCCTCACAAATTAAGCAAAGAGTGAAAATGACAGTTTGTCAACTCGAAATTTAGTAGAAAGACAAATTACCAAATCCCAAACCCTCTTTAGTCCATTGCTTATCTTAATGGGATTTGAATTGCACCCTTAACGGGCACCGGGATACATCTGCTACGGACACACGGCAGGCGTGCTCCCGCTCTGCACCTCCTTGGAGCTATCGTGGGCAAGCACCTGTGAAAGGAGTAGGATGGGCAGCAGTCACGCATCACCGAAAATGAGCAAGGGAAAAAATTCACCCGGTAACGGAGAAACCATGCAAGTGAATAGTAGCAACTCAATGTAATTCTATTAGTTTGAAATTTGCTTTCTTCAATCTTCATGCATCAAATATTCCGAAATTGTGTTCAATTTTAAATTCATAATTGCCATTCCTTATTGCATAGTATATGAAATAAGAGATTCACATAAATGAGTTTAAATTGATTAACATCATGTTTACGAAATACCTCTAATAAATTCTAATTTTAAGTGCAAGAAAATCATCATCGTCATCGCTGTGTGTGTGGGTGGGAGGGGTTTCTCAATCTGTAGTATGCTAGACTCGTAAGTTGATGTTCCCGGGTTCGAATCGTCACTGTGACTGCATTTAGATTTTATCCACTAACCTTGTCTTTGCCCTAGGTGAGTAAGAGAACGCCGAATAGCTTAGAAAAAGCCGTCACCGTCAGATGAGACGTTAAGTCGTGGTTCCATGTGCAGGAGAGCCATATCCTGTGCATGTTAAAAAACACTGTAGACGATTTTCTCAGAAGGTTTCCGTCTATCTTCTAATAGCTTCTAGTGAATTATTTTCTAGCTCTTAGACTTGTAACCTTGTCATTCAGCCTATTTTGTTGCAAAAAGACTAAAGCTCAGAGGTAAAACCCTGAGTCGGAAGAAGATTCAACCTCATTATCGACATGTTTCGCTCCCTATCGCAAAGTTTATGCTACATAAATATTATTTTCTGACTTTTCTTCTGAAGTAAAAGAAATATGGAAAAGTTCTCGCTGATGAACAATGTTTAAATTTATCTTTCGGTACAAAATTACAATACATTTTTTACATGATAATAAAATTCCTATTATACAGTCTTGGCTACTTATTAAAGGTATGTAGGTTTGAATTCCGGATAAGATCTCTTCTGTGTCTTTCTCTTGAAGTCTCGCCTTCCTCTCAGATCTCTTCTGTTTCTACCATACTGACAGAGCAGCTCCTTGAACGGCAGTTTACTGTTTTAAAATAAATATGAAAGTTACCAAACTAAGATATCATTTGGTACTGAGGTACCGTTTTTGGCGCCATTACTCAAGATGGGTATCGGAATATAGCGGTAGGAAAATAATTTATCTTAACGTTACAAAGAAATGCCAATATGATTATATTCAATCAATGCTGAGTCATTACTTTGTATTACCTTGTGAATTCAGGAACTGCCTAATCATTTATATATTAATATTTTATTGTGGCATATGATGTCAGTACAACAGAAGGGGCTTCAAACACATGGATAAAGACTTAGAAAACATATTCATCTAGTTTTCACTTTGCCGTTTGCCTGTCCATCCGTCATTTCGTAGACATTCCACTTTTTTCACTAAGTGAAAAAAAATTTGGTTGGGTTGTTTTACCTCTGAGCGGCACTTTTTTGCACACCATAGGCTAAATGGCCAGGTCACATGGACCCCGAAGGCTCAGAGAAGGTTGGGGGAAGGGACCCACTGGAACAGCTGTTGGGAGACAGATGGTAGTTTCCCGTCAAGGCCATCCAGCGTGTTCTTTAACGTGCACAGGGTATGGCTCTCCCGCACACGGGACCACGGCTTAACGTCCCATCCGACGGACGGCGGCCTTTCCAAGCCTATCGGTGTCCCCTACTGACCGTGGGCAGGGCGGAGAATTTTGCGGAGATAAATCTCAACGCTGACCCAACTGTAACTCGAACCTGGGAACTATAGATTATGAGCCTGGCGCGCTACCGACTGAGCCACCCCCGCTCCGAACAAAAAAAAAATTGGTTTAACAGTTACTAATTGTTAAGATTCGCATGGCAGGTCTAGCAAATAATGTCCGACCCCGCCTTCTCGTGGCACAGGCCATTAGTACCTTACAAAAGAGATATTCTCTTTTGGAAGGGAACGAAAAGGGAGGGCTGCCAGTTCAGTGTGGCCTACTGATCTGGTCACCTATTGCCACTTTTTTTTTCTACCCTGCTGTGAAGTGATCAACTTCACAGGGTCCTGGTGTTGACCATTTATACCCACTAGACTGAACTAGTTTATGGATTTTAGTTTGATTATGGATCCTGGCCTTGCTGCATCGGTGGGTTTTTGTTAAGGGAGAATCTGCTGCTGTGTTTTCTCTTTGTTTGTGTGATTGCGAGTCCTAAGTGAACAAAAGCACGGTATACCTTATGTCAGCTGGTGGATAATCCTGATCAGAGGCCATCGAAGGTACCTGAACCCTCACTTAGCTAGTTGGGCATTGTCAATGCTAAACTGGAGTAATATGTTTCAGGAAAGCCATGTGGCTCTTGAAAAGGCCCACGTGAAAAGGTGGTGCCTGAAGTTCCTACCAACATCGGTGACTTCGGCCTTCAGCGGAGGAGAAACAGGTTATTTGCCTCATGCCTGCGATCAGGGGGCTCTTTGATATTGTTGGCCCTATCTATCTCAATAAACCTAGTTTCTTTAAAAAACCTACTAATCATTTTCTCTCTGCAGGAACGTAGAACGTGAGAATATTACATAAACATTATTCTCTTGATGTCCTCAAGCAGGAATTCCATCATTATAACCTAGATATTCTAGGCTTGCAAGAGTCCAGAACAAGTAAAGGTGAGATACTTAAAAATAACTTTAAATTTCTCTTTTCAGGGAGGGAGGATGGAAAGCATCTCCAAGGTGTAGGTTTGTTTCTCAGCAGACACGCCAGTGATGATTTTCTAAGATAAGACTATATTAATAAAAAATTTCTTAGAGAAAATTTTAAAACAAAAATTAAAGACTTGAATGTCATCTGTTGTTATGCCCCCACAGAGGATTCTGATGAGAATGAGAAGGTTATGTTTTGCAGCCAGCTTCAGGATATTTTGAATTCTGTGAAAATATGAGATATTTCTCTTGTGCTAGGTGACTTCAGTGCTAAAGTTGGTATGACTCTAAAATTTGGGGAGGGATTTTAGATCCCTTTGCCATTGGTAGTTTCAATGGCAATGGGGAACGTCTTCTACACTTAGCTAAATTTAATGGTTTGCGAATAACTAAGATATACTACAAACATCGGGACATTTATAAATACATATACAGGGGTTTCGTGTGATGGGTTGCATAGGAACATGATAGATTATATTTTAATTAACAGCAAATGAGCTAGTTCAGTTAGGAATATCAGATCATACAGGGAAGCTGAAATTGGGTCTGACCATTACCTGGTCAAACGTGTCTTGCAGCTGAAGCTTCAGAAATGTGCTAAAGTTAGGAAAATTAGCTTTAACACTGAATGTCTGAATTTGGCCTTAAATGGTCTAGAGATTTCAAAATTTCTGATTTAGATTTTGCAGATGATTTTGGCCCTGTTGGCTAACGATGTTGATGAAATGAATTCTTTCATTAGGGCTGTTCATGAAACTGGTAATAGAGTATGTTTGGTGATAAACAGAGAAAAACCTAAAGTGATGAAAACTGGTCAGGTCGATGGTGTGTCAGTTGCTTTGAATGGCTGTACTATTGAGCAAGTGTTTCAGTTTAATTACCTTTGGGAGCTATGTAACAGATACTGGTGATGTGCTGCATGAGATAAATAGAAAATAGGGATTACCGTTGGGACTTTTAAGAATCTATGGAGAGAGAGTGTGGAAAAATAGGCGTGTACACCTAAAGACTAAACTTTTGCTGGATAATAGTTTGGTTCTTTCTAAGGTTAGTTATGGTAGCGAAACGTGGATTCTTTGTAAGCAGGATAACAAGAAACTTCATGCCTTTGATTCTAGATGCTTACGCAATATCTTAGGCATTAGGCAGTTCGACTTTGTAATTAATGATGAGGTTAGAAGAAGGAGTAATTTCCTGAGCAGCATATTCTGCAGAGATAGACTGCGTTGGTTTCATCATGTTGCCCGAATGCATAACTGCAGATTTGCAAGCTGGATTATGAACAGTGTGTCTAAGTGTTTGAGAAAAAGGAGACCTATGATGCGATTGGCAGACAATGTCAAACAGAACCTTGCTAGAAATGGTCTAGAGTGGCCAAATGCAGCAGCTGTAGTTCAGAACAGATACGTCTGGAGACGAAAAATACACAGTGTGGTTGGGCCTACGTAACCCATGACTGCTTGAGGATATTGTATGTATGTATGTATGTATGAAATTTAACCATTACAGGGTCTTAAATTTGAAAATAACTAAATTTTTAACAAGAGTTGTGAATGTTCTATTCATGCTAGTAATTTCACATTTTGGTGGTAAAGTGTAGTGATCAAGGAGTTTACAGTGACAACAGTTAATTAATTTTGTGAAAAAACATGAGTTTGTCGATTTGCGGACTGACGACTCTCTAGATTCATGCCAGAGTGTTCTAACCACTAAACTGGAATCGACTCTGTCATCCTTCAACTACTGTGACTGATAGATATCCCTGAAAGTGTCGCTGCCACTTTATTCCACGGGATTTGGGGAAAATAAATTCTTCCTAGACTGGATAGGAATAAATAAAATTTTACTCTTTGCATTTTCTGAATTTATCGTTAGTTCGAATTTCCACTGTTAGAGGGAGCTAAAAATTGCATTTTTTTTTTGTTTTTTGTTTTAGAAAACGAGCATTTTATATTTACCAGAAGGGTTGGACTTTTAATTTTATGTATATCAATAAGCTCAATTCTTCTGAATTGAAAATTTACATGCATTTTTGGGTAGCTATTCATACTGCACAGTTCGCATTAGTTATACATTCAAAGATATATGGGAACAGGGTTTAAATTGTCATATGAGAAACAAATAAAAGAGATTAAAATTTGCAAACACGAAAAAAAGCGATTCTTCTCTTTCGTCACATTTTTAGCAACTAGATGTCAAGAACTCTTAATACTAAATATAAATACGAGTATCTCAGTATTATAACAACTATTGCATAACAAAAACACTACAAGAGGAAAAGGATTGCCACAACATCTTGATAAGATATCGTTACCTCGTTTCGTTGCATTTTCAAAAGGATGAGATTTTTTGGATTTTAGAATAGTATTGAAGCAGTGAGAAGAACCCTTATGTACTTAAAATTTCTACAAATATTAGCAGTGATATCGTTTTGGAAACAGAAATAGCTGCTAGTGTTGCTCTCTATCAGATTAATAGAAAATCTGAACAATGTTGTAGCAGTAGAAATTTGCCAACTGTAAGGAGGCTAGATGTTTCTTCAATAATATTTATTCATATAAACACTGATATTATTTCATTACCATCTCTAATAAGTATGAAAGTATTTTTGAAGTGTGCATTTTAATATTGAGACTAAAATAAGCTCACCAGACATTTAGAATACTAGTGAATCGTGGTTTCCCTCTGAGCGTATATTCTAAAAATTCATTAAAATTTATAAACTGCACAATCAGAAATGTCACCAAAGTCGTTTTTATTGGATTAATTATGCCTGTTAATTATTCACAGAGTACCGACGTTATTTCGTTCGAGTTATTAATTACACAGAAATGAAGTGAATAAGAAAGTGTTACCTTCCCTTTCCTGCAATTCTGCGTGCTGCAATTTACGTATTCTTAGTTTATTATTTATCATTACAATGTTTCCATCTAATGGAAGGGCACATGACACAACCCAGACACACCACAGTTGTACTATCACTCTTCATGCAATTTTGATGATTACTGTGCACGATAAAGTACCTCACACCTCGTGGTAACTAAGTTTATTTAACAAGGAGCAACATCGTTAGCTGTCACGAAAGTTACCTTTGGACATCCACCAGTTGATGGAGATTTCCATTTTCATCACTACTGACTACTGAAAACGCGGCAATGGTACTTAAACTGAACGCACCTTCACTATGTATTTAGAAGCGGAAGCATTCACTGCAGCACTTTTAAAATCTAAACAAAGCATTTCCTTCACTGTCTCTAATTTTGATGCTAATTTATCCTGCGTTCTCTTCACTGGCAGCATAATTAAAACAACAGTAGTGTATCAGTTCACGATGTTAATACTTTTTATAAACTACAAATTAAATATGGAAAGCATTAAATAGTTCATGTATTCAAAGTTCGAGAATTGAACATACTACAGAAGATATAGTCAGTATTCTTTTCTTCCTCACTGTCTTTTCTTTAGGAATTAATTTTTTACAGCAGCATATACAGGGTGGGCCAAAAGAAGGTATACACTACTGAACGGATCATATTTCATTATTTCTTTTTATTTTACAGGTCTTGAGTATTGAGAACGATGGCAGAGAATCTGAGTGAAGAACAGAAAAAGTAGATTCTGAAACAGTATTGGAAGACAGAAAATGCCGAGAGGGTGCGCAGAGCGTGGCAAAGGCATTTGACATTGCTCCACCAACACGTCTGACAATCATCGATAAATTTGATGCAACTAGTTCAGTAGTTAATGCGCCGAAATCTGGACGTCCTCGGACGTCTGTGACCGATGATTTCCAGATTGGGAAAGTATTAATGTAGAAATGTAAACTGTCATATCTTTAAGAAGAAATAGTTTATTGACTTGAATGTCCATTGTAAATTATCGTGTATTTTTACTTTTGACACTTTCGGTGTTGTAGTGTGATTGGCTCATTCGGTATGGGGCTCAATCGGTTGCAATTCTGTGAGATCATGCGTAACCAAATTCTCGTAATCTGTTCTTCCCAGATTATACTACTCATTGTGCTTCTGTCGGTATTTTCTCCGCTAATTCCTCGCTCTGCTCTCGATGAGAATGGTGATGAGAATGAGACACCGATTGATTTAGAAAAGCCATGGCTCCATGTTCAGATGAATCATAATCTACGAGTATTAAGTTAAAATGCATGCTAAGTGATCTTGTTGTGAGGTTTCTGTCTCCTAACAGGTGTTCTGAGGATTTCCTCCCCCTATCCATTTCTAAGTCCTTTTGACCTGACCACTGAATCTTATTGTGTGTAAATAAAACTGCCACTCAAACGTAAAACACCTTTGAAACATTAAACCCTAAACAACCAAACCAATCAAAGGTAAAACAATGCAAGCCAACTTCAAATATTGCTCCTAAAAGTTTTTAAAGGTTTTTTTTTTAAGGAACACTAAGTTAGCAAATATATACAATAGAAGAACTATATTTTGTAGGGTAGCTAGAATCTTTTACCGTATAAACATACACACAACGATAGGCTCACTCCATGGTAGAAAGGTTCGCTTACTATAATGCAATTTCAAATGTTCTGAAACGCATCATACGAATATTTTCTCTTTTTTTTTTGGATGGCATGATGAGTTCGCAAATATACGTACTGATTGATGTAAAGAAACCGAACTATTTGCTCCCACGTTTGTATGCACGTAACATCGATAATAGCTCAGTTTTTGCTTACCACTATATTTCTCTTTATTCACTCAGTAACACCATGGAAACAGCTTTCTAACAGCAATGAAAATGATAC
This sequence comes from Ryuthela nishihirai, assembly GCA_038380435.1. NCBI lineage: Eukaryota > Metazoa > Arthropoda > Arachnida > Araneae > Heptathelidae > Ryuthela > Ryuthela nishihirai. The sequence continues at coordinate 80,170,595 of JAWZYU010000009.1, read as the reverse complement.
ACTCGATATTACAACAAACATTCCACCTCTCGCGCCCTTTTCATGATACATAAATTTTCATGACGGTTATTTTATTTCTAGTTTTATTGTCAATTCTATATTGCTGCTACATTCGGAAGTTGCATACAAAGTAGTTATTTGAAAAACTGTGGTTAGGAATTTGTATCAAAACAGTAAAGACTGAAGTCAAATCCGTTTATGTATAAAACTTTCTACTTTACTTGCCGAACAAATAAGTATATATTTATATATTAATACATTTTAAATACATATATATATATACAGGGTGCATCATTAATACTGAATAACCTCCCGTAGATCGATCTGACATCGAAAACTATGCAGAAAATATTCTGACGTGATTTCGCGTCTGAGGCGTCGCTCTCTCTCTCTTCAAATCGCTAATGAATATTTCCTGTCCAATGAAGGTCTCTTCTTGTACAGACTCATTCAGACACACTTTTTTATTACTTTTTAAAATATATGTATATTTTCATATATATATATTAACTTTTAATTTAAATATATATATATTATTATTTTTTTCATAAATACCGATTGTCGAAAATCTCGGTAATTTCTTTCGCGGTATAAATACTGTTAGATAAATTTATTTATGTTGACTAATACCGCTGTAACAAAAATATTAATGCTATTTCTACCTTAACGAATATATTCTTGAGTTTTCACTTTTTTTTTCATTTTCGAAAACATTTATTTCTATTTATCAATATGAGAAAAAGAAATATTTTTACGTGTATTTTCATAAAACGTTTCTCCCTTTTTCGTTTCGTTTTTGGGCATTATTATTGGTATTATGGTACGATGTATGTTATCTGCTGTTATGCCTCCACTGAAGTTGCGATGAGGATGAGAATGATAGGTTTTACGGACAACTTCAGAATATTTTGAATTCTGTCAAGAAAGGAGATATTACCCTTGTTGTAGGTGACTTCAATGCCAAAGTTGGTACTGACTCTGACCTTTAGGGAGGGGTGATAGGCCCTTTTGGTATTGGTACTGCAATGGCAATGGTCAACGTCTCCTACAGGTAAGTAAACTCAATGGTTTCAGAATAACTAACACTTATTACAAACACCGCGACATACATAAGTAGATATGGGTTTCAACAGATGGGCTGCATAAGAATATGATTGATTATATATTAATTAACAGCAAATGGGCTAGTTCTGTTAGGAATACCAGGTCATATAGGGGAGCTGAAATTGGATCTGACCATTACCTTGTTAAAAGTGTCTTGCAACTTAAACTTAAGAAGTGTTGTGCTAGGGTTAAAAAATTTACCTTTAATTCTGAAGCACTGAAATACCCAGTTATAGCTAAAGCTTACCATGATAGGTTACTTAGTAATTATGACAGTCATGGTTTGCTTACTACTGAAGTTGAAAAGAATGGGGCCATTTTAAACAGGTGGAAACTAACAATATTCTTTTAGGAAAAAAGGATCAAAGGAGGCAGAATTATTTGAGTGATAAGGTACTTGAGCTCATTTCAGAAAGAAGGAAATGCAAGAATGTTCTTAATCAATACACTACTAGTCCTAATAGAAAGGATTCTAGAGAGCTTAATAAACGTGTAAAGGATCAGTTAGCTGCTGATAAGAATCTTTGGCTTGATGGCTTGGCTGACAAAGCTGAGGAAGCAGTTAGGCGGCACAACAGCAGAGAGCTGTAACAAATAGTTAATGTTTTATGTGGTAGAAAACGGACAGGCATACAAGGATTGCAAGATAAACAAGGTAAGGTTATAGAAGGGGAGGATTCTGTCATGGCTGGGTGGGCTGAGCATTTCAGTGATGTTCTAAACAATGTGGTTAGTTCTACTCCCATTGTTTGTAATGATGATAGATGCATTACTGGCTTTAATGTTGGCCCTATAACACAATCTGAAGTTATCTTGGCTGTTTCTTAACTTAAACTTCATAAATCCCCAGGGGTAGATGAAATTACTGCGGAAATGCTTAGAGCTGGGAATGTTTCGGTTACCAGTTGGATGACTGAAATTTTGAATATCTTTTATGATAAAGGCGTGGTTTTTAAGGATTTTATCAGAGCTATTATTATCCCTATTTTCAAAAAAATGATCGCAGTTCTTGTGATATTTATAGGGGTATCAGCTACTCTCTGTTCCAGGTAAAGTTCTTTCCATGATTGTGCTTAATAGAATTAAGAATCTGGTTGACAGTCAATTGCGTGATGAGCAATGTGGATTCAGAAGTGGCAGGGGATGTGTGGATCAGATATTTTCACCTAGGTAGATTCTTGAAAAAATATTTAGAGTTTCAGAAACCTTTGGTTGCTAGCTTTGTTGATTTCAAAAAGGCTTTCGAATCTGTTGATCGTCATAATTTATAATTGATTCTGAGATCATATGGTGTACCAGAAAAGTTAGTTAACATAATGAAAGCTCTCTATAATAACACTGAGTCGTGTGTGAGAGTTGGTAAGGCTTGTAGGAATTGGTTTAGCATTACTTCTGGTGTTCGACAAGGGTGCATTTTGTCTCCTTTTCTCGTTAGCTTGGTTATTGATTATGTTATGCGAAATTCACTTCAAGGGAAAGATTTTGGCCTTAAATGGACTGGAGATACGAAAATTTCCGATTTAGAATATGCTGATTATTTAGCCCTTTGGCAAATGATGTTGATGAGATGAACTCTTTCATTCGAGCTGTTGATGAAACTGGTAGTAGAGTAGGTTTGGTTATAAACAGAGAGAAATCTAAAGTGATGAAAATTGGTCAGACAGGTTGTGATTCAGTTAATCTGAATGGTTGCAGTCTTGAGCAGGTGTCCCAGTTTAATTACCTTGGGAGCTATGTAACAGATACTGGTGATGTGCGGCATGAGATTAACAGAAGAATAGGGATTGCTGCCGGGACTTTTAAAAATCTCTGGAGATTGTGGAGAAATAGGCGTATGCACCTAAAGACTAAAATTAGACTGTATAATAGTTAGGTTCTTTCTAGGGTTAGATATGGTATTGAAACTTGGACGCTGTGTAAACTAGATAACAGGAAACTAGATGCTTTTGATTCTAGATACTTACGCAGTATCTTGGGTATTAGGTGGTTTAACTTTGTAATTAATGATGAGGTTAGGCAAAGGAGTCTGCAACCTCCTTTAAGCAGCATATTGTGCAGAGAGAGACTCCGCTGGTTTGGCCATGTTGCTCGTATGGATAATTATAGATTGGCGAATAGGGTTATGAACAGTGTGCCTAAAGGCCTAATAGGGAGGGGGAGACCTAGGATGCAGTGGACAGACAATGTTAAACAGGACCTTGTTAGAATTGGTGTGCAGTGGACGGATGCAGCAGATGTAGCTCAGGACAGATATGCTTGGAGAATTAAACTGCACGGTCTGTTGGATCTCCGTAGCGCATGGCTGCTTGATAATGATGATGATGATGATACTGTATGAATAATTGTTGTACTCGCAATTGCGCTCATTAATCAACGGCTCGACTTAAATATTTCTGTCTTGAAACATTGATTTGTTGTTGTTCTTCCCCCATCCCTGAAACCCTCCTCCCATTGAAAACACTTCTTCCCATGCTCATGGCAAGAGTTATCCATGGCCCCACACCACTCTGGAAAATTTTCGCTAAGATTCAGACGTGAAATTATCTCAGAATAATTTTTTATGTTGTTTTCGAAGACAGACCGATTTACGAGGAGATTAACCGTCATTAATGAGACATCCTTTATTATTCGTAACTAATAAAAAGTTTCCATTGGTTACGAAAATAATAGTTAAATTCAATAGTAGAGTATCGCAGAAGATATCTTGTAAACATGACACTCATGAAAACTGAAAAAAAAAATTAGTTTGGTAGTGCTCACGAGAAACTTAATTTCACATCAACTGTTCATGATTAATGCTTAAATGGAGAGTAGGGAAAATAAAAAAGATGACAGGTTAGTGTTTTGGGTTATGTTTTGTAATGATAGGTTGTGTTTTGGATTTTCCCCTTGACGTTTGCTACGATTATGAAATTTGGACCATTCATAAGAAACACGAAACGATCATTATAATTTCCAATGTTAAAACAATATTTGTAGTAGTAGGTGATTGATTACTATCAATTTTGAAACCTACAATTTAATAATACAAAATCTGTATTATTAAATTTTTTATCACCTAAATATTTCGGGTATTAGGTGATTGCAAACAATTAGGTTATACGAAGGTGTCATCAATCATTTTTAAATATTACTTCATGCAGGAAGAGTCTGCGTTGTTTTGTCCGTGTTGTCATCAAAAATAATGTACATAAATAATATTACAGCGTGGCCTAAGGAATGAAGAAAAAGTAACATTCCTAGAATGATCTAATTGGGCTATTTCAAACAGGATCTTTGAAGAACTGGGCTATATTGAACGACCAATGCAGCAGCTGTTGCTCAGAATCGACCTATTTGGTGAACTAATTTGCACACTATGGTTGGATCACCATAGGCTATGGCTGTATAGGATTATATATGCATATATATATATCATCTATGAATTATTGACATTTGTCCATGGATTTAGCTGCTGCTGAAATCAGTTGGAACATTCAGACCTACTTGCGATTAATGCATAATTATACTGGTTTATGAACTGAATAGAGTTATCTGAATTGAACAGAATAACGAACATGTTTCGTCGATTAAGATTTTACGCAATTAAATTTTGCATTTCTCTTTTCCATAGTTGTATGTGAATATTTGTGTCGGTTTTTCTTAGTGGTTTATAGTCGCTTTAAAAATATAAATCTTAAATATTAAGTTTTTCTTAAATATGAAGCCGAGTGGTGAACTCTTAATATCCCTGTGCTCCCTTCACGTTCTATATGACTGTGATTTCAAACCCCTAAGGGCATCTGTTGAATTTTATACGTAGTGCATCTGCTCCATATACTATAAACGAAATGCATTATTCAGATGAGTCAAGCGCTGAAAGAAAACTGAATCCAGTCTGAAATAGTGGTGATAGTATAAAGAAAAAACAAAACGCTAAAGAAATAAATAAAAAGAAACCCAATCCCTGTACGGCTACAGTTGTCACATGCTGCCAATACATAGGGAACTATCTGTTATTCTGGCGGTCGTCGCACCCACGTGATCGATCGATCACGTGACCCAGCGACGATCAGTTCGGAGGTGGCTTCTTGGATCGCAAGGGAGTAGCCGCCGTTCGTGTTGCGACGCCGTTTCAGGCTCTGGGCCTTGGTGATAAATCATGATTACCATGTAGAAATCTATGCTTCCCTCCCTGGGAGTAGTCCAGGTATCACGGCATAACTCTGGTTAAAAGCATTGTTGTGTTACAGCTTTTTTCTTCTCCCCAACTTCGATGTGGGTCGGTGTGTTTGGAATTATTCTTTTTAATAGATACCTGTCCCTTGTCTAAAGTCGTTTTTTTCCCTTCTTATTTCGTTTCCTTTCCCCATTTTTTCCTTTCATTTTTTTTCATTTTAAAAAATTGCCGTGAAATTTTTTTATTTTAAATTTTTAAATGTTATCTTCTATTCCATGAAAATTATTCAGATAATTCAAGAAAAATCCTTCAAGAGAATGTAACCTTTTCTAATAAACATAAAGCAAATCCTATCGGATTACTAGACTTCGTTTTATTGGCAAAAAAAAAATACTCTGTATCTCCAAACCCTAGCGGCCAGATGTTGGGGGAGGGAGAGCAAAATACCAACTATTAAAAATTATTAAAATATTGCATATTTAACGCATTTTTTATTTTATTTTTTTAAAACCTCTAAAACAAAGGTGAACAATGTTACCCTGAAATGGAAAATCAAATCTCTTATCCTTGCCTTCTTTTTTCGTCTTTTTCCAACTCGATTGAATCGCTTGTTCTCCCACACCACTCTCCTCTCCATCTTTTTTTTCTAGATCCGGGCCTGTCAATATACGTATATAAATCGAAGAGCCAAAACACCAGCTCGTCTTTATGCAAATCGAAGCAACTGCAGATAAACGACCGCGAGTGTGAGGGTTATGAAACGGTGTAAATAACAACTGATACAGAACTCTGTTAATCAGTGTTATTTTTGTTCTTCACATGGAAAAGCAGCGGAATTAAGCGAGTTTGACAAAGGCCAAATTGTAATGGCCAGAAGTCTGGGTGAGAGCATTTCGGAGACGGCAAGGCTTGTGGGGTGCTCACCGTCAGCCGTGGTTAGTACCTTCAAAAAGTGGTCCGAGGAGGGAAAAACCACGAACCGCCGGCAAGTTATGGGCCAACCACAGCTCATCGATGCTAGAGGTTAGCGAAAGCTATTCCGTATGGTTCGAGCCAACATAAGGGATACTATGGCTCAACTCGCCTGTAACTTGAATGCTGGTTACGGGGGTAAGGTGTCACAACACACAGTACATCTAACCCTACTGAAAATGGGGCTGCATAGCCGCAGGCCGCTCCGAGTACCCATGTTAACCTCGGTTCACCGTCGAAAACGCCTAATATATGCATGCGAGCATCAAAACTGGACCTTGAATGATTGAAAGAAGGTCGTCTGGTACGATTAATCTTGTTTCCTGTTGCACCATGTGTACGGCTGGGTACGTCTGCGTCGTTTACCTGGGGAAATGTTGACACCTTGATGCACCGTGGGAAGAAAACAAGTCTGTGGAGGAAGTATAATGTTTTGGGTAATATTCTGCTGGGAAGCTCTGGATCCAGTCATTCATGTGCCGCAAACTATGACGCCTACCACCTACATAACATCATTGCAGATCCATACTTTCATGGCAAAGGTATTCCCCTCTAGCAGTGTCTTCTTTCAACAGGATAAAGTGCCATGCCTCACTGCCCGGATTGTTCGAGAATGGTTCGCGGAACATGAGGAAGAATTCCAGGTATTGCCGTAGCCTCCAAATTCCCCAGACATCAATCCAATCGAGCATCTGTGGTTTGTTTTCGAATAGCATATCCGATCTGTGGGAGCCTAACCATGTAACTTACAAGAGTTAGAGGATCTGCTGGTAACGTGTTTGTACCAGATACCACAAGACACCTGTAGAAATCTTGTATCGTCCATGCCTCGACGGGTAAGAGCTGTTTTGCGGCATGTGGAGGACCAATATCACATTAGACAGGTGCTCATAATGTTTTGGCTCTTCGGTGTATACCATATAATGGTTACTGAAAAAACTACATTGTTCATATATTATAATTGCACACTTTCTTTATTAAGATAGGCACCTGTTGTTAACCGCATTTATTCTAGCCATTTATTATAAAACAATTAGCAGCTAATTGGCTGCATTTTGTTAAATACATGACATTTTCTACTATGGGGTGGTGCAAATCGGAAGGTCAGAAAGATTCGTGAGAGTCGAGGATGGACACTCATGAACTTCTCCTATTGGAAACAAATAGGAGTCAACTGCTAATGGCCCCAGATCTTGTTCTTTAACCAGTAAGCGCATCACTCCCTTGAACAAGGCAACGAGGCTCGATGGCCTTTTTAATGAACAATTTCTGGACCATTTGCGTTCCATTTCTCTTTTTTTAGCTGTCTGGCAAACGGGGAACTTTTTAACGCTGTCACAGTTGATTTTTTTATGTATCATTCTTAATGACCTGTGTAATTTTTGCTTCCTCAAATAATATACATCCTTAATTTTAATTTTTAGACCATCATTCCCCTCAATAGCTTTTGAATTTGTTATATAAATTTTGACATATCGTCGACGTTTGCAACCCAGCTTCTAATAGTTTAACGTGTACGCAGGCAGTACTAGTAACCACCTCTGCATTAATTTCAATCATAAGGAGGCATTTATAACTATTACTTTTAATACTAATATCTTTGTTATTGTGCTCTCAACAACACACCAAATTTTCACTGATAATTCTCGTCAAACTAATTAATCTCTTCTTTTACGCTTGTCAGAAGCAGAACTCTTTAATACATAATTAGCCTTGAAAACTATCTTTGAGTTTATTAATATCATAATTCTTTAGATTTCTATTACTCTACATATCAGTCCACATTTATCATTTGTGGAATTCTCTAACTTGTTATCATAATCTTCTTTTATCACGGAGCTTTCTGTTGTCTTCAGAATTAATTCTTTACAGGTATTATTTGGGTGCAGTTTTAAACGTTTACAATACAATTTATAAGTCTATTGTGGATATAGGATCTAATTAACGAATTGTGGTTGAATAGTTCACAGATTTTCTACCGAGTAACTAGGCTCGACGCCTTTTATATTTTTTATGCTGTGCAGAACTACCTCTATCATAATTAAATGCACTATTATTTAATCACGAAAGAACTATTCAAAGGAACCCATTTAGCTTAGAACAATAAGATGACTCGAAAACTCTGAGACCTACTCTAACATGGTTCCATTACCTGGGTTCACTTATTAAAATTTTGAACCTACCTGTTAAGCACGAGCTGTAACCTTAATGATTTTCCTTGGACACTAAGTTTTCTTCAAAGGATGAGATTGAACAGAACTGAACCCCTGTCATTAGATCACAATAACGACATTTAATAAATCTAAAATTAAACTTCTCTCTATTTATATATTGCATTCTAAACTACACTGGTTTACATAAATTAAGAAAAATCCCTATGTTATGTCAATGTGAAGCTAACGTCAAAGCTGTATAACTTCTAAAATAAATTGTTTTATTTTGAAAAATGTGATTGCTGATAACGATCTCAATCAAATAAATCAATATCTCGATTTTCAACAATATTCGTTCAGTATTTAATGAGTTATGGAAGTTTGAATATTTAACAACAGCAATGCCAGTCTTAAAAAACTTATACAAAACTGAAGAATAATGAAAGAATTCTTTACACAAAGTTCTAAAATACAAACTTATTTTATCAAGTACTTTGATACAATACTTATTATTAAGTTTTAATTAACTTATGAAGTCAATTTTTGTGGCTGGCATTGTTATCGCTCAATATTCAAACTTCCATAACTCATTAAATACTGAACGAATGTTGTTGAAAATCGTGATATTGATTTATTTGATTGCGATGTTTATCTGCAATCATATTTTTCAAAGCAAAAAAAAACAAACTTATTTTAGAAGTTATAGCGCTTTGACGTTAGTTTTCCATTGACTTAACATAGGGATTTTCCTTAATTTATGGAAACCAGTGTATAAGAGCATAATTCCATCACTTCGGTTAATTTTTGTGATATCAACCATTTCTCACCTTTTTTGATAAATTGTGTTATTCATTGTTTTTTGAAGAATGCAGAAATTTTAATTTGTCAGACATGACCAGCTCTATTACTTGTTCTTTGCGTTTTATTTTTGTACCTTTCATGTAAAAGCGCCAAAAATTAGGAAAACAGGGCACGAATAACTAAATATAAGTTTAATATTTCTTTATCTGTGGCCTGACCAAAATATGTATAAACAGTTGACTAGTATTCGATTTTTAGCAAAATTGGACCGAAATCTGCATGTACAACAATGAAGCGTAACTGTTTTACTACGAGATACGGGAGACGATTAAGTCATGCAGAGTACGGAACAGATTTAATTTAAAAATAGAGGAATACAGTAAGGAAGTTGGAGTAGTGGTGAAAAGGCTATGTTGATTAGCGGGGACAATTTAAATTATCGATGTTTGCGTAATGGAAGTTCATATGAACAACGGTGCATCTTTAGTAATTGTAGGGAGTAACTACAAAATGGTTTTAATTTGCCTATATTTATATTGTATGTATTATATTATATATGTTTATATGCAATTTGTTTTCGTATAAACATATATAATTTTTATGCAAAATTCGTTTTACCTTTTTCCTGTGTACATTTTGCATAGACAGTATAAAAAGTGATTAGCAAGAATCGTACCTATGAATTGTTTTAAGATTCGGATTTGCATTTATTATTAAGCATTTGTTGAATGTCAAAACCAATTTGTTATTAGTTAGCCAATTGATATTTCGAGTAACTAATACTTAAACTTTCACGTTATTGATGTAAATTAATTGCCTCAGTTATCAAATCAGTTCATTTACTGTCTGTTTGTTTATTAAGAATTCAAGCAAGGTTGTGAAATAAAAATTTGCAAGCTATCCTAATGACTTAGCTCATCTTAGCTGAAGACGTTTGGGCCAATATCAATAAATTTCGCAAGTGAAAGAATAAATTGGGTTTGATATTCAGCATAAATTTAGCGGAGTTTAGACATACATTTTCTTCAGCTCTGTAAATTCTGCGAGATTTCAATGTTTTTAGGTACGACAATGTTTTGGTTCTTAATTAATTCACATTTAGCCTGTCTAGGTTTACATTTTGCAACAGTCTTTCTTATTATGTGCTTCATCTTCTATCTGACCTATTTGTACGCCTTTCTCTTTCAACATTCTAAAATCTCTCTTTCTAGATATTTGTCTTCATTAAACTTATTAGATTCCACTTTTTCTATTTTAGTCTATTTTATAACTCGATCCAGTCTTTAAAGTCAAAATTCTTCTCGCTATCTTTAATTTCTGCCATCTAGTTTTATTTCTTTGCCTTTCTTCCAATTATACTTTCATATTTTCTTTCTGTATTTCAAATTTCATTATTCACATTGCATCTTTGGACATCAGATATACAAAAACTATTCCGTTCTCATTGATAAGCATACATTTCATTATTCAACAATTATGTATCTTCCCTAGGTCAGTGGTTTCCAACGGAGACGTTTTCTGGGGGCGTTTTTTCAGTTATGATGTAGAAATATATTGACTATAATATGAAATACATCTCATATTAAAATACTTTTTCATGTTTTGTTGCGACTGAGAAATCTTCAAAATTCTTGGATCAAAATACTTGTAAATTTGATACATGGTAAATATTTTTTCAATTAAATTCATATAGGTTAGGTTGTTTTAAATCTGAACGGCACTTTTTTGCACACAATGGGCTAAATGACCAGGCTACAAAGACCCCGATGGCTCAGAAAAGGTTTGGGGGAAGGGACCCACTGGACAGCTGTTACGAGACAGATGGTAGCCTCCCGTCAAGACCGTGCAGCCTGTTCTCTAATGTGCACAGGGTATGGCTCTCCCGCACATGGGTCACGGCTTAACGTCTCATCTGAAGGACGACGGCCATTCCAAATCCATCTGTGTCCACTACTGACCGAGGGCAGCGCGAGGAGTTTTGAGGGTTTTATAGTGGAAAAATTATTTAATTTCTATAGCAAGAAAGCTAGAAAATAATAGTTGTTGAATGCAGGTATTCAGCCCAAAATGCTTAGAAACCGCTGCTCTGAATCAGAGATAACATTTTCTTCCCATAAATTTACATTATCTGAATTATTATTGGACATGCATAAGCTTTGAGGAAGTTACCAATTAATTTTATTTAACTTTATTAACAAATTTTTAAGGCCTATTGTCATACAGAATTGAAACCTATCAATATATTTATGCTGGACTCTGTTAGGCGAAAACCATTGGATTGGACGTACCAGGTTTCACGATGTTTACCTGGAAAATGTTAAACAATCGCCGAAGGTGAACTAAACAACAATTTCACTCAGTTTCAGTTCTTTGTACACATACATCTACCGAACATAACCGATCGGTTTCAGTGACGATGATAGTGAGACTGCATTCTAAATCAACGTGCTGCAGGCGGGGAAAATTAATTTAAATTAATCCCCTAAATATTCACAATGTGTAATCGAATCTTGTTCATTTAGATGGATACTCCTGTAACACAATACCAAATTGTTCTAGATCTTCCCACTCTGTTGTCGCTTGTTTCATATCGTTGGAAAGGATCTCCTTGTCCATGGTTATAGGACTGCTGTAGGGTGAAGGTCGCACCAGAATTCTAACTGGTGTGACTAAGAGTAATGCAAATTTATGTCTTTTGAATGCAAAGAATTAATGCTTAAGTTTTTGATGTAATAATATTTACAGTTGAAAAACCAAGTTTATTTTTTCCGATTTTTAACTTATATGACCTTGTACAATGTAGGCTTTTACAGCTAAAACAAGTTTACTGTTCACGTAAAAATACAAATCTCCAATACACTGTGATTCTAATCCAAAAACAGTGCATTTAATGTGCTGATTACACCGAAAAGACAAAACACTGTGACCACCTGCCTAATATGATGTTGGTCCTCCACGTGACGCCAAAACAGCTCTTACCGGGCGAGACACGCACGCTACAAGATTTCTAAAGATGTCTTGTGGTATCTTGTACCAACACTTTACCAGCAGATCTTTAACACTTGTAAGTTACGTGGCTGAGCCGTCGCAGATCGGATATGCTGTTCCAATACAAACCATAGATACTCGATGTGATTGATGTATGAGAATTTGGAGGCAGGACAATACCTGGAAGTCTTCCTCATGTTCTGCGAATCATTCTCAAACAATCAGGACAGTGTGGTATGGCGCATTATCCTGCTGATAGAAGGTAATACTAGAGGGGCATACCGTTGTCATGAAATGATGTGTCTGGTCTGCAATGATGTTTAGATAGGTGGTAGACGTCATAGTTTCCTGAACATGAATGACTGGACCCAGGGTTTCCCAGCAGAACATTGGCCAAAGCATTATACTTCCTCCACCAGCTTGTTTTCCCCCACGGTGCGTCCTGGTGCCAACACTTCCCCAGTTAAACGACGCACACAATACCATACCTGGTCGTCCACATGATGCAACAGGAAATGAGATTCATCGGACCAGATGACCTTCTTCCAATCATTCAAGGTCCGGTTTTGATGTTCGCGTGCCCATTGTAGGCGTTTTCGACGGTGAACCGAGGTTAGCATGGGCTCTCGAAGAGGCCTGCGACTACTAAGCCCCATTTCAGCAGGTTTCGATGTACTGTGTGCTGTGACACATTACTCCCGTCACCAGCATTCAAATTACGGGCGAGTTGTGCCACAGTATCCCTTCTGTTCGCCCGTGCAATACGGGATAGCCTTTGTTCACCTCTAGCATCGATGAGCCTTGATCAGCCCATACCTTGCCGGCGGTTCGTGGTTTTTTCCACCTCGGACCACTTTTTGAATGTACTAATCACATCTGACTGTGAGCACCCCACAAGCCTTGCCGTCTCGGAAATGCTCTGACCCAGTCTTCTGGCCATTATAATTTGGACTTTGTCAAACTCACTGCCTTTCCCATCTGAAGAACAAGAATAATACTGATTAACAGAGCTTAGTACCAGGTATTATTTATACTGTTTCATGACATTCACACGCGCCGTCGTTTACCTGCATTTGCTTCGATTTGCATAAAGACTCACTGGTCATAATGCTTTGGCTCTTCAGCGTATATTGCACACATACAAAAACAAAACATAGCAAAATGATACAATACAAAACAATAAGAAATTTATAGTAGAATAGCACAAGAACTATCGTGCAAACATAGGACTTCTGAATATGTTAGCTGAAAAAATTTAATTTCTTAACAGTGGTATATGAACCCACAATCTTCTGAAAGCATGTCAGGTGTTCTACCAGCTGAACTATCGCAGCTCAGTATCCAGCTATTGTGACTATTAATTTTCAATCAACGCCATCTAAAATCGAGAACTGACAGCTCAGCACCATATGAAATTGAATAACATTTATTATATAATTCACTGGTTGCAAAATCATTATTTATTATAAAGCGAAAACGTTAATTATTTAAAAATTTCAGACCGATGCAAATTAGATTATAACTAACTATAGATATATATAGAAATGTTATTATGGTATTATTAACGACCTTCCACAATATATTGAAGGTTTAAATATCGTAATATCTTTAAAGTTTTCCTGAAAGGGCATTCCATTATTAGAGTTCAGACAATGTACATTTTTGATTTAGTAATTTCGTACTAGTCACCAAAGGTACTCGTTATCCTTTTACCAACGGTAGCTAATCCCAAAGGATAACAATTATCCTTTTACCAACGGTAGCTAATCACCAAAGGATAACAATTATCCTTTACCAACGGTAGCCCAAATTCAATTTTTTCATAAGAAATGAAAACTTTAAATACATACACATATCTTTTTGCAATTCTGTAAAATTACAGCATCTCTATCTTCCAGTTGAAGAGTGATTCTTTCTGTTTACAAAATGCAAAATGAGTCACTCACCAATTTATTCTGCGATTTGAGGAATGGTAAAATATTATGTATGAGATCATCTCCACAGTTTACAGCACCACAGATTAAACGAGGACTTAATCCAAACAAGTTTGCAAATTTAGTAATTCTCTATGAGCACAAGTATTTTAACCTATACGTATTGTTTTAACAGAAAAAAATCTAATTCTTTTACGTATAGTATAAGCAAGGAATTTTAAAGCTACTAATGTATATGATGTAGTCTGCGCTCTTTTGTTTGAACATTTCCTTTCCCATTTAAAATAATAATGCTAATGGAAAATAATCTTGTGTCTACTACTTGGGATTGGTGAACTGAAATAAATATAAGGTTTTGATAACGGCACTTTTTACACATAATGGGTTACATGGCCTCATCACATGGACCCCAAGGGCTCAGAGAATGTTGGGGGAGGGGATCCACTGGAGATATTTTAGGAAACATATGGTATTATTTTCCTCCCGTCAAGACCATCCAGAGTGTTCTTTAGCGTGCGCAGTATATGGCTCTCCCGTACACGAAACCATGGCTTAACATCCCATCCGGCTAACGGCGACCTTCCAAGCCCATAGGTGTTATCTTTCTGACAGATGGCAGGGTGGTGGCTAGGGGAAGATGAATCTCAACGCTGACAGATTTGGGACTCGAACGTGGGAACTGTAGATCACGAGCCCTGATAAGCAGGCAGGCATGTAGATAGAAAGACAAACAAGAAAATAGGGAAACAGTTACAAACAAACACAGATGTTAAAGTGAAAAAAAAATAGCTCACTGTTTTGAAAATGAGTTCAAAAACGAAATGGACTTAATACTCTGTCCAAAGACACCTCATGCGTACCTTAGGGCAGAATATTAGTGTTTAATACTGATTTTCATCTCTCAATTTTAAAAATTTGTTGTTTCTGCCCAATTATGAACAAACCAAATGTAAACTACTCCTCTAATTCAAGCTAAATTTAATTCATCCAATAAAATGTCAGGATCCATTTGTCAGAAGCTTTTCTAATGTCGATAAAAGTGCCAAAAGAATGTCAGCAATTATGGATTAAAAGAAACTAAACTAAACAAAAAACATATCTTAAACCGTTGATCTGAAATTTAACCTCAAATTTGCAAGCAAAATCGATTTACAATTGATTAAGTTGAAGCATTATATCTAACTTCGCCACTCTCTCTTCAAATAATATTGTTTGAAATTTCGCACATTTAGGGCACTGCAAGAAAAACGACTAAAAACCTTTATCATAAAGAGTCAAATCACAGTGTAAAACAGAGACGGAGACGCATTAGAGAGCTCCTATAAGCTCTCCTTAACTCAAAGGCATATGGCGTGTCCTTTAACGTGCTGAGGATTAAGGCTCTCTTATGCATGTAGCTCAACATCCTCTACGCAGTAACAATAACTCCGCTAATCCTAAAGGTTTTTCTTTTCTCTGCTGAATGCACCCTCGTTTTCTATTATCGCAGAAAATTTCGATACGCATAAAAAGAAAATGAAACCAATGAATTAAAAAAGACTGATAATTTGCTCTACCTAAAATTGTCATCCCTTGACTATGATGAATACCATGTCCATTTATTATGCATCTCTCTGTGCATTCAAACACTTCGCAAGTAGAAGTTTATGAAAAACCAAAGATATTAATAATTTGTTTAACAGAAATAGTTTCCTTTGAAAAATTTCCTGTTTGAATTCACTGTTCGTAAAGTATAACATCGCATGAAAGATTCGCATATTTCACAGTCGAAAGACTATTATGGGAAGTTTTTTTTTATATAAAGGCTTTCCATGGTCCATCTTGTTAATCGACAATGCACTATGATACAATACATCTCACATAGATAAAAGAAATGTATTTTCTATTTACAGAAAATATTTCTTAATGGTCTTTTTGAAATAATTTCATCATTATTCTTTAAATGTAACGACTAAATACAAAAAGTAGCATTTATCTTAATATATGTTCTCATGTTTTTACAAAGTTCGGGCCTCGATTATTCAAGAAACAACGAAATGCAACAATGGAGCTTGAAATTTGAATTGAAAGTTATTATTTTCTTTCTCTACAATTTCGTTTAAGCAATCAAGGCGGGATTGAAATCTGGGAACTGCTGATTACGAGCCTGGCGCGCCATCCACTGAGCCACCCCGTCCCCCGAGAAAATGGGACAGACTGTTGCTGTCAGTGGAATCTTTTTTGACATCCTACCAATGAAATTTTCACTTCTGCTACAAATAAATCATTTACAATATTCGTTAGAAGTTTCGCTTTTTCCACACTTAATAGCATATAACGATGAAATTAAATATACTCTTAGAATTTGAAAAATGCGAAACTCTTACCATGGTACCAACCCAACTAAAAATATATATTTTTTTTAATTATCTCTTAAAACAAAACAGTTCAGTTTCCCACCCACCTCTGAGTGTAAAGGGACAACTTATTGTTGCAAATGATAATCACCAGGCCTTCACAATCTACCATCAAAATAAAACATTTCTAGCATAAATGGGTAGCTTGCAATATTCATTTAAAATCTTGCAATTTTTAACTTCTTTCACTCTTAGAGAGCAAAATTTAAACTTGCGGAAGATTCGAAAACTGCGAATCGCAATATTTACCTTCCAACCCAAAAAGTATTTTAAATTTATTTTTAAAAACAAAAAAAATGTTGGATTTCTACAGACGGGCAAACGAGAAAATAAAAATATTATCGTATTTTTTTTTTAAACAATGTAAAAAAAAAAGAGTTTTATATTTGTTTGTCCACAAGAGGGCTTGGGTTGTTTTACCTCTGAGCGGTAAGTTTTTTGCACACAATGGGCCAAATGGGCTCACAGAAGGTGGAGGAGGAGACCAGCTGGACAGCTGTAGGGAGATAGACCTTCTGTGTGTTCTTTAATGTGCACAGGGTACATGGCTCTCCCGTAAATGGGACCACTGCTTTAACTTCCATCCGACGGACAGCGACCTTTCTAAACCCATTGGTGCCCCCTATTGACCGAGGGTAAAGTGGGTTTACGGAGATAAATCTAAACGCTGGCCCTGCTGGGACTCGAATCGGGAAACTGTAGATTAGGAGCCTAGAGCGTTATCGACTTAGCCACCCCAGCCTCTCTGAGGGTATCCAAAGGAAAGTGAATACAAAATGGTATAGTTTATTACCAGTGGCGGCTCGTAGCTAAAATTAGTGGAGGTGCTGCTCCAGAAAATTTTTAGCCTTTGTTTTAAAATTGTGTAAAAGGAAAAAAAAAAACGAAAAAGTAAAAGAACCTAAAAAAAAATGAATCAAATAGAATAGCTGGAAGCAGGAAAATAATCTAATCCTACACTTTATCACATTCAAGAATATGGTACACGGTTTTTAAGCACAACACACGCGGAGTAAAAAAAAAATACATTCAACCAGCACGCCAGGGTCGGCACTGCGGGAACGACAGTACTCTCTCTCCCTTGCAGCCTCGCGTGTAGCTTCCTATGTGCGCATGCGCACAACAGTCAAACACCTCGCCGCTAGTACTGTGAAGCGCACAGTTACATACAAAGTTTTTTGTACCTTTTTCATAAACTGGGGGATGGCTACTGACATTAAGCTTAAGGATTATATATTGTACAAGTATAAAGAAAGAATTAAAGAAAAAAGGACTCATTATATTAAATGTTATCGATAATATCAAGTTGAAATTGAGGGTGCTGCAGTTCCACAGTGCCTATACTCGAGCCGCCACTGTTTATTACTTAAATACATTTTCAGTTCATATTTTGATTTTATGCTCAAAACACGCCTTCAAAGAGTCTTAAGTCAAAAATATTTTCTGCCTAAAGGAATACTATGCATAAAAATACTTATATTGTGCATATGCATTTTATATTCTGAAAATCAAACAATGATAACAAAAAAACTTTGAAATTTCTGAAAAATCTGTATATTCAATCATCTACAAAATATATTTAAACAGAAAAGGGCACCTGCAAAAAACTTTACGCAAATATATGAAAAACAAATTGTTTAATGTTTTCCTGAATGATTTTAAATGAATATTCTGCTTGAGGTCCCGACATCCTCGCAGACTTTCTACTATGGCGTATTAAACTGACAGGCTCCTGTCAAACCTCTATGGCAAGCAGCACACTTGAAGGAATATTTATATTTTTATTTATTAATAATAATGCAAAATATTCTAGAGCAAGTTTTACTTTGATTTTTAATTTTTTATAAATTTAGATAAAAAGTTATGTATTGAATGAATAGCAATAAGAATTATCATAATCTAATATCCATCATTGTCGACAATTTTAATAAGTGTACAAAACATTAAATTTATTATGAGCAGGGTATGTCAGACGGAATATTATAATTCCAAGAAGAAATCGAAAAATCCGCGTACGAATTCGTCATTAACACTTTTGAAGATTACGAAACAACTCGAAATTTTAAACTGAATGGCAACTACATATTATACTACATTGCATTCTCTTGCATTTTTGCCTGTGTTGTAGGGAGCAGAGCGTGGCCTCGGTTACCATTTGCACCATAAAACCCCAGGACAGTCATGCAACCTATGTTATATTCTATTTACAGATTAATTAATGTTCTCATGCGGTAAAGAAAAACAAATGAATATCCGTTATGCACTGCTTTATTTAATTTGAATTTAAAGTAAAAGTTAATATTTTCTTCATACTAAATATTTATCAAACACTAAACATTACTGAAATCATAGTAAGATTTGTGTTATTCAAATATTTATGTACTATAATTTCTATTCAATTTTCAATCCGATTAAAGAAAAAAATTCAGTTTTTTGTCGTTGTCCAGATCATATTTATTAACTTGACCTCGATATGCACAGAACTTTCTAATGATTGATTACAGTTTTTCAAAGCAGGAAATTCGGCCGTGAAAGGGTGAAAATTTATGGAAGAGCCATTAGGAGATGCCTCGTTTACTCTCTGTGTAACGGTCTGTTGTCGAGATTTATGGTCCTTCTCTCTGCTCTTTCTTCTCCCTCTATAAGGATTTAGAATCTTAGCAATCACTGATTACACGTGATCCCATTAAAGACACGTGTTCGCCATTTTCAAAGAGCCATTTTATTTCTTCGTACTTTTCACTTAAAATTTTCAACAACAACCATTCTTCGCTTCTCACTTTCTTCCAGATAACATCGGCACATTAGACACACACACATACCGAAGGAAATGTTCCGCATTTGTTTTTAATGACAAATAAGGACCATTGGTAGATCTCGCAAGGCATGTTTCACTTACTTCTTTTGTTTTTCTATTTTTTCATTTTTATCTCCTTTCGTTCAAAGGCGTCTTTTCTTTCCTTGTTATTTGCGGCATTCTTCATAGCTGCTCATATGCGATGCAGGCAGGCCCTTCTATGATTCGGAAACATGTTTCCAAGTTTCAAAATTTCTCATAAAAGCTAGGAAGCCTTATGATGCAGGAATCATATTAAAGATATGCATGATACAGTCATGATTTCCTTTCAGGGCTAGTATTCATGTTTAATGTGAATAAAAATTAGATTTAATTTAACTTAATGTGAATAAAAATTAGATTTAATTTAACTTAATGTGAATAAAATTAGATTTAATTTAATGCTTCATTGAGATTGACATGTTAAATTAGAAAATTAATATCTAAATAAAGTAATCGATCCTGCTGGTAAGTAAATAAATAGTTGTACAGTCGCTCAAAAAAATATCCAGACACTATGGTTCATTACAAAATTCAGAAAAATATCTGGCAACGATTTTTTTTTAGAAATTAGTGATCTGGCAACATTCGTGTCACGTGAATAATAATGAAAGATAAAAAACCTTTCCATGGATATTTTAAACCAATTACACGATGTTATTAATTCTTTTTTAGGGTAAAAGCTAATTGGTTATTTTTTAAAAAAGAACGTTTCCAAAGAAATATAAAAAAGGGAAAAAGATTTTGCGATTTTACAAAACTACATGTAAAAATTCAAAACATTTGCAGTTTTTTTTTTAATTACGATACGATTTTAGTTTAAAAATATTTTTTAACTTTACTTTTCATTACATAACCACCAAAACAATTCGCCATTCAAACTGCGGTCCTTCCAGTGATTTAAAAAAATAACATTTGACGATTTTTGTGCAATTTTCCCTCTCAGTTTACTCATCTAGACAACAAAGGCTCATTAAAGATTTGTTCGAGACTTCCGAAGTAAGTCGTAACTCCAGATGTGGTTGATCTTAGCTCGCGCCTAAATTACTCTTCAAATAGTTCGAGTAAGAACTCAGCCGATGACAGGTGAAGAGAACACGAAGAGCGATTGAGGGGATGTTGTATCGGAGATGCTATAAACATGCTTCATTACTTCAGTCGACATGAGGAGGCACTGGATCTGACACAACCATACACTTTCGGGTGATAAGAGCCATTGTCTGCAACGAGATCGCAGTGAAGAACTTTATTAACTCTTAAGCTCCTTTCTTCTTTTTGTTTCCAGATGATCTTTGCGGCCTAGGTTTCCTGGTAAAATGAAAAAGGCAAAAGTAAGGTCTCATATCCTCCGGTAGTTGCTTTTCTCGAGTCCGAAGTAATTGTGGCATTACCGCTTTGCTCTTTCTGGTACTAAATACACCACAGGAAATAATGCGCTTTTTTTTTCTGTGATACTTTTTGATTCTTCCCATTTTCTTTAGGATTTTACAACTCATACAGGTAATCTATATTTTTGATCAAAAGCTTACTCACGAAATGATTGGAATTGTACACTACTCTTCAACATATCTTGTGACATTTCAATATTATGTGAAATGAAAACCATATTCAAAGCTCCTTAACCTTGGAAATAAGCATTTTACACAAACATGTTACTAGGTATAAACTAAAGATCTCATTCAAATCTCTCTGTATGTTGAATTCAATTATAGTCGTTTAATATAGTAAAACCTGATTAATTCGAAATTTAGCAGATAGAAAAAAAATATCGAATTACGGAAAATCTAGTTCATTCGAAATTCACGAAAATATCATTAGAACTATCCATAAAAAACATAAATATAAAATACAAAAAACTAGATATGGATTACCTTATAATGTGATACTAAATCAAATTCCAAAAGATGCATGCTTAACATAAAATTTTGTTTCTATAGAAAACATTATAAATGTGATCACTGTTACCAGCTATGTTCTTAATACTACTTAATATAAAATGGTCACAAAAATTACCAAATACTATCAGAATAAAAAATGCAACTCATTTGGAATAGTCATTAATTTTGCCGTGTATTGTCACTGGATATCCGTGTCCCTGACGAGTATCCCAGACGTATGTCGAAAGCTGAAAATACAGCTTCCTTAAGAAGGCATTAATTTAGTCGATGTGTCATTATCGTGCATAGTTAATGGTTATATTAACAAACTCATATTTTTTTAGGATTTTTTTACACTCTTTGTTCATTATTCAGGCAGAAATATATCGATATTATGAGCACAGGGCTAATCCTTTTAGAAAAACCAATTAACGTTAGAATTATCCAGATTCTTTTGTAAAAGCATTTTTGGGGTCTTAAAAGAAATTTGAAATATACTTAAAGTTCGATTTAAAGAGTTTCGAATTTAGTACATTTACTGCATTCGAAGAATTATGATACTGAAATCTCTAACAGTAACGTTGCTAGTAACCGGAAATTTCCTCAAAAGTTAAAGTAAATAATTAATGTTATAACAAATCGTTGACTAGATCTAATTATAGAAATTTGGTAATGATTCTTTCAGCTTTCACCAATTCTAACAAAATGTTATAATCCAGCCATGAAATCCTCTCTCTCTGTCAATTATTTTTAGTGTAATGTTTTTTCATTATATTTACTGTTCTAATGAGATAAAATAAAGGGTACTTAGAAAACTTGCTTTTAACACGAAATCAATAATTTTTAGGTGGCCACAAAAGTACCATTTGTGTTCTTGATATTTTATTCCTTACTTCTAACAAAACTTTTAAATGTACATGTGTGTTTCTTCATTTCGACAGATTGTACAACAGGCAATGATAACAAAATATTTCGAATATTTAGCAGAACAGCTTCGTGCTTCTCTTGGATAAATCCACAAACAGTATCCATTCATCAGCATGATATTATTTATCTATAGCATTAACAAGACGGGAGAGGGATTGGTAAAATACCTTAAGAAGCATATAGAAATATGGTAAAAGATTCTTCTCGATTTCCAAACCAATAAAAAGTTGTGACGGGAGCAAGCAAGTTCCATTCATTCAATCTTCATCACGAACGTTTAGGTGATTCTTTTGAAAGATGTACTAGACATTCCTTCACGAGGTCATTGATATCTGCTTGAGAAATAAGCTTTGGAAATGACTATTCTCCGATACTATTGAAATAGTAGACATATTTTAAGTTAGTCAAAACAATTTTTCAGGTAAATAATATATAATATGCTATAAGAATAACTTCGTGGAATATTAGAAAAGGAATTTAGTACATTAATGTATGATGAAAAACTGTAATTGTGTAAATTTATCGGATCTTTGCAACTAACACCTGGGGAAAAATTGTCTAATATATGGCAGTAATGTTTGTTCAAGACCAGAGTTTTAAAATTGGCAGAAAAAAAATGTAATTTTTATATATATTTTACAAAAATAAAAATTTAAAAATAATTTAAAAAATATAAAATTTTACACATATTTACAACAAAATGTAATATAAAAACATTTTTTTGTAATATAAATTTGGTGTCTCAAAAATATAAATATAGGTACAAACTTTTAGGGGAGGTAGATAACATCTAAAGGAATGAGAATTGCATAGGAACCCATAACCGGAAACGTCACCGTAAGTCAATAGGCGGCGCTGTTCATCAGTCCGCTAGAAGGGAAATTTCGGATTTCCTCATTCGAGCGGTAGTCGGCTGACGAAGAGCATGTAAAGGTATTCAAACAGGGAGCTGGCAGACATGCACTTAGTGTATGAAATAGCTGAGGGCAACGGACGAGCCGCTCAACGAATGTATCAAGAACGCTTCCCACACAGACATGTACCGGGCCACCGTTTGTTTGCGCGTGCGCATCAAAATTTGTGCGATTATGGGTCATTACGAGGTAGCAGAAGTGAGGGCAGGCCACGATCGACGCGTACTCCCGCCATGGCGACTAATCCTAGTTCCACTACACGAGCCGTTGCCTCTGCCTTAGGAGTGTCTCGTTGCAGTGTACAACGTGTTTTGCATGGCGAGTCCTTACACCCCTTTCATCTCCAAAGGGTTCAGTTACTTCTCCCCGCAGATCGTCCTGCACGTGTGCGTTTTGCGCAGTGGTATCTCCAAGAAAGTACCCAAGATGTGAATTTCCCAGCTTATGTTTTGTTTACTGATGAGGCCAGTTTCACTCGGGATGGCGTATTCAATCAGCACAATGCGCATTTGTGGGCTCACGAGAACCCCCACGTGTGTGCACACCCATGCGGCACAACATCGTTTCGCAGTAAATGTGTGGACAGGTTTGGTCGGTGACTGCTTAGTCGGGTCATACCTTTTACTATCCTGCATGACCTCCGCGAAGTATCTGATCTTTCTGGAACATGTTCTACCAGGCTTACTTGCCCATGTTTCAGCAAATGTGAGACGCAACATGTGGTTTCAACATGATGGGGCGCCTCCCCATTATGGAAGGTGTGTTCGTGCGCATTTGAACATGTCTTTTGGACAACGATGGATTGGGTGTGCTGGACCACTTGCCTGGCCCCCATGCTCACCTGATTTAACGAGCGTTAATTTCTTTCTGTAGGGGCCCCTCAAAGCTACCGTGTATGAATCGCCTGTGGAGTCTGACATGGATCTCGTGGCAAGGCTCGTCTGCGCTGCTGCTACTATCAAAGAAACTCCAGCTGTGTTCGACCGTGTCTGGCAATCAATGCTCCATCGGTGTCACGTATGCATCGCGTCTCATGGCGGAAACTTCGAGCATCTGCTGTAACATTATGAAATGTATCATCTAGTATGCCATTTGTAATAATTATGTCCAATAAATGTTTTCCCATTAATCACTGTCTTGTGTCCTTTCAGATCTTGTACCTCTGCTACCACTTTCCTGTGACGTTCCCGGTTTGTGTTCCTATGCAATTCTCATTCTTTTAGATGTTATCTACCTCCCCTAAAAGTTTGTACCTATATTTTTGAGACACCCTGTATATATATATATGTACATTTTATCATGTTATAACATCATCATCAACCTCAAGCAGCCATGGACTACGGTTGCTCAACCAGACCGTGAAATTTAGTTCTCCAAGCATATCCGTCCTGAGCTATATCTACTGTATCTGGTCACTGCACCCCAATTCTAACAAGGTCCTGTTTGACACTGTGTGTCAACCGCATCCTAGGTCTTTCCCTCTTTCTTAAGCGTGTAGAAATATAAAGAGCATTCAAAATTCAAAAAACAAAATCATCACAGGGGGGTTTTATCAATAAAATTAATGGTTATTCCGAGTTTAATGTTGTTATGAGCTGAAAAAAATTTGTATGAAATATATACGAATATTTTCGAGCGGGAAATATATAAATATAAAATTTTGTACACATTATAATAATTATTATGCACCGAATCTGGGAACCTCAAATAACGGTTGCCATTTTCCTCAGAAAATCGGTTCTTTTCTTGGGATAAGGTAATACAGTGTGTAAGGTTCATACCCATAACATGGGGTCTCAGGTTGGAGTGTATATTGTCTCCAACTTTTAGTTTCCTCTGCAGTTGTAGAAGAAAGAAGTATCGATTTGCTTTCAAATGCAACAAGCTCCAGAATTATCGACTGCACACGGAATAACGACTGAAATGACACACCTTAAGCCATTATTCCTTGTGCATGAGAGCCGAACTTCGTACATGTTAGACAATGCGTTGTATGGGTTTACCAGTAAGCTCTTGTCTGATATTAAATACAGGGATGGCGAATCTATGGCACGAGTGCCAAAGGTGGCACGCAATACGAGAAATGAAGTGAAAACATGTCTAGGGCTTGTGTAAAGACTTGGAAACAACAGCATTAGCAAATCAGTATGTATTTAAGGATGAGTCATTCGTGGTGAGACAGCGATTATTTTTCTATATATTGCATCATTAAATATCCTTGGCTGCGTGGCGTTAAGTGATGCTCTGAGCATAAGAAGAGGAAAGTCATGTGTGAGTTGTTGCCTTTGATAGAGTGATTTTTGTTATGGTAAATAACTGCTTTTTCATTTTTCTTTGTAATCTAAAACTAACTATGGTTTTATATTTAAATCTACTATTTCGTAGCCTTATATTTAAAATCTTAATATTTTGTATCATTTCATTGTTATTGCCAGATAAGAGGTTTTTTTGTAACGTTGAAATGCGAACTACAAAATGTTATTTCTGCAATTTTGCTACTCGAGCTCCAAAAGGTATAAAAAATATAATAATATAAAATATATAAAAAATAGAATTATGGTGCAATGCTTTTCAATTTTTTTCCCATTGCGTCTCATCTATAATCTTCAAACTTATCTGAGTAGAGAGCTAGCTTTCGAAAGGTAGGGTGGGAAAATTATTCTTAGAGTCCCACCCCATCCTTTTTCTTAATGCATATCTCCTTTCCTCACAACAAAGAGTTCCTTTCTTTTTTGAGAATCCGGTAGCAAACGTCTTCCCTGGTTTTAGCCATGTTCTCGCGGCACAGCCACACAAATGCCTTATAATAAATAATTAAATGGTCGTTCAAATGAAAAGCGGACAAGTCGGAAATGAAACATACACGACTTATTTACCTCAGATATTGTCGATGTCTGTTGAGGTATTTGTCCCAACACGAACTTAGCAATATGATACCCTGTTCGTAGAATGTAAGGACTTATGCCTTCCAAAGGAATCGGCTAAACTTTTGAGATGAAGATTAAATGAATGGAACCTACTTGCTCCTGGTACAACTTTTTCCTGGTATGGAAATCATGAGAAGAATATTTTACCATATTTATGTGTAAATCTTCTGATTGTATTTTATCAATGCCTCGGGTCTTGTTTAATACCATGGATAAAGGATATCACGCTAATGAATGTAAACTATTTATGTATTCATCTAAGGGAAACATGAAGCTATCCATCTTCTTTTGATTCACAGCGATCATTAGGCTTATTCGAAGTCACTCTCTTCGCCGTTGCATTCTGCCAATAATACTATAGGGGGAAAATTTGTTTTGAGCCTGGTGTGATCTGAACCCACGTCCTCCTGACAACCCTAATAACGTAGGCTAGTATCCTACCTGGCTCAAGATATTTTTCCCTTATATCCAGTATTGGCAGAATGTAACAGCAAAGACAGTGACTTCAAATGTAGGCTATCTTTCAGCATATACACCACGTTTTGCTTCATTGCCTGTTTGAGGAACTACGTGATCATGAACTTTACCTCTTCGTCAGACTCTCAAAATTCTTTCCGTTCACAGCTTTTTTATAGGGCTTATAATTCACACAGGGAGAGGTCACATGGGGAGAGGTCAAAAACTGAAATGGAGATGTAGATCAGGACTGTAGCCTTTGCCTCAGGAATTTTGTGACCATGCTCTCCAAACATCCAGTTCTCTGCGTATAGGCGCAACGATCACTTAATCTATTGTCCAGATATAGGGATTATCCACGTTTCATTTCAAAAGTTAGAAACTAAGTTTCTAATTTTTGAAACTAACTAGAAACTAAGTTTCTAACTTTTGGTACCTTCTTACAATTTCTTTTGACATTTTAACTATTTTATTTCATTTATCTTGTTAACAAAATAGAGCTTCTATGTGTGTTCCTGGTACGACAAACTCAAGACTTCGAAAGGATTTTCACTGACCATAACACCCGGATCTAAATCAACGGATGTGAAACAAACAAGAATTGCTGACCTGCTATGGAATATAGTAAGTTTGTTCCATTAGCTCCTAATGTTACAATACAACTCTATTCCATTAAGTCACAGCAAGTTCTAATATCACAAAACGCGATATAAAAGAGATAAAAAAGAAAAATAAATTCTTATTTTTTATGCCAAATAGCCATAAAGTGTATTTAATACCAATATTTTTAGCGCTGTAAAAATTCTATATTTCTTTACTACCTAACAAAATCAGATATCCCATTCGAGTTATTGCTGCTGTATGAAATAATAACATTAACATTTTGTAGTTAAAGGGACTAATCATTAACTATCATTAATCAAAACAAATAGCAATTAATAATTAATATTTGTTTTGCATTAATAGGAACTGACAAAAAAAGATAAAATAATCTGTGAATAGCTTTGCTCCTTTACTACAAGTTTTTAAAACAATATAAGCACTGTTAATGCCATGAAAGCTTCATCCTTTCCTCGAGATGTTGTTCTCTTTCACAATAATATTACTTAAGTAATGGAAAGGGATACAGCCTGCTTGCTTGTATAAACATTACAAGCGAGCAGGTTGGTGGTCATCCTACTTGATGGTGAGGGAGGGTGTAATCACCGCACAGTATCGTCAAATGGCTTCTATACGATATGGTACCTACCAGAGAGCAGCCATTTGACGACACTTCGGGATGATTAGACACACCCTCACCACCAAGTAGGAGGACCAAATACTTTCATACAAGCAAGCAGGTTGTATCCCTTTCCTTTACACAAGAAATATTATTGTGAAAGAGAATAACTTCTAGAGGAAAGAGTGAAGCTATAATGGTATTAACAGTGTTTTATGCTTACATGTATTGTAGATCACGATTAAAATAAGTATATATTATAGTTATATCTTTAGAAATTATTTTTAAAAAAATAACGTTCTTGACTTTTACTGGCGCTAAACTTCGCATACAGGTGCTCGATATGCATAAATTGCGCAATTCTAATGAACTAGATCTGTCGTATTTGTAGCTCTAAACCGTCAGATCTGTGTATTTTTTTTAAAAGGTGAAACCGAGGTAAATGAAACAAAAACACTTAAACTAATCCATCCTTTCTACCATATAGACTCTAGCAATGTTTATTTCTATCAAGGTGAGAGGAAAATTATGATATATTTCTCCTTTCTGAAGTATGACCAAGCCATTGTTCTTTCCATTAATAATTGGTGAAAACAACGTTATTAAATAAAAAATAAATACTCCCTCAAGCAGCTGCTTGCCACAGAGGTCTGACAGGAGCCTGTCAGTTTATATGCCATAGTAGAAGGTATTACTCCAGATTAATTACAATGAAGTAACAAATTGCGTTGCTGAATACAAATATCTACAAAGCTTACACTTTCATTCATTAATACAATTTTCTGTGTTGTGAAGCAAAACGTGTTTCCATCACAGAGGAGGATTATAGACTATACATTGATGGAGGAAAGCGATTTAAACGTACACTTACATCGTATACGCATTGCGGATAAGAACAGAGTTAATACCGTATTTCTTCGATTCTAAGACGCACTTTTTTCCCCCCATATAAACGTCTCTAAAAACGGGGTGTCTTAGAATCGCAGTTTTATTTTTTGTTTTTATTTTTTTCAAATTTTCCCGCGCTTTGCACACAGCACCACACGTTTTGCTTTTACGCGGAAACCCCCCGTCCAAGTTTGACCGTTATCACATTCTCCAAATTTGGGTATTTTCCCGCCCTTTCCAAATGTGAAGCCACCGTTATTTAATTATAGTGGAGCTCTGTGAGTGAATTATAGTGAGCTTCGAACCTGGTTGTTGACTAAGACTAACAACCTTCCGCTGACACCTTCCGGAAAAATTAAGAAAGCGCCGGCATCAAAATTGGCGGAATGGGTATCAATAGCTTGGAAGCTAATCCCTGAAAAATAGTGCATTACTGATTTAAAAAATGTTGCATCACCAACCCTCTCGATGGCTCAGATATATTTATTACGATATATTTATGGGGATATATCGTAATAAATATTATCGGAAATAAAGACGGCTCAGAAGAATCAGACTCTGAATGTGAAGTAGACTCTGATATTGATTCAGATATGACGGCTCAGAAGAATCAGACTCGGATATTGATTCAGAAGGAAATGATGAATAACATACCTACTGATAAATAGGTACTATTGTTGTTAGTAAATTGAATTCTATTATAATAAAAATATTTGTTAGATATATTTTAGCGTTGTATTTATTATTCTTTTCTTAGAATCAAAATCTTTTTTCTGTTGGTGGTACTGAAATTAAAGGTGAGTCTTTCAATCGATGGCGTCTTAGAATCGAAGAAATACGGTATGTCTACTACAATAATAGGGAAATGATAAACTACCTAACTTTGGAAAACAGTACTACTCATAAACCGTCAATTGCTAAAAACTTAAGAGCATGACTTTATCATCATCATTAGAAATAGCAAAACGATATTTCGAGTTTAAAATGCGTTTTCAGTTCTGTATAATATACCTCCAAAAAAGCATCGAATGTAAGTCCACCATTCTGCTACTGCCTCTCACAGAGTGCTAATTTCTGTACTTGTATATTTGCTAATGTAATTAATACTATTAAACATAAAGGTATGTTTTATAACGAAAAATTTTTGATATATAAAAATGAAGCTGATTTTCTTTACGTTAATAAAGTTTCGTGTATATTTCATGTTTCTTATTATTGGACTTTATTTTAATTTCGGACATACCACCGAATAACTTCTGGGTTCGCCTTCTGCCTTTGATTGTAACTAAAAACGATGTTCATGAAAAAGTGTTTATTTTAAAAACAACGTTTACAATGCAAAAACCTTTAATTAAAAAATATATTCAATATATTAAAAACTGTAACCTGCTAGCAAAGCATATAAATCTAAATAAAAAAACAAAATAAATATCCCCTCAAGCAGATGCTTGCCACAGAGGTCTGACAATTCATACGCCATAGTAGAAGGTCTGTGAGGAAGGCGAGACCATAGAAGAAAAACAAACATCCATGCCTTATCCAGGGCTCGAACCCCGGTCCCTTTGATCAGTAGCCAAGTGTGCTAACCACTCGGCCACGGGGTACCAAGTATTCCAAATCTAATCTACACCAAAAGTTCCCAACTTGGTGTATCCTGTTGTTAAAAAGTCAATTAGAACTCATACGCAAAGTATGTCAACCGTAACTGTAGCTACACTATTTACACGACGTTCTAATTTGTTTGACAATACTTTAGTAAATTCCTTATTTCGTTTTTACGAAAAATAGTAGATTATTACTCTAGTGCTTAATATTTTAACTTTTAATGTTAAAGGATATTTGTAATAATTTTATTCATTTCTTAATAAATCCCGTTCCGATTTGTTGATACCTCTCCCCTCTTTTAGATCATGTGCATACACATTCTTGTTGTGTTTCTCGCAATGTCGCCTCAGCTTCAAGAAAAAGAAAATTTCATTAGAAAGGTATGAAGCTTTGTTGAATCATATTCAATATACTGGTAATAAACGGTAGGTTTATGGTCAATATATGATTACATAATTGGCAAATGCAGATGAATATACACTCAGGGCAAAAGTCAAGTTACAAATACGGAAACCCCGATTGCTCAAATACGTCTCCGGGATTTAAGGAAAATTTGCATCAGATAAGTTCTAGTAAAATGAATATTTGTAAGATTAATTACCAGATATACACGAAGCTGTCCCGTGGCCGAATGGTTAGCGCGCTTGGCTACTGATCTAAGGGACTGGGTTCGAGCCCCGGTTAAAGGCATGGATGTATGTGTCGTTTTCTGCTGAGGTCCTGCCATCCTCTCAGACTTTCTACTATGGCATATAAACTATCAGACCTCTATGACAAGCAGCTGCTTGAGGGGTATTTGTTTTTTTATACATGAAGGCACGAACATAGATCCAAGAAGGGTTGATAAGGGTTGAGATCATCTCTAACAGCAGTGAAGAATTCACAGCGCCTCCTGATATTGCTAACAATTTCTCTAATTAATTCTGAGGGTAGTAGAGTTCACTGATGCAAAAGGAATGTCTTAAAATCTTTTAAACTTCTGGGAAGAAGGATGAGACTGGCTATACATCTTTCAAAGCATCCCAGATCTACTCAGTAGTATTGAGATCGAGGAATCTTTCAGGCCACTCCATACGCTCAACCGTCATATTCAAGATATTGGTCCACCAGGTGAGCTCTATGTACCTGGGTATTATCGTCCTAGCCCACTTCTCCTGCAAATATATGAACATAACGTTTGATGATCTCATCCCGATGCCTCTGGGCAGTTAGGAATCCTCTGTACCAAAATGGGACTACCATTGGTATAGGGAGTAAAGCAATGGACTCATTAGAGATTGGAAGTCCCCCATTTCAGACTGTTTGATAGGGACCCGTACGAATAATTTGCACAAAGGACTATGAATATCTTGTTTCGCCAATGATCCTGTATCAAATGTGTAAAGGTTGGGGCAGCAACTGATATTTATATCTGCATACACCATCAAATAATTTTCTCCATAGTAGTTCCTCTCCCTGATGTTAGAGGGATGATGGTGTACTCCACGTTGTAGCAGACGAATGTTCGGCTAGAATAGGTCTGTAAAGTGAATCCCGACTTCTGTGAAAAGAACAGTAGTCTACTGTCTTGGGTATCATGTGCATGCTACTGATAACAATTGTGGCAGACTAACTGCGTGAAGGAGTTAAAGTTATATGGAACTATCCTATTATATGGATCCATTTGAAATTATCCTTCCTGTACACGGAGCAAGTTGGGAAGTTGTCAATGCTCTAAGGCACCATGCAGTTAAAGACAAATACGGGTCATTTAGAGATGTTGTGATCTTTTTATCACCTTCTACTTCTGGTTCTAGCGACCTCACTTATATACCCAAAAACGTCGGGAAACACGGAAATTGTTTCCCGATCCTGGAGACTACCATTCGAAACATATTCAGCTATTTCAGGCGCATCTCGCTACACTTCTTGAGACTGGCCAGCACCCATTCTTCCAATCAGTCATCTAAACGAAGTCTTTGAGACATTAACGAAATGACAATCGCCGATTTGCAATTCCTGGGCAAACAAAAAAGAATACAACAATTAGTGAGCAGTCAATAAACTACACGCAGACCTGTTCAAAGTGGCCTTTTTGACTGCTTGCCTCTGAAATTGGAACCTCTGAAACAATTTTACTCTTAATTTACATATTCACACCACGATATAACATAAGTAATTCCATTATCGATATTTAATTCGATGTATCTTTCTGAATATTAAGCAAACCGATATTTAACTTAATTGTAGCATTATAGTGCAGGAAGTTTCATTATAAACGCTCTGGGAGTAAATTTTGAAAATATGCACATTGTTCTCGTTATGTACTTATTGAAACGTTTTATTATTAACCTACAAATCTAAAAGGTTTGAAACCTTTGGCTCGCAATTTTGCGCAGGTTCTGGTACTTGGGTCAAAGGAATGGGTGTTTAAATTGAAAAACAAAATATTGGTAATAACCATCAAATACATATTAAAATTTAACAGTTTTCCATTTTTTTTACTTTCAATGCACACTACGGGATGTGTTCTTTTTTGCATAGGACAAATTTATTTGTTTAAAAATTTGTCATCAATGTCTGCTTTTTATTAGTGAACTGAGACATAACTTATTTGAGTGAACGACATAAATTTTATTTATCAAGAGCAGACGTAAAATCATGTAAACATACACCTGGAATTATCCTGTTTTGAAGAGTGTATCATAACGCACAAAATGTGACAAATCATTTTTTTTTTCAATATCGAGCTCTAAATTTGTTTCCGCTATCATGTATTATTTTTTTTGAAGAAGCCTCCTCTTAATATTATTTAGGAAAGAAGAAAAATTCTCAAGCAATTCGAGGCTTGGAGATTCAGTTTGTTCAATTTCGTTCTCGAAACGTGTCAGTCTTCAACAGCGTTGCATCTTTATGATATTAATAGGAAAAAAAAAGCTCTGCGAACTAAGTGCATTCTTAATGCTAAAAAAACAACTAAATACCTCAATGTTATCCCCGAGGTTATTGATTAAACCGACACTTTGGTCCATGTTCAAAAGCATTCTGACAGCCAGAAAAATCTACATGGTAGTGTTTTTACAATGCATTTTTTTAAAATTTTCCTTAAATTTTTGATCTTATTTAATTATAAAACTCAGTGGAACATAATATTTACTTAAGGATTTTTATTTGTCTGAATGTGATGTAGAAAGATGCGACTTATGTTATTTAGTGATAAAAACTCGTTGAAGAAAAAAAGCAAATATCTCCAGCAAAGAAACAGATTTCAACATCACCTATGCTTTGCTCACTCTCACTTCAGAGGCGTTGGTGACAAGAGGCGGTAAAGAAAAACAAGTTGTCTCAACATGCGATCAGCTTTCTCAATGATAAGCGTTTGCTTTCAGAATTCCATTTACTTGATGCAGGTTTGCTTTTTTAAAAAAAATCACTTAAACAAAAAGGTTTTTGTTGATTTCTGCAAACACTTATTGAGAAACATTTCTTCTTTCTCTATTAAACTTGTTTCAAACAATGAAAGAGCAAAAAAGCAAAAATATACATAAGAAAAAACTTTTCTTTTTGTAAGTAATACTTGCGTCTTTATTTTTAATTAGAGCTACTGGGAACTAGTTTGGAGTATTAATGAAAAAAAAGTCCTCGACAAAAAGAGGTAATGAGCAGAAGAGAGACCAACTACCCAACACAAGTCTAATTAAAATAAAATACATTTGCAAAAAATAATGTGTGGACTGCCTAATGATGCCTCATTGCTAATCAAGAAGTTTTTTTAAAAAATACAGTATTTAGAAAATAAGAGTTTAATCAGGAAAAGTAAATGGCAATAAAAACCTTTAGATGTAGCTGGTATGTGTGTAGAAGTGCGAATGTTCAATAGCGAATCGATTTAAAGACATTCTAATTTCTCTCTTCACAGTACTCAAGTTACAGAAAGCAGTTGCGAATCAAAGTAAACTTTTTTATTCTTCCAAGTGATTTAGTAATTGAGGGGGTGATGAGGAAATTTCCCACGATTCTGATATCACAAAAAGTAATCTTTGCTCAATTTAATTTCGGCAAAGCAAATCTTTGCTCAATTATAGTTTCTTATGAACTGCACTGTGCGAAAGAAAACTCATTTAAGAGCTTTGGATAAACCAACGCCAAAAGGTTGTCGCCAAAAGAATGTTGGATTGGGTTGCTCTGCCTCTGAGCGCACTTTTGTGCACATGATGATTTAAATAGCCGGACATAGGAACACCAAGGTTCAGAGCTGGTTAGCGTAAGGGATGGGGTATTTTACCTCTGAGCGACACTTTGCATTCAATGGGCTTTAAGGTCAGGTCACGAGAACCCCAAGGGCTCAGAGAAGTTTGGGGGAAGGGGTCTCTCCATCACAAGATGCTATTCAAATGTGTTTGATAAATTTTATACCAAACCTAATTATTATTCAGAAATCAAATAATTACAAAAAATGAAGAGAGAATGATTTATCAGTTTATAAAACTTTCGTCAAATAATACAATATTGTAATATCTTTATTTTGAAAACGACATCAATATAAACTTTTGAACCTAACGTCGTTCCTAAATCACAGGCACACTGTTACATATTGTTTTACTCTCGCGTGCTATCCCTATAATTCAGCAGATAAATTACACATAAACGCAGCTCGCAAACGACATGAAAAGTAAATCATATTTCAAAGGATCATTTATTTCTTTTCGGAATATTTCTTTGCAAAACCACTTTGCACTCCTGGAGACTGTTTCTGTCTCAAATATCCGATACGTAGACAATATCCGAGTAATGCAGATACCGATATTTATTTGTTTTCTATAGGCACAACCAAATGCATTCGGTGATGGGAACGACACAGATGGCCTTGCGATGATGGGTGTCATAACAGTTCGGTAAATAGATAGAGGCCCCACATAAATAAACAATACATTTCTTTTTTCCGATCTGCTTCTTGTTTGTCGACGGAATGAAATATCGCTCATACGTCAGAAACGGAAGATCCGAAAGCGCGGAAAAATACTGCGATGCCATTAGATACTCAAAATAAAACTTTTAGACCAGAATGCAATTCAACAGATATATATTCTTAAAAATTAATGTCAAAATTATCTCCCTTCTCAGTCTGAACAGTAGAATAATTTGTCTCTGAGAATATGATTAGTACAGTTAGCGAAACAGCCACCTTAAGACTAAGAGTTGCTATGACAACATTGCATCAACTCGGATTCTACGTCCTCTCATACACAAAGTTTATGACACCTTCACTCCATCGCGTCCATTTTTCGTTCTTAACTCCGCAGCCATACTCTCTCCAGCAGTTAGGTCTTTTTATAGTTCTTTTGGGGTTTTTTTTAACAAAAATATGTTCACTGCCAAACGACCGCAAATAAACAGCATTCTTTTCAGAGTTCTACCATAACATGTCTACCATAACATTATATTGTCTACCATAACATTATATTGCTGCCTCTCAAGCGTTGTAAAATATGTCCTCAGACTGCTTTCAGTATACGTCATACTAAGAAGAATGATAAATCGTTTTTACCAAATATGATCGAATAACTCCGTGTTATTTGAAGGGAAAACCACATTCAAAGCTCTACGAAAACATATTTACGAAACAAAATCACTTGAAATAAATATATCTTACTCAAATCTTTCTAAATCTCGTTTTTCAACGATATTAGTTTATTATTTAAAGAGATCGAAAATGGAAAACTTAATAGCAAAAGCTGTTTCAATAATAATAACTTAATAGCAAAAGTCGTTCTAAATATGCTTCTTCAAAAATGGCGAAAATTGAAAGAATCAGTACATTAAATCTTCTAAAATTACGTTTATTTTAGCAAACAATTTGTTGTAAGAGCTGTTATTTGTGTTTTGATTATGTAACAGATTGTGTCATTCTCCCGCCCCCATCCCTCCTAGGTGTGGACTTTAAACTCTGGGTACTTTACTCTAATTAATGATCTCAGGATGGCATCATTCTTTCTTAATTCACTGAATTCTACTCATATGTACGCTATATACACAGTCGTATTAGAATAATATGACAACCTACCATATACATACTATGGTAGTTGGTCATATTATTCTGATACGACTGTGTACTCTTACATATCTAAACTTCATTTACACTAGAAACTATACAGAGTACAATCATATCGAAGCAAAATGTGCCCGTACAACAGTGAAAGCGTGACTGATTTACTACGAGATAAGCGAGATGCAGAACGTAGTGTGGATTATAAAATAAATAAAAAAGCCCTCAAGCAGCTGCTTGCCACAGAGGTCTGACAGGAGCCTATCAGTTTATATGTCATAGTAGAAGGTCCGTGAGGACGGCAGGACCTCAGTAGAAAAACAACACGAACATCCATGCCTTACCCGAGGCTCGAACCCAGGTCTCTTAGATCACTAGCCAAGCGCGCTAACCACTCGGCCACGGGACGGCCAGTGTGGATTACTTCATTCAATAGAATGAATATGTTTTTAAAAAATGCAGGAATTTAGCAGAGGAGTTGGAGTAGATGTGAAATGGATTTTGTTTAGTGCACGATGACAACTTAGATTAGGGTTGCTCAAACCATGTCCTGCGGGCCACTTGTGTCCCTCCGGACCCTTAATTGTGGCTCGCGAATACAACGAAGCTTCCAATAAAAAATATTTTATAAATACACCCAGTTCTGTTTTTACACTTATAAATACACCCAGTTCTGTTTCCAAAAAAAAAAAACTGTGTAAAAAAAATACAGTGCATATGAAAAAATAGAAGATTAGTTCCAGACGTGAAAACCCGGTACAAATAATAAGTTGTTTTCAAACAAATCATATCAAAATCGTTAATTAAATCTTTATTTGATTTTTATACACATTTTTTATTTTATAAACTTATAAAAATAATTGTATGTGCATATATAAAGTAAATTATCCTTCATAAAGGAAATAATATGTCACTAATTCAAGAATACAAAAGTGCAAAAAAACATGGCTTACTTATGCTTATTAACTAGATTTTATTCGTTGTCACTTTTTGACAATAGACGCATTATTCGTCTTACGCAAACGAATTATAATCATTCGTTTGCGTAAGACTGGAATTAAATCACTTTCATCGCTTGAAACATTTTGGCCGTCGTATTCATACTCCAATGGTGAAATGCTCTCTGTGACATAGGGAACCAAATTATCACTTGTTTCCAGTGATTCTGAAGTTTGATTAGTTTTGACAACGAACTCTGTAATCAATCGTTGAGATCCTGCTTTGACTAGATGTTTGTATAATTCTTGATAACGCGCCATACATGACTTCAGTTCACGTTTAAACTGCTCAGCTCGTTCGACAATGGGATCATGTGTGAGAAAATTACTTTTCAATTTACTAGCCATTTGAAACCCTTATTTAATTAAACCTGCAGTGAGTGCATCCTCTTCATCACCATCACTTTTTTTTTCTTTTTCATCAGGAGTCTCAAGGACAACTTCTATTATTTCATCTTCGCTTAGAGCTTTGTCGATCAGCAATTCATCAATATCTGCAAACGATAAATCATCGAATCCTTCTCCACCAATTGCATGTGCTAAAGTGATGATATTAGGATATTCAGTCGTATTTGGGGGTACAAGATCTTTGCTTTTTACATATTCTGGTCAAATAGCTTTCCAGCATGCATTTAAAGTTGATGGTTTTATTTCTGATAATGTCAATCCAGCATGTCTGATAAAATCTAAAACAGAAAATTTCTTTCACACACCAATAACTGTTAGTATTTTATCCTTATCTAGTTTATCCAAAATGTATTGGAATGTTCGCCTCACATAGTAAGTTTTAAATGTGGTAATTGTACTCTGGTCTAGTGGTTGTATTAAGGATGTCGTATTAGGCGGTAGAAAACAAAATTGAACATTTGGGTGTTCCAAAACAGGATGGCCAGGTACATTGTCTATAATCAATAGAATTTTAAATTCGAGACTTTTTCCTTCAAATAGCATTTAACTTCTGGAACAAAAACATTTATGGAAGCATTCACTAACAATTTCTTTTGTAGCCCAGGCTTTTTTTTTGCCATCCAATACATTTGCAATTTATTCAAATCAACACCTTTCATTGACCATGGTCTTAGGGACCGATTGATGAGCAGTGGTTTTAAGATACGATCTCCTGAAGCGTAGCTGCAAAATAGGTCACACGATCCTTAGCTGCTTTAAAGCCACCAACAGTTTTTTGTGATTTTGCTACGTAGGTTCTACTCGGCATTTTTTTCCAAAAAAAGACCAGTTTCATCTGCATTACAAACTTGATCAGGGTGTATCCACCATCTTCAATGATTTGGGCCAATTTTGGACAAAATTCTTTAGCAGCCGGCTCATCTGCAAATGCAACTTCACCTTTTATCTTTACATTATGAAACCCGTGTCTTTGAAGAAATCCTGCAAGCCAACCAGTACTTGCAGAAAATTCATAATTTTTGTTTAACTGAGCT
This sequence comes from Ryuthela nishihirai, assembly GCA_038380435.1. Classification (NCBI taxonomy): domain Eukaryota; kingdom Metazoa; phylum Arthropoda; class Arachnida; order Araneae; family Heptathelidae; genus Ryuthela; species Ryuthela nishihirai. The sequence goes on along the minus strand of JAWZYU010000009.1, from coordinate 80,131,974 downwards.
GATGTGTTTGGTTCCATTTCTTGTATCTGCTTATATACTGTATTCGGAATGCCATCTGTTTGATGGTATTTCCATCTAGAGGTATTCTTTTTTGCGAGTTATCTTCTATTCGCATTACTAGTGCCTTTTCCATCTTCACTTTTACGATATCTCTCGTGTACGATGACGACTTAGAGCTCAATTTTGTTCCAGAAAGCACAGATTTTCTAATTGCATCTTCAATTTTCTTGATGGTTCTTACGGTAGTTTGTTCAAACCCAAATATTTACCTATGAATGTTGAACCTTCTCCAATTGCAAGACGATCTAAAATTTGGATCTTAGTATCCAAAGAGATAACTTTCCTTTTCTGCTTTTGTATAATTGAATTATCCGACATCGTGGTAAGGCTTACGAAAAACATTTGAATTGTATTTAATAAATCACATTATGAAGAATTTTAAATTATCTATCTGCAAAATTTAATAAATTTATATTAAGCACACAAAACTTCAACAAACAAACCTTTTTTTTTTCTCTTTCTTAAATTAAACATCTAAACACTTATAACTTTAAACACGAAATGTGAGACCAAGATTAATTGAAAATAAAATTGAGGGGAATTCCCGGAACTCAATGTTGCCTCTTTATTCCGAATGAAGTAGGTTTTGTATAATTTTTTCCATAAAATAGAGAATAAAATAGAGAAAACTTGTTGTATAGTTACGTTCGTGTAGTTTTTATTTTGGGGATTTGAGTGCACAAATTGTGTATCTATAGTACATTTTCAAAGTGAAAACTACTTTGAAAAATGTGACCATAAAAGAGGCATCTTTGTTATAAATGCAAATTCTAGGAATTTTTTCTTGAATAGGAATATTTTTTCAGAATTAAATTCAAATGGAGATTTTTAAAAAGGCGCCGTTTGAACCGTGTTAGATCAAAATAAATCGTGTAAAAAGAGAATTGGAATTTTTTTCTAAACCGTGTTAAATCAAAATCGTGTCAAAAAAATCTGTGTAAAAACAGAATTGGGTGTATATATAATAGCTCAAAATGGAGTAACTCCTGCGCCACCTATCGGTTAAGCAGAAAAGCTCAGCTTCTAAATGAGCGCTCACAGGTGGCGCTACTAAGATTTCGTGTGCTTTCTTGTTCTAGTGTTTACTAGAAAAGTATTCTCGAGTCTCCGGATCTTTCTAGAAACTGTCAAGATATATATTATATACTTGCGCGCGCGTGGATTTTAGTCAGTCAGTCAGTTAAATTCGATCTCGCTAAGCGCTCTTTCCGAACTTTCGATTATTAACAACTGATATTAATAATTCATTAGTTTTTATTACGTTGATCGAGTGTTGTAAAAATAAATCTTAGTGAATTTAATCATTAAGTGAAGTTTTAATTACCTTTGTTATATAAAAACATAACAACGGTAATAACAAGCACTAGTAAATTCAAAATGGCAGCTACTAAAGTTGTTCGCAATTTCAACGAAAAATGGGCTGATTTATTCTTGTTTGTGGAAACTGATGGAAAGCCCGTTTATTTAATATATCAGGAATCAATATCCACTCTCAAGGAATACAATTTGAAAAGACATTATGACACAAAACATGCAAACAAGTTTGCCAGTCTCCAGAGTCACGTACGCACACACAAACAACCTTCTAAAAAAATTATTAAAATCGCAAAAATCAGTTTTTTAGAAAGCATCGGAGGATGATGAGAGTTATGTCAAAGCTAGTTATATCATTGCTCAAAAAACTGTCAAAAGGACGAAACCATTTTCTGATGGAGAATTTGCGAAAGAGTGCCTTGTAGCAGTAGCTGAAGTTGTATGCCCAAACAAAGCTGATGTTTTCAAAAAGATAAGCTTGTCTCGAATGAATGTTACTAGGAGAGTAGAATTGGCATTGAATATTGAGGAGACATTGAAAATAAAGCTGCTAGCATGCAAATTTTACTGATTGGCATATGATGAAAGCAGGGATTTAACCGATACAGCTCAGTTGGCTATTTATATTCCTGTGATCGCCGACGAACTTAAAGTCTTTGAAGAACTGTTCGCTTTATGTCCCTTGAAAGTAACTATGAAGGGAACAGACATTCTGGAAGCTACGATAACAACTCTTGATAAATATCACCTCAGTTTGAAACACTTTGCAGGGTTAAAAGACAGATGGAGCCCCAGCCATGGTTGGAACAAAATCCTGATTGGTAGCACTCAAAAAAAAAAAACAAGAAATAGATACTAGCAGATTTACCAGCAACCATTGCATCATTCACCAGGAAAATTTGTGTGCCAAATATCTCGGTTTTGAAAATGTCACGAAAGTTATTACATACATTTTAAATTTCATCCGAGCGAATGGTTTGAATCATCGACAGTTTTAAAATTTTCTACAGACGGAATGGAATGCTGACCATGGCGATGTTGTTTACTTCTCTGACGTGCGATGATTAAGCCGTTCAAAAATGCTCACGAGGATTTTTGAGTTGAAAGATGCTCTCTAAGAGTTCATGACAGCAAAAGGCAAGCCAGTATCAGAATTTGATGATCCGAAGTGGTTGGCCGACTTTGTCTTTCTTGCGGACATTTCTTCTCATTTTAAATGAGTGAAATTTGAAGCTTCAGTCAAAAGATCAACTGGTGCATCAGTCAAAAGAACAACAACTTTTCTGATGAAATTAGAACTCTTTAAGTGCCAACTTCAAGACCAGAATTTAACTCAATTCCGAAGAATGTTGAAATTGCAGTCTGCAGAATATGTTCCTCAATATGTAGCTGCAATATCTCAGCTCCAGACTGAGTTCCAACAGAGATTCCAAGATTTTTGCGCTCAAGAAAGAACCCTGAACGTGGTAACTAACCCGATCTCTGTGAATGTGATGGAGACTCCAAGGGACCTCCAAACGAAAATCATTGACCTTCAATGTGATTCAGATCTGAAAATCAAATTTGATGAATTGCATCTCCTAGAATTTTACCAAAAATATGTAGAAAAGGGAAAATTTGTGAATTTAAAAATGTATGCGGCAAGAATCTTCTTCCTCTTCGGAAGCACGTATTTATATGAACAGATGTTTTCCAGAATGAAGCACACCAAGTCAAAATTGAGGACAAAAATTACTGATTTTCATCTGGAGCACTGCCTCCGATTAGCTACCACAGAAATAGTTCCTGATCTTGAATTATTAGTAAAAATTAAACAGAGTCAGTTTTCTCATTAACTGGATCTTTCATTCCTTTCATTGTTATTGTATTGTAATAAAATTTTCTCATAAATGCAGTTGGTTCCGTTCTTTTAAACGACCCGTAGGTTTACAAAACAAAGTGAACTCTCAAGTAAAATATTTTAAAGTCGAAAAATTAAAAAAATCACATTATAGTAAAGTGCATGGAATAACACTGCAATTGATTTTAAGTGTTTTTACTAAAGAAATTTATCCTAAGGTGTTGCTTCTGAATTCGAGCCTAAGAGCGGGAAATAAGACTTGTATATTGTATGGCACGCGACATGTACCAAATTTTCAAATTGACCCACGACTTCCAAACGTTTGAGCACCCCTGACTTAGATTGTCGATGTTTGTTTAGTAGAAGATTTTATGAAGAACAGAGACTCTTTGGTTATTGTAGGAAGTGTCACTTCCTGCATGCATTTTTTATAGTCAGTAGAGAAAGGTGATAGGATAGAATTGTACCTATTAATTGTTTTATGATTCGATTTTCGAATGTTGTATTCATTTATCATTTGGTATTTTATGAATATAAAAAGTAATTAGTCGTTAGTTAGTTAGCCTATTGGTATTTCAAGTAACTAATACTTAAACTTTCACATTATTGACGTATATTAATTGACTCAATTATTAAATTGATTCAATTACTATCTGTTTGATTATTACGAATTCACGCACGATTGTTGTCAAATAAATATATTAACAAAAATATGTAACGATATACATAAATGAATAGCGACTGCTGCCCATCAAGTAATTATATACGAGAGAGCAGGATTTTCAATACTACTACAAGATTTTCGCAAAATCTTCAGGCCTTCTCAACACTTATATAACAACGGAAAACACGGTTGATGCAAACAGAGAGACGTCTTCCTACCGTCCCCTACAAGAGTACAAAGCGCAACTCTTTTTTGTTTAATTTCACTTCTTTGTTGGAAATACCGCCGATGAAGTCATTTGATTTTTTGGGGGGGAGAGGGGTAAGGTCCAATCAGGTACGCCGACGTTCCAAGATAGTGGGCGACCTTTCTAGAACGTAACTCCGAAAGCGGGATTTGAAACACATGTTATTTTACACCCGACTCAGAGCTGTTCATCTTGTTGCTAGGCAAGGCTGTGCAGAAAAATGGCGCTTCAGGCTTGCGCTCCTTCACCCCAGCAGATCGAGTCACTACAGATTAGCTACTGAGATAAATTCTTAATACCAACAATGGTTGCTGTTAAATTTTCCAGCGACAAAAGTTTTTTTAAACATGAAATTAATATTCGTGAAATATTATTAATCATTTTTAAAATCTAATATTCCTGAAAAATTAGATTTAACCTCTGAATGAGATCTTCAGTTTGTCTTCCGTGACAAACTAAAAATCTCATTTTCTCAAAAAACCTTCAAAGAAATCTATGAATGTAGTTTTGCATCAAAATAACATGGAAGTGTTCGAACACTTTTAGTACCAGAGTATAGTAATTAATCATAATAAATATTGAATTATCCACATCAGAGGCCTACTGAATAGGGGACTGAGCCCCTCATAAACTTATCATCCAAATCATAAATCATACAGTCCCGAAATCTATAAAGAAACTTTTGTGTACATATTTTTGCGAGGTTTTAAACTGTTACCTACTTCCAAAAAACTTTCTGACTACGACTATAAACAACATAGATATCGACGAAGTGAAATAAAAAATAAGGCCATACGTTAACTCAGCTGGTTTTAAATGCCGTATGCAAATCAACGTAATACACCAATTATTTCACAAAATACCTATACATTAAAAGACGACATTTTGGCAGAGCATCTCCTATCTCGTATGATTCATTAGTCGTTCTGTTGTCAACAGACTACGGAAAATATTTCAAATGAACTGTCGGGTATTGTTAGTAGTCTTCTCTAACTGAAAAGCAGTCTTAATGCTCTCGCTAGCCAATTTTCCTTGAAAAGCCTCGTCTGCTCACTCTCCAACAAAAGATTCTTCTTTAGACATCATACTTGTGTATTCTCGTTATCCAGTATCATCTTCTCTACATCTGTTAGTCACATATACATTTAACTAATTCACTGGCGCTTCACGGGTTTGTTGTCTCTCACTGCAATTATCCGTTAGTTATCTTTTTCAACAATACCCATCAATTATTAAATACTTTTTTTAACTAAAATGTGCTATTATGCCTCCGTAAAAGTTTATATCACAATTATTATCAATTATTATTAATTTTAAGCTCTGAATCTATGGAATGTATTCTTCAAAATAATTTTTCAATAGTGATAATACATATTTTGACTATGCTATCCGTAGTTCATATGAACTGAGCAGTTATGACTAGCTTGTCCATGTTTCTAAACAAGAACATCTGCTGAGACAGAAGTGAAGTTCTCTAACCATTGAGTTTGTCACAGTTCAGCTTCTTTATACACAGGGATAAGCAATTGGAAGAGCAGATCAGCTCTCCAAGGTCCATCTAATCATATTGAATTGATTTTATTTCTTTATGAAGAAAGAAAAAATACCTAATCTTCAAATTTTATAATATCTTCTAAGCTGTTATAATGTGCTATTCCCCTGTTGCTTATTTATTTTAGACACATATAAGCCAAAAATATTTAGTGTGTATCTGGAAAACAATTAACTATAGCTTTGGGAACTTAATTTTTGGACAACGAAATGTACAACGTTGGGAATACAGAATTCTGAAAATTGGAATGCTTTCGAGCGTCACAAAAATATATTAAATTTACGGTAAAATATTTCAGATAATTTCTCATTGCTTCCTAGCTACATATCAAAATAACCGCTGTTATAGTTACGCACTCCGGCCACCGAATATAGATTCCACAAGGTGTTGGAGTGCCTTTACATCTCTAGCATACCAGGGGTTCACCAGATAGTTCAGAATTGACGGAAGAAAACTTTGCTCCCGGATCTGTTTTTCTAACATGTCTCATGCATTCTCAATGGGGGTTCAGATTCAGGCTTTGTGGTGGCCAGGGAAGATGGTGGAAGTCGCTCTCATGCTCGCTGAACCACTGCTGAATACATCTTGCGCGATGTAAAGTAGCATTGTCGTCCATGAAACAGCCGTCACCTGCTGGATAAAAAGTCAACATTGCAGGATGGATTTGATCGGCAATAATGTTCAGATAATCCTTGGACACTCGACCTTCCAGCAATATCAGGGGACCCGTTCCGTATCAACAGAACATGCACCACACCATGACACCGCCTCCAGAACCTTGAGTTGTCAGAACCTTTAGTACAAAGCAAGCTGGGTCCATTGCTCCATGGGGCTCCCGCCAAACTCTCTGCCTGCTGTCGGTACAAAACAAGGTGTACCGCGACTCGTCGGACCACATGACGTTTTTCCAGTCTTACAGTGTCCAGTCACTGTGTTCCTGATACCACTGTAGTACCTTTTGAGAAACCAGTCACTCTGCTGATTTTAAAATCGTCGCCCAGCCAGACGGGCACCCATGATAAGCCCTTTATCAAACCACGAAAGATACTTTGTTTTTCCCATTGTGATCAACCCTACTGATGAGCAGCAGTCTTAAATAGCTGCCTTGATCACGTGGTGATGCATGTGACCACGTTTTTGCATATACGCTGCGCAAGTGACGTTTACCCACATCTGCATAAAGTTTTCTAATTCAGTGGCCGATGTGTGTATAAGCATATATCTACCCATGAACTTTTGTTGCTGTAGATAAATTACTATTCATTACAGTGTTTTAATTCGGTGCTGTAGCGAGGAAAATGTTAATTCTAACACAATATTCTCCAGCTAGCCATATATTTTTGCTGCGCTTCATTCTTTTCTGTTTGATATCTCTTCCTAATATAATTGCTAAATTGATCGAGTGTATCAAACTATAAAGAGAAAAGTAATTTGGTCAATTTTTTTGCCCATTTCTTAATCTTCAACTTTTATTGCCATATAATTTTCCCTGATTTTATTGTCTGAACTTTCTGCATTAGTTTAAAATATCTATAGCGGATTACTCCACCGCTATTACAGCAGAAAATTGCTTTTCGTCGTTTTTCTTTACTTTCTCCTGCTGGAGGGTGTATTTATTCATGCGCCATAAATTCCCTCATATCGTTTTTTAACAAGTAAATGCATTGCTTTGTATCTCTTGGTGTGCTGCAGGGCTCGGCCCATCGCGTAGTGTCAACCACTCCAATCGAGCCCCAGCTGCAAAACAGATAAAGCGCTAAATTGGATAAATTTATTTGCTTCTCGAGGGCCGAAGCGTCCACCACATCATTTGTCACTCGCATTCGCGTGCCTCCACCTAATTCATCGCGTGCGAGTCGCATCAGCATGATCATCTAACAAGCGTATCATTGTTACGTCAGCAGTAGATTCGCGGTGCTCATATCGCGTGATAAGTCGATTTTTTTAAGAAGCGAGAGAAAAACAAACGAGGATGCTACTTTTGCCTTTTGTTCTATTATTTCGTACACTCTTTCGCACAATTCCAGTTCCTATGCTATGCGTATGAGAAAAAACTGAAAATCTGTATATTTTTTTTACAAATATGGTCATTTTTTTCCCTCTACGTAAAAACCTACAACATATTTATACGTACGTTTACAAATACAGTCTATGTTTTTCCTCTCATGTGTAAAGAACAGATTGTTAAGGTTTACGCATGCATCTCGCAAAAGCTGATCTATTCATTGCAAAACTACGAAGCGTCTTCGTAGGAAGGATTGCACATAATAAAATTACTGAATGAGAAAGAAAACTCAAAAATTTGAAAGTAAATGGTATTTGGCATTTTGTACAATCAAGAGAATGAAGGAATAAATATAAATATTCTATTATATTCTGTTTTGTATATCTTATAATTACACGGTATCGTGGACATTCGGTTTTTTCGTTGTTCGAACTTGTATACTCTATTTGGATTGTTACGGAGTAGCTTCGTGGGACTTAATTTTTTACCACAAAGTTATGGAAATGAATAAAGAAGAACAAGAGACAAGAATGGGCAATCAATAACTATCTTCGCAGAGCACTTTATTTACACTTGGTTGAAATTGCTCTGTTACCAGTCCAGCAATCCGTCTGGTGTATATAGGTGGGATCACAAGAGCATTGATCACAAAAAATTGTTTACTGAATTTGTCTGGTTGGACCTCCGTAGCCCATGGCTGCTTGAGGATGATGATGATTAGCAGATTAAAATTAAGGAAAGTGATCCAGGAGAAGTGATCAAAGGTCAACATAACATTAAGGATAAATTAAACAACAGCTTCATTAAAGTTGGTCTTCGTATGGCAAAGTGCTGAAGATCATGTCTGATAAAGAAGCATTTCGGAATAACTAGTACGATCCGATTTAATTTCTGGAATATTTTTTCAACAATTTTAACTTCTTCTGGGTTTTGCGTTCGTTATATAATTTGCTTATTCACGTTAAGATTAAGCTCAAAAACGTAATTAGGTTATAATAAGAAAAACCATCTACGCATTTTTTTATGATGATAACAGGAATAATAATTATGCCTTCTGTTTTCGTTTTAGACATCGTAATAACACCAGAATTCCAGCTTTGTTAAAATTATCGGTAAACTCAAGACAGGTTTGTGAAGCTACTTCTTTTCACTGAATAGCAAAAGCTTTCAGTTTAATTTCAAAGCGATATCTACAAGCGAAATTAAGGGAAAACTGAGTGCATCAAAATATATAGAAGTTATCTATAAGCGAAATTTAGGGGGAGGGGGAAATGCATCCACCTAATCAGCAATCCTTTCTCCATAAGTTATGCCACTGATGAATGGAGTCGAGAAAAGATCGTTCTGTCATTTGAAGGTCATTATTTCAGATCTTCCATTTTACACGTTGAGTTCCAAGTCTTTTTTCTTAAGCTTCTACTTTAGTTCATTTTGAAATGCCACTCTCAGATAATTACCGCATTCTTTCTTTGAAGCCATCCAGCCACTTCGGTATATTCATTTCCATTCTTATCGGCGATATTGTTTTACTTGTCACATTGCCTGTAATTAATTACATCTAATAACATTATGTCCAATTATTCGCATGAGAGAAAGAAGAATTAATTGCGTCTCTGCGTTCGAATCAAAAAGGTGGTTGTGTCATTGACAAAGATGTTCTGACTTTGTTGCTGAACTGAAACGAATCGCAATTCTCGTAATGATTGCAATTACGCAATCGCAAAAACAAAAGTGATGAATGTTATAGTGCAGCTATCCTAACCAATGACCGACAAATGAGTTGGCGCTATGGCGATGCGTGAAAATAATGAGGCATGAACAATTGTTACCTACCTCATCTTTTATCATCTCTAGCTCTGTGTTGTGCTATTGGCATTAACTGCCACAAAAGAGAATATATGAGATTATATGCAAATATTGGTTTGGAATTCCAGTAGTTTAATATACTTGAAAGCAATTTGTTCGCACCAAATAAACTGCATTTTACATGAATAAATATAAATTGAGGAAAACTTCTCAAATTGATTCGAAATTTGTAAATATTTTTTTCAAATTCAAATGATTTAATCAACCAGGCCTCAAGTTAGAAGTAGAAATTTATGAAGTTTAAGAGGTAACGACGAAAACGCTGTCTCTATTTGGTCAGAAGTATCCTTATCACCAGTAAAAATAACTGAGGTGTAAAGAGACCAAAAGAATTTTAAAAATAAATATTGGAACAGAGAAAAGCGAAAGTAGAATATTCATACACAACGTAGGTAATGTCAGCGACCCAAGGATGTGTAAATGTGTATTTAACAAGATGAATATTTTTGTATACAAGGTATTGAAAATGTAACCACTCCCCCTTTTTTCCAGAATGCTAGTAAATGCAATAGAAGCAAAAATTATTAAACTTATTTATGTTTCATATATTTTTCAATATTTTTCAAGACTTGTAAAGCGGAGGAAGAAATGTTATACTGCATTGGAAATACAATCTCTTACCCCCTCCCAACCCTTTTACATTTTTTCTGCTCGATTGTGTTTCATGCTCCCCCTCCACCTCTGTTTTTTCGTGATGTGTGCCTGTGTAATATTAATAGTAAGTAATACTACTGTTCGAAAATAAATGTCGGGCGTAACAAACTTTCCTTTGTATTCTGCATAGCTAGGCCGTTTAAAACAACAAGAGGGAAGACGAAAATGAATTTCGACTCCTTTGACGTCATCAAATGACATTTTTAAATCAACATTGTTGGATTAGGTTCGTAGGTTGCAATCACATTTCCAATCAGGAAGACATCCTTTGCAAATAATCACTCTGCAAAGACAGGGTATTTTTAAGAAAATTAAAGGCAAGAGAAAGTTAGTCATTTTATTTCACTGTTTATATTCGCCCTATCTGTTAACTGTTTTCAGAGAAATCCCTGTCGAATAAACATATAAGCGTCCTGTCTTATTACAAAGAGTTACATAATTTTTTTATGTTTGTACACTGGTTTCCATAAATTATGGAACAACCCCATGTTATGTCAATGGAAAGCTAAAGTTGAAGCTCTATAACTTCTAAAATTCTAAACTAAATTATTTCGAAACGTGATAGCAAATAAAGATCGCAATCAAATAAATCAATATCTCGATTTCCAACAATATTCGTTCAGTGGTTAAGGAGTTATGGAAGTTTGAATATTTGACAATACCAATTCCAGTCTTAAGAAACTTATACGAAACTGATCAAGAGTAAAAGGATTTTTTACACAAATTTCTAAAATACAGTTATTTGACTCTTTGATGCATTATTTATTACTAAGTTTTAATTAAACTCTTAAGTCAACTTTTGTGTAATTAAATATTAAAATTTCCATAACTCATTAAATAGTGGACGATTATTGTTGAAAAATGAGATACTGATATATTTGACTGAGATATTTATCTGCTATCACAAATTAAAAAAAAAAGCTTATTTAAAAGTTATAAAACTCAACGTTAGCTTCCCATTGACTTAACATAAGGTTGTTCCTTAATTTATGGAAACCAGTGAATTGGGTGGTATATACGAAAAAATGTGTTACTTACTGTAACGTACTACAATGGATAGAAATGTACAACATGCTAAAAAACTGAATTATCGTCATATTTGACAAATATACAACAGTTTTAATATTTCTATAAAATAATAATTTCCCTCAAGTTTTACCCAAATACCTTTCTGCGAAGCATACAATTCTTTTATTAAATTGGGAAATAGGCTGGTACTGGGAACCTCTTAATGTACTATGAACCCTTTAAATTAATATCCATCAGAATTAAATGTTCATTATCAATTATATAATGAAATTTCCAATATTTAGTTATAAAATGATTTAAAAATGTTTCCATTCCTCTAAAATAATGTCTAGTGGGCAAGGAACACCAAAGGACACATCTGTACGAGCACATGCCTATATGAGCAAGATATTTTCTAGTTAGTGTCTAGAAACAGAACCACTGAAATCCTTAAAAATGACACTTTGCATGGAATAAGGGAAACATGATTTTAAAAAATTAGGTTATTTAAACATGTTATAAGGCTAACCTATCATGCTCTGTCAAACAAATATTGAAGCGAAAGAATATAGAGTTTACTCACTGCGATTGTGAATACCCTGAATTCACTATTACACTAAATATCGGCAATTACATTATATAATTGATAAAAAATATTTAATTCTGATGGTATATTAATTTAAAGGGGTAGAAGCTTGAGTTTCACAGTACCAGCTTATTTCCCAATTTCATACAAGTATTATGTGCTTCGTAGAAACGTATTTGGGTAAAAACGTGAGGGAAATTATTGTTTTATAGAAATATTAAAACTATCGTATAGTTGTCAAATAAGATGATAAATCAACATGCTGTACACTTCTATCCATTAGTTCCTAAATCACTAGAACATTCCTCTTCCAGTGATTTTTAAGGAATTTTCAATGCCTTCATTTATTCGAAATAGGCTGCCTCCTGATAATTATTCACGATTTTTATTGCTGAATTTTGCTTCGGGAGAAAAGTATTAGAATAACATGGAACAAAGCAGAAAATATGAACACTATGAGGAGAAATTTACCCTTGATAAATTATATTTTTATTTTGGCTGTTATCTCCACATACACTCTCTAACAATTCAAATTCACTGTTTAATTTCTGATTACAATACAAAATTTAAGTTCAAAGTTTGTAATCCATTGGAATAAGAAAGCGCATAGGCAAATTAGAATTTCTTACCTTAATCCGACTGCGATATTAGTTAGCATTGGAAATGACTTTACTCTTCTGTCTGTATGAATGCATATAGTACTGAAATATCCTAAATGAAACGGGATCTCTATATTTCCCCTTTACGAACTCCCATCATTAGATAAGTGCTGTTCACCTCATCCTATTCTCACTTCGGTATTCCGTCTTTCTTTCTGCCACCTTCCACGCCATCAAGACACTTGCACGTGAAGCGTCGTGGCGCCGGTTGTAAATGACAGAGGGGGTCTATGTGGGGGTGTCACTAATTACTCATCAGTGATCGATTGTACGTGGTTATGGTGGGCCTCCTTGCCTCTGGTCCCAGCACATCAACAAGATGATGGCACCGCCCACCGCATACTCTGTCATATGTGACGGCAGCTGACCCGCACGCTCTGCCTCGCGTGTTTGGGGTCTGACGTAATTAGTCAAGGCGGATGAGGGGCTATGTTTACACACAACACACACATCGGGACGCATAACAACCTTGTTGTCCATCACAGGGGTTTTGTTGGCTTTGTGTCTGCCTGCCGAAGGATGAGGGCCTCGCATCAGATGGAATTCGTGTCGTCTTAGCCACTCATTGTAATAAGATGCAGTCTTTGAAACTTTGCAAAACTGACTGCATCTAAGTGTTTATGGCACTTCCTGCAAATGATAGTCATGATTGATTATCTAACACTGAATTGCAAAATTCGTGCATAACTGTATTTTGATATTCATTTCATATGCTTTGATAATTTTTTAATAAATTACTTGCTCTTTTTGTTTGCATTTCAGCTTACTTCTATAATTGTTAATTTCACATATTTGATGTGTTTTATCTTCCAAAGCGATATATTTCTAATACAACTCAGTGAGTATTGCGCTAAACTTTAACTAAAAGGTCCGGATTTAAAATTTAGTTAAAAAATTAATTTTATTACCTTTTCTTTGGAAAATGATCATTTTTAGAAGCTTTTTATTTAGTCATTCAGATTGTTTGAATTCTTTCGTCAAGCTAGATCTCTGCAACAGTGTTTGTTTCTTTTTCAGAGAAATTTCTGTCCATTTATGGGATTCTAATATATTCTGTGGGATGATGAGCGTATTTCATCTGATTGATTTAAATTACTTACATTTTGTTAGGTTTTAAATAAGGCTTTGAATTGATTTACTTACGAGGTCATTCTTTTGCGCATAATGGGCTAAATTATCAGGTCACAAAGACCCCAGATCACAGAGGAGGTTAAGGGTAAGGGTCCCACTGGGCATAAGGCAGATGGAAGCCTCCCATCAACACCATCCAGTGTTCTTTAGCAGGCACAGGGTATGACTCTTTTACACGTGGGCCACAGTTTAACGTCCCATCCATTGGACCCATCATCACCTTTCTCATCGAAGGCAAGGTTAATGTTGAGGGAAGTTGAATTTCAACATTAGCGTAGTTGGGACCCGAATGGAAGAGCTGCAGATTACAAGCCTGGTGCTACTGACTGAAAATGGGCGGGGGGGGAGGGTGCTCAAATAGATATCAGAGGTCTAAAAAATTGCATATATTGTATGAATTATTGTTCGTGAATGAACTCTTAATTTGACGGTTCCTCAATCCAATTATCTTTGTTTAAAGAAAAAAATAATGCTCGGAAAGATTTTATTGATATCCTAAAAATAATAAAGAGAAATCAGCAGTGTACGAATGAAAATGTAATATGAAGATTATGGTAAGAGAATTAGACTCTATATCAAACTAAGTAATGATAATTTTTATCAGCATGAGTTTTGGATTTGTGGCAAAGATTCTAGAAAAGAATGAGGATATATATATAGACAATACGGAAGGAGAACGAACTAAAGAAAACGTTATGACAATAAATTCTTGTTTCTACCATTTTAATACTAATAAGCACTGCTGTTTGCTTTTCATAAGAAATATGGGTATTTTTAAATTTTGCTTTTCCATCATACGATATGCCTGGTGAGTACATTTAAAATTCTTTAACCACTAGCAATCTTAAAGAGCCGTCCCGTGGCCGAGTGGGTTAGCGCGCTTGGCTACTGATCTACTGGACCTGGGTTTGAGCCCCGGGTAAGGCATGGATGTTCGTGTTGTTTTTCTGCTGAGGTCCTGCCATCCTCTCAGATCTTCTACTGTGGCATATAAACTGACAGGCTCCTGTCAGACCTCTGTGGCAAGCAACTGCTTAAGGGGGTATTAATTATATTTATAATCTTAAAGATGCTGAATGAATTTAAAAAGGTACAGATGTCATAGCCACAGGAAAGCTACTGTAAGTGAGGATATTTCTATAGAAATTATTGGTTGGTTTTTGAGCGTTTTATGAGAAAAATTCTTAAACTTTTGTTAAATATTTATTTAAAATATATATATATTTTGTTAAATATAATATTTAAATAAATATTTCTTTAAATATTTATTTAAATATTTAGTACATACATTGAAATATAATAATAATTTTTAAATCAATTTCTCTGTAAAGTTGGGGTATTTAATAAAGAACTAGAACAAACAATGGTTACTTCTGTCTTTAAACAAGGTGACAAGAATATGCATTCAAATAGCTAAAAATATTCCATTTTTCCATTTTGTTCTGAAATATCGACATGATTATGAAACAAAGATTGATTACGTCAACTAATATTAGCCAAAAACTTGAAGTGTTAACTTAAGGTACGTCTCAGGCAGCCTACTTTACAGAGAGGAAGGAGAAAAGACTTTAGGTTAATTTTTACGACGGATTATACTACCCTTTGTGTCAATTAACTACCCAAATCTGGGAGAATGAAAATCAAGTGAAAAAATATTCAATGTGTGCACTATCGTCATCCAAAATCATCTGCAGTCGCCTTTGAAAACTTTTCACAACTGCAATCACAGTTTGCTCACGGATGCTGATCACTGCTGATGAAATGTATTTCCACAATTCGGCAATAGTGTGAAGATTATTTCTTCAATAGTGTGAAGCATCCTTCAGAAAGCCCCATTAAGAAAAAAATCATGAGTTGAGATCAGAAGAGAATGAGGGCAAGGACCAGCCATATTCGTAACTTCCAAGAAATCGATTCGGCATAACTCGAAAGTGAAAGTGCCTATTGAGAATATCTCGCACTGAATTTACTGTACGCAGTCACGTCCCGTCTAGTAATAAAACATTTCCACAAATTTTAGGCTCATGTACTGAAGAAATGGAAGAATTATTCTTCGAGGGCATGAGATAACTGTCAGCTTCGAGGAAAAATGGTCCAATAATATTCGTAAAATGCTGATAGGGAGTACCATACCGAATATTTTTTCGTCTTGTTCAGTACTGATTTTATTAAGTTAGAAATGGAAACGGTACATTCTCCTGAGCCTGGTGAGTTCACAGACACCGAACACAATGATTGGATACGTATTTCTTTTATTGTATTGTCATAAATAAATGCTATTGGAACTGGAACGTCTTTTCAGAAACACTCTGTATAATGCATATTATTTTTTTATTAGTTTGTGATCAAACCGGTATGGCTACTAGTTTATCTGCAGTTTATGACAGAGAAAACGACCATGCTATTCCTGGACTCGAACCCGGACAGCGGGAGTTGCAGTGTCACCTCGAACCAACGTGAATCTTATAACAACATTAATTACTATAGGTATACGGCGCTAAATTTGGAAAATGTCAAAATTTTCATTTAAAATTTCGAGTTTATTTAAAGAGGTGTACATTGACAGCAACCACTTGCCCCTTCCTCCTTGGAAGGTGAAAAATTGTACTTTTCAAGAAAAAAAAGTCATTTTTTTTGGCTGGATAGGTACTAATAAAATATCATCATTTATATTTTCCGACTCTTCTGTTAGTTTGAATTTCCACCGTTCCAGAGAGGTGAATTGTGAAAATAACAAACTTTGCTCTTCTCGTAAATGTGCATTCCATATTCACCAAAGTGACTGTTACTTCGGTTTTACTCTAACACTTGATCATAAAATATATAGGTTGCATAATAAAATCAGATTAGTTCTCCAGAGAACCTTTTATTAACACGAACTAGCAAGTATAATGGCTTCTCGCAAAAACCACCAAGTTATAAAACTACTGAGAGATTTGAAACCTAATTTCAAAATTTTGCAATTAAGTTCATGAAATAAATTTGATATCTTATAACCTGAATATTTTGAATAAAGCTATATATAAAATTCCAAATCACTGAATTTCGCGCCAGTATAAACATTTTGTCTTGTTTTCCTATAACTTAATGTGAAGACCAATGTTCAGGAAATACTGATGGCTTTTTCAGACTTAATTAAATTCATCCGATGGCTGTTGTTTGAAGAATCCTGATCTAAAGGACAAGAAGCAAAAGGCAATCCGTCTTCATTTATGTTGTTTTATTAGATGAAACAAATGGAACAAAAAAGGCGGAGAGAAAAAAAATTACTAAAGAATTTTAGTTACTACAACATTCACATTACATAGTCAAAAGCTCTTATTAATTTAGAATGTTTGAAACGAAAAGGTTTGAAATAACCATCTACCAACGGCTGAGAAACAAGCCTTTAAACTTCTGTAGATGCTCATATGATAGTGGCTGAGTAACGCGCGCTCTGACAGCCGACGAAAGGAAGCTGAAAGAGCTGAACAAGTTGGGAAAGAGAGCAGCAGGGAGACGCAGAAAGCTTGATATCTCAGTAATTGGGTAAAACTACAGCCCAGAAAACACTTTCGCTTTTCTTTTGCTCCCGTTTTGTTTACTTTCTTTTTCTTGGCAGTGCTGCCTTTTTATGTTGCTTACTATCTTGAACCTACTACTAGATATCGACTCAGGTGAGTTTCAGGACTTATTACAAGATAAATCACATCCAGCAATGGCAGTGAAAGATAATGATGATGTTATCTACCGCTTACTTACGTTCAAGATAATGTAGTTCTGGAAAAGAGAAGAAATAGCTTAGTGAAAACAAAGTTTTTTTTTTCGCTTTATTTTTTTACTCTTCTTTACCGATACTTATTTGATGAAAAGCTATGATCTAATATATATATATAAAAGACACCCAATGTATGCTAGCAAATTAAAATAGAATGTTGTTTTGCAGCATCTTAGAGAAATATGTATTATTTGCTCTATTCGTCGCATTTATAGATTACATTCTGTTTACGAATTCTTCGATTTCGCAGATTTTCAGCATTATAACGTCTTTTCCAAAAATCCATAATAAATTTTCAAGACGAATTGCTTAAAATGCAATGGTAACATTTTTTGCATTTGATTGAAAATTGGAATGTGCAGTGGATTGTCCTATTAGGTAAATGATATTAATTTAGCTGCTTTTAATTTTACTTTATTTGAAATAATTTAATTTGGTTAAATATAATTGGTATTATGTATTATTCGTTCACTTTTTAAAGTTGAATTATAATAAAAAAAGTATGACTTGTAATAAAGCTGAATTGAAATTAGTATTAGGGTTTGGAAGTGGTGAAAAGTCTTAATGTGTGAATAATAATAATACTGTTTCTTTTAATACGCAAACTGAGTCTGATAGAGTTTTGCATATTAATATCTAGAATAACAAATGTTTATAATAACAGTGAGTAAAGAAAAGGGAATGAAATTTAGAGAGCAGTTAAAGAGGAAAAATGGAAAAAGAGAAATTTTTTAGGGATATACGTTGCATAGAAAGTTTCAATTTATCTATTGATCATTGGTAATACCTAGTAGCATTAACAGACTACTTTTCTGCAGTGTATTGACTCAACGAAGGAATATTGGTTTAGATTCTGTTTCAGAAAATAAACTTCTCACGAAAATTTCTTACAGCTTACAAGACTGATTTTCTTTAGGAATTTAATAACGAAAACAGAAATAATTAATGATATTGTATTCTTAGTGATATAGTTCAAACTATCATTATTATGCAAGACGCATTTTGTCTTCACTGCGCATGCTTCAAATGTAACTTTTCTGTGCCAAATATTGCTGCTCTGATGACATTTAATAATCAAAAACGTAAGTGTTGGATGCATAACCTTGGTTCGCCAAGTGTTGGCAACAAGCAATCCATAACGAATGTTAGTGTCCACGAGTGCTGAGAGATAGGTAGAGATAGTAGGCATCACTAGTATATTCATGCCACGCTTCGCTTGTTCGTGACTTTTGGTCATAAGAATGTGCTATCCGTGAGTAATGTGATTAAAACTTCGAACTTACACTTTCATTCTTATAACAATTAGCTCTAACAAATTACTTGGATCCGTGATAGTTCGGCGTCGGTTTCACCACGGCGCGTTAAGTAATAAAGATGCCAAATGTGTCGAAAATAACAAAGCAAAGATGTATTTATGCATTAAAAATAAAAGCAGCAAAATCTACACTTTCAGTCAATTTTTTTTATTTCAACATTAGGCATTTTATTGCATTTAAACTAAAACATAAAAACAAATGTTTTTGAAAAATAGTTCCTACTTGGCAAATAATACTCCTACTAAGCAACAGTTAAATATCTAAATTAAATTTAGAATATTATTAGATTAACAGAATCTGATAATAGTAAACTAATTTATAAACAAAAAGAATATTCTTTACTTGGTAATATAAATTTCATAATAGGTATAGAACCGTCAAACCCACTGTCAGAATTTTAATGACTTGTGAATAACTTAATTAATTATTAGCTTATTATTATAGTCTACTAAAATTTCTAGCATTTTACATCTTCAGTTTCATAAATCATCTAAGTCTATTTTCGCTTTCACATTTATATTTTGCTACAAGATATCTAAATATAGCTGTTTAACTACTGATCGATTAAATCATGCAAATCTTAAAAATGATGCTGCATTCAAGATTCATTTTTTATTAATCTATATTTTAATACCATTGTTTCAGTTATCAACTTAGAGTAGAAAGCGGTATACAAGTTTTAATATATATTTTTAAAAACAATTCGGAAAAATATGATAGGCTCCTTGTGAAGAATATAGTATGTCTTATAAGTCCAATTGGGTTGTTTTATCTCTGAGCAGCATTTTTTTACATACAATGAGCTAAATGGCTGGAGAAAAAAAAAAACTAAAGGTTGGAGGAGGGGATCCACTAGACAGCTGTTAGGAAACAGATGGTAGCCTCCAGTCAAGGCCATCCATCCTGTTCTTTAACGTGCAATAGGGTATGACTCTCCAGGCACTCGGGGCCACAGCTTAACGTCCCATCCGAGGACGGCGGTCTTTCCAAGACTATCGGTTTTCCACTACTGACAGAGGGCATTTTTAGGAGATAAATCTCAACGCTCACTCAGCTGGCACTCGAACATGAGAACTGCATATGACGAACTTGGCGCGCTAACTACTTTGCCACCCCCGCCCCGGTCCAATCAGACCGTGTAATTTTATTTGTCACATCTCTGCAGCAGCTATTGATTTTAGCCACTGCAGGGAAATTCTATTAATGCCTTGTTTCACTTCGTCTACTCATCACATTCAATACTTGTAGTTTTTCTTAAGCCTTTAGGCACACATTCTAACTGTATTAACTAATCTGTAATTTTGTCCGCTGGAACATTGCCAAACCAAAGCAATCCCTTTCCACATCATGACTCCGTCTAACTTATTTATATTTACAGTGAAATAGTACTTGTTTATAATGTATGAAATGTCAAACATTTGGAGATTATTTTAATTATAAACTGTAATTAATAATTTCTGTTTCCAGAAGTAGAGATTTTGTCAAATGTTCCGTAAGTTTTTAAATACATAACAAAATTATTGAAAACCAAAACTTTGATATCTCTTAACACACTTTATCATGAGCTGTACATTTGTGCAAAAATCTTATTTAATAGGTTAATGAACTTCGAATTTTTGCCTCATGGACAGAATGTAGGACTGTTCACATTTCAGTATTTTTGGATTGCACATGTATTTATATAGCGTACATTTCTATAGCAATATGGATTTTAAAGTAATATGGATTAAAACTATTCGCCCTTCATATCATACCTCAGCTACAAAAAAGTAAGCTTAGAAAGTTTTGTTTTAAACTAGTACACTAGAGATTTAAAAAAAAAATAAAAGAATTAGTAACACCACATACTAAGTTGAAAATTAATGTCGTAAATCAAACTGATGTGTCTCCGGAAAGCGGCTAACACGATTAAAACGACCAGGCGATAAATCACACGAATATCATCTATCTATAAGGTGAGATATGGCGTCATCTACACGCGTGATGGGGCATGGCCAACGTTGGACGAGGGTGGGAAAGAGGAGGAGACATCGGTTCATCGTGCAGGTGCAAAGGAAGGCTCATTCCAAAGGCAATGGTCGAGAGACAGCATTCTCTGGAGTTAACTTGATCATCCCTCGATAACCGTCCAGCAATTAACCTTATCTTTATGGGGTACTAATGAGGTTAATTACGATATGACCTCATTTCAGCTCGTTACGACGACATCGAATAATCTGATAGCAAAAGGACCCTTTTGTCGTGAAGCGTTAAATTTCTGGGTTGAGAACTGCAGGACAGAGACCATCTAGAACATTTCCCCTATTGCTATCGGAAATCTGCCAGCGTTTAATCGCAGAGAAGAAAACATCAGTGCTCCCAAACTCTCTCGCTCTCTTAGAAACTCAGTAAAGCAGAGGCAAGCAGTGAGAGAAGAAATGGCAGAAGAGCCAGTCAGAATATCGGATATGATCTTTGTCCGCAAACCCGTGGCTCGTTGAAAAGAAACTCAATAAAAGAGAGCGAGCAATTACACTAATCATATTATGTGTGGATTTATTAAGCAATAAATATATCTAGGGATATTTGTAAATAAATGATTGTAGCATTTTTTCCAATACCGATAAGTACCAAAATGGAGCCATTCAAATGGATAATTTTTATGAAATATATGCTAACACAACGCCACCTCTGAAGAGTTACTAAGCTATACAAATAAAATATATAAAGAAAATCAAAAAATGCTCCTGTGGTCAGAAATGTAAAAGATAATAAAATTCTCAAAGTTTAATAAATCCCTTATTCAATTCGTATTTATTTGAAAGAAAAGTTATACACGAAAACGGATTTTGCTTAATCTTAAAAAACATCGATTGAAATAGATTGAAATAGATTTCTTTGAAGTTAATATAACAGAGTAATTTAATTATTGGAAATTTACTTCTTCCACTTTATAAGGCAAATAAAAGAAGATAAGATTTTAACTTCTTTCTTTTGAAATTTAGCTATTTTTAACGGTTATTGTTTTTAACACATGAGCGTAAAATCTTTAAAAACCTCGAAAGGCAACAGCATTCTTTATAACAGTCTAGAAATATATTTATAATAGAAATAGCAGTCTTTACTCGATATGTCGCATGACACAAAATACGATTGGATCGCAAAAAATGCTATGTATGCGATTGGTGAAAAGATTTGAATTTGTGTAAAAATAATTTGCATTATTTATATTGTCATTTCTACTATTAAAATGCGGTATAACAGAATTTTTTGTACTTTAGTGTTACGTTTTAGGTTCACGTTCTTACAAATGTTTTAAGTCTCTGCCGTCTGATTTTACTGCGAATCTGTTTGACAAATTTCACTAATTCAGTAGTAAAAGTTAGTTTTTTTTACTAACTTTTACTACATTTTACAAAAATGTTTAAAAATTTAGTAAAGTATCACAGGAGATGTCCTGTAATCATGGAACTCATGAAATAGTGCCAAAACATTAACCTATTCCTTTCAGGTTGTCAGCACCTTTCGGAGTTTGTAGATTTTTACATGAATTTTGTTGTATAATATCTTTAATTTCTGCCTTAATATTGAAAATGATAATATTTTGATACATTATGGAAGAGATGTAGAGTTTTTTTCTTCTTCTAAGTAACAGAATATGAATTTTATACCAAGAAAGAAAAATTGGAAAAATAAATCACATCTATTTGACGAACTTTCATACTCTGCAGCTTAAGCTAAATCATAGACAAGGCACTCTGTCTCATTTCTGAACTCACTATTCTTTGGAGACGACATAAAAATCACAAAGGAGGAGTGAGATGTAGTTCTAGTCATTATTTTATTCCTCATACTCACGAAACAATATTACTAATAGAGACGTCCGATCATGAGCTCTGGATAAGGTATAATGTTACCTAAATTTCTAGAAACAATAGTTTTGGAAAACTAACATTCATTTTCTCAAACTCTTTCACTTAAATAAATATCCAAAAGTGACTAGATTTAATGACTGCTCTGGACTCACACTCACGGACTATAGGACCCGAAAGAATAGTAGCCCAAGCTTCTGAAGCATTAGAAAATATATATAAATTCCAATCATGTTCGTTTACTTCAGTGATAGGGCTGAACGTCTGTTTGGTGGGGCAACGTTTGCTTTTTTGAAGCGATTTCGCTGATTGGTCGTTATTACGAAACCAGAAGACTCAGTTTATCTGAGGAAAGAAAAAATCAACAAGCAGCCATTTACTAATCAAACTGCTATAGAAGTTTAACTTTGATATTAAACATCTAATAATAATAGAAAAAAGGTATCATAAATTTATTATGAAAAACATATTACTCTTCTTGCAATTACGTATCTCAATTAAAATTTGTCTCAATTCAAAAACACCAACAGCAGAATCTGTCCAGGTAGCGGAAGATCAGTGAGATCAACTATTGTCACAGTAGGTCAAAGGTCACTACTGAGCTGGCTCTTCGTAGCAAAGCGGTCCCCTAACGACTTTCGCCGTGGTTGATGATCCTCGCAAGATGTGATCCTGTATTGTGGCCAAAGATATGGCTTTCCCTATTTTATTGCGCTCTAGACTAACAACATAAACAGTGTTGAACAGTTCCAACATCATAACAGACTTGTGATGCCATGGCTCTCATGAACTTTCCTATCTGCGGAAATTCCCTCCAGCTATGGTCCTCGCATACTTGATGTTCGTCACTTGACGATATATGCGACATTGTTATGTCCGGTTCTTCCTCTAACCTAGAACCCAGTTCTAAATGTCTCCTATACAACCACTCTACCACGCGGCCATTCGCTACGGAATTATAATCATTTGCATATCTCCTAACACATTGCTTGCTACGATTCACTTGCCTCTACGTCTCCTTCTCTCTGGTGATGCAATTTGCATATTGTGTAATACATAACTATAATTCCGCTAAATTGTCATTCACTATAACTACGAAATATGTATACCGACTTTCGATATTTTAACAAAAACAAATTTTGAATATACTGCTAATCCTGTATTGTTGATTCTGAGTGTTTCATTTACATCCAGATATTCGAAAAGTAAAATAGTAATCCATTCAGGTATCATTTTAAAATGAGTTTATGAGAAGCTTTTTCAAGCAAAATTTTCCTTCTAATGACAGTATTTAATAATTTTCGAATGCAAATATTTTTATTATAGATCGTTGTTTGAATTTTGGTATTTTACAGGTTTTACTAATTTTTATGAAATAAAAACATTTAATTTAGAAAGTTAAAACTATGTTCAGGTATTTCTAACAATATTATGTCATTTTGAGTAATAACACAATAAAATGGCTCATAATGGAAAAAGAAACACATATCCCGTGTTCCTAGTTTTTTCTTCCAAGGTGGTGTTAAAACACCTCCTATATGACATGTCATTTGAAAGCACATGATGACAATTAGAAATCCTTCACCACTATAGCATTCGTCTGCAGACTAGTAAGGGTTAAATACGTTTATCCCTTTTCTTAGAATTTCGTTTTTTAATATATCTTATACATATACAGGGTGAATCTGAAAAAGTGGGCAAAACTTTACGGGGTGGTAGAACGCAGCTATACGAGCAATATTCGTCATAGAATGTATGGTCGGAACGCAAGCGGTGAGAAGTTAAAAGGTAGTTTTCCACTGTCGCATTTAAAGAATGAACACAAGAAGGAGAGGAGATACTTCAGAAAACATTTTATTAACAGGAATGTAATTGAGTCCGCCGCACCGTACACAAAGTGCATATCCGCCATTTCGTGGTTAGTATAACCAGCCATCCTCTCGGCAATCTACAGTAGAAATGCCATTGGGTGCGAGGACCGACCCTTTTATAACATTTCCAACGCCACCTAGCGGCTCGCCGTTTGCGTTCCGCCCATACTTTCTATGACGAATATTGCTCGTATAGCTGCGTTCTACCACCCCATAAAGTTTTGCCCACTTTTTCAGATTCACCCTGTATATATACTCGTTCATTGAAAATTAGAATATGTATATGGATTATAGTTAAATATTTAAGCGTAACAAATAAGCAAAAGAGGAAAACTAACAAAGATTTCACCGCATATTACATCGATGCAATCAATTCACAGTCCTTTTAGAGCTCTTATTTTAAAAAAGAAAACCTCTATTGGCCAGAGTCCAGTCTTTAGATTGTCTCAACAAAAATTTAAATATTCAGGATGGATATCTTTCTTGGAACGTTTACTATTTATAGCTCAGGGTTGACAGTGAAAAACTCCGGGGCATATGTTTGACCACCTAAATTATTATTAATACACATGTTAGAGTCATGGAAGATTAAGAAGAAATGAGTTTTGAAGAAACAGTAGATGACCTAATCGAGTTCCGATGGCTTACGAAATTTCCTCTTATCTATACATCGTCATTTAATTGAGTGACGCTACAAAAGCATGAATGTTCACAGCAAATAAGGAATGTTGGGTCAGATTCATGGACGATGAATTATTGTGGAGCAGTTTAAAGCTCCATAAATTAGCTGAAATTACCCTCCAAAGTCGACGGGAGGCAGTATGATTGATGCTCTGTAATAAACTAGAGAAGAACCTATTAGAGGATATTAACCCACAATTGTACGTTAATGACCCCTTCCACGATGATATTAAGAAACTCCTTAATGATGTCATACTCGGTCATAAAAAATGGATCGTTTGTGCCGTAATTAAATCTTTTGTTCTACACCCGTGAAAAAAGCCTTTACAAATTAATATGCTGCAACACCTTATCCCGCATTCTACGAGTCAAAAAATTAGTGAATGTAGTTTTAATAAAGCATTAAGGTGGGAGCTAAAGATAGTTGTACAAGGGAGAAAAAAGGCAGTTGCATTAAAAGAGCCCATGTGTCAAATATTTATTGTAGTTAAAAACAACAAATACTGAAATGGATATTTAATCACATTTAATATGTGTTTAAGAAAACGTTTCAGGCTCCAACTGTTTTTTGACCTATAACCTCTTCAAAGAAACTACAGTTATGTTTTCTAAATGTATAATATTTTATGAAAAAAGTAGAAAGATCACTTCAATTTCTCACTTACTGATGAAAAAACTTTCTACGATTAAAAACCAAATATTTTATTTTCAAGGTGATCAACTAGCATGTGACTGGTCCGTTCTCTTTCATCTTTGTGAATATTTTAATATTTTCTAAATAATTGTGAGAGATCTCATAGAAATATATATATAAATATCGAAACTGATAGACATATATATATAAATAACAAATTTGATAAACATATATATATATAAATAACAAATTTGATAGACATATATATATAAATAACAAATCTGATAGACATATATATGTAAAAAAACTAGTGCATGCGATATATAATAACTCATGCAAGTGACGAATAAAATTATATTCAGAGTAATCAAGTATAAGGAAAAAAACAATTGCATGCAAAATCTGAAGAGCATTGGGGGAACTACTAGGTATACAGATCTATATACAACTTTCCTATCAGGGAAAGATATTATAGCGTTTGGATTAATATTTACAAAATTTTATTAATAATAATAACATTCAATAATAGAAAAAAAAAAGAAAAAACTTGAGACTTAGGATACGGAAGAGTGGTTAGGTTGTTTTACCTCTGAGCGGAGCATTTTTTTTCTCACAATGGGCTAAATAACCAGTCACAAGGACCCCAAAAGCTTAGAGAAAGCTGAGAGAAGGCCACCACTGGACAGCTGTTAGGAAACAGATGGAAGCCTTCCATCAAGACTATCCATCTATCCTTAAACCAAATTACTTCAGCCTGCATTTAGAGCCAAGGCCTTACATCCCATCTGACGGACAACAGCCTTTCCAAGCTCATCGGTGTCTTCCTTCTGATCGAGAGACGGGTAGAAAGAAGTCATAAATCTCAATACTCCTACAGTTGAGACTCGAACCTGGAACTGAAGATTACGAGCCTTGCACGCTACCGACTGAGAAAATCCACGTCATGAGAGTGGACGTCAGTTTGAGGAAAAAGAGCATTATTTTAGTGATTGGCTTCAGTTCCATAGCAGAGATAGAGGGAAATATAATTTTTTTTTTCTGAACATTTTAATGAATTCAAATAATTAAACCATATTTACTTTTTGTACAAAGCAAAATGTGCTTTGCCTTACACTCTAAACCAATTTTAAGAAAAACCGAGTAAAACAGGCAAATCAGGCAGTCAAATAAGAACAACCCATCCTTGGAATTCTCATTATTTCGTATTTGTGGCCCGAACGTATGCATCCGCGATAGCCATCATTCTGGAATTATAGAAAAGAAACTATTGGATCTGAGTATAGAGCAGTAGAAAGAATAGCAGTCAGGCGAAAGGGTGTATGGGTCACAATGTTGTAAAAGGACTGTGTAATCAATTGCAAATCACGCACAATGACTCTCAAACCTTTGTCAAAGGAAGTCTTAGGATCACTTCCATTAGAGACGATAGTTATGTGGCGCTATTTGTGAAGCACCATAAAAATTCCACAGCACGTCACTGCAACCATATTAAGGATTGCATCAAGGCATACTGTCTACAGAAGTTCTGTGTTATACTGATACACTTACAGAGAGAAGACAGCATTTGAATTGATGTCGAAGACATTTAAGACTGAACCTGGAAACAATGGACCAATGTGCATTTCACAGGTGTGTTGCAGTTCAGTCTAAAAAATGATACTCGACAAAGATACATGGAACAAATTCCACCTCACTGACATTAATGAAAGAGATAATATAGAGATGGTGATTTGATATTGTGGTCAGATATACATCGAAGAGCCAAAACATTATGACCAGCGCGTCTTTATGCAAATCGAAGAACCTTCACGTAAACAACGGCGCGTGCGAAGGTCATGAAAGGGTATAAATAACACCTGATATACTGAGCTCTGTTAATCAGTGTTATTCTTGTTCTGCAGATGGGAAAGGAGCGGAACAAGAAAGTGAGTTTGACAAAGGCCAAATTGTAATAGCCAGACGACTGGGTCAGAGCATTTCCGAGACGGCAAGGCCTGTGGAATGCTCACGGTCAGCCGTGGTTAGTACTTTCAAAGAGTGATCCGAGGAGGTAAAAACCACGAACCACCGGCAAGGTGTGGGCCAACCACGGCTGAGCAAAAGGCTATCCCTTATGGTACGAAACAACAGAACGGATACTGTGGCACAACTCGCCCGCAATTTGAATGCTGGTGACGGGAGTAATATGTCACAACACACAGTAAGTCGAACCGTGATGCAAATGGGGTTGTGTAGACTCAGGCCCCTCTGAGCAGCACCTCTTTTTGCGCACAATAGGCTAAATGACCAGATTACAAAAATTACGAGGGCTAGAAGAAGATTGAATGTAGGAGACGCGCTGAACAGTTAGGAGACAGATGGTAGCTTCCCGTCAATGCCATCCAGCATGTTCTTTAACGTGCACAGGGTTCTCTCCACACTGAGCCATGGCTTTACATCCCATCCGGCAGATGGCGACTTTTCCAAGCCAATCGGTGTCCCCCTACTGACCGAGAGTAGGATGAGGGTTTAACGGGGATAAATCTCAAAGCTGGCACATGTAGTACTCGAACTTGGGGACAGCATTTTACGAGCCTCGTGCACTACCGGCTGAGCCATTCCCTGCCCCGAGCAGTTGGTGTCAACAAGTATTGTCGCTACAGGAGATCACACACAATAATTAGGTATGTTATCGCTGACTCTGAACTCACTTTCGTTTTGTACACTATTTAAACTCATTAACACAATTCTTTACATCCCAATCGCAATTTCTTTAGTTTTCTGCATTAATCAAAACACATATTTTATTATAATTTCATCAAATTCTATGAGATAAATCTTTAAGCATTTAAATTTTTGTGTTTGGTACTTGAAGAGTGCTGTATATTATTTAACTGCAGTACACATATAATAGGAACAGAACGATTTTGAACTACAAAGAAAATTCCGCACCTAAATGGAGTTAGACTGAATGTTTCATTTTCTGGTTATTTCCAAATGGAATAAATATACCTAAAAAAGAGTAAGCAGAGTGGGATGGGTTGTTTTACCTATGGGCGGAATTGTTTTGCACACAATGAGCTAAATGACCAGGTCACAAGGACTCGAAGGCTCAGAGAAGGTGACCCACTGGACAGCTGTTGGGAGACAGATGGTAACCTCCCGCAGCAGGATATGTTTTTCCTGCATTAGAAAAGGCCACCGTTCGCCGTCCGTCGCATGGGCTTAATACTCCATGCGACGGACGGCGGCCTTTCCAAACTCATAGGTTTACCCTACTGACTGAGGGCGGGGAGTTTGTCAAAGATAAATCTCAACGCTGGACCAGGCGGGATTCGAACCTGGCAACTGCAGACTATGAGACTGGCGCGCTACTGACTGAAACATCCCATCTCCATTACGTAGAGTGAGTATACTTCTTAGTTACAGCACTTGTCCTAGTCATTTTGAACCCGGCAAAATATGTTCCTTCATTTTGGTGGCTCTTCAGAAAATCGGGTATTAATATCACCTAGTAGAACCCATAACCTTTTCAACCATTGCAGAATAATGCAGATTTTTTTTAGAAACACAATAGATGGTGCTAACATTTCTCTCTTGTCTACAGTTAACAAATACAAAATAGACACTAAAAATTCGCCAGAACTGGTTTATTTGAAAAAGTAACCATTTCTCAGTAAAAACAACACAATGGGGAGGCGGGCATCCTTGGTACGCATAAGTCAGCAGAAATAGTTAAATGATGTTCTTGAAATAAGAAATTCATCTCCGAAGAATTTCGTTCTCCATCGCAATCAGCAGCAAAAGAAAAATTGGACTTCAAATGGAAAAAATTAAAACAGCCAATAAATTTTATAATAAAAAATAAAAAACCCCTCAAGCAGTTGCTTGCCACAGAGGTCTGACAGTTTATATGTCAGAGTAGGAGGTCTAAGAGGATGGCAGGACCTCAGCAGAATAAACGACACATACATCCATGCCTTACCCGGAGCTCGAACCCAGGTCCCGTAGATCAATAGCCAAGCGTGCTAACCACTCGGCCACGGACGGCTATTCACAGCACAAGAGTGTTGTGAATAGCAAATACCATTTAACAATATCCTGTCTTTTACCCAACAGCATAAAACTTTTGTTCTCAGCCGGAATTAGAACCGTATGACAAATGTCAACTATTGCCCTGTTTGTGTCAGATTGTCAACAGTTAGTGGGCTCCGGAAGTCTCCAATTGAGGAACTAGGTGTGCGACGCCGACCTGTCCTACACATTTGGCGAAATCCGAGACATTTCCTTCCACTCCTACATCCTTTTTGTTCTCCCCTTTCGTCTCATCTCTCCTATTTTTTACATTCCTTCTACTTTTTTTGTTTCCTGTGTTTATAACGCAAGAGCTTCTGTGTTTCCTCTCATGACGATGACAGCCTCCTTTGCAGCCTCCTTTCGCCAGCAAATATCCAGACATCAGTCAACAATGTTTCTTCTCTCTTGCCGCTCTTTGCTCGGGAGCCGCGCGTGTTCTGACGTCACAATCAGCCTTTGCAACATCTCCTCGTAACGACGCCACTTCATAGCGCGATGCTATATGAGCTTCTTGGAGTGAGTGACATCCGGAGACTTAGCTCGTTGAAGGTATAAAGCAAGCAAGGGAGCAGGGAGGGTGACGCCAAGGTAGGGGGAAATAGGGGACATCTGGATGCGCTGTCTAGAACGCTGCCAACTTCTCTTCTATCCGCGACAGGGGAAAAATCGGTAGAGAAATAGCTGCAGCGGCAGACATCGGTTGTTTCACTTTACAGACAACAGAAAAGGACAGAGAGGAGTCAGCTTGTGTAGTTCGACTTCCTTCCCCCCTTTTTCTTATTCTTTTTATCCTCCTCACTTCTTTTCTTTCGTTCTTCTGCTGTCGAAAAGTTTTGAAGTTGAGAGTGGAAATCGGTTTAGAGGGAAAAATAGAGAAAAAAACAGAGAAGTACAAATAAAATGAGAATGGAACTACAGGCGCACATGAAAAGTACACTGCTGCGAAGTTTTCCTGTTTAATCTAGCGAAAAGAAAGCGATAGGGTCAGTGCAGTTGACTTTCTAGTATCACGTTAAATGGCAAAAACAACGTAAAGGGTGTAAAGCTTTGTGCTCATGGAACGGTTTAAACAAAGGCATCTCATACACCGGATTGGTGAGTCGTTATTTCTCCCTCACGCTTCTTAAAAGTCGTTTTCATCCCTTTATAGTAAATACGATTTTTCTGTCTGGAAAATTTAAAGTTGACAATTTTCCCCTGCCTAAATCTGAAAGTAAAGAACGTGATTAAACTAGATCGGAAATTCTTGGAGAAAACGTGCACTGTTTTAGAAAAAGTATATACTTGATTTTCTGGAACTCGTATTACTAAGAAATGTGCATTTTTCCTCTTCATACACTGCTCCTTGTTATTTACTAGCTGTCCACTTTTTACTAATCTAATATAAATTAGCAGGACTTAAACATGCTTAAATATGCTTTTTAAATATAATAATCGAAAACAATGTTCACTTTCGTAAAGCTCGAAAATTTATTTTTTATAATTTTTTTCTGGAGGTATTTCATTTCATCTTTTCTAACGTTCTATTATTTCAAATGTTTTTTAAAAGTTTAATTGTTACATCAATATTAATTTATATTTTTTTTCAGCTAACTTATATACTTCTTTATAACATTTCGCTTAACATTGACATAGAATTGGTGAAGGACATCAGTTAATAAAGTTTATACACACTATCCTCAGCCTCCAATATGTAATTTCCAATACCAATACAGAGCGGAGGGGTCCTAGCAACACACATGTCAGCAGAAGAGGGTTGATGAGTTAATAAGCAAAATGTTCTTTAGTATGGAGGGCAGCGTTATACGTCCTTGTTAGGTTACTGGAAAGTAACATACAAACTTCCCAACTTTGAAAATAAGCTTTCTCTGGGAATATGTCACTCGAGATAAACTGAAGATCTGATTCAAATCTCTGTAAATTTCAATTTTCAACAATGTTTTTAATATTTAAAGTTATCGAAGCTAATATATTTAAGAGCATCATTGCTAGTGGTACGAATAAGTCGTTAGAAGTTAAAACACAAATAATGACTCGTTACAAAATGTACAAATAAAGAAATCGTTCCCACAACAAGTGTAATTTTAAACTTTGTATAAAGAATCTTTCAGTTTTCATTCATATCGAAGGAAAAATTAAATCTGATATTAAATGCTTCAACATTTATATATATTTTAAGCATTAAATGAATATTGTTGAAAATTCCGATTAAGAGATATTTGAATCCGATCTTCAATATTCACAGTGATTTTTTCCGTTAAAATAATGCTTTTAAAGTTAAATATCTTTGAATGTGAGCTTTTCATTCACATAAGATGGAAATACCCCACTAATAGTAAAAGGCAGGATACTTTCTTCTCTTAAATTTGTAAGTAGGAAATTAGGCCATATGGTGATAACGAACAGCCTTTTTTACCCAACTTTTGACGTAGATATAGCGAACTTATCTCTCGAGTGATGATGGACCCCCCCCCCCCCCTCCCGAACTTCTTTTCATTTTTCATGAATTAATTATTTCTCTTAATTCATCTTCACCCATGATTTTAGGTGAATCCACATATCCGCGGGTTGTTACACCCGTGATTCGACGTTCACATAGTGTATATATGCTATATACAGGGTGGGGCGCAAAAACTTCCTTTTTTTGAAGGCAAATGAAAGAAAAATTGTTGCTTATAAACAAAATTTATTTTTTGATAATGAAAGAACATAATTTCAAATTTCAAATCATGCTGTTTTAAACAAAAAATCTTGAAGGTGGTGGACACCGTTCTCTATGCACCGATGCAACCGATTTCTGACGTTTCCCTCTACACGTTCCAACATGTCCAGCGGAATTCGGGCTATTTCCTGCGAATAACATTCTTCAGCTGAAGCAGGTTTGTGGGGCGATGTTTAAAAACATCTGCCTTGAGGTATCCCAATAAAAAAATCACAGGGCGTTAGATCGGGCGAGCGCGCCGCCTACGGGATGTCACCTCGAATCGTGATGAGCCGTCCGGGAACATTGCCCTCAAAACTGTCATCGAATCTCGGTCTGTGTGGGCTGTGGCACCATCCTGTTGGAACCAGACATTTCCTAGGTTAATTTCTTCAAGAGATGGTTCGAAAAAGTTTTGAATCATCTCCACATACCGCTGTGAATTGACAGCAACTGCTCGATTGTCCTCCTGAACAAAATAAGGACCAATAATTCCAACTCTCGACAACGCACACCATACTCTCACCTTATCACTGTGAAGTGGCCTCTCATGGAGCTCTCTAGGGTTGTTACCACTGCAATAGCGCATATTCTGTTTATTGACACATCCTGATAGGTGAAAATGTGCCTCATCACTAAAGAAAACAATTGCGTCAAGGGGAAGTTTCCAATAAAGTTTCGCACGCCGTTATTCGGTTCTGGAAATCACGTGGTGACAATTCTTGCGAAATACACATCTTGTAGGGATCGAAATGAAGATGTTCATGAAGAATTCGATGCATTGATCGATTGGATATTCCTAGGGCGACTGCATGTTTGCGAGCGGAGCGTCTCGGAGATCTGAAAATCGACCGTCGAACTGCCTCCACATATCCTGGCGTCGTAACAGTCCGTCGTCGTCCTGGGCTTTTTTTCACCACATTCCCGGTTGTCCTAAAGCTCTCTACCCACAAAACAATCGATTTCCAGTCAGGAACCGGACCTCTGGGCTGAATTCCAAAGTGAGTACGGAACGCACGCTGCTCCTTCGTCCACCTCACGTTTTCTACTGAGGGGTACTAGACAACAACTTCCATGACTGCTGCATTCGCCAAGCCCATCCCCACTTTTCTAAGATCTTACCTCCCTTCACAATGTGCCATCAGGAAAAGGAAGTTTCTGTGCCCAACCCTGTATATACTATACATTATATGAATGCACAAGATTCTGTGGGCCTTAGTTGTCCCCCTCGAAGGGAACCACCTTGTCGTGGTGAGGGGGCTTGTGTGTCTTAATGAAATCGAGGGCTATGCTGACCAGAGTTACTCATGTCGGACAGGCCAAAACAGAAGGGCCAGGCTAAGAGTTCCAATCTAAGATGACTTCCACAGGGGCAGCACATATTTGTGCGTGGTTGTCTGTTGACAATAAGTCAACATAGCCGAATGGGCTTGATTACAGCTAGAGGTGGGCTGATGAAGTGTTTAAGATAGAAGAGATGAAGATAAATATGATCAATGTTGGACAAAAAGAAGGACTTGGAAAGATAGATTGAGTGAGTAAGTCGGATGTGTTGAGACGAAAAATGAAAGTGAAATCAGTAAGGGAGTAGAAGTGATAGGAAATGGTAAGATGTGGGATATGTTGAACTGATGAAATTTGAAATGGAAGAGGTGAATCAATAAGAACAGTGGTGTTTGTATTTAGGACTGAGAGCTGCTCCATAGGCATAGGGGAGAGCCTTTATACAAGTCTGTAGTCACCTGGGGGAGAGGATGTCTGTGTCCTAGGACAAGGACTCCTCTCCCCCACCCTTTTATTTTTCTTTCAGGTATCTAGGTCATGAACTAATCATTCGTCGAGACTATGTAGGGGTCGTTATAACCCGTACTTAACACGGGGGATGAGAGGGAGCCCTTGGTCCTTGGACATGAGTTCCTCCCCTCCTCCCTTTTTATTTTTCTAAAACTTCCCGTTTCTGGGTGGATTCTCCCACGAACTTAACCCAGGAACAGCACCCTCATATGACCAGGGGGTGTGGTCCTTACCTCCAAGCTGGACTCAAGGAAGGACACTGGCCTTAAGTTGCTGGAATTGAACAACATTACTAATAGGACATTGGCAGGACAGTTATTTAGGATTTGATGAGCCCTTGAAGGGCAGGAGGGAGTTTTATCATGGTTGCCACGCCTATGAGTGGCCCACCTGATTACCGTAGGTGGAGACCCATAATGAGGAAAAGAGAATCCTGGCGGTTGAGAGTCAGGCAAGCTGGAATGCCCAACACACCGTCCTCGGGCCCTGCTTCAATAAAACGGGTGGTCTGAGCTGGCTCACTCAGATCAATCGGTTCGTGAGGCATCCTCTGTCCTACCTCTATGTTCAGGGTGGATCAGGGGCGGTTGTGGGAGCCAACCGGGTGGAGGTGATTTCTGATGATAGGAGTTGGCCCGGACAAGAATCCGGATCAGTCAGGGCTCTGGCCCAGACCATGCTTTGGTCAGAGGGGAGACCTTAAGTCCGGGTATAGCTTGGGCGCAGCTCTGAGGTACCTCCAGCGGCGAATTTAACTCTGAGGCCTCCCCTCGATGGGTTCCGTAGTGGGTGGAGGCCGCCTGTGCTGAACACTATTTTTGCTCATGACTTCTAAAATGATGCATGAGACAGGTGTGAGAATGAAGCGTGTGATCGCAGGTGTGAGAATGTGGGAAAAAAGACTGCAAGCACAAGGAAGCTGCCGATCCTGTCGTGGTTGTGGAGGAAATCCCAGAGACTCCCCCTCCCACCACAATTACCAATTGTGATAAAAATGAAGGGCCATCAAAGAGTGTTGAGAACCCTAAAAATGGGACAGAGAAGGGGAGTCCTAAGGATAACGCAGAATTGGCCCCCAATACTGAAGAACCCAACGGCAACGAGAAGGGTTCTGGGAGGTTAGCAGCAGCAGCGGGACTTCTGGAGGAACTAGCGTCGCGACGTTCTGACTTAGAGTAGATAACGAAGTTCAGAAAACTGTGATGGGTGCAGCCAAGAAGCTGCATGCTATAATTTGTGAGTAAGAACTCCAGATAGCAACCATCCATGGGCGCCTCACTGAAAGAGCTGTGTGCACCCCAGAAACAAAGGGGAAGAAACCGACCTATGCAAAAGCTGTTGGCGGACAAGGGGTTGGAAAGGGTGGTTTGGTTGTGGCTAAGAAGAAATTTGTGGCCCCCTAAATAAAGGCATACCCTAATGGTCTTCTCAAAAGGCAAGGAGAAGTCAGCACTAGACCTAAGGGATAGCCATTGTTGCACCGGACCTGGCTAAGAACCGCCTGAATATAGGAAGTATTAATGACAATGACTCTCTGAACAACATTGTCAAAGATATTACCGAGTGCAAATGTTCTGGATGCGAGAAAACCTTCGGGTTCAAGAGAAATCTCCCTAAAGGTAGAAGATCTGTGCTCTGGTGGTCACCAGAGCTTGGTATTAAAATAAAAAGGGTCCGAGCCTTAAGGAAAAGGTACCAAAGGTGCCACAATGGGGAAAGAAGTTCCATAGAGGAAATATACAAGAAAGTGCAGGCGGAGTACAAGTGTGCTATTCACCTAGCTCAGTTTGCTTCTTGGCAAAAATATTGTAGTGAAGTTACTGCACAGAACCCATTTACTATGCAGTATAAACTGGCTACTGTGAAAGACATAAAACCCCTGGACATTGAATATGTTTGCAAAGAAGATGGATCCAAGATCACTTCTTTTGACAAAACTGTCCAAGTATTATTAGAGGGCTTATTCCCTGAAGATGACAGGAGCTCTGATGATACCCAACATCAACTCCTTAGGGATTACATAAGAATCCCACCTGATGTAGAAGTTAACTTTCCATTTACGGAAGAGGAGGTGGAGGTGATAAAAGCAATGGCCAGAGATAAAGACCCAGGTCATGATGGTCTGACAGTAGAAATTTTGATGCAGGTATTCAATGAACACAAAGATCTGTTCATCCAGCTGTATAATATCTGTCTCAGACTAGTAGTGTTCCCACAAGCCTGGAAACAGGCAGACCTGGTCCTTTTTAACAAGGCAGGTAGAGATCTGGTAGATGTAAGATCTTACAGACCAATATATCTGTTGCCAGTGACAGGTAAAATATTAGACAAGCTGCTCACAAACAGGATGTATTACCACTGTGATAAGAATAGCCTCCTGAACGATAGACAATATGGGTTCAGGACAGACCAGTCCACCATTGCTGCTATCAAACAAGTGGTGGACATCGTAAAGGTTAACAAAGTAAACAAATTACACACCTCCCTCATCGTCTTGGATGTGACCATAGCGTTTGACAACGTCTGGTGGCCTGCAATATTAGGTAGATTAAAAGATTGTTTCTGTCCCAGGAACATCTATAATATTGTGTCCAATTATCTCAGCAAGAGAGTGGTCACAAGTTCCCATGCCAGTGGGGTAGCCTCAAGAAACTTAGAGAGTGGCTGCCCACAGGGTTCGTGCAGTAGTCCGTTCCTCTGGAACTTAGTTGCAAATACGGCCCTAGAGTTGACCTTACCAGTGGGATTCTGGCTTCAGGCATATGCAGACGACATACTACTTGTAATATCGGCGACCTCCAGAGAGAGACTGGAGATTGCCGGCAATGTGACATTGTCGGTGCTCGAAGGATGGAGTCTACACTACAAGCTTGGGTTCAGCTGTGCAAAGATGACATCAATGACAGTGGCTAAAGAGGGTGTCCTCAAAAAGAGGTACCCCATTTTCAAATTGAATGGTAACAATATCTGCCATAAGGCGACTTTGAAGTACTTGGGAATCACTCTGGAAGAGAGGATGAGCTGGATTCCACACTTGCAGGACCTTAAGGTTAAATGCATGAAAGTGATGTGCAAGCTGGGGCGAATGGCTCTCGTCTCGTGGGGATTGAGAGAAGTCCTAAATGAAATTTATTTGAGGGGTACAGAGAGGATCCTAACTTATGGAGCGAGTGCCTGGTGGCGCTCAAAGGACCACTCCATCATATGTAGAAAGCTGCTCGCAGCCCAATGGCCAGCTTTACTGCGAATCACCAGGGCTTACAGGACCACATCTACTAATGCCCTCCTGGTGTTCGCAAGGATCCCTCTGTTGTTTATAATGGTCGGGAAAAAAGCGACCATTTTCAGAGTCCTGCTGGCTCGGGAGAAAGCAACATTCCTTGGAGTCCAATATGACCCTGAAGGTTATGACACAGAAACCGCTAAGTGGGACATCTATCCCATCAGTAGACTTAGTGTGTCATGGTCCATGGAGTTACCATCAGGATGAGGAAGAGAACTATACACTGATGGCTCCAAAAGCGAGGATGGTGTTGGCTTAGCCTACACTTTCTACAATCAAGGAGCCAAAATTTATGATCATAAGAGGAAGGTTTCAAATAATGGCTCAGCCTTCCAAGCAGAGCTGCTTGCCATCAGAGAGGCTCTTATTTGGGCCCTCAATGACGGCAGTCAGAATAGTGACATCCGGTTGTACACGGACAGTCGGGCAGCTGTGCAGGCGCTTGAAGATGCAAACAACAGGCATCAGACAGTAAATGAAATCAAGTGTCTCCTGGGAATCATAACATGCCCAGAGTCTCCTTCTCCTGGATCAAGGCACATGCAGGTCATGAAGGGAAGGAGCGGGCAGACCAACTGGCCAGCTCCACAGGTACTAATACTCAACCTGAGATAGCGGTAAAGACTTCTAAAACTACCCTGAAGTCTATTTTAAGTCAAAGAGTAATGGACGAGTGGCAGAGGCTCTGTTATACGACTGGAATGGTTTCAAACAAACACATTCTTTCAGAGGGTCGGTCTATCTCTGATGTCCTCAGACCACTACTTAACACAGGTTTTGACAGGACATGGGAGTTTCCCAAAATATCTGAAGCGTTTTAAGATCACTACCCACAGTTACTGCAGCTGTGGGGCTCCAGATGCAGATGTCGAACACTATATCCTCCTGTGTACGATTATGGAAGGTTTGCTAACGAACTCAGGAGTTCCCATCCGATCAGTGAGGTAGCAGGCGGGGTGGTTACGGTGTCTATCAGGAGTGCCCAAACTAGGGAGCACCTGAGGGACATCGGCTGGCTCATCTGCCGGCTCCGGGACTCACTCCTTTGAGTCAGGAGCTGCTTTCTCTCTTATACCTATTTTCTACTTCCTCCCAGTCTGCGCTTGGCACTCCCTTTAACGCCACCCATACTCCAAGTCCCTACTGGTCTCCTCTGAGTTAAACTTCTACTTCCAGGCTTCTCAAGCCAGCTCGTGTAGTGTCGGAAGACAGAATATGAGCCTTCCCCATGGGAGACGAGTCCTTCGGGACCCACTCCCCACCCCAATTATTGAGAGGTCCTAGTTGTAGCTCAATGCTTTGAATGAAATGGCTTAATTTGATGTGCTTTGGAGACTTTCTCCAATCACATTAACATAGCTTGAATGCTATTTTTCTTTCGTAGGCAATCACTTAATGAGATCGAAATCTGTACTTTCCGTACAGAAATCACTTTAGAGACCTCAGAGCTCGGCGAGAAGATATACCAATCCCTGCCTAAATACTATGATTCACCATAGAACTGAACCCTGTTCCTTTAAGGTTTCCAAGAAAGAGCTACATCAATTTGACATGCTAAGCAAACGTGATTCCTCAGTTCCCCAGCTATTCTCTTTTCTGCCTTAGTTATTTCTGATCTTGACTTTCAGCTCTCTGTGACTCACACCTTAACCCCTGTGGCTAAACGAACGGAGTTAAGTGATGAAAGTCGCTGTGTTTACCCAACGTAACGTACCAGTTGCAGGTATGCTATACAGCAAGAAGGTATCTTACCATTATATCCAGCAAGGGTTTTTGGCCAGCTGCATTATTGTGGTAGACTGCCCTGTGTTTAATAAATAGTGCTTTCAATGTATTTCGTCGCACTTAATTTTGGGGAAAACATTTTTACTACTAATATATTTTTCCTGCCCGCAACATTTTTAGTTCTAATTTCAACCTCAAGTTTGTTGCCATTTCCAAAGCATAATCCTGAATTACAGCCAGGATTACCGAGGTCACACTTAGTAAAATAATTATCCCTAGATTTAAATTCTTTTGTCATATCAGTTTCATCTAGATATCAATACAAAGGTTCTCGGGTAATTAATAAAGACAAGTCTAATATACTAACAATTTCATTTCACTTTAGAAATAAATAGTAATCATTTCTAGAAGCTACCAATGGCATTTGAAAATTTTACCTAAGGCAGGGGTTCTCAACGTGGAGTACGGGGTAAACTTTTTTGGGGTACACCGTGAGAGCCCAAAAGTCGTTAGATATATGTTATATATTTATATATGTTTTATTTTATTCCCATTGTTATATTATAACTATAGTTTTATCTATCTATAAAAGGGTACGTGTCATGTCCCTCGAATTTTGTATTTATTTATTTATTGTATATTTTTGTTAAATTTTATTCTTGTATATATATTTATGTGTTCTTGGAAATGTT
Source organism: Ryuthela nishihirai (assembly GCA_038380435.1). Classification (NCBI taxonomy): domain Eukaryota; kingdom Metazoa; phylum Arthropoda; class Arachnida; order Araneae; family Heptathelidae; genus Ryuthela; species Ryuthela nishihirai. Next base: position 80,092,027 of record JAWZYU010000009.1, on the reverse strand, counting down.
TGTGCTGGGATGACTCACTGTTGTTGTTTTCGGGTTTGAAGCTTGCTGCTTGTGGAAAGAATCAATGCCAGAAGTTGTTTGTGGCGTATATGACTAACTAGCCTGCAGCATTAAGTCCGCGCATAAGGCTAGGGGAAGGAGTTGGAAGTATCAGTCTGTACGTCAGCTGTCAAGCGAAGAGGTCGCGTTGACACGTGTCAAAAGGACGCCGCCTTTCTCTAATTAACCCTTGAAGCCAGGGTGCAATTCCAAGAGGGAATCCAGATTCTTGGAGAATCTTGTCTTTCATTCTTGTGGTTCAAGAGGAGCCACAGTGTAGGCAAAGGAAAATCCTTTCGCCGAGTTTTTGAGGTCTGTAAAGTGAGAAATTGCAGAGTGTGCAATTCTCCACCTCATTTTAGTAATAGTTGCAGTAGCAAAGCAGCAAAGGCTCACGGAGTTGAGCGGTGAATTTGATAGTAGTTTTGTGGATTCAGAAAGAACCACAGTGTGAAGCAGCAAAGGCCCACGGAGTGGAGTTCATTCCCAGCACGTAGCTGTATATAGTGTGAATAAAAAAACCGTGTTGTCCCTATATAACTCTCGTGCAGTAATTAATGGACCATTGTTATTTTTCATTCAACGCAGCAAGGTTGAGGCATACAGTGGCACAGGCGTAAAAACCCATGAATCTGTGGATTTACACTAAAATGAATTAAGAAGCAAATATCATTCTCTCTCTACTCCCGTTCTGCCTGTTCATCACATCTGACGCAGTCGACAGGATTGTCACTTGTATGCCGAAGAAGAGGTCCATTAATATAAAAGAAAAAGAGGAAGAGAGTTTTCCTGGAAAGAAGAAGAATTCCTGGAAAAATACGTGTTTCTATGGCAGTGATTCCAGAAAGTGAGGAAGCTACAAGCAGCATCCAGTGCAGCGTTCTGCAAAGTGATCTGTGGCAGTGATTCTGGAAAGTGAGGAAGCTACAAGAAACATCCAGTGGAATGTTCTACAAAGTAAAATTTTCCCAAGTACGAGATCATCGAGATCTTCGCTGAGGTTCATTGTGCCAAGGTCTGTGAGTCTAAGTCCCCAAGTGTGCTAAGTCAGACTCCAAGCAGGTGGTGAGCAGAGCTGATCTTCACGGGAAGAAAAGGTCTGTGATTTTTCTGTGATTTCTATTTTTAGACTAGTTTGAGTTGCCAATGATGCTTAGAAGTTGTGACAAAATTAGAGGTGCAATGGAACAGGACGGGAACGTTGAAATAAACACACACGTTAGTAGTATCATCACAACCGACGGTGTCCCTTTGCACAGTGCTTTCCCCCTATGACATCACAGGCCACGCCCACTTCCGCCCACCTCCCCTATGACGTAACATAACGGAACATTACACAACATGACATAATCATTACATAATCATTACGTAACAGTCCACGCCCCCTTATTAATAATTAATAACCCATTTTCACCCCTTTTTTCCCCTCAGTGGCGCCATCTGTTGACAGTGAGAAGTACTATTTTCCCAAAAACCCTTTTTTTAAGTCTAATTTCTCGTTTTCGTACCCCCCCCCGGTCGTCCCACCTATATTTTAAGCCCTTCCCCCTTATTAAAAAACCTCTGGCGCCATCTGTTGACAGTGAGAAGTACTATTTTCCCAAAAACCCCTTATTTTAAGTCTAATTTTTCGTTTTGGGACCCCCCCCCCCCGGTCGTCCCACCTATATTTTAAGCCGTCCCTCCTCTTGCAGACCCCCTGGTTGACCTATATTTTAAACCCTACCTATATTTTAAGCAATACCTATATTTTAAGGCCCCCTCCTTCACTCGGCTGATGCAAGTCTCAGAATAATTGCATGGAACGATTGGTTGTTGCAGGTCTCAGAATAATTGTACAGAAAAGGAATGATACAATTGTAAAAGTAGCACCTCACATAAAAATCAAAGCTTTATTCTTACTCTCCCTTAAAAATTTAATCAGTGACATCCAACACGTATTTAGAAAACTCCTTCGGTTTCTACCCTTTACACTGAACACTTTTCGAATGTCTAATGCAGATCTCAAATTGTAAAACTTAACAGAAAATCAAACTCTCAAAGTTGAATTCTTATTAATTAAACACCCATCACATCCCTTCTATTAAAAGTTACCTCTATTAAAAAACCTTTGCTGTTCATTTTAGCAAGACTGTTAAACGATTCCCTTTTATTAAAAATCTAATCAGTGACATCCAACACGTATTTAAAAAACTCCTTCGGTTTCTACCCTTTACACTCAACTCTTTTTGAATGCAGATCTCAAATTGTAAAACTTAACAGTAAATCAAACTCTCAAAGTTGTATTCTTATTAATTAAACACCCATCACATCCCTTCTATTAAAAGTTACCTCTATTAAAATTCCTTTGCTGTTCATTTTAGCAAGACTGTTAAACGATTCTCTTTCCTTAAAAATTTAACCGGTGATGTCCAATACATTTTAATACATCTCCTGTATTTAAAAACTCCCGTAGTTTCTAACCCTTTACACTCAACTCTTTTTGAATGCGGATCTCAAATTGTAAAACTTAACAGTAAATCAAACTCACAAAGTTGTATATATTCCTTTGTTATTAAAACCCTTTCTACTAAAAATCCTCTGCTATTCATTTAGGTAAACGATTCCCTTATAATTAAAATTCGCAGTTATTAAACTCCTTCGGTATTCATTTTTCCGTGTAAACTGATCAATTCCTTAGTAATTAAACACTCATTAAAATTCCCACACCTTCATTAAAAATCATCCTACAGTCGAAGCTCATTTTGCACCGTCCTAGCTGAATGGTTGATACAGCCCTTGAACAAGAAGAAGCAGAACTACACTTGCTGTAACTGTTTCCACAGAAAACACCATAGGGTGAAATTAATAATGGTTTAAATTATTCGTAATAGCACTGGCATAGTGGATCATCATTGAGCGTGGGTTATTGATGGTCTGCTCTCAGTAGGGTAAAAATTCACAGTCCGTTATCAACATTCCTTATTGGATTGAGCGCTGTTGGGGGGAACTTTCATCACAAGCGACATTCCTTCAAGTCCTTATCGGCGTAGCAACAGAACCTTCAAAACATAACGCGACGTGCACCAATCGCTGGGAGGACAATGTCCAGTGCTCACTTTGTTTACATTTGATACTGATAAGGTTTCAAAAAAGAATTTGTCAACATCTCTTGTTTTTCACTAGAGCATATGATACATCACCCCATCGCGTGTCATGATCAAAGTCGAGTGGTGCAAGACACGTCAAATAGTAGGAGTGAGTATATACAAGGGAACTGTCAAAGGACTGACATTTTGCTCAGCGTTGTGTCTGTCTCTCGAGCTGTCATAGTTTTGAAGTCTCTGCCAGAAATGTCGAGTACCCGACAATCGTTTTATGTAACTGCACGATGTATCCTTGCATCTGTAGGCATTCCAGCATATCAGAAGGGGATAATCTATGAGGAATGCTTGCAGACGTTAATGAATGTTTTAACCGACAAAATCCTGCATATGCTGAGTACAGTACAAGACGAGGCTGTTATAGAAACGTACGACATTGCACATCAGTTTCTATGCCGTGTATGTTTAGCAGAAGTAGAAGCGCTAAAGCACGTCGAAAGGATGGACTACCTATCGGTGCTCGAGGATGCCATGACTTCGATAGAGATTGCCGGCATTGTGGAGGTTATGGAATAACTAAAAACAACAACAAAAGGTTCTTTTCAGAACCACTTCATTTGTGTAGAAAGGATTATCGATCGTACAATTTCTGTTCACAACTCTTCTCTATCTATCTATACATTTTTCTTCTCTATCACACCGTTAACAGAGTAAATTTTATAGGGATGTTTAACCTTCAGTATAATTTTACACCAAATCCCGACAGTCTTTTCAGATACGTATTTTTATAACCAACACTTATTTCTTTTACCCCTAGCGACTACTGGTTGCCGTATTTTTACTAGAAGAAGGGCCATCCCAACGGTAACTGCCCCGCAGAAAATAAAAAATCTGATTTTATACGTCGTGATGAAAAAAATATTGATGGGGTAATAGGATCGACTTAAAAGACTCCGTGTTCGAATCCTCACCCAGGACAACGTTTCACTGATGGATGGTTAAGCCCTACGAAATTATTCCAAACTGGGAATCACAAGGGGTTTATTGATGAATGAATCTTGGATCTGTGCTACTTCCGCATCAGGGGTGCTGTCTTACAACATGAAAACCCACTCCCTGCCTTGAACCGTGTTTAAGCACACGAAATTTTTACAAGTCCAGAGGCGGCTCCCAACATCCCCGATTTCTTTTACTAAGTCACTTCAAAAACATCGTGATTGTAAAAGTATGACTAACTGGTTTAATCCCTATATATTCGTTGAGCGACATGGTTTAAAAATACTTATTACCAATGTATCCTCAGTACGGGAAGTAATGCTACTCGTTGCAGTCCCTGTTTTACACGGTAAAGACTGCGCCAGAACGCTATAGAAAGTAAGAATGCTAAAAGTAGAATTCATACGTTTCCGTAAAACTTTAGTTCCAGCACGCGTTAAAACGTTATGGTTCGACTCTGGAAGAATAAGATTTGACATCGTACATTAGAAACGTGGTCAATTTTTCCAACTGCAATAAAGCACCGTTTCTGTGGAGCACGGCTGACTTCGCCGCAAAGAACCTTCCACACTAACGACCGTGCACTAAAAAAGTCATTAAAACAGAGAATGGACTTATGTAATATACTGCGCTTTGACAGCAGTAATATAGACAGGAGTCCTCACTTGCTTTCTCTATCATAACCCTCGATGCTTGCGAAATTATCAAAGTTGAATAGAGTTCTGACCACACAATCTTCGGACTTCATTCCGGTGTCAGGATCACAAGGGATGTTTTACACAGTCAAGGACTTTTTCTGACATTCGTTAATCAAAGTGTCTACACATCAGACCTGTCATTACGCAGACAAACTACCTATCTGTAGGTTGAGTAAGCATTTAGAATGAAAAATTGAGTTTGCTTCAGTGTCATAACTTTAATTTTCAGATGCACTCCACAGATTCGTAAAACGCTCATTAATTATTTTGTGTGAGAAAGTATACATAAAGTTCAAACACTAATACATCTTCCCTTTCATATAAACCATACGATCAAGTAGATAATTGCAAGCATTGTCGGATCTGATTCCGTATATCTGCTTACGACGAAAATCTCACAATAGCCTATTCAGTACTTTACCCACGATACAGTATGTGACTAGGTCTTTTAACTAAATTACATGCATAAACGAAAATGTAAAGGAATACCTGTAAATTCACACACATTTCACTGGATAGGTGAATATTTTCACAATTCTTTTGAAGGCAGAATAACTGTGACTGTGCAGTGGGATGGCTGTAAAAACAACAGATTACAGCACAAATACTGTAAGATAGAAAAAACGACTATTAACAAGTGCCATCTAAGGAGTGACCGATAAAAGTCACACCGTAGCGGAAGGAGTAATACAGGAAAAATCATAAAATATTAAGCCCCCTCCCCACGCTAGTAAATCACGATCCATTGCGTACACACGGATGAATATCACAAAATACTTTGCATATAGTAAACATGCGTAAAGGACCACCGAAGTTTGGAAATTTAAAATCTGAAAACTCACTGTTTATATTATTTCCGTGAAAAGTCGGCCCCCAGAATCGAGACCTAGCTCTGTTGGCAGTTATTCCAACGTGCTATCTCTTTTCAGCCCTCTCAGCACGTTTGAATAAGTGCATGTGAAGGTGGCTAGCTGCAGACACAAGCTTTTCGACAAAAGATAGGGTGTTTCACTACAATCTAACACGGAGATGTCTGTTTAGTTATTTTTCCTCCTATTTCTACACTAGTGTGGAAGTCTTAGAACAAGTGGTTCCGGTTAGCACCCGTTTTTTGATATGTATCTTGTTTGGAAATCTGAAAGAACACTCTCTATGGAACATTACCCCCCTGCAAGCTAGTACTATTACTTCACGATTCTGAGGGCCGATGGTTGTAATCGTTGGCAGATATTTTTCAGAAATATGTAATCAACCATAGTGTTCGGATATTTGATCCATATTAGGGCATGAACGTTGTTTACCTGCCATCGACGACCCCCTTCTGCGGATCGTATGAGAGGTAATTGCTACGACAATTAGCTACGTGAAGTCGAATTTATTTTTAAAAGCAAAGACCCACTAATTACCGACTAGCTAGAGAACGATATATTAACCTGCTAAAGTTTGATTTTAACGATCAGATAGTGTATATATCATCACTTTTTTTTTAGTTCATACTAATATTCCAACTTTTAAAGGAAATATTGTCTCGTTATAAGGGATTACATACAAAGAGATACACACTCTATACTTTAAATCTATAGAGACAACGAGATCACTATCCATGGAACACATTTGTGAAATATCACCACATTTTTGTTTTTAACGTACGGTTGAATCGTTCTACTATGCTAGCTTTGGTTTCCCATCCCTTTCTTTTACACCCCGCCGATATAAAACATTCAACCCAACATAGCTTGCTAGCTGTGCGGGGTCTTGATACAGAGAACGTTCATTACGCCAAACAATATTAATACTTCTAAGGTTAACCTTAAAACCCCCGTTAACTATACAAAGAAATCACATTGACAAAAATTTCAGAGACATTCATATTTATTTACATTAAGGTCACATTAATATTTAGTTCGTACATACCAGTTCATCGCGCACCTCTTTTAGTAATGTTGGAAAGTTCAATTTAGACATAAATGCGGTATTAGCAGGACGATTTAGTTCAATACATGATTCTTCCACGAAACATTCGGCAATATCGGTTAAATTAACGTTTCCCACCACTTCTGTGAAATAATCGTAAGCTTATTCAGCGTTTATGGTGAGGCACGAATGGCGAAGTTGACTAGGATGATCCACTTCACACCCATAACAGTTCTTACGCAGCAGCGTAAAAAGTTCTTTTCGGAGAACTATTTTCAAAGTCTGCTTTAAACAGTCCATAAGATTTACGGAATCACTGCTGCCTTGTTCAAGGGGTCGGTCGTTAGATGGGACTCTTCGAGGAAGATTTGCAGCTAATTCTGTCTTCTGCATTGCATTCCAAAATTTACCGTTTTCAAACTTCAGAGCCATCAAACTGTAGGTGATTGGATCACATAAATCTGCTAGCCTCCTCCACTGCTCGACGCTGAGACGAACTGATGAAGAAAATACAAGAAGAAAATACAAGTAGTACTAGTATCAAAGACGGTGTGCTTTCCTCCCCCACCCCCACTAGCTCAAACCCGATCATAGCGTGTATGTATCATCACTTTTTTAGTTCTTACTAATATTCCAACTTTTAAAGGAAATATTGTCACGTTATAAGTGATTACATACACGCTGTGATCGAGTTTGAGCCCTTGGGGGTGGGGGTGGAAAGCACACCGTCTTTGATACTAGAACCTACATGAAAGTTATACTGTTTGAGAAAGATTCTTTAGTTCACAGGACACCGTAAAACACACTGTCTAGCGCGTATGTCTGTTTAATTTGCAAGAATAAACATATTGTCTTACGAACACTTGCTTGCTACAGTAGAAGTTAACACTTTACAAACCCAGCAGATTGGCATTATATGTCCAACTCTCGTTTTCACGGGGTCCCGAAACGGGTTTCGTTTGTATGCTGCGGTGATAGGTGTGATTATAACTGGTCTACCACATAGCGATTCATGTTTTTATCTGTGAAATATTTCCACATTTTTGTTTTTAGCGTACGGTTCAATCGTTCTACTATGCTAGCTTTGGTTTCATTATGAGTGTGTTTTAAGATACTTTTGAAAACTCAGTTAATGAATTCAACTCCCCTACCTGTTTGTAATTTCAGAGGCTTTCTATATTTTCTGAAAGGTTTTTGTGATCAACAGCTCCCCCGATTTCCGTTTTAAAGGAACGCCACATGCATATTTCGAAAGCGCATCTATACATGCCGGTAAATATTTGTAGACGTCATTATGTTTATTAAGAGATGGCAAATCTACCAGATCTCGGCCAATGGGAGGGAGTTACAGGGACACGTCACAGGTTTAAGGTATAAGTGTTACCCTTCGACGGGCAGTAACGCATTATTTTTCCAGTATTGACTTGCTATGACTTGTGTTAAACGTTCCCTGACCGGCGGTGGTCTTCCTGCGAAGCGACTTGCTGTTAGAGATGATGATCGCCATATGTTTCAACTCGGCTCGGATTTGTTTGTGAGCGTTTGTGAATATCGGACATATCCTAAAGTGCACATACGTGTGTTCGAGAGTGATAAATGGTTAAAACTGTATCCTACAAAGGACGGTGTGATGCTGTCTGAAGAGCAGTGGCATGGGCTGGTTTCGTATGTGTCTACAATCACCGAAGCGTTCGAAGATACCGAATACGGCGAGTACGAACTGGACGCTATGGTTTGCTCGTCGTGCTCAAAGGTAGACACGGGGTGGTCATTAAAAAAAGTATCCCCCGTGATGGAGGACTTGTATTTTCTTCATCGGTTCTATCAGCGTCGAGCAGTGGAGGAGGCTAGCAGATTTATGTGATCCAATCACCTACAGTTTGATGGCTCTGAAGTTTGAAAACGGTAAATTTTGGAATGCAATCCGGAAGGCAGAATTAGCTGCAAATCTTCCTCGAAGAGTCCCATCTAACGACCGACCCCTTGAACAAGGCAGCAGTGATTCCGTAAAGCTTATGGACTGTTTAAAGCAGACTTTGAAAACAGTTCTCCGAAAAGAACTTTTTACGCTGCTGCGTAAGAACTGTTACGGGTGTGAAGTGGATCATCCTAGTCAACCTCGCCATTCGTGCCTCACCATAAACGCTGAATAAGCTTACGATTATTTCACAGAAGTGGTGGGAAACTTTAATTTAACCGATATTGCCGAACGTTTTGTGGAAGAATCATGTATTGAACTAAGTCGTCCTGCTAATATCGCATTTATGTCTAAATTGAACTTTCCAACATTACTAAAAGAGGTGCGCGATGAACTGGTATGTACGAACTAAATATTAATGTGACCTTAATGTAAATAAATATGAATGTCTCTGAAATTTTTGTCAATGTGATTTCTTTGTATAGTTAACGGGGGTTTTAAGGTTAACCTTAGAAGTGTTAATATTGTTTGGCGTAATGAACGTTCTCTGTATCAAGACCCCGCACAGCTAGCAAGCTATGTTGGGTCGAATGTTTTATATCGGCGGGGTGTAAAAGAAAGGGATGGGAAACCAAAGCTAGCATAGTAGAACGATTCAACCGTACGTTAAAAACAAAAATGTGGTGATATTTCACAAATGTGTTCCATGGATAGTGATCTCGTTGTCTCTATAGATTTAAAGTATAGAGTGTGTATCTCTTTGTATGTAATCCCTTATAACGAGACAATATTTCCTTTAAAAGTTGAAATATTAGTATGAACTAAAAAAAAGTGATGATATATACACTATCTGATCGTTAAAATCAAACTTTAGCAGGTTAATATATCGTTCTCTAGCTAGTCGGTAATTAGTGTGTCTTTGCTTTTAAAAATAAATACGACTTCACGTAGCTAATTGTCGTAACAATTACCTCTCATACGATCCGCAGAAGGGGGTCGTCGATGGCAGGTAAACAACGTTCATGCCCTACTATGGATCAAATATCCGAACACTATGGTTGATTACATATTTCTGAAAAATATCTGCCAACGATTACAACCTTCGGCCCTGAGAATCGTGAAGTAATTAGTACTAGCTTGCAGGGGGTAATGTTCCATAGAGAGTGTTCTTTCAGATTTCCAAAGATACATATCAAAAAACGGGTGCTAACCCGAACCACTTATTCTAAGACTTCCACACTAGGGTGGGCCGAAAAAATTCAAAATTTTTTTTCAAGTCGTAATACAGCGGAAAGGTTGCGAATTGGGGAGACTAAAAAGGGGTAAAAAAAGAAATAAAATCGGTTTATATCTTCCGGTCGCGCATGTGCTCTAAAATTTGCCGAAATTTGGAAAAATTCACATTTTTACGATAATTTTTAACATTTTTAATTAAGCCTCTTCCCGAATGTAATGGCTCAAATTCTTATGTATTAGAACCACAGAAAATAATGTTTAAATATTATTTAAATCCATCAACATCTTCCGGTCGCGCATTGCCTTTAAAATTAATGAAATTTTGAAAAAAAAATTCCAATAAAGGTAGATCACAGTTCAAGGGAAAAAAACACTAACAACTTACATGTTCTTTATATTTGTTCTTTATTGAATACAAGTGAGTCTAGCTTATTCGAAAAAGTTCCGTAGAGTAAAAAAGGAAGAGCATTACTCGCTAATTCAAGAACCTTCATCGGTCAGTCTTCATCGGTTCATTCTACATCGGCCAAGTTACTCCAAGTTCTGAAGATATTGTTACTTCTATAATTTCTTATCTGTCTGGTCGTGGTATTTCTCTTGAAAAATTAGTTGTCATAGGATGTGATGGCACTGCTGTTAATATAAGTTGGAAAAACAGTCTGATTCGCCGAATCGAAATATATTTCGGGAAATGGAGAAGGCAAATTGCCCGTTACATGGGCAATTTGCCTTCTCCATTTCAATGAACTGCCATTCCGGCATCTGTTTCAACGGGTCCGAAATCTTTGAGATGGCCAGTCGGTGAAAAGCTAAGTGGCTGCGAAAAACGTCTAGTGATTGGCTTCAAGAGTATTGGCTGTCAAATCCCCACAATAGACAGAAGTATACTAAGTAAGGATCAGCAATATCTACTCGATATTTCCATGGCAATAAAGTTGGGAAACTGTAAAGAGGATTTGGCTGTACGAGATCCTGGTCCCTTGTCACACTCGAGGTGGTTGACAACAGCAAATCGAACTCTCAGATTGTACTTAAGTGAAGAAAGTCCCACACCTGAACTTCAAGAAATAGTTGTATTTATTTTGAAGTCATACATGCCAATGTGGTTTAGTATTAAAACAAGTAAATATTTTACAGAGGGACCAAAACTTGTGTACCAATCAATAGAATCTTCAAGGTACCTGCCTGAAGATTTACGTAATATTGTCGACCCTGTGATCGAACGAAATGGCTTTTTCGCTCATCCAGAACATTTAATGTTAGCCATGACACAAGATAATACAAAACACATAAGAGAGCTCGGACTTCGACGAATTCTAAAGGCGAGACAGTTAGATCAAAAGAGAACAACTATCAGAACATTCATGCCGCCAAAACTCAATTTCAAGGCTCAAGACTACTCGGAAATAATTAACTGGATGGACTGTGATTTATCTTCTCCCCCATTATTAAAAGATATCAGTGACGATGAGATTAAATCACATATTCAAAGTGACTCAGTCCCTAATTGGGATATAACATTCAAGACATTCCCAGTTCACACACAGGCAGTTGAACGATGTGTGAAATTGTGACAGAAGCCTCAGGAAAAGTTTGCGGAGCTGAGTCTAGAGATGGTTTTATCAGAATCACTCTGCTGTCAAGGTCAACTATGCCTAACTTCGCCCATAAATCAGATTTCAAAGTACCTTCAGCTAAGAATGAGTGAAAACGGAAATGTTCAATTGTTCAACATGAGTTTCTTGGACTTAAGACTCTTCATACAAACACTTAGTTTTTTCAATAAAAAAATCTGTTTATAAATATTACTAATGGTCTAAAATAATTTGTTTTTAAACATTTAAACTTGTATTCAATAAAGAACAAATATAATGAACATGTAAGTTGTTAGTGTTTTTTTCCTTGAACTGTGATCTACCTTTATTTGTAAATTTTTTTCAAAATTTCATTAACTTTGAAAGCAATGGGCGACTAGAAGATGTTGATGGATTTAAATAATATTTAAACATTATTTTCTGTGGTTCTAATACATAAGAATTTGAGCTATTACATTCGGGAAGAGGCTAATTTGAAAACGTTAAAAATTATCGTAAAAATGAGAATTTTTCCAAATTTCGGCAAATTTTAGAGCACATGCGCCACCGGAAGATATAAACCGATTTCATTTCTTTTTTTACCCCTTTTCAGATTCCCCAACTCCCAACTTTTCCGCGGTATTACGACTTGAAAAACATTTTTGAATTTTTTCGGCCCACCATATTCCACACTAGTGTAGAAATAGGAGGAAAAACAACTAAACAGACATCTCCGTGTTAGATTGTAGTGAAACACCCTATCTTTTGTCGAAAAGCTTGTGTCTGCAGCTAGCCACCTTCACATGCACTTATTCAAACGTGCTGAGAGGGCTGAAAAGAGATAGTACGTTGGAATAACTGCCAACAGAGCTAGGTCTCGATTCTGGGGGCCGACTTTTCACGGAAATATTACAAACAGTGAGTTTTCAGTTTTTAAATTTCCAAACTTCTGTGGTCTTTTACGCATGTTTACTATATGCAAAGTATTTTGTGATATTCATCCGTGTGTACGCAATGGATCGTGATTTACTAGCGTGGGGAGGGGGCTTAATATTTTATGATTTTTCCTGTATTACTCCTTCCGCTACGGTGTGACTTTTATCGGTCACTCCTTAGATGGCACTTGTTAATAGTCGTTTTTTCTATCTTACAGTATTTGTGCTGTAATCTGTTGTTTTTACAGCCATCCCACTGCATTTTTATACTTTCTCTCTCGTCACAGTTATTCTGCCTTCAAAAGAATTGTGAAAATATTCACCTATCCAGTGAAATGTGTGTGAATTTACAGGTATTCCTTTACATTTTCGTTTATGCATGTAATTTAGTTAAACGACCTAGTCACATACTGTATCGTGAGTAAAGTACTGAATAGGCTATTGTGAGATTTTCGTCGTAAGCAGATATACGGAATCAGATCCGACGATGCTTGCAATTTATCTACTTTGATCGTATGGTTTATTAGAAAGGGAAGTTGTATTAGTGTTTGAACTTGATGAATACTTTCTCACACAAAATAATTAATGAGCGTTTTACGAATCTGTGGAGTGCATCTGAAAATTAAAGTTATGACACTGAAGCAAACTCAATTTTTCATTCTAAATGCTTACTCAACCTACGGATAGGTAGTTTGTCGGCGTAATGACAGGTCTGATGTGTAGACACTTTGATTAACGAATGTCAGAAAAAGTCCTTGACTGTGTAAAACATCCCTTGTGATCCTGACACCTGAATGAAGTCCGAAGATTGTGTGGTCAGAATTCTATTCAACTTTGATAATTTCGCAAGCATCGAGGGTTATGATAGAGAAAGCAAGTGAGGACTCCTGTCTATATTACTGCTGTCAAAGCGCAGTATATTACATAAGTCCATTCTCTGTTTTAATGACTTTTTTAGTGCACGGTCGTTAGTGTGGAACGTCCTTTGCATCGAAGTCAGCCGTGCTCCACAGAAACGGTGCTTTATTGCGGTTGGAAAAATTGACCACTTTTCTAATGTACGATGTCAAATCTTATTCTTCCAGAGTCGAACCATAACGTTTTAACGCGTGCTGGAACTAAAGTTTTACGGAAACGTATGAATTCTACTTTTAGCATTCTTACTTTCTATAGCGTTCTGGCGCAGTCTTTACCGTGTAAAACAGGGACTGCAACGAGTAGCATTACTTCCCGTACTGAGGATACATTGGTAATAAGTATTTTTAAACCATGTCGCTCAACGAATATATAGGAATTAAACCAGTTAGTCATACTTTTACAATCACGATGCTTTTGAAGTGACTTAGTAAAAGAAATCGGGGATGTTGGGAGCCGCCTCTGGACTTGTAAAAATTTCGTGTGCTTAAACACGGATCAAGGCAGGGAGTAGGTTTTCATGTTGTAAGACAGCACCCCTGATGCGGAAGTAGCACAGATCCAATATTCATTCGTCAATAAAAACCCTTGTGATTCCCAGTTTGGAATAATTTCTTAGGGCTTAACCATCCATCAGTGAAACGTTGTCTTGGGTGAGGATTCGAACACGGAGTCTTTTAAGTCGATCCTATTACCCCATCAATATTTTTTTCATCACGACATATAAAATCAGATTTTTTATTTTCTGCGGGGCAGTTACCGTTGTGATGGCCCTTCTTCTAGTAAAAATACGGCAACCAGTAGTCGCTAGGGGTAAAAGAAATAAGTGTTGGTTATAAAAATACGTATCTGAAAAGACTGTCGGGATTTGGTGTAAAATTATACTGAAGGTTAAACATCCCTATAAAATTTACTCTGTTAACGGTGTGATAGAGAAGAAAAATGTATAGATAGATAGAGAAGAGTTGTGAACAGAAATTGTACGATCGATAATCCTTTCTACACAAATGAAGTGGTTCTGAAAAGAACCTTTTGTTGTTGTTTTTAGTTATTCCATAACCTCCACAATGCCGGCAATCTCTATCGAGGTCATGGCATCCTCGAGCACCGATAGGTAGTCCATCCTTTTGACGTGCTTTAGCGCTTCTACTTCCGCAAAACATACACGGCATAGAAACTGATGTGCAATGTCATACGTTTCTATGACAGCCTCGTCTTGTACTGTACTCAGCATATGCAGGATTTTGTCGGTTAAAACATTCATTAACGTCTGCAAGCATTCCTCGTAGGTTATCCCCTTCTGATATGCTGGAATGCCTACAGATGCATGGATACATCGTGCAGTTACATAAAACGATTGTCGGGTACTCGACATTTCTGGCAGAGACTTCAAAACTATGACAGCTCGAGAGACAGACACAAGCTGAGCAAAATGTCAGTCCTTTGACAGTTCCCTTGTATATACTCACTCCCACTATTTGACGTGTCTTGCACCACTCGACTTTGATCATGACACGCAATGGGGTGATGTATCATATGCTCTAGTGAAAAACAAGAGATGTTGACAACTTCTATTTTGAAACCTTATCAGTATCAAATGTAAACAAAGTGAGTACTGGACATTGTCCTCCCAGCGATTGGTAAACGTCGCGTTATGCTTTGAAGGTTCTGTTGCTACGCCGATAAGGTTGGGTTGGGTTGTTTTACCTCTGAGCGGCACTTTTTTGCACACCATAGGCTAAATGGCCAGGTCACATGGACCCCGCAGGCTCAGAGAAGGTTGGGGGAGGGGACCCACTGGAACAGCTGTTGGGAGACAGATGGTAGCCTCCCGTCAAGGCCATCCAGCGTGTTCTTTAACGTGCACAGGGTATGGCTCTCCCGCACACGGGGCCACGGCTTAACGTCCCATCCGACGGACGGCGGCCTTTCCAAGCCCATTGGTGTCCCCTACTGACCGTGGGCAGGGCGGGTAATTTTGCGGAGATAAATCTCAACGCTGACCCAGCTGGGACTCGAACCTGGGAACTACAGTTTACGAGCCTGGTGCGCTACCGACTGAGCCACCCCCGCCCCCGCCGATAAGGACTTGAAGGAATGTCGCTTGTGATGAAAGTCCCCCCCAAGAGCGCTCAACCCAATAAGGAATGTTGATAACGGAGTTTGAATTTTTAGCCTACCGATAGCAGACCATCAATAACCCACGCTCAATGATGATCCACTATGCCAGTGGTATTACGAATAATTTAAACCATTATTAATTTCACCCTATGGTATTTTCTGTGGAAACAGTTACAGCAAGGGTAGTTCTGCTTCTTCTTGTTCAAGGGCTGTATCAACCATTCAGCTAGGACGGTGCAAAATGAGTTTCGACTGTAGGATGATTTTTAATGAAGGGGTGGGAATTTTAATGAGTGTTTAATTACTAAGGAATTGATCAGTTTACACGGAAAAATGAATACCGAAGGAGTTTAATAACTGCGAATTTTAATTATAAGGGAATCGTTTACCTAAATGAATAGCAGAGGATTTTTAGTAGAAAGGGTTTTAATAACAAAGGAATATATACAACTTTGTGAGTTTGATTTACTGTTAAGTTTTACAATTTGAGATCCGCATTCAAAAAGAGTTGAGTGTAAAGGGTTAGAAACTACGGGAGTTTTTAAATACAGGAGATGTATTAAAATGTATTGGACATCACCGGTTAAATTTTTAAGGAAAGAGAATCGTTTAACAGTCTTGCTAAAATGAACAGCAAAGGAATTTTAATAGAGGTAACTTTTAATAGAAGGGATGTGATGGGTGTTTAATTAATAAGAATACAACTTTGAGAGTTTGATTTACTGTTAAGTTTTACAATTTGAGATCTGCATTCAAAAAGAGTTGAGTGTAAAGGGTAGAAACCGAAGGAGTTTTTTAAATACGTGTTGGATGTCACTGATTAGATTTTTAATAAAAGGGAATCGTTTAACAGTCTTGCTAAAATGAACAGCAAAGGTTTTTTAATAGAGGTAACTTTTAATAGAAGGGATGTGATGGGTGTTTAATTAATAAGAATTCAACTTTGAGAGTTTGATTTTCTGTTAAGTTTTACAATTTGAGATCTGCATTAGACATTCGAAAAGTGTTCAGTGTAAAGGGTAGAAACCGAAGGAGTTTTCTAAATACGTGTTGGATGTCACTGATTAAATTTTTAAGGGAGAGTAAGAATAAAGCTTTGATTTTTATGTGAGGTGCTACTTTTACAATTGTATCATTCCTTTTCTGTACAATTATTCTGAGACCTGCAACAACCAATCGTTCCATGCAATTATTCTGAGACTTGCATCAGCCGAGTGAAGGAGGGGGCCTTAAAATATAGGTATTGCTTAAAATATAGGTAGGGTTTAAAATATAGGTCAACCAGGGGGTCTGCAAGAGGAGGGACGGCTTAAAATATAGGTGGGACGACCGGGGGGGGGGGGGGTCCCAAAACGAAAAATTAGACTTAAAATAAGGGGTTTTTGGGAAAATAGTACTTCTCACTGTCAACAGATGGCGCCAGAGGTTTTTTAATAAGGGGGAAGGGCTTAAAATATAGGTGGGACGACCGGGGGGGGTACGAAAACGAGAAATTAGACTTAAAAAAAGGGTTTTTGGGAAAATAGTACTTCTCACTGTCAACAGATGGCGCCACTGAGGGGAAAAAAGGGGTGAAAATGGGTTATTAATTATTAATAAGGGGGCGTGGACTGTTACGTAATGATTATGTAATGATTATGTAATGATTACGTCATAGGGGGAGGAGGGCTGAAGTTGGCGTGGCCTGTGACGTCATAGAGGGAAAGCACTGTGCAACGGGTTCTGTCGGTTGTGATGATACTACTCACGTTGAGGCTGGGGAAAGTAAGTACTGAAACTGATAGTATTGGTAGCGATGTTGGGGTAGAACAGGGTGCTAGTGGTTGTGGTTCGAATCCGGTCGAAATGAGTGATTTTAATCGGAAGTCAATCTCAGAGTTGGAATATGAGATAATGGAATTGGAAAGGAGTAAAGAAGAAATGGCTAGGAAGAGAGAAAAAAGGGAGATTGAGTATATGAGATGAAAAGAAGAAAGAGAAAGGGAAAATAAGAGATGGAAGGAAAAAATTGAAAGGGATTTTAAGAAAAGGATGGAAGAAATAGACAGGAAATATAAGTGAAGGAAAGAGGAAAGGGAAGCTAGGGAGTTAGCTTGGCAAGAGGAAGAATATATGAGTAGTTTCGAAGGTAAGACAAAAGTAGAAAACAGAGGTGATAATTTTGTTGATTGTCAATAAAAATAATTTACAGCAAAAGGTAAAATTTGGTTAATCCGATAGGCCTGAATAAGTTTCAAAGTTTTAAGGCAGGATATAGTAATAACTCTGATAGTCAGGGTAAGTTTAATGAGATTAATAAGAGTAATAATGAAAGTAAAGTGTTTAAGAAAAGTGGTAATTCTTGTTCTAATAAGAGTAATAATATGCCTGAGAGGGAAAAATGGTTTAATAAATCTAAAGGTATTACGAGAAAAGTATTAGAGAATAATGTAGATATTAAGAGTCATGGTGTTAGTAACTTAGAGAGTAATGAATGTGGCGATGAACAAGCCAGCAGAAAAGGTGATGATGAGGCTATGTCAAAGGTTGACAAATGCCCGAAGTTTCTTAAGTTTAATAATGGTGAGAAACCAGTAGGTAAAAAGATATCTAGTGAAATCAGGTTTGGGCCTAATGCAGCTGGTAGAACCATTAGAAAGTCGAAGGCTGATTGGAAAGATCGGAGTATTTTTCCAGTAAAGGGTCTCCGCGTTGACACCAATGTCCTTGATAATAAGGTAAAAGGTACGAAGTTGATAATAAGGTAAAAGGTACGAAGTTGATAATAAGGTAAAGGTTCGATAATAAGATAGATAATGTAATTAAATTTAAGGTAAAGAATGAAGTGCCTAAATTTACTGAAAGAAATATTTTTCTAAATAATAAGTGTGAGATATTTGATAAGGTATCGGACGAAGAGATAAGTGATAGAAAAAATATTATTATCAGAGAGAAAGTTCTAGAACTTAGTGATTTCGCTGAGAGCGAAGTAGATAGTAATGTAAAGAGTCAGAAAATTAAAAGTCAGGAGGATGAGATTAAGATAGATGTAAGTAAGGATTTATGTAGTAGGGCTGTAACTAAATTTAGTGAAGTAATATTTCTCTGAATAATAAGTGGGAAATATTTGGTAAGATACCTGACAGGGAGAAAGGTGATAGAAAGAATCTTATTGTCAGAGAAAGAAATTTAAAATCTAGTCCTTCCATCAGCATGATGTCAAATGAACCTTGATTCGTCCGATCAGGCTACCTTTGTCCAGTCCTTAACGGTCCAGTGTCGATTCTCCTGCATTCACTGGAGACACGCTTTTGTGTTCTTTACTGACAACATCGCCATTAGACATGGTCAACAGCTGCTCTAGACCATTCTCGACAAGGTTCAATACGTGGTGCGTTCGGAGATGACTTTCTGCACACCAATGCTTAATTCTGCTGCGATTTGCCTGATTGTGGACCGTCTGTTCGCTTGACGATTCTCGTCAGTCTCCTGTCATTTCTCTGATCCACAAGCTGTTTTCGTCCACAGGATCGCCGATCACTGGTAATTTTTGGCTTTTCGCACCATTCTCAGTAAATCCTTGAAACGGATGTGGCTGAAAAACCCAGGAGGATGGCCGTTTGGGAGATGCTGGAATCGGCACGCCCAGCACTATCATGCCACGTTCAAAAACGCTCTGGTCGCTCGTTTTGCTATTCTGACGCTCAATTCAACTGCAACATGTGACGTATGAAAGTCACTGTTACAGTGTTGAACGTGTTACAATGAAACATTTATGTGACGAGTAATAAAGTACCTAATAAACTGGCATCTCAGTAAATAATTACACAACAGTTAATGCTGTGGAGCAGTGGTTCCCAACCTGTGGTCCCAAATTCCTTGGGGTCCACGTGCTATTTTCATTATTGCAGAAAGCTGTAACGAAAATAGTACATTTTCTGAAAGTATATAACTGCGTTAAATTTTATTGCTTTTGGCTGGAATTGTTATTTCAACATGGCAATAATGACTATCTCATGCTGATTAAGATAAAATTCTCTGTAGATGATAAGAATTTCTGGACAAAATGCATTTCTCCATTCATATATGATTCAAATTGCCGAATATCCAATAAAAGAGTATAAGATAAAGAACTACAGCAGTAAAACTATTCTTGGGGCTTTCAGGGAATCTTCGTTGCGAGAATTTACATTTTAATTAAAAATGTATCAGGTAATGATGCGAATAGGGTCTGCAGGAAAATAATTTGTAATGGATTTTACAAAAAGAATGAGTATTCGTAGATGGTATAAATGAGAATTCGTGGGGAGTCTAGAAAAAGATTAAAAATTTGTAAGGAAACTACGAAAGAATGAAAATTTGTAGGGAATCTACGAAAGAATGAAAATTTGTAGGTAGTCTACGGTAAAAGAATGATAATTCGTATGGAGTCTCTACAGAAAGAATGAGAATTGGTAACGAGTCTACAGAAACAATGAGAATTGGTAACGAGTCTACAGAAAGAATGAGAATTTGTAACGAGTCTACAGAAAGAATGAGAATTCGTAACGAGTCTACAGAAAGAATGAGAATTCATAGGGGGTCATTCATATATATTTCGTAGGTTGTCCGCGGGCCAAAAAGGTTAGAAACCATTACTGCAGAGCAAATATACTTATTTAATTTACAAGTGAGGAAGATTTGCTTCATTTTTCTGAATTTCGTATTTTTCCACTTGCCAAGGGTAGGTACAAAAAACATATACGGGACAGACGTAAAAAAAAAAAGAAAATCACTATTGCATTTAGTAAGTTATTTTGCACATCTTTCTTCTGTTGGTTCCTTTATAATATTTCTTTTGCGAAAATAAACACTTTTCTTGATTTGATTTTGAGTTTGAATTTTTCAACCATTCTTTGCTGAACACAAAATTTCCTTTGCAGGCTGTATGCGGCTCTTCAGAAAATCACTGTTCCACAAATAAATTTCCTAATTCTTTCTTCCAATTCTTCAAAACTATTCTTCAAACTACAGTGATGTTGCGTAAACAAGTTTAACGACAAAAATTTTTATTTTAAGAAATTTTCGATTTTACCTGAATAATGAAATACTAGTACACATAAAAACAAAATCAGGATGATCTAGGTTTTGTACTTTACAGTATTCGCTTCTTTCACTGAATTCGCGATTGATCGACGAAGAGATAATCGAAGTTTTAATGTATAGATAGCATTTACCAAGCACTTTGAAAAAAATTCCGTTCACTTTGAAAACAAATATGCGTACGCTTTGATCTATTAATGCAGAAATAGAGTTTATGTATTGAATAAGCACTTCCGGTTCAGCAAGGCCGCACTTGCAGTTTGAAACACACGCCACAATGTCGTGATAGGTCTTTAATATTAAGCTGTTATTGTCTCGCGATATCTCGTTATTCGCAGATTTACATTCTGGTCACTTAGCACAGTCAATTCTGTAATCTTCTTTATATTTTCATTTTCTGTTCAATGCTCAACTATTAGATCTAGCTTATTGTAACTCAATATGTGATATGATGCAAAACAACAGGAAGTATGTCCAGACGACCTCAGAATACCGAAAATATCGCGAACCGAATATATCAGTGGTCAATAACTCCGGTCACAACCTACAGGCTATAGTTGCCAGGGAGTCGCTGAAAATCACTCATATATGTGTTTTGTCGTTAATGTAGTTATCCGAGTAAAATATTGTCTCAGTCACAGAAATTTAAAACAGATAGTTTCAAATGAAAAAAGAAGAAATCCCGTTTGAACATTTAGCAAAATCAGCATAGAAAAAGCCTTATTTTTTTCATACTTTTCGTTAATGAATTAACCCTTATTCTCCTTCTCCGCTTAGCTCCGCATTTCACCCCTGTTAGTCGCTGAAATACCAAATGGTCATTGAAATATATTTTTTTATGTTGGATAGTTAGATCTTAGAAATTCTTGCGCTGAGGCCATTATGATATTTGCACGTAAAACCACTATTTCGCACTTATTTTCCAAATTTCTTTTATCAATGAGTAAAAACTTTTTCGACATTTTATTTCCGTTGTCGGGTGTTATATACTTCCCATCTGAAAGACACACATAACAATCGATCGATAAGCAATCGGTAACATAATTTTGGCGAGGATTGTACATAAAGTCTTATGCATACATACTCATCTTATAATTATATAAGATACTCTCTGCGAAGCTGTTCGTTTTTTACTGGTTTGTACATTGTTTTTATTTTTATTTCCCTTCTGTCTGCTAAAATAAAATATGTTTGTGAAACAGATATATCCATTTCAGTTGTGCTCAGATATTTATGGTTTCTTGCACCAAGATGGGATGGAGGTGGCTGCCGTGTTTCTGTTAGACATTCGTTGTTGGTTACTTTGGATTTATGAGTCAAAAGGATGGAGCCGAGAAAGAACCTCCTGTTCCCAGAAGGCCTTGCGGAAATGCCATGATTTGTATCTCAACCGCAAACACAGAAAGAGCGTTTCAGTCGGATGAATCTGAAAGTTTCAAATGATGGTGTCTGTCACAGAATAATGTGCTACAGTTATTAGATATCGTCAATTTGTATAAAGGTATATTGTGGAAGTCAAAAGGATGTATATTGAATTTAAAAATGTTTTACCGTGTGTTAAAAAAAGTGTAAGAAAAATAACATCATTATTTAATTATTTTATATATTATTATTAAGACTAGAATATTTCCCACTAAAATTCAACGGAGGTTTGAAGTCGAAAAATCAAAGTTTTTGAACTTGAACAAAAGTTCTATCATACGAAGAGACTGGATTTTTAATGCAACATGAACATGTATTATATAGTACGATAATTTAAAAGTTTTAAAAGTCTAAATGGGTCAAAATTAACAAAAGCCTTTTTGTATATTTCGTTTAATTATCATAAATGAAATAAGCGCTGCATATTCCAAATTTCATATTTTTAGCAATTGATGTAATTTTACGACACTATACAGGGTGAATCTGAAAAAGTGGGCAAAGTTTTACGGGGTGGTAGAACGCAGCTATACGAGCAATATTCGTCATAGAATGTATGGTCGGAACGCAAGCGGTGAGAAGTTAAAAGGTAGTTTTCCACTGTCACATTTAAAGAATGAACACAAGAAGGAGAGGAGATACTTCAGAAAACATTTTATTAACAGGAATGTAATTGAGGTACATGCTCAAAGAAATTACTCAAAAGAGCTGCCGCCAGCTGTAATGCAGGCTTCACACCACGGGATAGGGACCTACGCACATTTGCGAAGACACCAGGCACTTCCCGAATATCGCCGGCAACAACGGCGATCATGGCGACTCACTTGCATTCCCGTCCGCCGCACCGTACACAAAGTGCATATCCGCCATTTCGTGGTTAGTATAACCAGCCATCCTCTCGGCAATCCACGGTAGAAATGCCGTTTGGTGCGAGGACCGACCCTTTTATACCATTTCCAACGCCACCTAGCGGCTCGCCGTTTGCGTTCCGCAAATACTTTCTATGACGAATATTGCTCGTATAGCTGCGTTCTACCACCCCGTAAAGTTTTGCCCACTTTTTCAGATTCACCCTGTATATAACATTAGGACATTATGATATTATATCATGACACTCTAATATATAAGGTGTTCTATGATAGTATGTATTGCATACACTATGATAACAGGGTATAAGAAAGATAGTTCTATATTAAGGGGTTCTATGATAATCAGGAACTCGATTTTTTAACGCAGCACAGGGTGGTAAGGTTAAACTTGTGAAATAAATTTGGGACCAGAAGATCAAATATCTGGAAAATCATGTGAAATCCACTTAGGGAAATAACCCTAAATCCGATTACCCAACAACGAACGTTTAACAGAACCTTGGCAGCCATCCCCTTCCCACATATCATCCATATACCGGGTGATCCAAAAGTAACAGAAAAAGTAAAAATGCAATAATTCGAAAAGTATAGACAGTAGCACGATGCAGTTTTCACAGAAATGCACAGAAAGACATAGGATTTTTTTTTATAGCGAAAAAATTTTATTGCCAGAGTAGTTACATTTGTCTCCGACAGGTGGCGCTTCAGTTGTGTCAGTAGTTTGTACAGTGGCGCAGCATAGTTCGCAATGCAGCTAGGATTATAAATGTTCAATGTGACGGCCGTCAGACGTGGCAGACACTCTTCACAGCATCGAAACTTTAAACCTTCACAGCATCGAAACTTTAAACCTTCACAGCATCGAAACTTTAAACCTTCACAGCATCGAAACTTTAAACCTTCACAGCATCGAAAAGAGGGTTTCAGCTGTAATTCCTGTCACATGATGGCGAATAGCTTCTTTCAACATGGCCAATGACGTCGGCCGACCTCTGTACACCGCTACAGCGCCACCTACAGCCCACCTGACAAATGTAACTATTCTGGCAATAAAAATTTTCCTTATTAAAAAAATCCCATGTCCTTCTGTGCATATCTGTGAAAACCGCATCGTGCTACTGTCTATACTTTTCGATTTATTACATTTTTACTTTTTCTGTTACTTTTGGATTACCCGGTATAAACTCTTAAATTGTGACTGGAATAACACGTTAAAGGTGGAAAGCAACGGATGAACTTATTGATAAGAAGAATTATCAAATATATACTATAAACTCTTCAAATTCATTCAAAGATAACTATAAAAGAGTATATTAATTGCGTTCTTCAAATTTGTACTTTTAGCCTCCCCCACCGCCACTGAACTAAATTTATATTTTTTATTCCCATAAGGACAAAATATTGCCGACGGTCAAAGCTTTTACATATTAGATGCTTTATTAGTTTCTCTAAGATTCTCCTCATAGCCTCAGAAAAAAAATATATATATATGTAATAAAAATAATTTTCACTTCTTTTACAAACTTGGGCTTTTTTTTTAATTCATTTGACAAAAGCACGGTTAATGGCTATTATAGAGGTAAAAGTTTCAACTTTCATATGAGCATTAGACATACGTCATGCAATCTAATATAAGTAATAGCCGTGTCCTCCTGACCTATCATGGGCAAATGATTGGATAGCCGTCAACAACGCATGTCTTTCTTCCACGGCATACTCACATAACTATTAGCAACTCTCCAACTGTTATCAATCAAGAGTTGTTGGCGTGGGCATAATTACCAATAAATTAAGATTTATCTTTTTCTCCGCAGATTTCAGTGTCCTGTATTTTCCCAAATACTTGATCTAACAGTCTGAAAATTCATACACCACTCCTTTCCTCTGTGCTACGCATTCTGCATTAAAAAAATTCAAGTCCCTCTCTATATAGTGTCATTATAAAAGGATAATTTCAAGTGTTACATTTTATTAAATAATTAAGTAACAAAAGTAATAGTGTGTCCAAAATGTCAATAAATTCTCAAAAGTTTCCTTGTTGTAACGCCGTGGATTTAGTAATACATGGTTCTGCTCATATCATATGCAATGTCTTAAGTACTAAATATTCAATTCATGTAATAGTAATTTGCAAATCATATGTAATGGTTTAAGTGCCAAATTTTCAAATCACTGGATTGGTACATAAGGACCAACCTTATGACCATATGTTTCCGTCTTGCCACCCCCAGTTTCCTTAAAAATGCAAGTCTCTACCTATAATAAAACCCAAGCTCAAATTTAAAGCCACTTTTATTTTTTCTCTTATTTTAGGGCTGGGCGTTTTATGGACACCCATTCATTTTGAATGGGAAACGGTTGCGTTAAAACTTTAAGTTCTCAATGCCTAACAGGAACTGATTTCGAAACATGGAACCACTTTTTTCCACATTCTTTTTACTTCGACATTTTTGAAGCAAGTCTGTACTAAACGCATATGTATAAAAGACGTACTTCGCTTTCTCTCTGTAAGGAATCAAGTGCTACCTAATTAATATGTAAGACTGTATCTTAAAGCGCACAAAATGACTCTTTTCTCTGCATAATCAATACAGCAATAATCATTTTATAAAAAGAATCCATTCACGCTCTTACTGTTAGGCGTGGAATTGCTTCCAAACAGTGAACAATTTTGTAACTCCCACATTGTATGCTGTGTTCAACTGCGTGTTGCCATCCAGAATTATTTTAAAGCAATTTAAACTTCATTTTTTTATTCAACATAAAATTGCAAGTGTTTAAGAAGCAAAACAATGCAGTAGTAATCTATCAAAAGCTACGTGATACGAGATCACTGTTAGAACATTATACAATATGTTCATACTAGCAGATTTACCCGGCGTTGCTCGGGTCTGAAACTTTCTGAAATGTAGAGTAGATGGCACTCCCCCATCGCAAGCTTTCATTTGGTATAAATATCATTACACTCGATCTCCACCCCTCTTCGGGAGGCGGGGGTGGCTCAGTCGGTAGCGCGCCAGACATGTAATCTGTAGTTCCCAGGATGGAGTCCCAGCAGAGTCAGCGTTGAGATTTACCTCCATAAAACTCCTCACCCTGCCCACGGTCAGTAGGGGACACCGATGGGTTTGGCTATGCCGCCGTCTGTTGGATGGAACGTTAAGCCGTGACTCCGTGTGTGGGAGAGCCATACCCTGTGCACGTTAAAGAATACACTGGATGGTATTGATATAGACTACCATCTGTCTCCCAACAGCTGTTCCAATTGGTCCCCTCCCCCAAACATCTCTGAGTCTTCGGAGTCCTCGTGACCTAGCCATTTAGCCCATTCTGTCCAAAAAATTGCCGCTCAGAGGTAAAACAACCCAACACATCCAGTTAAAATTTTTCCCCTCTATTTTAGGGGTGAAAAGAAATGGACATAGTTCGAGGTAACTATTATCCTCCCCCACGGCAGAAGTTTCTAAACCAAAAAACCGAATTTCCTTGCTGAGATAATCGAACGTTCCAAATCACTTCATACTCACCAGAGTTCCTCGAATACAATTTGCCAGGCAAATGGAACTTTATAGCAAAAGTAAATTAACTATGGTCTGAGGTGCATAAAAATGCAAAGGTACAAACAATTATTATTATTAAACAAAATTATTTATTACTTAACATAATATTTAAAACTTTTATTAATTATTTATATGTACTCTTACTAGTTTTTGCATATTTTTCAAATTAAGTTAATGATTTTAACTTCTGATACGAATTTAATTTTGAATCTCGTATTCCGCTCGAGCTTAATTAAAACGACTTCAATATCCACGGACGCTCGCGTTCTTGATCCATCAAACTGAACAATGAGTTTATCACGCGAAATCAGAAAGGAATTAGTTTGATGCATTCTTTATTTAAATTTAATGGTGGGTTGGGTTGTTTTACCTCTGAGCGGCACTTTTTTGCAAACTATGGGCTAAATGGCCAGGTCACAAGGATCCCGAAGGCTCAGGGAAAGTTGGGGGAGGGGGGCCCACTGGACATCTGTTGGGAGACAGAAGGTAGCCTCCCGTCAAGGCCATCCAGCGTGTTCTTTAACGTGCACAAGGTATGGCTCTCCCGCACACGGAGTAACAGCTTAACGTCCCATCCGACGGCCGGCCGCCTTTTCTAGCCCATCGGTGTCCCCTACTGGCAGGGCGGGAAATTTTGCGGAGATAAATCTCAACGCTGACCCAGCTGGGACTTGAACCTGGGAACTGCAGATTACTAGCCTGGCGCGCTACCGACTGAGCTACTCCCGCCCCAAATTTAATGGTGGCAACAGTTATTACGAATAACTTCAAACGGTTAAAGTTAAGAGTATGGGATTTTTAGAAATTCGAACCGTCCACCCCAATTTTGGTTGGCCCCAGCGAGTTAGTACAATAGCCTATATTCTTCCCCTGGGTGAAGGGAACGAGCATGCAAAGTTTGAACCCCCTAGCTATTCTGGGGGCCGAGTGCATGCGGACAGACACACAAGCAAACTTTCTTTTTATATATTAGATTACTTTTATTCGTGTTTCATTAATCACTGAATACTTTTCGATACTACCTCACAATTCATATTGTCATCCAATATATTGAAACAATGAAAGTTACATTAATCAAGAGCATAAATGTAGTTTTCAGAATAATCCTATTAGAGCGCGGTACTGTTACTTAAGTTGACTAGACTCACCCTATACAGTGATTTCATTTCCTTTTACATGGAAAGCTTTCCCTATCTGAAATTGGATGACATGTTGTTTTCAAGTAAAGAGTTGGATTGTTTTACCTCTGAGCGGCACTTTTTTGCACACCATGGGCTAAATGGCCAGACCACAAGGACCCCGAAGGCTCAGAGAAGGTTGGGGGAGGGGACCCACTGGAACAGCTGTTGGGAGACAGATGGTAGCCTCCCGTCAAGGCCATCCAGCGTGTTCTTTAACGTTCACAGGGTATGGCTCTCCCGCACACGGGGCCACGGCTTAACGCCCCATCCGAAGGACGGCGGCCTTTCCAAGCCCATCGGTGTCCCCTACTTACCGTGGGCAGGGCGGGGAATTTTGCGGAAATAAATGTCAACGCTGACCCAGCTGGGACTCGAACCTGGGAACTACAGATTACGAGCCTGGCGCACTACCGACTGAGCCACCCCCGCCCCTCAAGTAAAGACATTAGTGCTTTAGCACAAATGCAAAATAAAAATCCACTCATGCATCTTTCTGCTGTAAATGTAGGTAATTTATTAGAGTAGATAATTGTGTTAATTGTAAAATGTTATCGAGAACTATTCAGTTATTAAGCGAAACACAAAAAGCTATAATGCAAAAATCACTTAATTATTCTGTTAAGTACAACATGCTTTAACGTTCTGAAAGAATACAGCATATAAGTGATAGACAACTCAGTAAAAGGTTTAGCAGCTTCAAAATACAATTCTTTAATGTGAACACAGTTGTTGAACACATCGCAAAATGTTGGAGGAACTAATATTATTTTCGAAAAACAGATAGTTTAGTATGCAGCGCGCTAGAGTTCTCAAGTTCGAGCTTCATTGTGATACAGTAGCTAAACTGAAATTTTCTCGTTTAATCTGCACTCCAACTTCGGTAAAAAACGGGACATCGATGGGCTTGGTAAAGCAGCTGTATGCCGGATGGGACGTTAAGCCGTGGCCAGCGTGCAGGAGAGTCTTGTGAAAAGATTAAAGAACGTAATGGATGTTCTTTACCGCAGTCTTATATCTGTTTTTTCTAACTGCCGTCCAATGAATCACCTTCCCCTAGCCAGATTTCAGCCTTCGGGGGAAGAAAGGGTTGTGTCCTGGCAATTTATCCCATTTACGCGAAAAAAATGCCGTTAAGAGGTAAAACAAGTCCAGTAGCTTCGTTCGTCGCTTGGAAACAATATGACATCGAGTAAGGTTGATTAGCGAGCTTGGCTACTGATCAAAGGGACATAGGTTCGAGTCCCAGGTAAGTCATAGATATTTGTGCTGGTTTCCATCACAAATCTTCTACTATGTCGTATTAAACTGATAGGCTCTTGTCAGACTTCTGTGGCAAGCAGCTGATGAGGGAGTATATTTTATATAACCAAAATATGATTAATGAATTGATCACACGCTTCCAATGAAGTGATTCTAAGCACATTAAAAACTCGATTACCCGGATTAGATAAGGATGAAAGTAGTTTTACATTTGAGCGGCACTTTTTTTGCACACAGTGGGCTTAATGGCCAGGTCACAAGACCCTATGGCTTAGAGAATGTTTGCGGAGGGGACCCACTGGAACAGCTGTTGGAAAACAGATGGTAGTCTCCCTTCAGGGCCATCCAGCGTGCTCTTTAATGGGCACAAGGTATGGTTCTCCAGCACACAAGCCGCGGCTTAAAGTCTCATCCGACGGACGAAAGCGTTTCCAAGATCATCGGTGTCCCCTATTGATCGGAGCAAGGCGGGAAGTTTTGCAGAAATAAATGCTGTCCCAGCTGTCCAGATGCTGTCCCAACTGGGACTCGAACCTGGGAATTGCAGGTCGTCGCGCTACCGACTGAGCCACCCCCGCCCCAATCAGATCAGGATAATCATTTCTTATTAAACCAGGTATTGTATTATGGGTATGCATTTTTTATTGCGTTTTAAAGAAAGTATCACAATAGAAAACGTTTAACTAATTAAATTTAAGATAATTATACAAACGTGGAAAATTACATACAAAATTACCAACAATCTTTAAACGTGAAAAATTCGATACGTTTAAATTACCACATATCGAGTGCTAGTAGTGTTAAGCAGCGACCTTGGAAACTCGATCTCTACTATTGGCATGCCGCTTCGGCACTGTGTGTTACACAAATACACGATGAGTGATTTTTTTTTTAAAACGTGCTACTCAGTCTGGAGAGTAGAATATCTGAATAATCGAGTTTTTACTATATAAACGATGTAATGCGCCTTCTTTTGGCACAAATGCTCGATGACTAAAGGTTTGTGACTTTTCTCTCAGGCCACTGCAGTTTCTGGGGATTAGTTGGAACTGAATTATTCAATAGGTCAAGGTGATGACTTTTCGAATGAGACAGCAACACATTGTTTACTCAATAAATAATTTCTGAAATACAGAGCAAAACATGTTGAGATAACCTACTATACTAGTCATTGCAGAGACTAAATTTTGCATATATTAAATATTAATTTATTTAAAGGAATATCAAAGTGGAAGTTTTTTCCCTTGATGCACAAATTTAAAGTTGTAATTTTTTTCCAATCATGAATAGAGAACCTTTACTCCCTGGATCGAAATGTAAGAATACTAATTTTTATTCATTTCATACTATTACGTTAAATTATAATTAGTGTATGAATTTTTCGGGATTTAGCCGATTTCATTCCGAATTTTACCCCCGAAAAAGAGATTTAACATTCGGGTTAAAACCGAAAAAAAGCAATTTCTTAATTGTTTATTGCTTTTTTCTTATAAAAAAAGAAAAGTTTAAATTAGTATAATGCAGATCTGTTTGAGTTTGTCTTTTGGCAACACAACGTAGACATAAAGAGAATAAGTTTGATTATTCTATATTTTGAGAGTTCACGGGTATTTGTGATGCAAGATGCGGGACGCCACATCAGATTAACAGAGGCAGTTTTAGCTATAATGGATTAATTGGTTTCAGAATACCATCCGTTTTCGAAAATTAAAATCTCATATTAAAGTTAAAAAAAATTAGTTTATTCGTTACTTACATACTGCACATTAGCAAAACATCAAAAACAATAATAATAATAAGCATATATTTATTGATATTAAGAACATTTTAAACATATTAAAAGCATTATTTATAGCTATTGTGAATTTAAAAGAATTAGCTGAAAGAGTTTGTTCAAAAGTAATTTCGCTGAAGAATCATTGGCAAATGCATATGTTATTGTCTGTAAATAATAAAATTATTACCTAAAACCAGAAAATTTGGATTATTTTTATTTCAACCGAATTTGTGAAACAATATTAATCAATAACAACTATTACATATCTATTGATATGTAATTCAAGAAATACTTTGTGTCAACAGGTAATCTGTGTATTTCTTATTGATTGATTCTTGCATTAATAACACTTTAGCACGAGCTGCTTCCTTATTTAACATGCTTATATTGAGCAATACTAGATAAGTTGTTTTTCTCGACCATAGATGGTGCCATGAACGACAAGGTCAGGAATATTTACAAGCCACAATTAGTGGATTAATGACTGAACTGGCGATAGCTTAGTGAATACAGCACCTGGAATATAACTGGGAGTCGTAGATCCGAATTCCATGCATCGGCTAACCTCATTTTTTCTACAATATTAGATAATTATTTTTTCTACACGATTTCAACCGGAATATGAAAAAAAATGTCCAATAATTATCTTCCGAAATGATATTTTTTTAAACGAAAAAAGTCATACCCTAATTATAACGGATATGTGTACTTTGATCTTTTATCTTATATTGATCCAAAATAAAATTGTATTTCTAAAATTTATTCAAAAGCTCCTTCAGCTACATAATATTAAATCCATGGACTAAACATTCACGAAATTCCAGCAATAAACCAACTAGAAAGATTACATTTACCAGTAATAAATTTCTGATAATATGACACGGCTTTTACAGTAGTATCATAAATAATAGTTCTGGTACAATGTCAAACTATAGAGAATCCCTTATTAACCTATGGGAACATTTTCGGAAGATGAATAATATTAATTAACATTCCTCTCTCCGTTTTTATACAAAAGTTTCTGTTATAAATTTATTATCTGAAGAATAAATTTTCTCGTTAGTGATCACTCTCTCTTACTTTATCAGTTCCTGCAGTTTTCCCACAGATGTGACAATATTTTGAATCATTGAAACTCTCTCGAACAAAATAATCCATATCATATGACTTATTCAAAATATCCATATTTTGAGAGCATACTAAATAACACATTACTATGAACTACGTATGGACATTTCGTACATGCTAACAATAGTTTCGATGGGTATGAAAAAGGAGACGAGTTATGAATGCTAGATCCCCTCTCCGAAAATATCAATGATGCTGCTACAAAATTTGTACTAATTTTACAAGAGAGGTATCCTGGCCGTTCACTTTTCGACTAAGTACAGATTATGTAGAATATTCCATAATCGGAAATTACTCGTGGCACCATCTATCATTCGATAAAGGGATACAACTAGTATCGCAAACAAAAGCTGTGTTATTTTTGTAGTGAAAGCATTGTCAATGAGAATCTCGTTGGTAACCCTGGATTTCCAGGGTTGATGATAAAAATACTTATTTCTACTAGACACCACACATTCCATTCCCAGTATACTGTACAGATGTTACGATCAACTCTCGATCGTTGGAATTTTCTTCGTCGTTTTAGTTGAACACTGAAATGCCAAGGTTTCTCAGTTGCTAAGCTTTGTATGATTTTTTCCTCTGAGCGGTACTTTTTAATAGACAATGGGCTAAATGGCTAGGTTACAAGGAGCCCAATGGTTGAGAGAAGGTTTGGAGAATAGTGAGTACCCACTGGACAGCTATTGGGACATGGAAACCTCCCATCAAAGCCATCCAGAGTGTTCTTTGATGTGCACAGTGTGTGGCCCTCCTGAATATGGAGCCCTGTTTAAAGTCCCATCTGATGAACGGTGACCTTTCGACATTCTCTTTCCCTCTAAGGGTATGTTGAGGGTTGGGGTTTTGAGGAGATAAATCTGAAAGCTGTTGCAGTTGGGACTCTAACTGGGACTGAAGCCTGCGACCCTGGCACGCTACCGAATGAGATACCCCTTTCTCCCACAGTTGGTAAGAGCACCATATATTTTATCGAAAGGTGGTGAATTCGGATTCCACTATCGCAAAATTATTTTTTCAGTTCACTCGTCACTTCTTCTAAGTTAACAGGAAGATTGTCTGCGAATTATTATTATTATTGAAAAAACACTATCGCAAATAGGATCATGATCATTGAAATAATTTTTTAAAGGAAATATAGTTTTGAATGTAATTGCAAAAATCACTTTTCCTAACAGAAATTAACTCTACTTAATGTATTAGACATATCAGGCATGGGAACAGCAGGCATGAGAAGAGAGTTCCTAATCCTATATCATCTCCATCCTCCTCCGCCCCCTTAGGAACGCCTTTGCTTATCAAATATCAAAGCCATTTAAACTGAAAATCACGACAGCTTATTGCAGTACATAATTTACTAGCATGAAATTTATCTGCTGATGCCCATGATATCATACGATATAAAATATAATTGCAAGTGTTGTGCAAATGCATGAATCGTGAAGTCAAAGATTATTCGCGAAGATTATTTAAAGAATACTAAGTAATTTTAATCGAAAAACAGTTTTAAGTTTCTTCCTTTCAACAACAACAATGGAGTTTCGATAATCACTTGTAAAAATTCTAACTTACGAAAACAATGACTCTTCCTCTGTGGACCTTTAAAGTTAAAATTAACAAAAAGAAACTCCCTATAGAGCCAAAAATTACTTTTAAAAAGAAATTTCAAGAAAGATGACAGCATCTCACATTCTCCAGGTTACTGCGATACTTTATCAACATCATCTAGGCACGCGCAGCTAGTTGATAGATGGGGAGTGTGTTGGCTCCGCATCTTCCGTATAAGTGGCATCAGCTGACACTCTGCATTGAGTGGTCATCTTCGGCTGATAGCTCGTGGCTCAAGTTCCACTTGAGTGCCACGAGAGTTCTTTGACATGTCCTTTTCAGAACTATTGCATCGCATCTACTTCCAAATCCGCATGCACGCTTTTCGCACTTTTCGCTACACCGTTAAAGCTCTCTGGGAGAATCTGAATCTTCGCGATCAGGAAAAGGAGGTGCGGGGCATCTTTTTATTCAAAAACTCTATGCCCAACTACAGAATTAAAAGTTTCAACAGGTATAATGTTTTTTTAAATTTTCCCATGCCATATTTAATTTAGCTTTCTATTTATTTTTCGCGATCGATACATAAATAAAAGTCTTAGTTTCAAATGAATCTCAGTGCTTCTCTGTGCAGTTTGAAATGAACATTCATGTTTTAGACAATATATTCCGCAAGTAAAAGAAATGAGTTACATAGTTATGAAATGATTAATAGTATTCTTTTTATCATGTTTGGGGGCGGGGGTGGCTCAGTCGGTAGCGCGCCAGGCTCGTAATCTGTAGTTCCCAGGTTCGAGTCCCAGCTTGGTCAGCGTTGAGATTTATCTCCGCAAAATTCCCCGCCCTGCCCACGGTCAGTAGGGGACACCGATGGGCTTGGAAAGGCCGCTGTCCGTCAGATGCGGCGTTAAGCCGTGGCCCCGTGTGCGGGAGAGCCATACCCTGTGCACGTTAAAGAACACGCTGGATGGCCTTGACGGGAGGCTACCATCTATCTCCCAACAGCTGTTCCAGTGGGTCCCCTCCCCCAACCTTCTCTGAGCCTTCGGGGTCCATGTGACCTTGCCATTTAGCCCATGGTGTGCAAAAAAGTGCCGCTCAGAGGTAAAAGAACCCAACCCAACTTTATCATGTTTGGAGCTCATAGCTTCAGTTGCTAATGGGGTCATAAAACCCCAAACAGCCAAATAAAAACCGAAATAGGAAAGAATTACCTTCCAACCTAATAAGGACATTACATCGCTTACTGTTGATATTTTAGTGACTATTAGAAATCCTTCGTTAATTAAAAGCAAATTTGCTTTCAATTTGCTTCAGTTTTTTTGTGCAACTAAAACGTACGATTATTATCCGCTACTTTAAATCAGATAATAAAGACTTCTAGATGTTATAAACTATTTTTGATCTACTGTACTGATAAGTTTTAAGCAGTATGATTTTTAAATTTGTATCGTTAAAAATTAGTGAAAAAATTGTTTAAATATCATATAAAAATGTTTAGAAGTCACAAACGTTATTTAGCGTTCCCAATTTCATTTCAAAAACTGTTGCATTTAACTCGGGTTGGGTTGGTTTACTCCTGAGCGGTACTTTGGTTACACATAATGGGATAAATGGCCAAGTCAAAAGGGCTGATACAATGTTAGGGAAGAGGATCAACTGGAAAGCTGTTAGGAGAAAGATGGGATCCTCCCGTTAAAGCCATCCAATCTGTTAGTTAATGTGCACAGTGTGTGGCTCTTTTGCATACAGTCCATGGCTTAAAGTCCCATCTTACGGATGGTTGGGCAAGTCTAACAGTGCCCATTTTGTCATCAAGGGCAGAACGGGAAATGGCGGAGAAGAGTGGAACCTGGGAACTGCATATTACGTTCCAGGTGAGCATCCGACTAAGCCAGCCCCAATTTAATTCGGTTTCATCCTTTATATTCAACGATTTCCTCAATTTCTTTTACAGCGTTCATGTGCAAATATAGTATACAGGGTGATTCAAAACTTATCGTTCAAATTTCGTGGGGAGGTAGGGAATACGTCAGGAAACCGATTTCACATAGGAAAGTATGTCCGCAAATGTACGCATGCATGTGTAGAAGGCGCTGTGTGTATCCAACCAGTGTACAGCTCGCCCGACCACTCCCGCTGTCATCAGTGTACGAGCTGACTTACTAGTGATAAGATGAATCGTTTTACGCATCAAGAGCTATCAAGAGCTAGCGGATATGCATCTCGCATATGGGGCAGCTGGCGAAAGCGGCCGCCGAGCTAGGCAAGTTTACGAAGACCGATACCCCAACAGAAGAATACCGCAGCATCAAATGTTTGCACGTGTGCATCGCAATCTGCGCGAATCATCATCGCAATCATCGCAACCTACTGTGAACTTGTACTTTACCTTGTTGGAATAAAAGTCACATTCGTTACCACTTAACTGTACTGTTTCCTTGTGTTCACTTTACTTGTCCATTTTGTTCATGTAGATGACGTTTGCGGACATACTTTCCTATG
This sequence comes from Ryuthela nishihirai, assembly GCA_038380435.1. NCBI lineage: Eukaryota > Metazoa > Arthropoda > Arachnida > Araneae > Heptathelidae > Ryuthela > Ryuthela nishihirai. Next base: position 80,056,290 of record JAWZYU010000009.1, on the reverse strand, counting down.
TGAAATCGGTTTCCTGACGTATTCCCTACCTCCCCACGAAATTTGAACGATAAGTTTTGAATCACCCTGTATATATTATTGTACTAAAAATGGCGAAACTTTACAAAAAAAAGGAAATATAATTGAATCAGGCTATATTCTCAGTAAATATAGTTTTGCTCGTCACCCAGTTTGAAGACAAAGTCAAGAAAATTTTATCTATCATAACTCAAGCAATATTGGGGATATTCAAATTCAATTTGTGGAAAGCACTAATATTCTGGGTTTCAGAAAAAAAAACGTTCTTTGACTTCTCCACTTTGTGCAGAGTCGATAACACGTATACGTGCATGAAAACGATCACATTGTCCAACTGATCTGCATTTAGATTTTGTGCGAAACGTTGCTACCAGATGAACAGAATTCCTAAAGATTTACAGCATAAATGATAGCCACTTCAATCACAAAAACAGTATTATGAAACCCTGTTTTCAACATTAATGATCTAATGCAGAATAGACATATACGGCAGGGATGGGCCATTCTGCTGTTGAAACTAATTTGCTCCACAATACTTTAAATATTCAAGCTCCAAGACATGAAGATTGTGAGCATAGGGTGTTGGAGAATAATCTGCCAAGGATATAATATATCCTCTCATCAAACACAACAGTTTCCTTTAAAACGCACAAGATACAACACAACTATCGTATATATCGGTATTTTGCTATTGGAATATCTGTCTGATGAATGGCGGCTTTTGCCACAATATTAAATATATATATTAATCCTGGGACGGTGACAACCTGGGAACACCGCGTGCAGTTGGCTACAAAATCTACTGAGGACCCGCCAGTCTCACAGACCTCTCTACTATGACGTATTAAACTGACAGATTCCTGTCAGACCTCTGTAGCAAGTAGCTGCTTGAGGAGGTATTTTTTTTAATAAATCGTGTTCTCCGATTTCTCAGAAAAGGAAGGGTATGGGGAGAAAACAATCTTGAATATCATAACTATAATCCGAAAGATTCGGGATATTGCATTTTAATTCCGTAATTTAAATAGAAGATTATCGTATAAAGTCATTCAACAGTGTCCCACAATGGCAAAAAAAATTGCATTTTTAATTGAAAACTAACGAGATCATTAATTTAACTCAAATTACCTAATTCAAGAATAAGAATGAAAGAACAGAGTCCACATTTCACAATATTACAATGAAGACCACGACTTTTGGAGATATGGACACAAATAATAATAAGTCAGTTCATGGATTCCATTGTGTTCATAAATTATTGCCTCAAAGACTGACAAATCGCTACCACTCTATTCGAGTGTGCCTGAAGGAAAAGGTATTTTTTACAGTTTTTAACTTTTTATTTCCAGTTTATTTTTTCCTATTATTACTGATTTTGTTTTTGAATAATTTCTGGCTCGATGTCTTCACTTTCTTTTCTTCTAAACAAACTACCGTATAAATATCATTGAATTGCAAACGACTTAAAAACAAGAAGATTAACGCAACATCAAATTAAAAGGAGCCATCAAGTAATTTGTTTTTACAGAAAGGATCCTGACTCGAAGCAAACACTTTTGTTTGTTTCCTTTCAAAATACATTGAAAAAATCCATTTTCTTTCTCCGAATTCAGTTTAATTAAGCATTTAATTCATACAATATTTTATTTTCTTCCCCTTCCATCTAAATTCTTTCGAGTGGCATTACATGCTAGAGCATGGGATTCAGCTTCATGCGGTCGACTCTGAAGCTGAAGGGTATAAACGATAAATTAATAAATTCTACAGACGTGGAAGAGCAGGAAAAACATAAGATAATTTCTCTCGCTAAGTTCATGTAAATATATTACGGTAGAAAAGCCTAAAATTGCGCTTCCAGCCATGACGTTTGTCACGTTTACTTTGATCGGTGGAGTGTGTAACTGATACTCTTCCTCTCCGGTGCAACTTTAATTCTGTTTGTGCTTAAATCCTAATGCAATCAGTTCCAGAAGGTTTTTGCTCTCTCTTCACACAAATTAACAAAAAGCGCAAAAAGAGGAAAAGGAAGGGCGTGGAGATAATAGAGTACCAGTAGAGGGCGTGGAAAAGGAACAATGAGAAAAAAAGTGTTTAAAATTACTTTCAGATAAACTGAAAGCACAACACAGAGGTAGAGAGTATCGGAAAAACATGAGGCTACAGCAGAACGGCAGAAATCTTTGCACCAGGCTGTTGAAAATCTAATTAATGATAGAATATCCTTATAAAAAACTAAAACTATAAAACAAATGTATCTGTCCTATTTAAGGTCAATATATTTTCTTTCAAAATAAAACTTTAGATAGAAAATAAAATATTCCAGTGTCTTGAGGGGTTATTATAGCCGTGAGTAAGTCTTTCTGCCAAAAATAATCATCAAAAGGAGCAAAGCAGGAAAGGTAGAACAAAATAGAGGCTGCTCATGTTCTAGGATCAGATGGGAGCATTCCGTAGACCCTATCCAAAGTGTCGTTTAAACAGAATAGGATCATGGCTTAAGATCCCCTCCAGCGAATTTTCGAATCCTCTTTCTCTCACTGAGGGCGATGCGAGAGAAAGAGGAGAACATCTCATTGAGGGACAATTCGCAATCGGACTTTATCTTACGAGCTCGACATGTCATCGATTAAATAACCAGTGATTCGCCGCCAACGGCTGTTGACAGCTTGTTGCCATAGCAAATACAGAAACACCTCTTTGTGTCAATGCATTAAATAACAGGTTTCAATAATCTTTATTTTTTGTTTTCACAGTCACCTTTGGAATACTTCAGGTGATGTTCTATGACAACCTTTAGTGACGGAGAATTTATATAATACTTTAAAATCAGAATTTTTTTTTACGCTTGAAAGCGCAAAGCTTCCTCTATAAGAGCAGTATTAGAATTTCGATAGCTTTTAAAATCTTTGCATTAGAAAAATTTGATGTCACGTCTTAATTGCACATATATAGTTATCTGCAACATGTGAAGAAACAAGGGTATTATAAGTTACAAAGTACAGAAGTAACTAAGTTACTTACACTTACACAAAGGTTGACTGAAAGCAGAGTATTCCAAATTAGTTTCAACAGCAGTATGGCCCATCCCTGCCGTACATGTTTATTCTGCATTAGACCATTAATGTTATAAACTGGGTTTCATAATACTGTTTTTGTTATTCAAGTGGCCATCATTTATGCTGTAAATCTTTAGTATTTCTGTTCACCTGGAAGCAACGTTTCGCACAAAATCTAATCAGTTGCACAAATGTTTCCTTCAATCTGTGCCCTGTCAGAGGATGTTGTCCTATTGTTAATAATATATATAATATATGAAGTCATTAGGATTAAAACTACCTAAAATACGCTGATTTATTTTGAACCATGAGGATATAATCTCTATTAATTACATCAACAGAATCAGGAACAGAAAAGCCACTCAGTACTTCTGTACGAGCGCAACATGATATTCAAGTTAGGATCTCCGATTTTGCAAACGAATGATTTCTTCCCACTACTTTGTTCACTGTATTTTATGATCAACGGCTCAGCGAGTTCTTTTTAAAAAAGCGGTTTTATAATTCAGGTGGCAAAAGATTAACAGTGTATTGTATTAGTTATATATTTCTTTAGTTTTTATTTATGTTTGAAGTTCTATATAATTTTTCAATTTTCTCTGTGGCATATTAAACTGACAGGCTCCTTTCAGACCTCTGTAGCAAGCAGCCGCTTGAGGGGAAAGTTATCTTTTATTACTTTTATTATATGGTTCCTTACCCAATTTAAAGTTGAGAAAAACACTGCTCTAGATAGCTAACGAAATGAGGAAACATCCCGCATCTTGGTTAAAGATTTGTTTATGTTTTACAAGGGATCGTAACGCCTCATTCCTCACTGAAGCTTCAACGAAACGGTATTTTGTTCTTACTTTAAAAAGCACAGGTAGGCAGACAACATGCACGTTGTCCGCTTTACCCGATCCTCCAGTATTTAACTTTTCATTGCCTGCTGTAAATGAAAGATGCTGCAAACGATTAGCATATTCATATCTCTTGTACTGTATATGGTATGGTAGTAGTGCTGCTTTTCCTTTTTTCTCTATGGTGCCTTAAGTTAATAATATATAAGATACATAATCAAGCTCAAATCCATAAACAAGTCCAGTCTAGTAGGTATAAATGGTCAGCACCAGGACCCTGTGAAGTTGACCACTCCTCAGCAGGGTTGAAAAAAAAGAAAAAAGTGGCCGTAGATGACCAGATCAGCAGGCCATACTGAACTGGCAGCCCTCCCCTTCCGTTCCCTTCCAAAAGAGAATATCTCTTTTGAAAGGTACTAGCGGCCTGCACCACAAGAAGGCGGGGTCGGACATTAGGTGCTAGACCTGGCCGGTTCTGTGCATCATCACTAGGGATTGGTACACAGCTCTCCTTCCAGTTTACGCCTAGCTCAAAAAGGCTTTCGACTCTGTTGATCGTCATAATTTGTGGTTGATTGTGAAATCATATGGTATACCAGACAAGTTAGTTAACATAATGAAAGCTCTCTATAATAACACTGAGTCATGTGTGAGAGTTGGTAAGTCTTGTAGCAATTGGTTTAGCATTACGTCTGGTGTTCGACAAGGGTGCATTTTGTCTCCTTTTCTCTTTAGTTTGGTTGTTGATTATGTTATGCGAAATTCACTTTGAGGGAAAGATTTTGGCCTTAAATGGGCTGGAGATACGAAAATTTCTGATTTAGATTATGCTGATGATTTACCCTTTTGGCAAATGATGTTGATGAGATGAACTCTTTCATTCAAGCTGTTGATGAGACTGGTAGTAGAGTAGGTTTGGTTATAAACAGAGAGAAAACTAAAGTGATGAAAATTGGTCAGGCAGGTTGTGATTCAGTTAATCTGAATGGTTGCAGTCTTGAGCAGGTGTCACAGTTTAATTATCTTGGGAGTTATGTAACTGATACTGGTGATGTGCGGCATGAGATTAACAGACGAATAGGTATTGATGCCGGGACTTTTAAGAATCTATGGAGATTGTGGAGAAATAAGCGTATACACCTAAACACTAAAATTAGACTGTGTAATAGTTTGGTTCTTTCTAGGGTTAGTTATGGTAGTGAAACTTGGACGCTGTGTAAAGAAGATAACAGGAAACTAGATGCTTTTGATTCTAGATGCTTACGCAGTATCTTGGGTATTAGGTGGTTTAACTTTGTAACTAATGATGAGGTTAGGCAAAGGAGTCTGCAACCTCCTTTAAGCAGCATATTGTGCAGAGAGAGACTCCGCTGGTTTGGCCATGTTGCCCGTATGGATAATTATAGATTGGCGAATAGGGTTATGAACAGTGTGCCTAGAGGCCTCAGAAGGAGGGGGAGACCTAGGATGCGGTGGGCAGACAATGTCAAACAGGACCTTGTTAGAATTGGTGTGCAGTGGCCGGATGCAGCAGATGTAGCTCAGTACAGATATGCTTGGAGAATTAAACTGCGTGGTCTGGTTGGACCTCCGTAGCCCATGGCTGCTTGATGATGATGATGATGATGATGATGATGATGATGATGATGATGATGATGATGATGATGATGATGATGATGATGATGATGATGATACATAATGACTAGCAAAAGATAAAAAAAGTTCTTGGTATTACAGGCAAGGGGAACATTACCTTTAAAAATATTCAAAGTGAAAGGATACGTACATAAAATACATACAAAATTCGTACAGAATAATCGTACAAAAATTTTCTTTCGTTAGAATATGAAATAACTACGTAAGAGCTACGTAATTTTACTAAATAAAGTGAAAAAAATTCAGATTGCAAATAAATCCATATAGTTGTAAATAGTAGCTATTTGTCGATCCATAGACGTTTTAATTAGTGTTCTTGAAGTTGCATAAAAATAAAACTTCAAAATACAAAATTCCTAATTTAGAGACCAATATGAGATCAAATAACGTTCAGAGAAACAGATGTCCCGGATCACACTGTGTTTTAGTGGTTTTTTTTTCATTCTTTTTTCTGAAAGTGAAAACGATTGGTTGGGTCAAAGGTGGCCTTTGGGATACTCAAAGCGGCTTCTTATATATTAATTAATTAATAATTAAACTCGGTTATGATTTTAGTAACATGATAAAATTATTTACAATATTATTATAATTACAATATATGTATGTAATTTATAATTATATATATATATATAATTTATAATTATATATTGTTTGCTTTATATTTTTTACAATTTGCTAACTGTGAATAGATCCAATGTTTATATTTGATGTATATTTACAACTATTAAATTGTTTCAGGTTCAACTTTTTTTAAATATTAGTAAATATGAAGAATTAAATATTTTTTGCTTTACATATGGTCATGCACTCTGAGAAAAATGAATCACTTTTTATAGCCTGTATAGATTATCTCCATGTCCTTAATACCTTGATAATTTGTGGACTGTGGGGATTAGTATAAAGTAACTTTAGCCTCCTAATGAGAAAACTTTTCCCACCCCTGAGTTAGGGGTAATAGAGTGCTGAGCACATATATGAGAGTTGATATATGGACTTAGTGGTTAGAGTACCTTACATGCAACTTAGATTCGTGGGTTGTAAGCATAAGAGAAAAGGAGGCTTACACTTATCGGAGAAACTCATTTTGCAAAATTATTTTTTGAATTAAATGTAATGGTGTATTTATTATGGATTGATATGGACGTTAGCTTCAGACTATATTAACATGAACATTTAAATCAGTGGAAGCTTGCATAAACAAAAACTAGAACTTCGTAATTTTTAAGGACATCAAATTATTTACTTGTTTTTAATTACATGAAAGAGTCTCTTCCTGTCCTTTTGAACGCCACGTCATAATATTTACTCCCACCACTTTGGGCCTTAGAAAACAGTTCTAACTACACTCCTTTAAGTCGGATTGGCTAATGGATATTTCCCGCAAAACGAATAATGAATCGTAACATTACCAATCAGTTTATGCACCTCACAAGAATCGACGTTTTTTCAAACGAACAGATAAAGCTCTGTTCTTCCCGATGGTCGATTGAAAAGGACTCTGACGATGCCTGCACATCCGGATTTTTGTTCTTTCTTTCCTCACTGCAACTTCTTTTACGTCTTGACATTTAAGCTTTGATCTGAATACGCCACAGGATGCAATAAAGAGATTCCGGTTTTGTTTTTGCTACTTAAATGCTTGAGGTTCGCTTAAGCGGAGTCCGGAGACTAGTTTACTTCTTTGGCTGATGTAAGCACAGCTTTTCTTTTCAGAGCAAGGGGATCTGGAAGTAATGAACTCCAGTTCTGGAAACGTAAATGGCTCTCTGGGAAAAAGAAAATGCTTACTTTTGTTGTTGTTTTTCTTTTCCATGTGCAGCTTTCATTTCTGGTGGCTATGCAATTAATCTTAATGAAGCTGGCAACGGCTTAAGGTTTTTAGTCTCGAATTTAACTGAATCATAATAGATGAGAAATTTTCCAATGTATTAATTGTATTGAATGCTATAGATTAAACTTTCTTAGCCATTATTAACAATAAAAAAACTACATAAAATATATAAAAATGTCCATTTACTGTTTTGATTCCAAAAGTGTGCAAAATTATGTTACTTGGAGTATACATAAGACTTCTTTCAGTGGTGGCGTCAATCTTAAAACCCTGGATTTCAACATGATTATGCCATTGTTATTATTCCTTCTTAAATGTTCCATGAAGAGAAGATTCATTATCATCAAAGATAACCATCCCAATTCTCCCAGGGACAATGAATCAGGTTCATCTGGAGCCATATGCCACGAAAGTCAAGCCAAGATAATAAACAATTCAGCAAGTATAAATTGTCACTAACAAAATGAAGTTGGATTACTCTGGAGTAAAGCAACATAGCGTATTTGAAGTTCAATACAGAACAGTCGTTGAACTGCAATCCAAAAGAACATACTAAATAATTATGATACATATGAGCTACATGAGCTTTATACCCATCGATATGTTGCAATTAAAGAAGTTTACTTTTCATGATATTTAACTTGCTTTTAGCGCTATTTATAATTTAATAAACCAAAAATTAGGTACGAGTGATGAAAAAACTAATTTTCGCTCACTATGTTACTCATATTCCTTAAATTCTATTACATCCGCTTGTTATAAATTCGTGGTTTTCTGTTTTAGTGACCTAAAATGTGCCGAAAATTTCCGATCTGTGTATTTATTTACTTTTTATTATATAGTAAAAATGAGCAAGGCACACTTTGGTTAATAGTGCAGTAATAGTATGTTAGTTCACTGCAATACTGTAGCTGGGAGGGGAAGCTAAGTTCGAATACTAAGAGTGGTGTGGGAGTTTTGTCTTTCCTATGTGAGCTCACCTTTCTCACAGTCTCAGCCGTAAATTTTAAAACAGTTCTTTGCCAATGCCTGTGCCCTAAGTGGGGGAGAGGTGTGGATTGCGTTTGGGTTAAAAGTTAAAGAAAGCTGAAAATGAGGAGAGAGGGTGAAAGTTTACTCCTAGTGAATACTCGAATCATATTCCAGAACTCGGTGAAATTATAACGCGATTCCAATAAATTGTCTGCAGGGTTTGTTGTATTTTTTGACCTGTTATTCAGCTCATTGTGCAATGTGTGATGCTTAAAACAAATAAATACCCCCTCAAGCAGCTGCTTGCCACAGAGGTCTGACAGGAACCTGTCAGTTTATGCGCCATACTAGGTCTGTGAGGAATGCGAGACCTCAGCAAAGACAACACAAACAGCCATGCCTTATCTGTGGCTCGAACCCAGATCCCTTGAATCAGCAGCCCAGCGCGCTAACCACTCGGCCACGCGACTGCGAGTGACGCTAAAAGAAAAGAAATTCGTTAAACTTTAACGTGTGCATAATCATATGAATTTTTAATTTATGTGATATTTCACAAACACAATACAGGTGCCACTAATAAGATTCCATTAAATCTTCAGTTCTAATTGGAAATGAATTATATTGTACCTTTCAAAAATTTTACTGCAGCGAAAAGCTGAAAGGAAAGTTTGAAGGTTAGTACTGCACAACAATTCTCTCTTGGTATATTTAGTCTTTGAGTATTGTTCGTAGTTTGCGCAACAACTGTTTGGCTTTAGCTCTGTTGCGAATAAATCCACATGGCTCTAACGACATCCTCTTTTTATACTCGAAGCATGATCCCTGTTGCTTCGCGAGTTTATCTGCAGTCTACTTTATTTTCTGTCAATAAAAGCCTCTTGCCAGATCTCTTATTGTAGAGACAAGCATTAGTCTATTTCGCGGTACAGGGAATAAAACACTGAGCACAAAGATTATTTCCCTAAAATAAAGCGAATCATATAAAGAGCACATGCAACTTATAAACAGGCAGAAATAAGAACTAAAATTCGGACACATTTTGATTCGTACAACATGTTGTATCAAGCAGATTTTCATAAATAATAATGAAAACTAATGCACACTATCAAAATACACAAATGACTGTCATTCCACAATTATTAAATATAAACTGGCCACTCACCGTCACATTGTGTAATACATAACGATTTCTATTGTTTTAAGATTACTTTTATTTGTAAACGATCACTTGTAATGCATTTCAATGCATAAATATAAACTACTTTCATGAAAAAGATTCAGTTAGTTTTCTTGCAAGAAATACCTCTATGTTTAGTACCAACTATACCTGCATTGAGAATTTTTCTCTGATAATCACTTTTCTGCCTTCTGCAAAAATGGGAATACCGATAGACTTTAGAAGGCTCTCGTCCTTCCAAAGGGACGTTGAGCCTTGGTTCTACGTAGTGAAGAAGGAGCATTACCCTGTTTCAGAGTTAAAGAACAGGCTTGAAGGGAGGCTACCACACGTTTCCTGACTGCTATCCAGTGAATCTCCTTCTCCAAACCTTCTCTGAACCCTTGGAGTACTTGTAATCTAGCCATTTAGCCCGTTGTGTTCATAAAAAGTGCCGTTCAGAGGCAAAACAACCGTGTTTAAGAAGTATACTCTATAACAGCACATCAAAGGTATTATTCTTATGGTGCTCATCAATATCGAAAAACTCCTTTTAACAAAACAATTACAGCTTATATTAAGTTCAAAGGCAACAAATTCAAAACGCATTATAAAATTATACACTTTTCTTCAAACTATGCCTTAAACTACAAGGAACGAGAGTATTTCACAAATATTGAAGTTTCTCATTAAATTCGGTTATTTTAACTCTAGTGTGGATTTTAATATTCAACTTTAATCTTCATAATTATTATTCATTTACATCATCAGTTCAGTTAACTGTAGGAATAAAGTCAGATTTTTGTCACACCTTTTATGAAGAAGGGGCTTTTACAAAGTCCTTATATAATTAAGGTTTTAATCATTATTTTTAATTAAAACTAATTATGATAATTCTTCTTATTAGCCTCTTTATTAGTATGGAGGGCAATAATGAGTACAATTTCTGAAGTAACTTTTATTGAAGCATCGTGACATTATTCGTAAATCCCTCACTAGTTAGACTTGTCTGCTGGGCACGTTTTTCAAAATTCTATGGATCTGTCTAAGCGGATTACTTACCTACTCTTTGCCAGATCTTACTCTACTGAAGAAAAAAGTAATTATTTACTCAAGCATTATAGAGCTATCAACGATCATCGGGATATTCACAGGACAGGTATATCTTCACTTTTTACGTCAGTGTTGTAATAATTTTCAAACTTCCACCCTTCTTCATTGTCACTTATGGTCTCTTCTGGTGAAACTACTTCCATTTCCTGACTAATTTCATTTTTATATATGTTTTCAATAAAAACTCATTGAATGATAATTTCAAAACACAATAACCAAATATGCAAGTTAGTATTGTAATAATTTTCCACTAAATTCAAGATGTTGCAAATCTAATATTTTTGCAACTCATGGAAATTACCACATTAAATAATACCAAATATAAAAATAACAACAGAATAACAATAATATCGAAATTCAATTTTGAAAAGAATATACCCTTTCTGAAAATCTGTCACAACTCATACTTAACGCGTCCTCACTTCAAAATTTTGCTACCATCTATGGAATAAATATAAATATTAGTTTATTATACCGAAACGCGAAAATTTTATAGACATCTTAGCTGGACATCATTAATTAATTTGCAAAATAATTTAACAGTTTTTTCAATAAAATCGAATTGGGTTGGTTTATCTCTGAGCGGCAGTTTTTTTCACACCATGAGCTAAATGATGAGGTCATAAGGGCCCCGAAGGCTCAGCGAAGGTTGAGGAGGGGACCCACTGGATAACTGTTAGGAAATAGATGGTAGTCTCCTGTTACAGCCATTTAGCTTGTTCTTTAACGTGCACAGGTCATGGCTTTCTTGCATGGGGGTCACAATTAAAGTCCCATCCGACGGACGGAGGACTTTCCAAGCCCATAGGTGTCTCTTATTAACCGAGGGCAGGGAATTTTGCGGAGATAAATCTCAACATTGGCCCAGGTGAGACTCGAACACGGGAACTGCAGATTACAAGCCTGGCACACTACCGACTGAGCCACCCAGCTTCTCAATAAATTCGAGATGTGGTCACTTATTACTTTGTTTAATGGACCACCTTTCTCTCTCTGAATGGACCAACTTTGAGATATTGGAAGTATCATGTTAAGCACAAGTACACAATAAGTAAAATACACAAAATACTCGAAATCGCTTTCGGTAGATATGATCGTTAAAGTAGAAAATTAAATACAAAATTAAATTAAAAGGATAAAAGTAAACGAACTTGAATACTCTTTTAATTCTTAGATGCTAATCTTAAACTAATAGTTTGATGTTTCCTGAAAACAGACATCTAATAAATTCTTTCATCATATTAGGGATAAGAATGTAGCCTATGTTGATAGCAGCCTTTATGAATTGCATCTGAATAAAGCCTGTTTTCTTAAAAATCTTCTGTGTTATTTAAATTTGATTAACTGAGAATAATTTAAATATTTTAGTTTTTAAGTTATTTCGAAAAGAAATTACTTTTCGAGAAATGTAGTCTGTGAAAATATAACTTGAATAAGTAGGTTGGATATATTGGATGTAGTCCGGCAGATCGGTAAAACCCTTGTAGTGTTAAAATAAAAAATTGAAAAACATTTTTCTTCTCACTGTAGAAAATTAAACTGGATTGAGATTTATTATTAAGCATAAAGGGTAAATTGATACAAGACTGCTTTAAAGCTTCAGAAAGCAGTCTTTTCCAGCAAAATGTATTGTAAACATATGGCGTGTATATTTTGTTGTCAAATGACTAACGCAGCAATTAATTTATTATACGATAAGCGTTAAAATCTAATTTATAACGCGTTAGGGCATTCGTACGATATTTTGATGCACGAATTTCGAAGCGGAGAATTCCTCGTTGCTGCATTATTCCCACTATTTAAAACAATAATTTAATTGTTTTCTTTCCAAACAGAATAAATACTCATAAATATCTGTCACCCGAAGTGATTAAGCTGTGTAAATGCATGGCAGTTTAACAACTGCAGAAATTACTCCCTGTAATAATTAATTTTAAAAGTGAAACGTGACTCGCAAATACTGAACTCTGACGTATTCAGACTTTTCAAGTTCTATTGAATGTACTTGTGCTTCGGCGACATGTCAGGACGACATATATCTGTGACCTTTTATGCAATTTAAAAGTAGCATAATTTACATAAGTATAGTTTTGTGGCTGTCCCAGTGGACAGCCACAAAACTCCGCAAACTAAAAACTAATCGTATTTAGTTTGCGGAGAAAAAGGGATATGTGTTCCAATCCCAGAAAAAGCGTGGGTGACCATTTTTTTCTCAGAGTTATGTTGCCATTCTGTTGAAGTCTCTACCCTCAGAGGAAAATTACTTCTAGGGCGAAATTCAGTGAGTTTTCTGCGAGGTCTTCGGGGTAGATGTGTCGAATGGCGAGAAATGTTTAGTTATTTTAGAGTGGAAAACTATAACTATAGAGAAAGGTTTTGTATTCTTTTCAGTATATATTTACAGAAAACCAAAATATTTGATTCCAGAATACCACTTACGTTTACAACTGAAGAACGTGGCCTTTCGATGCACCTTTAAGGTAAAACTTGTACGACCAACCACTTATAACAGTGGTTCTGAAACTATGGTGCGGGGCTGAAGTAAAAGTTCTTCAGGGTGCGCATTTATAGCAAAAACCCAAGAGAGTTGATGGAAAATATAATTTTTTTAAATAGATTTATACTGAACCGCTACACCTATTTTCTGTAACTCTGCTTAGGATTATGAAAGGGTTAATGAACAGGAATAAATGAGTTCTTTATATAAATATCGAAGACACAATTGCAACTTAAGTCAATTTACAATAATACATGAGTTTGTAATTTTAAGTGAGGTTATAATCACCGAATTAGAAAGAGAGCATCACGATGAACAAATTCAAATCTTGCATCACAATATTTAAGATCTCAGGTTTTTGTAACATATTCTGTTTGCCAAACAAGGAAAATATATTAATTTTATAATGTAAACCATATTTAGCTATACTGCTAAAAGGTTAAGCAAAGCAATCAGAATTCTATTTTAATTTTCAGAAGGTAAATATATTTAGTTACACAGAGTTCTTCTTAGTCTTTTCTTATCTTCATTTGAAGTATTTTTCAAACTCAAAGAAACTTTTTGGGATGATAACGACTAAATATTTAATTTAAAAATTCATTATGTTCTATAATTTAATTGTGTCATTCTGTGCCATATTTTTAAAAATATATATATATAAATATTTGTTGTAAGTATCTAAGTGTAATAAGTAGCTTTTTTCATTGTTTCTTATAATCTGTGATACATTTTTCTCTTTGTATGTTCTGCAGACAAGCTACTGTTAGCTTCGCGGGTTTACAATTTGCTGACAACTTTTAATAGATTTGTGAATAACATTAATAAATTCTCTTTGTATTTAAAAAAAATGGAATTTATAACGGCCCTTCAAATGAAAAGTAGACAACCCTTAATATAATAGCAAAGCATTAGGAGATCTTTGTGCCCTCACACAGGGAAATGGGCACAAATAGAAGGAACTCATCAGCTTGAAAGTAATGGACGGTTGTAATAAAGCTTTTATGGAAGCATCCAAAGTTAAACAACATGCTGTATGCTGATGTTTTAATTTGACTATCGAAGTCAACTGTTAAGTTTCTGGACAATGGTGACAGCATCAACTCGCAAAGATATTGCGAAACTACAGATATTTAAAGGCAAGCAATAAAGTCAAAGTGTCCAGGACTTTTGAGTACCAAGATTGATGCAAGAAGCGTCCACTTCCACACTGCACAAATAACAATAACAACGTTAAACAGGACTAGTTGGGAACGCCTAGAACATCCTACAGTAGTCCTGGCATCTTCCAATTTAGCTTTTCTGGACCTCCAAAAAACGCCATGAAAAGAAGAAAGTTGAAGTCGAACGACGAGATGCAACGTATTGTCACAGACATCCTGATTAAACAACCAAAGTCTTTCTAGTAAAAAGGGTATCATGTTACCCTTTTCGTGTAGATTTTCCTGTTGGGCAAGTATCTCAATAGGCATGACAAATTTGAACACTCAATGAATGATTTACTCTTCATTTCCAATTTGAACGACCCTCATACTTCATTAAAAATCATTATATCCTTTACAGAGCAGCGACTTTTACGAGTACAAGATATCTTGAAAAGATAGCATACCACTGCATAAAGTTCAAAGATCTTTGATTCACGGCATAAACGTATTTAAGAACAGCTTATTTTCCTACATGTCCATATTTTTATTACCTATCTTCCTAATGCTTTTCTCTCGAAAATTGTCGGTGTGTCGAAATAGTTATTCCATCATTATATTTTCGAATGCGAGGAGAAATTTAATGATTTATGCGTCAAATGAAAGCTTTTAAAGCAGGGAGTGTTATAGGTTATAAAAAATTACATCTTAAAAAGGGGAAATATGAAAACGATTCTTTCTCTATATCTTCGAAAAGCGGGTGCGGAAAGTAACAAGTTATATGTCAAATGAAAGCTTCTTGACGCGGGAAGTGTCACAGGCTATAAAAATGACTCTCCATAATCCCTAAAAAATGGAAATGTGAAAACGATTGTTCCGCTATATCTCCAGAACGCGAGTGCCGAAAGTAAGAAGTCGTGTATATCAAATAAAAGCTTGCGACGTGGGGAGTGTTGTGGGTAATAAAAAATCCTTGCTTTCTTCCCCCTAAAAATAGGAAAATATAAAAGTCGTTCTACTATATCTTCCGAACGTGAGTGGCCTACAATTACGAATTAGATGACAAATGAAAGCTCGTAATATTACCGTCGTAAACCTTCAAACACTACGGTTGGTGGTGGCTCAGTCGGTAGTGTGCCAGGCACGTAATCTGCAGTTCTCAGGTTCGAGTCCCAGCTGGATCAGCGTTGATATTTATCTCCGCAAAACTCCCTGCCTTCGGTCAGTAGGGAATACCAATGGGCTTGGAAAGGCGTCCTTCCGTCGGATGGGACGTTAAACCACGGCTTCGTGTGCGGGAGAGCCATACCATGTGCACGTTAAAGAATGCTGGATTGCCTTGACGTGTGACTACTGTCTCCTAACAGCTGTCTAATGGGTATCCTCGTACAGTCTTCTCTAATCCCTCGGGGTCCTTGAAATGATCATTTTGTCCATTGTGTGCAAAACAAAGTGCAGATCAGAGGTAAAACAACCCAACCGCCAGCACTGATGTATTAGTTACAACTTGAAGGTGAAATATTAAAAACAACTAATCAACAATATCTGTCAAAATATTTTAATAAACACACAAGCTTATAAATAAAATATGAAGAGCAGGTATCTCCCTAGATCAGGGGTTCTCAATGTGGGGTACGAGTACCCCTTGGGAGTACACGGTAAAGTTTTTGGGGTACGCCGTGAGAGTTCAAAAGTCGCTAGATCTAGTAACAAAGTCGCTAAGTTGGCATTATTATACTATATAGTTTTACCTATTTATATAACGGGTACGCCAGTTGCATACACATTTCCAGGGGTACGTGAAGCATAAAAGGTTGAGAACCACTGCCCTAGACTTTAAATAAAACAATTTGTTACATATCGTTTGTTACTAAAGTACCAAATTACCCAAATTATACAATTCACAGTGAATGTAAGAAATACTAATTTATTTGGTACATATTTTGCATCACGACAAAAATTCGTGCATACAAAGTTTTTTCTTGCTTGCCATTCAGTAGAAAGATAATGTGGTCAAGGAGTAGTCCGTGAGTGGAAAAAGTGCCTAAGCCCTTCACCATGAGCAGATTCATCTCGTCTGCCGTCGTAGGCTTCTTTGCAGATAGGCTCCGTTTTACTGTTCCACGTATCCGAAATAAAGCGCGTGGTAACGAGGCCAACGGACAAACTCTAGACGCAAACTACACGTATTTCATGTTGAAGTGGTTGCGCAATTTTAGAAACCTGCCCTTCGCTCGACAACAAAGAATGAAGGGGAAAAAAGATAAAGGAAAATAAAAAAAAAAAACTAGAAACAAAATTCGGAAGAGAGATGATGGAGGAAGGCAAGCGGAAAGAAGAAAAAGAAAGAATAAAAGAGACACCGAAAAGAAACAGTTCTCTTCAGGAAATGAAAGGTTCGCCTTCGTTCTTTCGACAGAAATTGCTTGTTGGGTTTCAACAGCCGACCGAATGGTCTGTTACCTCAGCCCGTTTGCCTCGGAGTGAAGAGAAACGCTGTGTATACGTATATTGGCTGAAAAATATCCCGTACAGTGTGGCTGAGGAAGGTGCTGCTGCTTTCATTCCACATCTAGCAAACGAAAGCGCAAGGCTTCGGTCTTGGTCTCTCTGCCAGAGACTAAATTGTGCGCTGTTGCTGAAATACGTTTCAGCAGGTCAAACGCTTGAAACGAATTATTTTCTCTTTTGCAAAGTTCCGTAACGAGAAAGCGAGCTAACACTACTATATCAGAAAGGATACTGAAAGCAAAATGTAAAGAAATACGTTTTAGGTAGCAAACTAACAGCTTGCAATCATATTAGGAACCACGAATTCTTTAGCGTGGATTATATTTATATACGCACAGATATGCACATATTGTTGTTAACTTTGTGTCTTAAATTTACTTGATGAAATGAATTAAGTAACTTGAAAAAAAGGACAATAAAAACTATAAAATAATTCTCAATATAAAGAATTGATCTAAAGGTGTTAATTATCCAGAAAATGTTTATATTAAATCACTAAAGGCAACTGATTATTCAAATTGTATATGCAATTGGATAAATAATCTTAGGGAGCCGAGGTTATTATTTGTTCTTAAGAATGGTTCTCGTTGTCCTCTGTTAGTAATTTCAGAATTCTTTCAAAATTCAGAAAAAAAATATAACATCCATAATATTCCTAATGGGTCTTAAGTGAGTATATCATGGTTTTTACGTGTGCAGTTGGATTACATAGAGAAACAAACTTTCATCAAATGATTCGTTTAAGTATTAACAATCTATTATTTCTAAATTGTTAGTAGTTCTCTATTCCGATGCCATCTGAGATGTCAATGCACAATTTCACATTCTTGTACCTCTACACGCTGATTTATTCCATCATGCATGTCTGTTAATGTACGTTCGTCTCGTATCCCTGCACAGATTCTCAATCTCTATTATTAGATTTTTTTCCGTTATTCAAATTAAGTAATTTCATGCTCTACGATTCTTCGGTTAAATTATTTGATACTTTATAACCCAACTTTAAGATGATTTTTCACGCTACTTTTTCTTTGCTATTTATATTACTAGTTTTAATAACACTGGTCTTCAAAAAAAAAAACTTTTTTCCCTCCATTCCAAAATTTTGTGTAATTTTATGTTTTTGAGGGTGATGAATCGGAATGTGACAGCCGATTTGTTCTATCGCCTACAGAATTCTATTCGATAGATATGGGTTTAATTAAATATGATATAGATATGGGATCTAATAGATATGGGATCATTAGATATGGGTTTAATTAAAAAAAACTATTTTTATTCAGAGAAAATTGATATATTTTATTTACAATTTAAAAAGTTAAAGCTGACACTAATAAATCCCAATACATGTAAATATTTACACAAAAAATTATTTTGTTGTCTTCTGTCGTTTATATTTTATTTCTGGAGCCTCTCTCCTTGCAGGGTCCATCAGTAGTCCGCGGACATAATATCGTCCCATTGTCGCTATATCGTTTTTCCACTTAGGATATGTCTTGATGGAACCTTTCTCCATTCTCATACGAGACCGCTCCCACCAATTGTGGGGAAAAAAATCAGGTGTGAATGTAAGAAATGCAGCTTTAACGACATATTACATCGTAATAATCTATATGAAGAGAGTAATTCTTCGACGATTTCTTCGCAATTTTCTGCCCTTACATTGCCTAAAACATTGTGAAAAACATTCATTTCTGAATGTTTCTCAGACTCTCTTTTCATTGTAGTTTATTTTGGAACTCAGGATCTTGAAACAACTGTCTGATTTTAGGACCAACGAAAATTCCTTTTTTATTTTTGCGTCGCTAATCGGTTTTACACCGATTTGTTAATATACAAATATGTCGGTTATCTCACATAAATAAAACTGAGGCTTCCAGTATCTTGTAAACGAATAAAATCATATATATACATTCACAAAAAAGTCATTTTTTCTCAATAAACGCCCTCCCATGAAAATAGTGCCTAATATTAACATTTGGATGTCAGATTCGACATCAGTAGTAAATATTGCACCCTCAAATCTAGAACATACATACCTTTTTTTCGACGGAGGATTTTCATGCAGACCAGTGTAATTATTCATCTCATATTCTTTAATAAAACTGGGCCAAGAAAATCTGTAGAATTATGGATATATCCGTCCCATTTACAATCTTAAAAAAATTCTGTGATGACATTTATGAATCTTATAATCATTGGACGTCTCTCAACTGCTTCTCTGGTAGCAGTAATCTTCACCTGAAACACTGACCAGAGTCTATAAACTTAGAATGGCTAGTACCTATCCATCTGGATATGTCCAATTAAAAACACCCAATCTCGAGCCTTTCAGTGTCTATCTATCAGAAATTTTCGCTGAAATGGTGTATTTCTGACGTTTTTAAATTGTATCTCTGCTGGGTGAGTTGTTTTAATTCTGAAAGGGGCTTTTTTTGCATACAATGGCTAAATGGCTAGGTCATATGGACCTAGAAGGATCAGAGAAGGTTAAGGTGAGCGGACCCACGGATAGCTGTTAGGAAACAGATGGTAGCTTCCCGTCAAGCCCTCCAGCGTGTTCTTTAACGTGCATGGGTACGGCTCTCCCGAACATGGAGACACGGTTTTACGTCCCATCCAACGGACGGTGACCTTTCCAAGCCTATCGGTGCACCTACTGATCGAGTGCAGGGTATGGATTTTGCGGAAATAAATCTCAACGCTGGTCGAGGTGACACTCCAACCTGGGAACTGCAGATTGCGAGTCTGGTGCACTACCGACTGAGTCTCCCCCTATCCTTCTTAGCCACACGTGACATGAGACTTCTTTTAATGTTTTATGCGATATTTGAAATCAATATCATTCATTTGATATGCGGTCTTTTTCTAAATTGTGTACCATTGATATCTATTTTTTTTTTATTTGGATATATTAAAGTAACACTATAGCGATTATGGTCCTTGCCTCCTTGTGTGTGTTTAATCTCTGGGTTATTTTCACTTACTAATGACATCAGGATAGCACCACCTGTTTTGCTTAAATCACTCTACTCATATATATACCAGATACATAAATACACTTTTATTTGCACCAGAAGCAATACAGTGCGTATTCAATTATTTACAAAGAACCGCGACTGCCGCCTGACAAGTCACTAAATACAGGACAGTAGATTCCCAGTCCGCTATTGCAAAGACTTCAGGTGGTCCCAATACTTGCACAAAGGAAATCGGTTAAATTTCGACAGGACAACGGACTCAGTACCGCCTCCTACAAGAGTCCAGACTCAACTGTCTTTTTTCGAAAATCTGGTCTATTTTCTGGATGGTGCAAGGCTCACTCGATCCAATTAGGTACGCTCACTTTCCAAGATAGGGGGGGGATAACCTTTCTAGAATGCAACTTCAAGCACTGGCCTTGATTAAACACACATTTTGTTTGGAGAGGGAATCAATGGGAGAGGGAATCAAAGACAGATTCTTGAAAGAAATTCTTATTTAAATCGTTCTGAAACATTTCACAGCAAAATTTTAAACTAAAACAGACTCCTATTTTGCCTCAGAATACTTCTCCTCACCCTTTCTTTATATACTCTGATATGATGAAACCGACTATGTATTAATTCATTTATAGTAATTATCATTATTAGCAATTATAGTCATTCAGAATTCTATAGCCAGTTCAGTTTGCTTTCTTCACATCTTCATCAAATCTTTTTCTTTTCAAAATAGAACTGTTTGCATGTTTCTCTATAATCTGCGTCTTGGAAGGATGTGTCAAAAGTTTCCACTCATACCTCGCTAAAAGTTCATTTGTTTAACAATACTTTTGTTACAAATCTTACTTTTTCTGGCTTCATGCTAAAAAGTTTGAGGTTGATGTGTCAGATCTTCTGTTGGATTTTGCGCGCTGTACTTTCAGTAGTAACAACCCATTCCCCCCATTCCTAACATCAGTCATTCGTTAATGTTTCCCTACTACCGTATCGTAAACTCCGGTCATCAGAATTCAGCGAAATACAGCAAACTTTAGAAACACATGTATGCGTGTTATTCTACACAACTAGCACAAACATTAAAAACAAAACATCAGCAACAACTGCAGGAAAAACTCTAGAGTGTTATAAAAGCGTGCGATGCTTTCCCGTATCGCTTTGCACCTGTTTCAGGGTTGAAGGAAGTCAAAATTTTACGATTCCCCTCCGACCAGTAGCACAATGATCAGCTATCTCGCAGCCACAGCGTATCGACCATCAGGGAACCATTCATTCAAACATGATACGGCCTTCGCGAGCTCTCTCTGTGGAGGCGTGAATATATGCAAATTATAGCAATATTTTCCACCGTTTCTCGAAAGGGTTGCTTCTTTTCGTTCCCTAACTGAAATAAATCACCTTAAGAAAAACAAGGAGTAGAATATGGCTATGAAGTAAATATTAGAATAGTTTTCTTTGTAGCATTGGTATTCTAGGCATTTTTAAGCAGGTGTTTCAGAAGAATTTGATCTTGAAACTTTTAAATGAGATACATAATTTAAATAAAACTATATTGAATGCTAGATAAATAAATTGAAATGAAGAGGTTAAACGTAATTTTCTTTACTAAATATTTTCATATATTATTTAAAATATAAAAATATAGATGTCATCCTCCTCCTCCTCCTCAAGCAGCCATGGGCTACGGAGGTCCAACCAGACCGCGCAGTTTAATTCTCCAAGCATATCTGTCCTGAGCTACATCTGCTGCATCCGGCCACTGCACACCAATTCTAACAAGGTCCTGTTTGACATTCTCTGCCCACGCATCCTAGGTATCCCCAGTTTCTGGGGCCTTTAGGCACACTGTTCATAACCCTATTCGCCAATCTATAATTATCCATACGGGCAACATGGCCAAACCAGCGGAGTCTCTCTCTGCACAATATGCTGCTTAAAGGAGGTTGCAGACTCCTTTGCCTAACCTCATCATTAGTTACAAAGTTAAACCACCTAATACCCAAGATACTACGTAAGCATCTAGGATCAAAAGCATCTAGTTTCCTGTTATCTTGTTTACACAGCGTCCAAGTTTCACTACCATAACTAACCCTAGAAAGAACCAAACTATTATACAGTCTGAATTTTAGTCTTTAGGTGTATAAGCCTATTTCTCCACACTCTTCATAGATACTTATAAGTCCCGGCAGCAATCCCTATCCGTCTATTAATCTCATGCCGCACATCACCAGTATCTGTCTTACATAGCTCCCAAGATAATTAAACTATGACACCTGCTCAAGACTGCAACCATTCAGATTAACTGAATCACAGCCTGCCTAACCAATTTTCATCACTTTAGTTTTCTCTCTGTTTATAACCAAATCTTATCTACTACGAGTCTCATCAACAGCTCAAATGAAAGAGTTCATCTCATCAACATCATTTGCCGAAAGGGCTAAATCATCAGCATAATCTAAATGAGAAATTTTCGTATCTCCCGTCCATTTAAGACCAAAATCTTTCCCTTGAAGTGAATTTCGCATAACATAATCAATAACCAAGCTAAAGAGAAAATGAGACTAAATGCACCCTTGTCGAACACCAGAAGTAATGCAAAACCAATTGCTAATCAACCACAAATTATGACGATCAACAGAGTCGAAAGCCTTTTTGAAATCAACAAATCTAGCAACCAAAGGTTTCTGAAACTCTACACAATTCTCAAGAATCTGCCTGAGTGAAAATATCTGATCCACACATCCCCTACCACTTCTGAATCCACATTGCTCATCACGCAATTGCCTGTCAACCAGATTCTTAATTCTATTAAGTACAATCATGGAAAGAACTTTAGCTGGAACAGAGAGTAGGCTGATACCCCAATAGTTATCACAAGAACTGCGATCACCTTTTTTGAAAATAAGGATAATAATAGCTCTGATAAAATCCTTATGCCTTTATCATAAAAGATATTCAACATTTCAGTCATCCAAGTGGTAACCGAAACATTCCCAGCTCTAAGCATTTCTGTAGTAATTTCATCTACCCTTGGGGATTTATGAAGTCTAAGTTTAAAAATTGCCAAAATAACCTCAAATTGTGTTATAGGGCCAACATTAAAGCCAGTAATGCATCTATCATCATTACAAACAATGGGAGTACAACTAACCACATTGTTTAAAACATCACTGTGATGCTCAACCCACCTAGCCATGACAGAATCCTCACATTCTATAACCTTACCTTGTTTATGCTTCAATCCTTGTATGCCTGTCCGTTTTCTACCATATAAAACATTAACTATCAGGTACAGCTCTCTGCTGTTATGCTGTCTAACAGCTTCCTCGGCTTTGTCAGCCAAACCATGAAGCCAAAGATTCTTATCAGCAGCTAACTGATCTTTTACACGTTTGTTAAGTTCTCTGTAATGCTTTCTATTAGGACTAGTAGGGTATTGATTAAGGATATTCCTGCAGTTCTTTCTTTCCGAAATAAGCTCAAGTGCCTTATCACTCAGATAATTCTGTCTCTTCTGCTCCTTTTTTCCTAAAAGAGTACTGTTAGTGTCCAAAAAAGCCTGTTTAAAATGATCCCATTCTTCCTCCACTTCAGTAGTAAGCAAACCATGACTGTCATAATGACTAAGTAACCTATCATGGGAAACTTTGGCTATAACTGGATCTTTCAGCGCTTCAGTATTAAAAGTAAATTTTTTAACCCTAGCACAACACATTTTAAGTTTAAGTTGCAACACACTATTAACAAGGTAATGGTCAGATCCAATTTCAGCTCCCCTATATGCCCTGGTATTCCTAACAGAACTAGCCCATTTGCTGTTAATTAATACGTAATCAATCATATTCCTATGCAGCCCATCGGGTGAAACCCATGTGTACTTATGTATGTCGCGGTGTTTGTAATATGTGTTAGTTATTCTGAAACCATTGAGTTTACTTAGCTGTAGGTGACGTTGCCCATTGCCATTGCAGCTACCAATACCAAAAGGGCCTATCACCCCTCCCCCAAGTTAGAATCAGTACTTACTTAGGCATTGAAGTCACCTAGAACAAGGGTAATATCTCCTTTCTTGACAGAATTCAAAATATCCTGAAGTTGTCCGTAAAACCTATCCTGATCATCCTGATCATCATCCTCAGTGGGGGCATAACATCAGATAACATTCAAGTCTTTAATGCTTGTCTGAAATTTTGCTGTAAGAAACCTTTCATTAATGCACTCATATCCTAGAAGAGCATCACAATCATGTCTGCTGAGCAGCAGACCCACGCCTTGGTGATGCTTTCCATCCTCCCTCCCTGTAAAGAGAAATTTAAAGTTATTTTTAAGTATCTCACCTTTATCTGTCCATCTGGTTTCTTGCAAGCCTAGAATATCTAGGTTATAGCGCTGGAATTCCTGCATGAGAACATCAAGAGAATAATCTCTATGTAATGTCCTCACGTTCCACGTTCCTGCAGAGAGAAAATGATTAGTAGGATTTTTAAAGAAATTAGGTTTATTGAGATTGGTAGGGCCAACAATATCAAACAGCCCCCTGATCGCAGGCATTGGGCAAAGACCTGTTCCTCCTCCGCTAAAGGCTGAAGTCACCGATGCTGGTAGAAACTTCAGGCACCACCTTTTCAAGTGGACTTTTTCAAGAGCCATATGGCCTGCCTTGAGACACATTACTCCAGTTTAGGCTTGACGATGCCCAACTAGCTAAGTAAGGTTCAGGTACCTGCGACGGCTTCTGATTAGGATTATCCACCAGCTGATATAAGGTATCCCATGCCTCTGTTCACTCAAGGCTGGCAACCCAGAAGCAAACAGAAAACACAGCAGCAGATTCTCCCTCAATAGAGGCCCATCAGTGCAGCAAGTCCAGGATCCATAATCAAACTCAAATCCATAAACAAATCCAATCTAGTAGGTATAAATGGTCAGCACCAGGACCCTGTAAAGTTGACCACTCCTCAGCAGGTTTGAAAAAAAAAGAAAAAAGTGGCCATATATGACCAGATCAATAGGCCATACTGAACTGGCAGCCCTCTCCTTCCGTTCCCTTCCAAAAGAGAATATCTCTTTTGAAAGATACTAACGGCCTGCACCACAAGAAGGCGGAGTCGGACATTAGGTGCTAGACCTGGCCGGTTCTGTGCATGATCACTAGGGATTGGTACACAGCTCTCCTTCCAGTTTACGCCTAGCTACCGTAATAAAATGCAAATACAGATGCTTTTCATAGTTCTATCCTCTATTTCCAAACTGCGTGTTAACCTTTTCTTGCAACCTTAATACTATTTATCTATAGATCATAAATGGCACTATCCATAAACAGCCGAAGCGGGGGTTGATTCAATCGGTAGCTTGTCAGGATCATAATCTTATGTTACTGGGTTGGAGTCTCAACTGTGTCTATTCTGAGAATTTTCTCCGCTAAATCTCACTTTACCTTCGATGAGAATGGGGTCATCGTTAGGCTTGGAAAGGTCGCCTTCTTCAGGTGATAATACGTTAAGTTGAGACCCCATATAAAATTGCCATACCTGTGCACATTAAAGAACAGATGGATGGCCTTGACGGGAGACTTCCATCTGTCCCCTAGCAGATGCGCAGTCGATCCTCTGCCTTCCATGCGACCTTGCCATTTAGCCCAACGTGCGCAAAAAAAGTTCTGTAAAGTAAAAAAAAAAGAAGAAACCACCGATATATAGCGCTATGCAAAATAATACTATCCAAGCTTAAGAAAATTAATATGAATGCTAACATTAGTTCTTACTCTGTTGCAATTCACTGAAATTTAATTATAATATCACTTATATATCTATTGACAACTTTATGCATTTGTTCCTTATTCTATTCCTTTATAAACTTGTTTCTTTAGATATATTTTTGCACTATAGAAAATGGTATTTGAGAAGATTCTGGCGTCTTTCGTAACAGTGTATATTTATTTTGACTTCTTAATTGCTGTGTTCATGAGTTCAGGAACTAGGTAAACAAACACCCCGCCGAACTGTTTGCAAAATTATTATTAAGACAGATAATACTATGAGTTTTATTTCACATTAAAATGTAAAATTACTCCAGAACATTTTTGTGTTTCTAGGAATCAGACACTTCACGATTATCACTGCTTAGTTTTATCGCTAATTGCGTCTACTTACAATGCAAAAACGAATACTCGACTGCTATCTGCGAATGGCAATAAATGAATCTTAAAATCGAGCTAAATCACCAAAACACTGAGCTCCCCAGGGAGTGTAGTATATAAGGGAACGGCTTTACTTTTGCCGGATGAAGCAAAAGACCCTCCCTTATCTTTCACTCCATTAACCCTATGGCGCTTCGCAGCAAGTAACTAATGGCGACAAACAGCGCAGAAGACATTAGTTAACTCTCGTGGCGATGACAGATAGCGTGTTGTGGCTGCGATGACGCAATCTCGGCCACTGAGCACACCACAACACGACGATGTGTCCTGTCCCTGCACATCACACTCGGCAAGAACAGGAGCGACAATAAATATCTGCTCATCCCACTGGCAACACCCTGCTGCAGCAGAGAGAGAAATCGCGTCCATCGAGAGAAGTGATGATGGCTTCGGAAGAGAAATAGAAAGGAATACTTCTTTACGTTCTCGTAGCTTATTTCTGTCACGGCAACTTACACCCAAATATTGATCTCAATATTATTCAAATGAATGAAATAATCAGATAACTATTAATTCGTAAATATTTTAAAAAGACTGACTTACATACATTCATAAGATACTTATCTCAGCAATTAACTTACTATGCTGTAAAACTTTAATCCAAGTTTTGCTAACATTCTTATTCGAAAAAATGGGTAATTCAATAACAAATTGTAACTTTAACCTTATTAGGATGAAATATCTTCAATATAAAACTCTAAAGTTTAATCTGTTACTGGTTACAACTACTAATTAAAAAGATTTATCCTGTTAATCGTCTTCATTCGGGAACACTGTTCATATAGTCACCCAGTGCACAGCAGGAGATACACCGTCTCGGTCGACTCCCTAGAGCCTAAAATGTATCCATGTCATTTCTACGCTTCTGAACAAGAAGTCGGAATCTTTTTAAGTCCGCAAGCTAGTACTAAGGGAACATCTCGCTCAGCTTCTACTTGCTTGAAAAATTACTGTTTTTTAGGCTGCCCTTGATGGCAACCAACTTTTAATTAAATCCATTAAAAATAAATAAAAAATAAATACCCCCTCAAGCAGCTGCTTGCTACAGAGGTCTGACAGGAACCTGTCAGTTTATATGCCATTGTAGAAGGTCTGAGAGGATGGCAGGACCTCAGCCAGCAGAAAAACAAGACAAACGTCCATGCCTTATCCGGGGCTCGAACCCAGGTCCCTTAGATCAGTAGACAAGTGCGCTAACCACTCGGCCACTTACCTAGTTTTTACTTTTACATCTTTAAAATTGTAGTGCACAATGAGATAACGAATATTCGTGAAATCTCATTAAAAATCAGGATGTTACATGTAGCAAAAGAAAAGTCTTGAAAACCTTGATGGTGCATATATAAGAAGGATTTCGAGCGTATAGTTTTAAAAAATGATTTCATCCCAATATTTATTTTATAAATAAAGATAGCTTTAATATTTGCATGAATTATTTATTTAATATCTTTTTACACCTAAACTAAATAAAAGTGATGCTGATACAATAGGACAATACACTGCTAAAGAACCATTTCTTCGTTTATCATTATCTGAAATTTGTGATGCATTTTTAGATGTTAAATTTGCGAAATATCTTAAGTGAGACTTATGAAAAAGAAGACGTTCTGCTTTACAGCATATCATATTAGGTATGTGACTGAATATAAGAAATGAATATATATATTGGGGCTCCACCCCTGTGGCCTAGTCCGCCAACCTCTCAAGGAAGAGGGGGAGGGGGGGTCTCACCCACTCTGGAACACCTGTTGCTGACTCACTTCACTGGTTCCTTCCAGAGAAGTGACTCATTAAAACAATATCAAATTTTCTGTTTATGGATGATACAGCAAAGGGCGAAACTGCTTTTGTAGCCAGCCAATAAGGTAATGCATTGATTCACAGATTTATAAAAACTGCTTAGACAGGTGATAAAGTGCATACAACAATAGACGACTACTGCGTCATTTGTATAATAATTATAAAAACATTGGGAATATTATAACTCTTAAAGCTTGCCTTTCTGTAATATAAACATTTAAAGTGTTTCACTAGATTGGTACTTTGGAATGTAATGTACAAACTGCTTCATGTGACGGTGCAATCAAGTTGTCATTCAGTAAAAATTATTCTGATAATCTAATAAAATACATTTCGATTCATAATGAGTTGATTTCCTTTCTCGACTCTGGTAACCGAGTCTGTTACACAAAGACAGAAGCAACATATTATTATTTTTATAAAGATGTAGCTATCCCAGCGAACATTTCACAGCACACTTTCGAATACATACAACGGTTACCATAAATTAAGGAAAATCCCTATGACGTTAGCTTCCCATTGACTTAACAAAGTTTTATAACTTCTAAAATAAGTTTTTCTTTTTTTGTTTTGAAAAATGTGATTTCAGATAAAGATCTGAATCAAATTAATCAATATCTCGATTTCCAACAATATTCGTTCAGTATTTAATGAGTTATGGAAGTTTGAATATTTAACAACAGCAATGCCAGTCTTAAGAAACTTATACAAAACTGAATAATAGTGAAAGAATTCTTTACACAAAGTTCTAAAATACAAACTTATTTTATTAAACACTTTGATACAATACTTATTATTAAGTTTTAATTAACTGGCTTGTAAATGGTAGCTAGGCGTAAACTGGAAGGAGAGCTGTGTACCAATCCCCAGTGATGATGCACAGAACCGGCCAAGTCTAGCACCTAATGTCCGACCCCGCCTTCTCGTGGTGCAGGCCGTTATTACCTTTCAAAAGAGATATTCTCTTTTGGAAGGGAACGGAAGGGGAGGGCTGCCAGTTCAGTATGGCCTACTGATCTGGTCATCTATGGCCACTTTTTTCAACCCTGCTGAGGAGTGGTCAACTTCACAGGGTCCTGGTGCTGACCATTTATACCTACTAGACTGGACTTGTTTATGGATTTGAGCTTGATTATGGATCCTGGACTTGCTGCACTGGAGGGCCTCTGTTGAGGGAGGGTCTGCCGCTGTGTTTTCTGTTTGCTTCTGGGTTGCCAGCTCTCAGTGAACAGAGGCATGGGATACCTTATATCAGCTGGTGGATAATCCTAATAGAGGCCATCGCAGGTACCTGAACCTTACTTAGCTAGTTGGGCATCGTCAAGCCTAAACTGGAGTAATGTGTCTCAGGCAGGCCATATGGTTCTTGAAAAAGTCCACTTGAAAAGGTGGTGCCTGAAGTTCCTACCAGCATCGGTGACTTCAGCCTTTAGCGGAGGAGGAACAGGTCTTTGCCCCATGCCTGCGATCAGGGGGCTGTTTGATATTGTTGGCCCTACCAATCTCAATAAACCTAATTTCTTTAAAAATCCTACTAATCATTTTCTCTCTGCAGGAACGTGGAACGTGAGGACATTACATAGAGATTATTCTCTTGATGTCCTCATGCAGGAATTCCAGCGCTATAACCTAGATATTCTAGGCTTGCAAGAGACCAGATGGACAGGTAAAGGTGAGATACTTAAAAATAACTTTAAATTTCTCTTTACAGGGAGGGAGGATGGAAAGCATCACCAAGGCGTGGGTCTGCTGCTCAGCAGACATGCTAGTGATGCTCTTCTAGGATATGAGTGCATTAATGAAAGGTTTCTTACAGCAAAATTTCAGACAAGCATTAAAGACTTGAATGTTATCTGCTGTTATGCCCCCACTGAGGATTCTGATGAGGATGAGAAGAATAGGTTTTACAGACAACTTCAGGATATTTTGAATTCTGTCAAGAAAGGAGATATTACCCTTGTTCTTGGTGACTTCAATGCCAAAGTTGGTATCGACTCTGACCTTTGGGGAGGAGTAATAGGCCCTTTTGGCATTGGTAGCTGCAATGGCAATGGGCAACGTCTCCTACAGGTAAGTAAATTCAATGGTTTCAGAATAACTAACACATATTACAAACACCGCGACATACATAAATACACATGGGTTTCACCTGATGGGCTGCATAAGAATATGATTGATTATATATTAATTAACAGCAAATGGGCTAGTTCTGTTAGAAATACCAGGGCATAATATAGGGGAGCTGAAATTGGATCTGACCATTACTTTGTTAATAGTTTGTTGCAACTTAAACTTAAAAAGTGTTGTGCTAGGGTTAAAAAATTTACTTTTAATACTGAAGCGCTGAAAGATCCAGTTATAGCTAAAGCTTACCATGATAGGTTACTTAGTCATTATGACAGTCATGGTTTGCTTAATACTGAAGTTGAGGAAGAATGGGGCCATTTTAAATAGGCTTTTTTGGAAACTAACAGTACTCTTTTAGGGAAAAAGGAGCAGAGGAGGCAGAATTATTTAAGTGATAATGCACTTGAGCTTATTTCAGAAAGAAGGAACTGCAGGAATGTCCTTAATCAGTACCCTACTAGTCCTAATAGAAAGCATTACAAAGAACTTAATAAAAGTGTAAAGAATCAGTTAGCTACTGATAAGAATCTTTGGCTTGATGGCCTTGCTGACAAAGCTGAGGAAGCAGTTAGACAGCACAACAAGCAGAGAGCTGTACCAGATAGTTAATGTTTTGTGTGGTAGAAAACGAACAGGTATACAGGGATTGAAGGATAAACAATGCAAGGTTATAGAAGGTGAGGATTCTGTCATGGCTAGGTGGGCTGAGCATTTCAGTGATGTTCTAAGCAATGTGGTTAGTTCTACTCCCATTGTTTGCAATGATGATAGATGCATTGTTGGCTTTAATGTTGGCCCTATAACACAATCTGAAGTTAGTTTGGCTATTTCTAAACTTAAACTTCATAAATCCCCAGGGGTGGATGAAATTACTACGGAAATGCTTAGAGCTGGGAATGTTTCTGTTACCATTTGGATGACTGAAATTTTGAATAACTTTTATGATAAAGGCATGGTTCCTAAAGATTTTACCAGAGCTATTATTATCCCTATTTTCAAAAAAGGTGATCGCAGTTCTTGTGATAACTATAGGGGTATCAGCCTACTCTCCGTTCCAGGTAAAGTTCTTTCCATGATTGTGCTTAATAGAATTAAGAATCTGGTTGACAGGCAATTGCGTGATGAGCAATGTGGATTCAGAAATTGTAGGGGATGTGTAGATCAGATATTTTCATTTAGGTAGATTCTTGAGAAATGTTTAGAGTTTCAGAAACCTTTGGTTGCTAGCTTTGTTGATTTCAAAAAGGCATTCGACTCTGTTGATCGTCATAATTTGTAGTTGATTGTGAGATCATATGGTATACTAGACAAGTTAGTTAACATAATGAAAGCTCTCTATAATAACACTGAGTCATGTGTGAGAGTTGGTAAGGCTTGTAGCAATTGGTTTAGCATTACTTCTGGTGTTCGGCAAGGGTGCATTTTGTCTCCTTTTCTCTTTAGTTTGGTTGTTGATTATGTTATGCGAAATTCACTTCAAGGGAAAGCTTTTGGCCTTAAATGGGCTGGAGATACGAAAATTTCTGATTTAGATTATGCTGATGATTTAGCCCTTTCGGCAAATGATGTTGATCAGATGAACTCTTTCATTCGAACTGTTGAGAGACTGGTAGTACAGTAGGTTTGGTTATAAACAGAGAGAAAACTAAAGTGATGAAAATTGGTCAGGCAGGTTGTGATTCAGTTAATCTGAATGGTTGCAGTCTTGAGCAGGTGTCACAGTTTAATTACCTTGGGAGCTGCGTAACTGATACTGGTGATGTGTGGCATGAGATTAACAGACGAATAGGTATTGCTGCCGGGACTTTTAAGAATCTATGGAGAGTGTGGAGAAATAGGCGTATGCACCTAAAGACTAAAATTAGACTGTAATAATAGTTTGGTTCTTTCTAGGGTTAGTTATGGTAGTGAAACTTGGACGCTGTGTAAGCAAGATAACTGGAAACTAGATGCTTTTGATTCTAGATGCTTACGCAGTATCTTGGGTATTAGGTGGTTTAACTTTGTAACTAATGATGAGGTTAGGCAAAGGAGTCTGCAACCTCCTTTAAGCAGCATATTGTGCAGAGAGAGACCCCGCTGGTTTGGCCATGTTGCCCGTATGGATAATTATAGATTGGCGAATAGGGTTATGAACAGTGTGCCTGGAGGCCTCAGAAGGAGGGGGAGACCTAGGATGCGGTGGGCAGACAATGTCAAACAGGACCTTGTTAGAATTGGTGTACAGTGGCCGGATGCAGCAGATGTAGCTCAGGACAGATATGCTTGGAGAATTAAACTGCGCAGTCTGGTTGGACCTCTGTAGCCCATGGCTGCTTGAGGATGATGATGATGATGAATTAACTTCTAAAGTCAATTTTTGTGGTTGGCATTGTTATTGCTAAATATTCAAACTTCCATAACTCATTAAATACTGAACGAATATTGTTGAAAATCGAGATATTGATTTATTTGATTGAGATCTTTATGTGCAATCATATTTTTCAAAGCAAAACGAAAAAACAACTTATTTTAGAAGTTATAGAACTTTGACGTTAGCTTTCCATTGACTTTCCATTGATTTTCCTTAATTTTGGGAAACCAGTGTAATAATACTTCACTCTTTCGATCGTTTGATGCCCTTTGGTTCAAAAGCCATCAGTACCATGTTTTAAAATTTTAAATGCTGCACAAAAAATATAAAAAAATTTATCTTTGTTGTGTATATGGTGTTAAGGTATCGCCTTGCATTGCCGAGATGCGGATCCTTTGTTGGGTCAGGTTATATACACAGTCGTATCAAAATAACATGACCACCTATCTAATAATACGAATGGTAGGTGGTCATATTATTCTGATACGACTGTGTAGAGTTCTTTTTCGTGCACCAGTTCAGCAAAGGTTCCATACTTTTAGGGTTTTTTTTCTTCCTGATTGCTTTTTATTAGAACGTTTATATTTTTCTTATTTTTTTTATAAATGATTCGTTACGTTTGAGTCCGTTTTGTTTGCGTTTGGCAAAAGGTGAGGTCCAGTTCAGATTATTTTATAAATCTAGTTTGTTTTTTGTGAGAAACACATTAAATAAATAAATAAATACCCCCTCAAGCAGCTGCTTGCCACAGAGGTCTGACAGGAGCCTGTCAGTTTATATGCCATAGTAGAAGATCTGAGAGGATAGCAGGACCTCAGCAAAAAAACAACACGAACATCGAATGCCTTACCCGGGGCTCGAACCCAGGTCCCGCACAAATTTTTAACCGTTTTATCCGATTTGGTTTGTGAAGTAGAATCATAAAGTTAAAACCTTCTGTAATGAGTTCTTTGAATTTATTTTATCTATGGTTTCCTATTTTTTGGCAGTTTATCAGTAAGTGTTCTCATGGTTACAGGCTCTGGGCAGTGTGAACAGTTTGGACATTTTTTCTCTTATTCTGTGAAGGTATAAATTAGAAGATATGTGGATAATATAAGTTTTCATTTTTACCAGTACATTTGTTTTCTTTTGGAGTAGTTGGCTGGGATTGTGTGGGTTTCATTGAATTCTTCTATTATATTGAGCCTATGTTTTGTATTATGCAAATTTTGGTTGAGTATATACTGCTGGAATTTCAACTGGATATGGTTCTTGTGGTTAAGAACATCTGAAAAAAATTATCGCTGACGCGGCGGAAATCGAACCCGCAACTCTCTAGGTTCGATTCCCACAGCGTCAGCGATAATTTTTTTCAGATGTTTTTAACTGTTGTTGAAGTCTATTTCTAAAGATATCTGTGTATTTGCTATGGATGGCTCTTGTGTTTTGTTTTGATGATTTCATTTCCTAAGGGGGACTTAGTTATTTCTGTGAGATTATGGCTTCTTTAGGTATGTTGTCTGCTGTTTCATTTCCCTCAATCTGATTATGACTTCGGATCCATTTGATGTGTATTATATATTTCTATTTTTTTCTTTCCTTTATGTTGTGGATTTCCTGCAGTATGTCTAAAGTAAGGCTTTGTTGCTTACTAGGAGTAAAATTTTTCCCAGATTTTGTACGGCACATAAGCTGTCTGTAAATATGATTAAATTATTTATTTCAGCTTAGATGTTTCCTTAACGAGTTTAGGGGAATGTAGTATTGTCGCCAATTTAATTTCCATGATGCTTATTTGGTTAGGAAATTTTAGTCCTAATTTGGTAATTGTATGTGGTATAAATATGCCTCAAGATCGTGATTTTTGGATGTTACAGTGACTCTTCTGTATAGACTACTGTTATATAGGTTTATCTCTGGGTGATATATTTGTTGATATAGCTTCCTAGCTGCTTTCTTCTTTTGATAAAATGGTCTTTCTCCCAGGTTCTGTGTGTGTGCCAAGACCAGGTAGATTGAATTTCAGGGAAATTTATTGTCACAGTACGCCAGGATATATTCAAAGATGGGACTATTTGTATAGTATTAATGATCTCTTTTTGTGCCTTTGTTGTTTTATTTTTATATAGTGATATCTTTTGGTAATTGGTGGCTATTCTTATAAAGATATTTACTATTATCTGATGTCTTCTTAGTGCATTAGGCGGGGGGGGGGGGGTGTTTGCTTCAGCCAGTAAGGATATTATAGGTGTGCTGGTTTTGAGGGCTTTGTTTCGCAGGATTTCAATTTATTGAGTTTTTGACACTGTATCCAAGGTGATGGTGCCATAGTCGGGTTTTGACCTCATGAAGGCATGAAATATAGTTAGCATTTGTCTATGACACGAGCCCCAATTTCTACTGCTAATGTTTCTGAGAAGGTTTAGTGTTTTATTTTCACAGTTGGTGATGTTGAATCTGTTTCTTGTAGTCCATTTTTTTTTCAAATAGACGCCTAAGAATCTGTGTGCATCTTTTATTCATATTTCAGTACTTTTTTTTATTATTTTGATGTGAGGTTGCTATTCTTAGAAAATGGGACTGCTACTGTTTTTGCTGCTAAGTGTAATTGACCCCCATGTATGACAATATTTGTCAATGATGTCCACAATAGACTGTAGGTTTTCTTTAGCTGTATAGAATGTGCTTTCCAAAATAGCTTTCCAAATGCCAAATGACCAGATCATCAACAAATATAGAAATATATACAATTTTAAGAAGGGAAGTGGGTGCAGATGGTAGCCTCTTGTCAAGACCATCCAGGGTGTTCTTTAACGTGCACAGGTATGGCCTCCGCACACGGTGTCTAGGCTTAACGCCCCATCCGACGGATGGCGGCTTTTCCAAGCCCATTGGTGTCCCCCTTTCTAATCGAGACCAGGGTTAGGTTTAGAAGAGATAAATCTCAAAGTTGATCCAGGTGGGACTCGAATCTGGCAACCGGACTGAGTTACACAGTTACAGAGTTCGTCTATTATTATAGTAGATATGGACAATGATGAATAAGAGTAAAATGCAATATACAGAGTAATTAAAAATTCGCGCAACCCGAAATGTAAATGCTTATTATTTCCCGCCAACTAAAGGGAATAAAATACCGATTCTAACGTTAGCAACTCTACAGTCACTGACGATGCACATTGTTCGGTTCTCACGCGGTCAGTTCTTTGCTGGTGACTGGTGACGTGTATTATACTAGTTGTCCATAATGAAATTTTCCCAAGCCGAACGTGTATATAGAGCCGAAAGTTATTTGCAACCAAATCATTTTTACTGTTCAAGTGGACCTCAATGAGCAGTTTCCTGATTCTACGGTACCTAAGAAGTCTATAATAATATTTTTAATTGCACGATTCCGCGATTATTTTCTAATATGGGTTGGGCGAATTTTGAATCACTCTGTACAATGCAAGCTCTTTATTCGCAGTTTTACTGGAAAGTGAACGACAAATTCTCCCTCAATGCCAACTCTTAATACGAAATAATTTGACTAATCTAGTCGATGACTTAAATGTTTTTATCGAAGAATCTTCCTAAGCACTTACGTACGTGATCTGTTTGTATAAGTTAACAACTTAGTTAAAAGAGAATACCTAATTATCGAAAGTATTTCTTAACCCATCACTTGGCTGTAGATAACAAAAACCGTCTAGGCTAGGTGAGCGAAATTATCCTTACCAAATTCTCTTCGAAAGTGTAAATGCACATATATTCACTCGCATATATGTTCAGAAGATCTTTTTTCATTGCTTTAGCCTTACTTAGTAACAAAAAAAATCTAAATGTAACGCTATTTAGTTAAATCTAAAGCAATAGGAATTATCCTTAAAAGATTTTCCGAGCGAGTGATTAAAGATAAACATGCCAAGACGATGTTTCCGTCTTTTCAAAGAATTAATTTTGAAACGATTACCATGATTTCTTTTATTAAATCATGCGCTTCTCATCCAGAAGCTTCCGAAACGAATTAAATGCCGAAAGGAGAATAGACATTTTTAAGTTAATTACGATCATTAATGAATTAACGACATTGTCGAAAAAATTTGCATTATTTAAATGTAAATTATCTCGAACAGAATGCAAAATTCAGATTTGTTAAATAGTTTTTCATGAAAGGAAGAGATTTGTTTCCCTTGAGATTTCCCATTAGTTTACAGTGTAGCAAACTGCTAGAGCAAAAATAGACTTCAAATAGTTCATCGATTAATAGTAAAAAAATGTAATTAAATAATTTGCTCTCTTCTGCTAAATTAATTAGATTTGATAAAAAGTTGATAAAAGAAAAATCAGTCGAATTTCCATCCGAACTACGGAAAAAACAATGCTTTCATTTTAGTTCCCTTTTGCACGAATGAGTTTGGTGTGTTTTAAAAGCTTTCACATTTGGAAAGGAAGATGCTGGAAAATTTATAATCGGCTTAATATATTTCGACGCTACATTGTCAGCACGACTAATTGTGTACTGTTGATATCGCATTCTTTGAAGTTCTCATGTAATCCATTGTCACCGTTACTGCTTTTGTTGATGCTAAAACTGCCAAAACTAATGGATTGTAATCCAGGAAATGTCTGTTAGATTGCTACTTTACTAATGCATAACCTTTGATGTTATTGTTTGATTAGAAATCAAAATGAAAAAAGGAATTGTAAAAAAAAATGCTCTCAGAGCAAACTGAATAATTTTCGAATAGAGCAATAGAATTTTTCCCGATTATTTTGAAGGGAATGAAATTTTATTAATATAATTTGTAAACCAAACAACTAAACACTAGGGACATGTTATTAGTTTTATTATGCATCTTTAGCAAACTATAGTTTCCAGAGGCAACGTAAACGAGACATTAATTACGTAATGCTGCATTTCGACTATCCCAAAATACACGAAACAGGATATTAAATTACTCTTATTTGCTATGCACTGCATATAAATGTACAGTACCCATCGTATTTAATGCTATACTGGATAAAAGAGCAACTTTATTTTTATGCTATTGTACAAAAACAAACTATTAATCGAAATATTGAAAAATTCTCAAAGTTTAAAAGGAAATGTCATAAGGAATCTAAAAATAAAAAACAGTAAATTACATGATTAATATTCCAAATAAATTAAATATAAAACAGGTGTGAAATAAACCACAAATAAAACGGCAAAAATAATTTTATTTAATAGTTTTGTCCTTTTGTTCTAGGTAATATATCGTGTAGAGAAACGAGTATCATTACTTAATATCATTCTTCATTAACTTTATTTTTTATCATAATTTTGCTTCTTTTTGCTCATGGTGCAATATTAACGTTTTGCTTATTAACAGTTGTGTAGGGTTAGATGCAACTGGGAAGGCTGTGGAGAGTGCAATTGTCTCTCAATCGCCAGTTTATCATTCTGTGATCCTGAGATACTGTACAAAAAAAAACTATTTGGGATACGGGCATGTTTACCAGGTATGTAAAATTTGGACCTACAGATCCTACAGATGCAAATGATTATGCGTCAATTATGCAAATGTCTTTCCGATAGTCCTCAAGAGGCTCGATATGGAGATACAGCATGGCTTCAAAAGAGACCTCATCGATTTCGAAAGAGGTTAGTGTTGCAACTCGTTTGGTGGGTGCTTTGGTGACAAATGCTGCGGATATTGCTAATGTGTCAAAGAAAACTGTTCCGAAGATGAGGTCAGCGTAGATAAAAAGTAAAAAAGACGACATTGTGAAAGAGTAACAGAACACTGAAGCTGACACTCGAAAAGAGGGTTGCAGGAGCATTTGTTCAGACGGCAAACTCTACGCAGGTATAATGGTTGACGAACTGTGCAAAGATTTCAATATGAGGCATCAACATCCGGTATGGATGAAAATTACCTACACAGAACTTCACTGTGTAATATAATAGTCAGATTGTTCTGCACAAACAGCTCGTCACTTAATGCCACTTCGCGACTCCAGTAATATAATGAGCATAAACATTGGACTAACGAGAAGTTTCGAGCGATCATCTAGAGCCAATGATTCAGCATTTGTTTCTTTCTGAGAAGGCTGTCTTTTACAAGATGATTATGTCCAGTGTAGAAGATCCGTATGCTTACGCGATGCTTTCTGTAGCACAAGTACTACACGAGTTACTGTCCATCTCAATCGCCATTTCGCATTCCATTAAGTATTTGTGGCATTGTCTGGAGTGGTACTTACGACAACGGTTTTCATATCGTTTAAAACGGTGACAGGATTCACAGTCTCAACCGTATTCACCCCAGTTCACACTCAGACTATATCCATGCCATAATAATACGAATTATTAACGGAAAGAGATTTGGGAATTTCATAACGTATACAAAGTTCAAATGATTAAAAATATTTTTAGTCATGGGAACATATATGGTTAAGAAATTTACAGCAAATAGTCAACCATTCTATAAATCAGTAGTAAAGAATCACAGGATATGTCCTGTAGACATGGAATTCATGAAATATTAAGCTGAAAAAAAAATATTTCATGAGTTTACATAGCTTAAAAGAAGAAAATCAAGAAGCAATGGAAAGTAAGTTCACTAACATTATATGAAAATATACCCTAAATATAGACATTGAAATTATCTACTCAAGATTCGTATCAAGTAACAAAATTCTGCAACTTGTAAATGATGATAATTTAGTATATTGTTTCAGCAATTCTCTAATATACATAAATTATATGATTATTACAAATATACAGTACGATTGCACTTAATAATCCAGTTGTTGCATGATAGTGCGTGAAAGTATGCTAGGTTCATTTTACGACTTCGAATCTTTATTGCAACTCTTTTCAGAATCGGAAACCATAAAAAAAGTAAACACTCTAAGGAAAGAAATTATTATGCAACCTCAGGTTTTTTCCATGTAGCATCAAATTTAGAAGTAGATGTTTGTTCGAAAATAATTGTAGTAGATTTAGTCAGGAAAATAAATCAGGAAAAATTTATGTAATATCAGAAGCCAAAGAAACTATTGGGATGCATTAAAAAAAAACATACCAACAATTACCTGGAACACACATTCCTTGATTTTAACTGAAAGGAATGTAAATAATTTTGAAAATTAATTATATAATATTGACAAGTTTAATAAAATAACAAAGGGTAATCAAAATAAAAATATTAGAGGAGTCTCGATATCCTATAGAGGAAATTTAGATATTGCAATTAAGACACATGAATACTTCCAGCAGAAACTATATACTATATTACTCTTTTTTTTATTTTAATCTATGTATTAGGACTGTACAGAGATGCACCTACTATAGACATGAATTTCTTTTATTTGTGTTTCCATAATTTTTAGGAAACAGAGAAAAATATAAAAAATCAAATTTTAATAGGTGATTTCAATATTGACACAATTAACTTTAAAAAGCATGGCAAAGATTTTTTTATATCATGCTACAAAAGAAATGAATTTTGAAAGATTGATTACGGAACTAAACACAGGTATTTTAAGACTGATTTATAAAGGAGGCATTAAAATTTACTTTATTAATTATAGACAAATAACTATACTTCCTATATTGTCAAAAACATATTTATAATAGTGCGTATAATTTTTTACTCATGCACAACATAATTAATAAAAATAATTTTGGCATTCAAAAAAGAAAAAATACAATTCAACTATTTTCTAAAATTACTAAACATTAAAAAACATTAAATAATAGAGAAACATTTGTAACAATGTTCCTGGATTCACAGAAAGCTTTCGATAAAATAGATCATAATATATTATTGAAAAAATTGGAAAATTAGGGTATTAGTGACATAATGTTAGATTGGTTTCGGAATAATTTATCGCAGACATGCATAATTCATCATCATCATCCTCAAACAGCCATGGGCTACAGAGATCCAACCAGACCGTGCAATTTATTTCTCCAAGAAAGTCTGTCCTGAGCTACAACTGCTGTATCTGGCCACTGCACATCAATTCTAATAAGGTCCTGTTTGACATTGTCTGCCCACCGCATCCTAGGTCTCCCCCTCCTTCTGAGGCCTCTAGGCACACTGTTCATAACCCTATTCGCCAATCTATAATTATCCATACGGGCAACATGGCCAAACCAACGGAGTCTCTCTCTGCACAATATGCTACTCAAAGGAGGTTGCCGACTTCTTTGCCTAACCTCATCATTAGTTACAAAGTTGAACCACCTAATGCCCAAGATACAGAGTAAGCATTTAGAATCAAAAGCATCTAGTTTCCTGTTATCTGGTGTACAAAGTGTCCATGTTTCACTACCATAACTAACCTTAGAAAGAACCAAACTATTATACAGTCTAATTTTAGTCTTTAGGTGTATACGCCTATTTCTCCACACTCTCCATAGGTTCTTAAAAGTCCCGGCAGCAATCCCTATTCGTCTGTTAATCTCATGCCGCACATCACCATTATCAGCTACATAGCTCCCAAGAACAGTTAACAGTTTTTTATTTTAGTTATTATATAAATGGTAGATAGGTAGTCACTGGAAGGAGAGCTATGCACCAATCCCCTGTGATGATGCATAGAACCGGCCAGGCCTAGCACCTAATGTCCGATCCCGCCTTCTCGTGGTGCAGACCGTTAGTACCTTTCAAAAAAGATACTCTCTTGTGGAAGTGAACGGCAGGAGAGGGCTGCCAGATTAGTGTGGCCTACTATGGCTACTTTTCTTTTTTTCTACCCTGCTGAAAAGTGGTCAACCCCACAGTGTCTTGGTGCAGACCATATATACTAACCTGAATGGAATTATGGCTCTGACCTGATTATGGATCCTGATTTTGCTGCACTGTTGTGCTTCTGTGGAAGGAAAATCTTCCGCTGTGTTTTCTGTTTGTTTGTGAGTTGACAGCCCCAAGTGAATAGATTCACAGGATAAGTTTATCAGCTGGTGGATAATCCTGAGCAGAGGTCATCGCAGGCACCTGAACTCTTTGCTTCTATTGGCATCATCAAATTCTACATTGGAGGAAGTCTTCCAGGGTAGATGGTTTCAGCCTTTAGTGGTGGGGGAACGGTTTTTGCCACATGTCTGCGATTAGGGGCTGTTTGATATTGTCGGCATTCCCTCTCTCAAAAAACATAGTTTCTTTAAACATCCCACTAACCATTTTCTATCCATAGATTGTTGGATTGTGAGGACATGAACAGAGCTTATCCTCTTGATGTCCTCACACAAGAATTCCACCGTTATAATTTAGATATTCGCGGCTTGCAAGAGACCAGATTGACTAATTGAGGTCAGAGTTTTAAAAATAATCTTAAATTTCTCTTTTCATGGTGGGAAGATAATAAGCATCAGCAAGGCGTGGGTCTGCTTCTTAGCAGAAACGCTAGTGATGCTCTTCTAGGATAAGAGTGCATTAACGAAAGGTTTCTTACGACAAAATTTCAGACAAGCGTTAAAGACTTGAATGTTATCTGATGTTATGCCCCCACTGAGGATGCCGATGAGGATGAGAAGAATAGGTTTTATGAACAACTTCAGGATATTTTGAATTCTGTCAAGAAAGGAGATATTACCCTTGTTCTAGGTGACTTCAGTGCCAAAGTTGGTACTGACTCTGACCTTTCGAGAGGAGTAATAGGCCCTTTTGGTATTGGTAGCTGCAATGGCAGTGGGCAACGTCTCCTACAGGTAAGTAAACTCAATGGACTCAGAATAACTAACAATTATTACAAACACCGCGACATACATAAGTACACATGGGTTTCACCTGATGGGCTGCATAAGAATATGATTGATCATATATTAATTAACAGCAAATGGGCTAGTCTTGTTAGGAATAACCAGGTCATATAGGGGAGCTGAAATTGGATCTGATCATTACCTTGTTAAAAGTGTCTTGCAACTTAAACTTAAAAAGTTTTTTGTTGTGCTTAAGTTAAAAAATTTACCTTTAATTCTGAAGCACTAAAATACCCAGTTATAGCTAAAGCTTACCATGATAGGTCACTTAGTCATTAACAGTCAAGGTTTGCTTACTACTGAAGTTGAAAAAGAATGGGACCATTTCAAACAGGCTTTTTTGGAAATTAACAGTACTCTTTTCGGAAAAAAGGAGCAGAAGAGACAGAATTATTTGAGTGATAAGGCACTTGAGCTTATTTCAGAAAGAAAGAACTGCAGGAATGTCCTTAATCAATACCCTACTAGTCCTAATAGAAATCATTACAGAGAACTTAATAAACGTGTAAAAGACCAGTTAGCTGCTGATAAGAATCTCTGGTTTGATGGCTTGGCTGAGAAAGACGAGGAAGCAATTAGACAGCACAACAGCAGAGAGCTGTACCAGATAGTTAATGTTTTGTGTGGTAGAAAACGGACAGGTATACAGGAATTGAAGGGTAAACAAGGTAAGGTTACAGGAGGTGAGAATTCTGTCATGGCTAGGTGGACTGAACATTTCAGTAATGTTCTAAAACAATGTGGTTAGTTCTACTCCCATTGTTTGCAATGATAATAGATGCATTACTGGCTTTAATGTTGGCCCTAACACACAATCTGAAATTATTTTGGCTGTTTCTAAACTTAAACTTCATAAGTCCCCACGGGTAGATGAAATTACTACGGACATTCTTTGAGAAGGGACTGTTTCGGTTTCCACTTGTATGACTGAAAATTTGAATATCTTTTATGATAAAGGCATGGTTCCTAAGGATTTTACCAGAGCTATTATTATCCCTATTTTCAAAAAAGGTGATCGCAGTTCTTGTGATTATTATAGGGTATCAGCCTACTCTCTGTTCCAGCTAAAGTTCTTTCCATGATTGTGCTTAATAGAATTAAGGATCTGGTTGACAGTCAATTGCGTGATGAGCAATGTGGATTCAGAAGTGGTAGGGGATGTGTGGATCAGATATTTTCACTTAGGCAGATTCTTGAGAAATGTTTACAGTTTCAGAAACCTTTGGTTGCTAGCTTTGTTGATTTCAAAAAGGCATTCGACTCTGTTGATCGTCATAATTTGCGGTTGATTGTGAGATCATATGGTATACCAGAAACGTTAGTTAATATAATGAAAACTCTCTGTAATAACACTGAGTCGTGTGTGAGAGTTGGTAAGTCTCGTAGAAATTGGTTTAGCATTACTTCTGGTGTTCGACAAGGGTGCATTTTGTCTACTTTTCTCTTTAGTTTGGTTATTGATTATGTTATGCGAAATTCACTTCAAGGGAAAGATTTTGGTCTTAAATGGACTGGAGATACAAACATTTCTGATTCAGATTATACTGATGATTTAGCCCTTTTGGCAAATGATGTTGATGAGATGAACTCTTTCATTCGAACTGTTGATGAAACTGGTAGTA
Source organism: Ryuthela nishihirai (assembly GCA_038380435.1). NCBI lineage: Eukaryota > Metazoa > Arthropoda > Arachnida > Araneae > Heptathelidae > Ryuthela > Ryuthela nishihirai. The sequence continues at coordinate 80,012,702 of JAWZYU010000009.1, read as the reverse complement.
GAGTAGGTTTGGTTATAAACAGAGAGAAAACTAAAGTGATGAAAATTGGTCAGGCAGGTTGTGATTCAGTTAATCTGAATGGTTGCAGTCTTGAGCAGGTGTCACAGTTTAATTATCTCGGGAGCTATGTAACAGACACTGGTGATGTGCGGCATGAGATTAACAGACTGATAGGGATTGCTTCCGGGACTTATAAGAATCTATGGAGAGTGTGGAGAAATAGGCTTATACACCTAAAGATTAAAATTAGACTGTATAATAGTTTGGTTCTTTCTAGGGTTAGTTATGGTAGTGAAACTTGGACAGTTTGTAAACAAAATAACAGGAAACTAGATGCTTTTGATTCCAGATGCTTACACAGTATGTTGGTTATTAGGTGGTTCAACTTTGTAACTAATGATGAGGTTAGGCTAAGGAGTTTGCAACCTCCTTTAAGCAGCATATTATGCAGAGAGAGACTCCGTTGGTTTGGCCATGTTGCCCGTATGAATAATTATAGATTGGCAAATAGGGTTATGAACAGTGTGGCTAGAGGCCTCAGAAAGTGGGGGAGACCTAGGATTAGATGGGCAGACAATGTCAAGGGAGTAGAACTAACCACATTGTTTAGAACATCACTGAAATGCTCAACCCACCTTGTCATGACATAATCCTCCCCTTCTATAACCTTACCTTGTTTATCCTTCAATCCCAGTATACGTGTCATTTTTTTACCACACAAAATATTAACTATCTGGTACAGCTCTCTGCTGTTGATCTGTCTAACTGCTTCCTCGGCTTTGTCAGTCAAGCCATCAAGCGAAAGATTCCTATCAGCAGCTAACGTATCCTTTAGACGTTTATTAAGCTCTCTGTAATGCTTTCTATTAAGACTAGTAGGGTATTGATTAATGACATTCCTGCAGTTCTTTCTTTCTGAAATAAGCTCAAGTGCCTTATCACTCAAATAATTCTGTCTCTTCTGCTCCTTTTTTCCTAAAAGAGTACTATCAGTTTCCAAAAAAGCCTGTTTAAAATGGTCTCATTCATTTTCAACTTCAGTAGTAAGCAAACCTTGATTGTTAATGACTAAGTGACCTATCATGGTAAGCTTTAGCTATAACTGGGTATTTCAGTGCTTCAGAAATAAAGGTAATTTTTTTAACTTAAGCACAACACTTTTTAAGTTTAAGTTGCAAGACACTTTTAACAAGGTAATGGTCAGATCCAATTTCAGCTCCCCTATATGACCTGGTATTCCTAACAGGACTAGCCCATTTGCTGTTAATTAATATATAATTAATCATATTCTTATGCAGCCCATCGGGTGAAACCCATGTGTACTTATGTATGTCGCGGTGTTTGTAATAAGTGTTAGTTATTCTGAAACCATTGAGTTTACTTACCTGTAGGAGACGTTGCCCATTGCCATTGCAGCTACCAATACCAAAAAGGCTTATCACTCCTCCCCAAAGATCAGAGTCAATACCAACTTTGGCACTGAAATCAACTAGAACAAGGGTAATATCTCCTTTCTTGACAGAATTCGAAATATCCTGAAGTTGTCCGTAAAACCTATCCTTCTCATCCTCATCAACATCCTCAGTGGGGACCTAACATCTGATAACATCCAAGTCTTTTATGCTTGTCTGAAATTTTGCTGTAAGAAACCTTTCGTTAATGCACTCATATCCTAGAAGAGCATCACTAGCGTTTCTGCTAAGAAGCAGACCCACGCCTTGCTGATGCTTATTATCTTCCCTCCCTGAAAAGAGAAATTTAAGATTATTTTTAAAACTCTGACCTTAATTAGTCAATCTGGTCTCTTGCAAGCCGCGAATATCTAAATTATAACGGTGGAATTCTTGTGTGAGGACATCAAGAGGATAAGCTCTGTTCATGTCCTCACAATCCAACATTCTATGGATAGAAAATGGTTAGTGGGATTTTAAAGAAACTATGTCTATTGAGATAGAGAATGCCAACAATATCAAACAGCCCCGTAATCGCAGACATGGGGCAAAGACACACTGGAAGACTTCCCCCAATGTATAATTTGTCGATTCCAGTAGAAGCAAAGAGTTCAGGTACCTGCGATTACCTCTGATCATAATTATCCACCAGCTGATAAACCTATCCAGTGAATTTAGTCACTTGGGGCTGTCAACCCACAAACAAAGAGAGAGCACAGCAGAAGATTTTCCCTCCACAGAAGCCCGCCAGTGCAGAAAATTCAGGATCCATAATCAAGCTCAGAGACTTAATTCAGTCCAGTGGGTTTATATGGTCAGGTTGACCACTGGTCAGAAGGGTAGAAAAAGAGAAAAGTAGTCAGAGTTGTCCAGATAAGTAGTCACACTAATCTGGCAGCCCTCTCCTTCCGTTCACTTCCACAAGAGAGTATCTCTTTTGAAAGGTACTAACGGTCTGCACCACGAGAATGCGGGGTCGGACATTAGGTGCTAGGCCTGGTCGGTTCTATGCATCATCACAGGGGATTGGTGCATAGCTCTCCTTCCAGTGACTACCTATCTACCATTTACATAATAACTAAAATAAAAAACTGTTACAGCAAAAAATTAATAAAATCATATAGAATTCCCTAAGGTTAAGTTTTAGGTCTTTTATTTCTCGTGGTTTACATAAATGATTTATTCAATGTAAACTTAAAAAGTAGTTATTTAGTTACATGCTGACGTTGGGTTGTTTTACCTCTGTGAGCGTCACTTTTTTACACAGAATGGTTAAATCGCCAGGTCAGAAGGACCTCGAGGTCTCAGAGAAGATTGGGGGTAGGGAACTCACTGGACAGCTCTTAAGAGACGGATGGTAGCCTCCCATCAAGGCCATCCAGCGTGTTCTTTAACGTGTACGGGGCCACGGCTTTATGTCCGAACCGACGGATGACGGTCTTACCAAACCGCCATCTGTCGAATATGTGTCCCATACTAACAGATGGCAGTGCGAGGAGTTTTGCGGAGATAAATCTCAACGCTGCTGCAGGTTAGACTCGAATCTGGGAACTGTAGATTACGAGCCTGGGCGCTACCGACTGAGCCATCCCTTGCCCCTATATATACTGACGACTTTTTTTTAATAAACAATAACAAATGTTTATGATAACATTTCAGATATTCAAACAGATCACAAATTATAATTAGATGGTTGAATCATGTAAACGAGACATGCTTATGGGAGACCTGGGTTCGAATCCCAGTCACGACAACCATTTTTTTTTAACTAATTATTTCAAAATCTCTTTAAATGTGGAAGAAAATGGATGATCATACTCAGCATATTTTAATATTTACGGAAACTCTTTATCAAAACCCATAGGATAAGTTCCAAAAAAAAAAGGATATTTCTAATTGCGAATCGGTATGTAGTTGTCCACATATTGAACAAATATGTCAAATAAGCTATCTAGGACTTGCTTTTGATTAATATTTTAGATGGAATGCTCATATATCTCTTATTTGTGAAAACTTGAGACTATCTGCGATAAAAATTCAAATATGTACTAAATATGGAAACCTGTGCAAAATTTTACATAGCAATATGCGAATCGTTTGCAAATTATGGAATTATTGTACACGGAACAACAAACTTAACTAATACGAATGAAATCGAAAAGTTGAAATCTCTAATAGCTAAAAATATTATTTCTTTACATTTACAAAGAAATTATAAAAACAACAACAACAGATAGATTGAAATTCTTATACCTTTTATCCTTCAGTAACTAAATAATTTAGCATTTGTTTGCAATACATGTAAAATAAAAATGCAACACAATAAAAATACAAGGCTTGAAAACTAAGGGAATTACCTAATACCTAATTTTTGAAACAAAACGAAAAATGTACCATCGAATATCAAATACCACTTATATTTAATGCTATCTCAAGGGAAATACTAAATATAGATGCATATTAGAGGATGAAATCGAAATTGAAAGATTATTTGTAAAAAAAACAAGTTAGCGGAATATCATTTTTGGTGATTTTTGAACTATTTATGATATCATTAATATTATTATTTACCATTAATATTACAATTAACCATTAACGTACCTGAATGACCAATATTTTATTTAATTTATTCACTTTCCTGCAGATAAACTAATTAGCTTTGCGGGTCAAATAGTCAAATGGTAAATGCATAGTTCTTTGCTTTAATGAATAAAACTCAATAAAAAAAACTTTTGTTCAAACTACGTTTAAATCTTCTCTCATTTGCGGGTCAAGAAATGGTACATGAAATTCAAAACTTACATCTTTCTTCCTCTAGAAGACCCATTTATTTATTTTTTATTTCAATGAATACGTAGAAATCAGCTTAAGTGACTGAAACTTCTTGTTTGTTCACATATGAAAGGAGAATTCTTTGAGAGATCCAAACCGCTTGTTTTCTCGTCTACACAATTTATTGACACAGGAATAGAAGCAATAAAAAGCGAACCTAAAGTGGTTTTAGCTGGTCATTAGCTCAGTAGTGTATGGCACTGCAAGCGGACGAGGGCGAGCGATAATGGGGAGAAATAGCTGCGACAGGTATTCTTCTTTCGTTGGGTAGGAGCGATGCCATACATAACTGTATATAAGTGACTGGCCGTGTTGCTGCCAGTACTCATTCATCATTGCCAACTTCACTTCAAGGACACGGTAACGACCCCGACTTACACACACACTCGCATAACGTACAACCCACGTGCGAAAACTATCCCTCTCTTATCGACGTGTGTGTTTGAAAAATGCTCACATAAATCTTCGAAAACACAGCTGAGTACAATGTACGGCGGACATTAATCATTGGCTAACATCTTTGTTTTCTCAACTGCTGTTGGGGAGGGGGGGGGGGCGTCGCGGTATTATAAGTGAAGAGCAAAGGTGAGAAGCACATTTGCAGTCCAATTTCCTGATTTGTTTCTACAATGTTGTTGTCATCGTCAAACTAATGTCAGGCTTCCTAATTTCATAAAACTGTAATTGCTGATAGGTTACATTTAGATACGTAACCTATAAACCGGAAATGTCTTAAGGGAAAAAATAACAATGGTGTAAACAAATGTAGTTAAAATACTGAGGAAATTTAAAAAGAGTACACAAGGGTTTGTTTACAAATAAAGATATCCTAGCATGAAACGATGGATATGTAAATGTCGATTGTTTTTTCTTTGTAGGATTTAATCTTTCTTTACTCCAAGTGTTGCTGGAAAATACAATCTGTTATGTCCAATTTTTGCTCTTACACATCAATACATTATTAACTAAAATAATCCAAAGCACTGACATTGAAATTGAGTGACGCCAGATCACTTATTCCACGTAAACTCACTTTGTGGGTGCGACAAAGAGAGTTTTACAGGAAAATTTAGCTAGATGCGTGCGTATGCCCATATGAAACGATGATACTCACTCGAACGGTAATTCAAAAAATGAAAAATCGACGGGTCAAACTTGAGTTTCATGAAAACAATAGCACGTTTTTCTTGCAATACAATGCACCTGCGCATTCAGCGTTAACTGTTCGAAGATTTCTTTGACGAAACGGGGTTATTGAGAATCAGTCCCCCCCCCCCGCTCTTCGCTAGATTTAGCTCAGGCTGACTTCTTTCTCTTTCCGAAATTAAAAATGAAAGGGAAAGGATTTCATACCATCCGAAAAATTCAAATGAATGTGATCGAGCATCCCAAAGGAGATAAATTTGAAGCAATTTCAAAAATGCTGTCAGCGATTAAAAGAGAATGGTAACAATATAAAAAGTCTCATGACGACTATTTATGATTTTCATAATAAATTATTTTTCTTAACATTTGCTTTTGTTTAAGAATTATTGCCCGATTACTTTTAAGACGCACTGTGTATAAAACCCTGCGAAAGGCAGGAAATGCGGCCAGGTTGTGGTGAGGTTTTTTTAAAATACATATTATGGATTCTTTTTTAATAGTTATTTATCTCTTATTTTCTTTGTAAATTTAAGAGCGAAACGGTATTTTGAAGAATTCGGAATTTGGACATTTATTTTGCTTTGAGAAGATAGGTGATATAGCTTTCACTTATCAGCAGTTTCTAAGAAAAGCTGGTTTTCACCAAACCTTGTGCGGAGCAGCCTGCAAAATAATGAAGATTTGAAAAAGTTTTTTTTTACTGTTTATTCTTTCTATTCATGCAATCACTGTTTCAATCTAGCTTGCTTGTCTATGGAGGAGAAGGATTTCGTTCCCGGCCTCTTCTGCAAAGTTCGTTAACTATGGTCAATATCACTTTGAGGGGATTTCTTCGCCAATGTAAACAACAGAGGTAAAAAAAAATCAGTAAAAAACTTAAGATTGTGTAAATACACATAGTGAGCAAAAGTTAAATAGCTGAGAATTGCCTGAAGATATTTTATCAGAGGCGGAGTATATTTCCCTGCATGTTCGTCTAATTGACTTTCTAACAACATATTTTTTGTCCTTTCGAAAAACATATTTTCAGCTCTTTCAAGCATACGAGTATTTAAAAAAAAAACACAAGTTTTGCAGATAATTATTGCAAGTAATATTTAGTTAATTAAGTTTTATGTACAAAGAAAACTTTGATGTTTTCGTAAGTAAAAAGTAAAGATAGAAGAAGTGAATTTAATAGACTATGCGCGTATCAAAATGTTTATTTGCAGCAAAGAGTGTGCGCCTGTGGGAATTAACACGAAAACAATGGAGAGACTCGGCAAAACAACACTAACTTATACTCTAATTCAATATCATCTTTTAGCTCTAAGACTTATGGTGTGAATTCCAATATCTTCTATTTGGACTTTCAAAATTAACGATGTTAGGAACATACCCGTAAGAGTTAATATTTTTAATATTTCATAGCCAATTAGTAAAATATTTGATGTAGAAAAATAACTATATTTTACGTAATACCTTCTGATGGTAAATGTGTTAGCGTACTTCACTCCGTGATGTTTTATTCTTTAACGCACTCAGAACGTACTTAGTTTAATCCGATATGAAAGATTTCCATACCCAAATTTCACTTGCGTTAGGCAATATTTTCTGGGAGAAGAATGCTGAATAATAAATTATATACTCTACTCATCTTAGTTCAAAATGCTAGATACGGTGTTCTAGAGAAGTAACAAATCATTTTTAAGGGCTATAATTCCCTCGCTGATGTGTGCTCTATTTTCTCTTTATAGTCGGGGTTGAAGCCTAATATCCTTCGTTGTTCGTGCCATAAAACTCCAACTCGTTGTGCGTCATAAAACTCGAAATAAGCAAATCAGCCACTGATATATTAAAATATTGAAATGTGTTATTAGTGACGAAACATGCATCAAATATTTCTCTACTCGTGTCTCCGATATAGACCGATACTGATTTTGGCATGGACATCTTACTTTATGCATGTATGTGCGTCTTTGCCAGCGGACAGCTCTCCAAGAAACGATGTCGTATAACATTCAGTTTCTCCAGTTGCGTTTCTTGAAAATAATAGATAAAATATAATACAATGAAATATATGTTTCCAACTCAAGATTGTGCTTCCCTAGGACAAAATTCGTTCCTTCTTTAGAGCCTTTCCCCAGTCAAAATCTTGCGAATGCAAGATTTTGACTGGGGAAAGGCTCTCTTTTACTTTAAAATAAAAATTTTCAATCAGTGAAGGGCGCATCTTCCTCACCAACCTCAAGACCATTGCGTTAATTTTGCTTTCTTGCGTTTCAACTAGTTATGTGTCAAATCGGTCGAAAATTTTGGAGTCCGGTCTCCGTATCATTAATTAATCGAGAATTTCTTCCTTTCCTGGACAGTCTTTCTCTCATTCAGAAAAGAGACGACAAATAGACTTTTAAATGCGTCTGAAAGGCTCGATCAGCGTAAGAGAGACTTGTTTCCTCTACGAGTCATAAAACAATTTTCATCGTGTTCAAACATGTGCTATATATACTGTATATAAGAGCTCTTCTATATTCTATTGCCTTAAGCTTTGCAGTTCTTTTATGTGGAAATAAATTTTTGTACAGTAAAATATATATTTTCAGGTATAATCAATTACGTAATTTGCAAGTTGCATATGACGAATATTCGGAAATAGCGTTAATACAGAGCAACGGCGACTTGTGACTGAAATATAATCATATTTTTCCCCCTTCCCTTGTTTAAAATAGATCGCAAACAGCCTAGTGAGACCTAAATTCGCTGGTGAATCAGGGCTATATTTAACAGTAAGTATTTCAAGCTGCCAGCAAAACATTTGAAAGTTTTTTCAGTTCACGAAAATAATACGTGATTTTAAAGTTATCTGGCCTTCAAAAATTTCTAATTTTACAGTGAAATAAAGAATATTCGATAAATGTGAAGCTTTAGGTTACAATATTTTAAATTTATATTTTTATCTTTTTGCAACCAAAATAATAGTTTAAACTTGGAAACTACTGAACCTGGAACTCGAATAACTTTCCTGTAACTTGACACTTTTTTATTTGTATTTAGCTTAAAATTGTTGAGTTTTCAATTCTTGTGCTGATGCAACTTTAATTAAAACTGACAACTCTTAATGTTAGTTAACGATGCTGTCTTATTCTTTTTGTAAGTGAAAAAAGGTCCACAAAAGTAACATACAAAATTAATGATATCTGTAAGCTAACGCACCAGAGAGTTTAGGTCTCATATTTGATATTGAAATTAAACGCTTCAGTGAAGAGGAAACATTCTTCTCAAAATTTCATACTTTTTTATATATATAATTCAATGGTTTGTGCATATTCATTGCACGTTCGATGTGGCTCACTAATTTTTAGCGATCCGCAAGATTAAAAAACCTACAAATCATTACCTTCAATTTCTCGGAACCGATGTTTCGTTTAGAAGATTTTTATCTTATCATGCATGGACATAATTAATACAAAATAAACATTCGAATATGCAGAAAACGAGTGTTTTCCTTAGTCACATGTTGGCTCACTTCTTCTTGGAAACGGATTTAAATTGTATATGTAGTGCACTCCGTCCATGCCGATTAAAACACATCAAAAATTTATTTTTAAGCTATCAATTTAGATTTGTATTTTAAAAGAGTCAATCATTCAATTTTGCTTCTTTTATAAAATAAAGTGATACTTGAAAACCTTTAGAAATATTTATCGAACAGATTTGATACGTATACATAAGAGTAAATGGTTAACACTATCTAGTAGCGGAAAAAGCGCACCATCATAAATTACAATAACGCTTAATTTGAGAGACGTTTCAGCGAAATAAAACATCTGTGCCGAAAATCTTTTTGATATAACTGCTAGACCTTAAGTCGCTTAAACAATACCGAGAGTGCAATCAGTTCAATATGTCTGGTATTATCCCTTACAGGTAAAGAATGGAGCGAAAAATCTCAAGATCAAAGAAAGCAATCAACCAATGAAAAGTGGCCACACTTTCACGAGTTCTTGTAAGAACAACTAGCAGATGCAATTCCGTCACAGCATCCATACCTTGTGGGAGAAATAAGTACGTTTTCTAATGTACTCCCTTACATAATTAATATGCATTCTTTATGGAAGTGAGCAAATAAAAATGCTATTTTTAATTTCGGAATATTGTATAGTACACGATGAAGCATAACGTTTTTCACACCGGTATTTTAGAGTCTAGAAGAATTGACCGGTGTTGCTCAGGTCGTTGCTGACGTCAGCGCGGGCTCCCATTGCCGGTGGTTTCGTCTCTACACAAATTATCTACAGTGTTATTTCCATTTCAACAGATTTTGTTCCCTGCAATTCTCGAGATACTTGATGGAATGGTCGCAAATCTAATAGGCAAGTTTCTCTTTCATGACTCCATGTTTCGTGAAAAATTCAGGTTCCTACCTACAATGGGGCGCCTTAATATAACGATATCTCTGAGAATGTGAGAGAGTTGGCAATAATTGGTGGCCTTTTCGATTAGATTTGCGAATCAGATGAAGTTACGAATGGATGACAGAGGAGTAAGATGTTTAATCCAAAATAACGATCAGTAACCACCTATTCAACCTATCGAGTTTATATTTTGCACTGCACAACCTCATAGCAGTCATAATCTTCTGCCAAAATTCCAGGTTACTAGCCCCTTTATGTGAAGAATTTTAGCGACCCCACACATCTTTTATTATTACAGATGTAAAAGACTTGACCTAGAAGCTCCTTAACCAGTTAAGGATTGATACACTTTTCAGGTGTAGAATCTTGCTTTACATTGGCCTAACGATTAAGCCTAATAGACCACAATTGAACAAGAAACTCTTTGAGAAACTTGACGCTCCATTCTTTATGGAAACAGAATATAGTGTATAAATGTGAGGAACTGCTGAGCAGTTGCCTTTTTTTTTAATAATTTTTTTTGTAAGTCCAAAAGCACGAACTTTTACTGGTTTTTGCTCTAGCTGGTGAAGTGGGTAGAGAACCTGACAACTAAGCGAGATGGCATGTCTATGTTGTACGAGAAATAAAACACAAGCCAATAGTTTATAGCTAATATACGTCCTTCGTGCATTAAAAAAACGACGGCCAAAAATCATTGCATATTTCAGTTTCCCCCATAATTTCAGTGCACTAAAATATTTTAACCTATATATTAAACAGCAAGAAGAAATTCTTATATAAGAGATAAGTTTTCTTATAAAAATAAATAAAAGTTGAATTTTTTTTATTAGCTTCAGAAGAAAATGCTTACTTTTTAACAGATGAAGCTTGTATAACCAAATACGGAAAATTTGGCAGTTACATATCGTAAAGAATTAGCTACACTAAATATTTCTGTAGCTTTGATACATAAGCACATTAAGGAAATTGCTTTACAGTTCTTATTGTGATCTTAATTCCAAAAGCTCTCTGTTTCGAAACTAATCAAAATATCTCCTGCAAGTATGCCATCCCATCGCCAGTTTCATTTGTCTCTTCTACTTCATTCTCTCTCTCACTTCATCTACTCCCCCATTAACATCCGAGTCATCGTTCTCTCATCTATATTCCTCTCCGTAAGTTCACGCGCTTTGCACATGGGCGTGAGTTCGCATTTGTGTTGCACGTTTACGAACAAGCATCAGCGGGAAACATTGTTCGTCTCCGTAAATGTATGCATTAATCAGGAAATTCATTACAGTTAACCCCGTTCACATAGGTGCTGAAGGTATTTAGATTAGCCGTAAGGACAAGCTGTAACAATGTAACACACTAGTCATTAGGGCAGTGGTTATGCTGGCTGTGGACGTCGTTTCCGCTAAATCTTTAAGCAGCTAGTTGACGAGAGGAACCTGCAAATATGACGCATGTGTGTTTATACTCGGCCCAGACAAGTTAAGGAAATCACTTAATGCTGAGATAGCATTCGTTATTTATGTTGTTTATCTCCGTCTTTCAATCGTTATACTTTGTGTAAATGATGTCTATGCCGCCCGCTGGACATAACCGCTTCATTGAAATATGCATATTTGTCTGAATGCAAATGCGCAACTCGATGGGCCGTAATACGGAGAGAAGTGCTTGCCAAACGCCCCTGAAATGACAGAGCTTCAGGACAATGCTAATGTTAAATGGAGACAATGTCAGTACTCATGGCACACACTTAACAAACTTGCGCAGAAAGGATATGTCGATTCATGTATTTGAAGAAAATAACTAATTCATTAAATTTTAAAATGCGAAATTCGTAATTTAATGTTTCCAAAAGTTGGTTCCTTGAAATGAAAGATGAGATGAGAGATGAAATCAAGATGTAAATGGCTAGCTCCATAGTTAATATTTTCTCGATAATACAGGAAATAACTACATCTAAAGTATTTGTTTCATCACATTTTTATTAGCAATAAAAGTTTAAAGTGTCAACTGAAAAAACAATGCGTGAGTGGCAGGCGCATTTTCAGCACAGTATTTTAAATGAGGTCTGGGAAACTTTGTATTATAAATGAAGGGCAGCATAGAAAACTGAAATGGAGGACAGGACCCATAGAAAACTCACATGGAAGGGTGGGTCGCCAAAGAAATATATAACAATAACGTACGTATAATCAGAGAAAAAAAACTATACCGATATATAATTTTATTAAAATTAATTGTTTTAATGAAAATTCGCTTCGCGGAAGTAGAACTGATTTCGCCTTTTTGCTTCACGCTGTTGAACTGCAGTGAAAGATGATTTTACGTCTACATTTATTTCAACGTAATATCTGTCTGTATCAATCAGAACTCTTTCAATTTATCTCCAAAACAAAACAAAGAGCTTTTAAACTCTCACTGATATCAACAAAAAATTGCATTTCAAACAAAGGAAGTATATAAAAATAAAATTTAACTTCACATAAAGGGGCAAGAAATATGTGAAAAACCGTTAAACGTGTGGAAAAGATATGAGAAGGGGAGTAAGTTAAAAGTATGTAACGAGGGGGAGGGGAAATGAAGACAAGTGGGAGATGAAAGTGAAGTACGCGGATGCATAACAAATTTTCTCATTAGTTTACTTTCAATGAAGAGAATTTTTGTAACTTTGCTTATTAACACACACTACACCTCTTTCCCAGCGCCATCGATTTTTTTTATTCTTGACTTTAATTAAACAAACTTCTATTCTTTCATGAAAATTTTCCAGTTTGTTTTTCAGTTTCCTAATTGCCAAAGTTCAGACCGATCGTTATTAGCTAATGCAGTTGATTGTCTTTATTATGTAAGAAATAGATGGCATAGAACTGTTCGGTTAAGTTATTTTTTACTCTGAGAGGCATCTTTCTGTATACAATGGGCTAAATTAATGATGGGCGAACTTTTTCATCTCCTGCCAGTAGCAATGTGCAAAATTAATAAATGTCAAAAATTTTAAGTAACGTACTATGAAAAATTAAAAATTTCTTTTACTGTTTGCTTTTCTTGTTATTCGAATCACGAGAAGGATATAATGATTTAAATTTAATACAAACTATACGTGTATTAATGATTAATTTATGTAATAAATGCTAAAAGTTTTGATTTAGATTTTTGGTAGATTCACAAAGATTCCTCGGGCAGATTAAATGCAATTATGGGTTGCATTTGGCCTGTGGGCAGCAGTTCTCCTATTATTGGACTAATTAGTCAGGTCACAAAGAATCCAAGGGTTCAGAGCTGGGTAAAGGATACAGATCGACCAGACAGTTCTCAGGATATAGAAGAAATGTTAACGTTAAGATCATCAGCGTGTTCTTTTAGGTGTTCATCGTATGTCTCTCGTTCACACAAAGTCACAGTTTAATCTCTCATCCTACCGACAGCGGTATTTGGAAAACAATTCATGTATTTTTTTTTGTCCTCCACGACAAAACTGCAGATTAATGGGGAAAATCTCAACGCAGGAACAGTGGGGATTTCAATGTCGGAACATAAAGTCATGCTATCGACTGAGTCCTACTCATCTCCATACAAGAAATTGTCATCAGTACAAAAAAGAAAACAATTTATTTTTGCATCTCTAATTAAATCTTTTATCCAATCATCATTGGGTTTTCTGAATCTCAAGCATTTTTCACCAGTGAATTACAATGTTCCAAGTCAGATCTTTTTTATTGCGTAGAATTCATAATAAGATTGTATCTTAAAACGATATAAATTCATTGATATCAGAGTTTTCATCCATAATAAAATAATTAGCTTAAAGATTATCAGAAGATATCCGGCCCTTTTTTTACAGGTACATATGTCTTGTTAAACATTAGATGCATTTCATTTTGAAATAATCCATTAGGATTTACTATACATGTGCAATGCATTCTTTCCAATTTTATAGGAAAATCTTCATTTTAGTAATTACGTTAATTTTTTAGTCAAACTGAATACAAAAGAAAAAAATGCATCTCTTAAATTACTAACTTGACGTTAGACAGAGAAAAAAAAAATAATCGGAAAAACCTCACTAATGAATTAAATTCTAGACTGCTTCTTTCTTATTCTCATCTCTTCAATATTCGTGAACACGGTTTAAGATCTAAACTCGTCCTCCAATGTTCAACAAATTCAAGTAATATGCATTAATCATTTATGATAATGTTAACGAGGGATAGCGAAAGAGAAAAAGAGAGGAAAAAATTGGGGAATGAGTGTAAGGAAGATAAATGAAAGAAGAGAGAAAAAAAAGCAATAATAATAATAAGGAGAGAGAGAAAGAGGTAAAACATTCTTGGTGAGAACAATGAGGAACGTGGCAGAGGATATCGATTAATTTTGTGATCGTTATCGGAAAGTTTTCCACCTCTGGATCAATGCTCGAGTGGTGAGAAAGTGCTTCGTCTGCTGCACGTACTAGGTTTTATTTTTAGACGAAGTCGAGCTGCAGGCTTCACTCACTTCAGCCCTCTCGCAAACAAAGGGAATTAATCTCCGCCAAAGCAAAAACAACCTTTGCTTTGTTTCGTTAGGATTTCGTCTAGATGATTTTATTGTTGGAAGAGTATAAAAAAAGAAAATGTAATGTTTCTGTATACCAAACACGAAGCGAAAAAGTACACAGCTATCGTTATGATTGGAACTTATATGCACAGACAGACTATGCTTTGATAGAATGTATATGGGTTAATTGCCAATATGGCAATGGTTCTTGACCTAGGGCGAATGCATTCTTTAAGCGACAGTTTTTTTTTGCGATGAATGAAAAATTTATTTAAAGGTACTTAGGATAGGTTAAGTAAACTTACCCACTGTTAATCATTTTACACGCCTCCACCAATTAGTTACTCGTCGCGTTCCTACACATATGCAAAAATATAAGAAACCGTAATCCTTTTAAAGAGTCAAATACCATCAGGCGACACTCAGTTTCCAAGGATTTATCTACATCTAAAATATTTACCTCTAATTACTACAATTACCGAAAAATTGTCTTCAGAGTAAAACGAAAAGAATTTGACTCTTTCATAGAAGGTTGCGCGAGTGTATTCTCTTAAATAATCGTAAAATTGTTATTGTTAAAATGCAAGTTTTTAGAAGATTTCAGGAGTTTTTTTATGTAGGTGTTACAATAGTTGACCTTTCCTAAATTTTATACAGTTATCATTTTAGAATTACTTTCCTGATTGGTTAACAACTGAGAAAAATCTTTTTTCTCAGTATTTCTGGTAGAAGCTTCGTCTTCCATGTAAAATTTATCTATAATAGATTTTTTTTTTAGAATATAATTTTTATTCATAAGAGTAAAGAATACAAATACATTTACAATTTGACCCGCAAAGCTAAATATCTTATCTGCAGAAAAATGAATAAATTATATTAAACAAAGGTCATTCAGCCACAAAAATGGTGTACATCAAATAAATTCACAAAACACAACACATAAAATTCAGCTAACTAGAAAATACCAAATAATTTTTTAATTCCATTTTAAGTCTTCTAAAAGAATCTATATTTAGTAATTCTTTTGGAATAGCAGTAAATATAAGTGGTACTTGATATTCGGAGGTATGTTTCCCGTAATTATTTCGAAAATTTGGCAATTTGTAATAAGCTTGATTTTGAAGTCTTGTATTTTTATTATGTTGAATTTTTAGTTTGTAAGTTTCGTCAAAAAATTTTTTAATTATTACATTATATTTATATAAATTGCTGTAGGATAAAAGATTTAAAAATTTTAATCTATCGGTAGAAGTTTTATACATTTTTTGCAAATGAAACGGAATAATATTTTTAGCTATTATAGACTGCAGTTTTCCTATTTTATTTATGTTAGTTAAGTTAGTTGTTCCTTGCACAATTATTCCATAATTTAAAATAGATTCGCATATTGCTTTATAAAATAGTACACATGTTTCCATATTTAATACGTATTTCAATTTTTGAATTTTTATCGCCGATATTCTCAAGCTTTCACATATGTGGGATATATGGGCATTCCACCTAAAATATTCATCAAAAATGATTCCTAAGTAATTTATTTTATTTACTTGCTCAACAAGTGGGCAACTGCATAATGATTCATAATTTGAAGCATCCTTTTTTCTGCAATTTATTTTATGAATTTTGATAAAGAGGTTTTGATGAATATGAATTCCTGGTGAATGAATAATCATCAGTTTTGTTTTCTTCTCATTTAAATAGATTTTATTGTGATTTAACCATCTAATAATATTATTGTAATCTGTTTGAACCTCTGAAATGCTATCATTTAAATATTTCTGACTGTTTATTAAAACAATGTCGTCAGCATATAGATAAATAGCACTATTTAATTTTGTATTGAACAAATCATTTATGTATACTAGGAACAATAAAGGACCTAAAATTGAGCCTTGGGGAATTCCACATCGTGTAATTACTTTTCTGCTGTAGCAGTTTTTTATTTTAGTAATTGTGTATCTGTCTGATAAATAATTTCTAAACCAATCTAACAATATACCGCGAATACCGTAATTTTCCAATTTATTTAGTAAAATGATATGATCTATTGTATCGAAGGCTTTCTTTAAATCTAAGAACATAGTTACAATTTTAATGTAATCTAGAAATCGGTCTTGGGGAATAATTAAATACGGGGTAGTAAATAACTGATTATGATCCGATTATTGCAGGTTATATAACATACATTACTGCACTCTTCGATGCGTATATTCTTTTTTAAATGGATAAATTAGTGAAATGAATTTGTTTTAAGTTATCTTTAGAATTATCGTTCGTTTATTTTATATTTTAATCATACGGTGAATTTGCTGAATATCCACCATAATGCATAGAAAGGATTTCCAATTTAAAATCTGTGACCTTTGAATCATGAGCACTGTACTGTACGTTAAAGAGAGAATGGTGAGAGCAGAATAATCACTAGTGTACGCAACTGCTGTTTTTGGTGAACTTTATGGTGACGTTTATGTGAATATGTGGACGTATGAATTAAAAAATATAAATAATTCAAAAATAAATAAAAAAATATCTGTCTTCGCATATGCGCCCTAAAAAGTAGAAAATAAAACTAAAGTATATCGATGGTGCAATCAGTCACTGAATTCGTATTCACTTCAAAGGAAGAAATGGCGCCGATTTACCTACTCAACAAGGTTACCCGTGACATATCTTCCTTTGAAGCGAATACGAATTCAGTAAATGATTACACCATCGATATGCTGTGGGATGCTTTTTTTAAGGTACTTTTGGGATGATAGGAATTTTTTAGTTTATTTATATTTGCAAACACAACCTTTGCAGCTACAAGGTCGTTCCGTTAAATTAAAGCTGTCGTCAGTCAGTGCGTCACCTGCAAAATTTGAAGTTCCACATCACAAAATAGCAATTGGTTCTTAACAGTTAACAATTTTCTCATTTGCATTTTGAGGTGCTTTGTCTGCCCGCTGTATCTTAACAATTGAGACTTCTGGCCACTGTATATACGTTTCGGGTGGTGGCGTTCATAAGGGAGTGGGATGAGACTTTTGCTAAGCTGAGGAGGTGCCATTATGGGAAGTTTTGAAACCACTGGTTTAAGGCCCGTGTTGCACAACATACAACATCATAATGTAGTACATCAGAGGTTCTTTGGATGAGGTAGGGGTTAAGGGAATAAAATAAATTAGTCTCATTCAAAGATGTCAATTGTGACCCATCTACTTTAAGTAGCATTAAAGGGTTCGGAGTGGCTTTGAAAATTTTTTTTAATTTAATATAAGCTTTAGAAAATTTTGCTCCTTAGTTGCAGTTTTCAAATAGGGATGTGTGTGTGTGTTGGGAGTTGGGGGGCTAGATTGGATCGGAGTAGTGAGGGCAAAGCTTTTCGAAATTCTGTTTAGAGATGGCTCAGAAACTGTTAAGATGCGTGGCCAACATGAAGGCAACAGCTGCGAATACAATCTATAGTCACCTGCGAATATAAAGCTGAATAGTCATAACAGATTTCCAATACGACAATGTGTCGAACTCGCCTTCCTTTACGATATAAGAGTTTCGATCTTAACCCCACAATGGCGAAAACTGCGATTTGTATTCTACTGGGGACTTCAAGCATGATCCGTAGGAATTGGAAAAAGTTCTGTTGATCGGATAAATCGCGCTTACTTTCGTACCATACCGATAGAGAGCTATTTGTTTTGTAAAAGCAGCATGAGGAAACGATCCAATGTGAAATTGTATAGAAAATTCAAACTGGTTGCGGTGAAGTTATGATCCTGGGAGCTGATACAAGCATTGGGTATTATTATACAGGTGTGACATCGCTGTAATGTGCGGACTACTTGAACATTCAGATCATGTCCATCTTTCAAATGTCAATATTGTTCCCAAAAGTGATAATATCTTTCAACAATATAATGCACCATATCATCAGGCTCGCACTAGCAGGAATGTTTTGCAGTACATGAGGACTTCTTCCCGTTCCTGACATGGCCAACCAACTCCCAGATCTCAACACCATCGAACATCTTTGAGGGCATAACGGAAGAGGCAATCTTATGGACTCTTCCGAATAACTTGCATACATGAATACTTTGCTTAACTGTTAAGTGCTTTATAGTCAGCTTACATATTATAGTAAATCCAGAGGTGTATTTAACTTAGTATTATCCATGCCACGTCGTTTTCAAGCAGTTATTCCAGCCCAAGGAGCCTCACTAGCTATTAGGTGGGTGATCATAATTCAGTCGACACAGTGTATAATTGTAATTAGATATGGTTTTTACTCGGATGATTTCTCCAATGTGCAAATTATGTTAATGCTGCTGCACCGTAAGTTTGTTCTCCTAAAAATCAAATAAGAAAATCGAGAATGCGACGAAAGTACATTGCACTGCAAACTAATCTTAATGCAATCGCAAGTCAGTCAAGGAATATTGCAATAGAATAAGAAAAATGCAGCAGAAAGAGTAACAAGGTTTTGCTCCCATACTTTTTTGTCCAACAATACATGGAGACCAATACGAGATTAACGTAGCTCTTAGGAATATATTCCGTTAATGAAAGCGGCAGAAAGCAATCACCTGGTATTCCCTTTGAAGGCGTTGCACAATATAGAGAACAGCGTGATAGGGTTGGGTTGTTTTACCTCTGAGCAGCACCATTTTTTGCACACCATGGGCTAAATGACCAGATCACATGAACCCCGAAGGCTCAGAGAAGATTGGGGGAGGGGACCCACTGGAACAGCTGTTGGGAGACAGATGGTAGCCTCCCGTCAAGGCCATCCAGCGTGTTCTTTAACGTGCACAGGGTATGGCTCTCCCGCACACGGGGCCACGGCCTAACGTCCCATCCGACGGACGGCGGCCTTTCCAAGCACATCGGTGTCCCCTATTGACCATGGGCAGAGCGGGAATTTTGCGGAGATACATCTCAACGCTGACCCAGCTGGGACTCTAGCCTGGGAATTACGCCTGGCGCGCTACCGACTGAGCCACCCCGCCCCGAACAATGTGATAACAATAAAGATAGTAATACATCACATGTTTTAAAAAAATACATCATTTGGCACCGAACACTAAAAAAGAACAGGTTATAGATTATCGTTTGCAATTTTATCAACTAAATAACAAAAACGTGTACAGATAAGAAACGAATTAAAACGAAATCTAAGAAAAAAAAAAGTGGGGGGGCTAATATTTAGAAGCAAAAAGAAGAGCTGGGTAAAGGAAAAGATGAGAAGAAAAATCAACCTCACCTGAAAAACAAATTGGAAAAGTGACAAATGAACTACTAAGATTTTAATAGTTATAATTAACTCATCCGAGTGAAATAAATATGCATAGTACCAGTAACACATTGCAGACTATGTAAATGAGTTATACACAAACTTTTGAGCTGTATCATCTCTGCCTATCTTTTGTGACTGCTTCTAAATCACACAAATGCAGTAGAATTTTGACAATCCCTTTAAAGCTTATTTCGTTTGACTCGTAATCTTCATACTTGGCACCAATAACGCTGAGAAGGAATTTAGCGATTAAAAAGTGTACTCTTTGTTAATTTATTGTTATCATATCAGACACAATTAATTACAACATTGGTTTATTTCATATTATTTTTAGGACATTATACTCTGAGGCAATACCTGGGAAATGATCGAACTTATTGTTTTGCGCAATTATTCTTAAATTTACAACAAATTGAAAAAACAGATTTTGAAGGCAGTAATTTGTCGATTGAAGCACATAAAAAAGACAATGTTTTACTAAGCATTTGCACACTATTATACTTTTTTTATATCAGATGACGATTAAGGTACAGAGGAATAGAATCCAGATATCTGCAAAAGTATAATATTGTGTAAATACTTTGGAAATATCTGATGTGCTGTGGGTGTATGTAAGAAAGACAACTTTTGCTTAAAAAAATTGTGAAATGGCAGTCAGGAGTTCCTATCATTGACCTTAAATAGCCAATAACTGGATGGTCCACCCTATTTCTTCGCGAAAATGAACAATTGAAACTCCGGTATGTGGATATATCCAATCTACACCTGAAAGAAACAATAACAGTGGGTAGGGCATTCTGCTGAACCATGGAGAAAAAGATTGCAACTCCAAGGTTGTTTATGCACAATTACTTTGTTAAAACTGTATTCAGATAAGTTTTTTGACATTTGATTTGTTTCATTCAGGATTATTGTTGAATGCGTGAAGATCAGTAACACCAAATTGTGTCACCTACAATGCTTCTGGCTACTCAATACAATTTGTCATGCGATTGTTCTGCTTCTTAACAAGAATCTAACCTAAGACAAGGAAGCTAAACCCACACAGCCAGTGAGCCAAGACCTCACAAAATGAAATAAGAGAAAATGTAAAGGAAAAGTGTGAGGAATAAACTGTCACAAAGCTGACAGCAAAAAAGAAATAATGTCTGGAGGAAAACTCATAAACCTATACCCTGATGAGGTCAAGACACTCACCGTACAGCATAGTAGGCACTAACAGGTCCACCCCATTATCCAATTGATCTTGGAGTAGCCACCCCATGACCTCACACTAACCTGAAGAAAAGACCAAAGCAGCTGTGTAGCAGCAGCCCCCGAAATCGCTGATCAGCACCGCAACGAATATTATCCCCAATGACAAGACAAGCCAAAGGAAACCCCGCTAATTATGAGCTAGGGAGGTAGTGGGAACTACCGAGCAACTACCGGGATCCTTCTTTCCACGAACACGGGTCACCGTGCGCGGCAAACATGCAGGCGAGAATTTAGGATTCTGTGAAGGTACCCGAACCAGCGGAACATTAAAAGAGGGAACCCGATTTCCGGAGGGGATTCCTTGCTATAGAGCTGAGCAGTAAGAGTACTCTTCTAAAAGATGTGAAATTTTGTACGACCAATCATCACCATCATCATCATGACCCAGATTATCACAATACCGCACCAAGCTGGTCCCTTTTTCTGATGTTACAGTGATTGTGATGAGTTCATTATTGTTCTTTGGAGATAAACACATGTTGAGAATCAGTGTTGAAACTGAATCTGGGCTCGTCTGTGAAGAGTACGTTTGCCTATTGTCAAAAGAAGTGATATTTTCTATACCACTTTAAATGAACTCTTCTGCTGAAGGAGCTGACAGAGACAGAAATCATTAGACTTCGTGCCTACAAACCGCGGCAGCTTACTAGAGAGTTGCAAGTTTCATAAATTATTTTTCTTTCATAATTTATTTCATAAATTAGTTTCACCATTTATGGCGATAAAAAACAAGCAGAGAGATATTCGCGTTAATTCATGTAGTAATTTTACTCTTGTTTATTTTAACATTCCCGATGCAGAAAAATGCAAAAAGAGAAACAAATGTATCATTTCATTAAATTTACTATTTCCCTTCTTATAAGAAAGCTTCAGCCTGTCAGATATTCAAAGCAACTTTTCGTTTTTCATTAAATCCCCCACCACACGAAACCGTTGTATGATTTCTTACGGAACTAATTTGCTTATGAAAAAACAATGCACGAGCGCCGTCCCCAACAGATAAGAGAAGATGAGAACGGTTCGTGAATTAGTCAACTACGTGATGTGCCGGTGAGTGCGCAGACAGTCACGGACCACAGTGCACTAGACAAGACGGCGGAGAAGAGGAAGAGCGCTTCAGTTACCATCCACACTCCGAAGAACTCGGGACTAAGTCAGACAGCACTTACGCTTTGTCTCTGCCTACCAAGCACAACAACAGAGAGACGGATAAGCCGAGTGCTGACTGCATTGTTGTATGCAACAAAGACGGTAAACGTAACTTCATTGTTAATACCCAGTAGCAGAGCAGCAGTGAAAAGAAATAATTGTTTCGTCAGCGACATCCGAAGCTTCTTCTTTTTCGGAGAAACGAAACAATAGTAGGGAAAGCTTTTGTGGTCCGACTTAGTATTCTAAGAGTGCATTTCAAAAGATCATATGATGCAATCTACTTAAATACGTGGTTACTTTGTTCTTTAATGAGTCTATGTCGCTATTTGGTCTGATGCGGAAATTTGCACGTTGGCTTGGCAGCAGATACGGATATTCGTTATGAACTATTGCTCTAGTTTGAAAAATCCGAATCATGCATTCAAATGAAGACCGTTGCTTCAAAACTGAATGTGATTGGTTTCTTTATTTAATTTTTCAAAAAAAAAAACTTCAGAAATAAAAGAAAAACATTTTCTGATTTTCAAATATCAGCAGAGTTTTATACTTCCTTAGTTTAATTTTATGATTTTAGTATTTTTAGAATTCAGGACCACAGTGACCCCGAAGCTCACAAATATTGGGGAAGGGGATCTACTGCATACAGGTCGGAAGCCTCAGGTCAAACTGCTTTCTTTTTGGTGTACAGGGTACGGTTGTCATGCACACGGAACCACGACTTAACGTCCCATCTGATGGACGACTGTCTTTCCATCGGTGTCCCCTTTCTGACAAAGGACAGGGTGGGGATTGACGAAGATAAATTTCAACATTGGAACAGTTGAGACTCGAACCTGCGAAATGCAGATTACGAGACTTGCGCGTATCGACTGAGCCCCTTATTTTGAAGGAGATGATCCATGATATAAAAAAGTTTTGTATTCATCGTAATATATGCTATATATAAAGTAGTGGATCCTGGACCTTGCTTTTATATACACGGTGATAAAAAAATGCATATAACGACGATTATTTAAGTGTCGAACACTTCGCATTCAATAAACAGAAAAGCACTTTTTGGGGAAGTTAATACAGAAAAGACTATTTGAGTGCAATATTCGTGATGTTCCATATGTAGTGGAGTATAATATCGAAAAATATTACTTTGGAATATTTGCGTAATGAACAGGTTTAAGTGAGTTAGTTCAAAACTTTTTCTGAAGTGATTTAGTTCGAAAATAAAGTAAAATTGAAACATCCGTTTAATTTAAGTCATTATTTGACACCCTGCACATTCAATTATGCAATACTTCTCTATCAACATCTAGTTAACATAGGAGTACGTGCTGTTAATTGGCATAAAGCTTTATGGTATAATTACTTATATAAAATACATCACTGCTTTAAACAGAAAAACACATACCCAGAAATATGACAAAAATACATATATATGCATTTAAATATTTTTTTCTATTACAAAACGAAATATAATTTTTATATAGTGGACCATAAAATAGTGTAGTAAATTGTTCAATAAAATGAACTGAAAATTTAGCTAATATAAGGTAAGATTTTAAATTGGTTTTAAAATTGGTTGGAAGCCAACGTTTGGAAGCATTCAAGTTGCGGAAAAAATATAAACTTAACATGTTCCCTAATAAATTTTTTAAATATTCTGTATGACTAAATCGACATTTCATCGTCTTGAAATGTACTAAAGATCACAAGAAATGTACAGACTTCTTTTCCTACCATTTCTCTCAGTGTGTATTTAAACCCGAAGCGCATTTTCTGCATCTCTCTTAAGTCATATTTTATCCAATAAATATGTAATCCAGTAATATTTTATCCAATAATCACTCTCTATTAAAATTCCTAATATTTAGTAGTCAACTTTAATCTCTTGACCAACGATTCACTTCTCGTTAAAGAATGGTTTCAGAACAGCAAAAATGATTAATGATATTTAATAGTCATTGAGCTCAGTGGAATATGCTCTAAGAGAACGTTACTGGTTGCGAAAGACAGCAGTTCTCTAGAAATTTATTTAACCAAATTTTAAAAGGATTAACTGTCCAGAATCTAACCGAATTCTATATCTTTTTTTTTTCCAATTTTCACCAATAATTTAGAAAAGTCCGAGTTCTCATAGCTTCGGCTTACTATAAGTTTTCTCCAAATATTATGAGCATGTCTTTCGAACTATAACCGGTTTCTATGTCTGCATTTCTCACTGAATGCTAGAGATTTCCTTTCGTAATCAGAAGAGGCGGAGGCATCTGTGAATTATAAATGATGAAAAATTGACTTCTCTCTTTATAACTTTTATTCGGATTAAAAAGTGTGACAATTAAAGCTCTTTGCACTTGGAAAACTACTTGATCTTATCCGTTGCTGTATGTTTCGTGTTCGTCATTGACAAGTTTAAATCTGTTTAAAATGAAGAACTTCGAAGTTTTACAGCTCTGACATGTGACTTGAGTTAAAATATAAGAACCGAAGGTAAATCTTTGGCTCCTACGACCTAAAAGTACGAAAAATGATAATGAGACTAATTTGTAAAAAAAGAAAATGATAATTTGAAATATATTCATATCTAATGGGTGATATTATTTACTAATGACTTATCAGATTCGGCTGCAGCAGTGGGATTCATTTTTTCCCTTCATACCGAGGAAAGTTTTAAAGATTTCTATTAGATATTACAGGAGGGTTGTATACGTTTTCATTTCCAGTTTGATACCTCAGGTTATTTAACCTCATATCTATTCATTTATTCTTTAACAAATCAAACTTCGACGAAAGGACGAATTGTAATTAAGGTTGAAATAGAAATAAAACAAACTTTTCTTTAAAAAAAATGAACTAGTATAACTTTCTTTCCTGTCTCAATCCCCTTATTGCGTTCTTTTATTGTTGGGACTGAAAAAACCCGCTTACGAAGATGCATTACTGTCGAGTGCCTCACCGTGTATGACAGCGACACATAAGAGAGAAAGGTTTTTTTGATGCACAACCAACGTAACAGTGGGCTGGATGAAATGGTGGTTCTGGAAAGGAAAGTTTTGACTCTGCAGACTTGTAGTCGTCGCATGAAAAGATTGAGCAAAAGATGCTTGAAAAGAAGTAACCAAAAGAGCAAAAAAACTGAAATGCTGAAGATTGATTTAAAGAATGAATGTCCACTCTGTTCACAACTGGGGAAATGCAAAAAAACAGAAAACTAAACCATACTAAGCTACATTAGCTTTGAAAGATAACTCACATCTTCAGTTGAAGGTTTGTTAGATTCAATTCGATAGAATTTTTCAAAAAATTGGACTGTAAAATATATAGTTTACTTATTATCCAAACGTTTTGAAAAATTCGGAATGGTCTTTAACATTTTTGCAAAATTCGCTCTACATATTTGGTGATTTAATCCATTCCGGAAATATTTATAATCACGGTAATCTCTGCTCTCGATAGAACCTCTTTTCCAGGAACAATTTTACCTAAGATTCAATTGAACAACAAACTGACTAATATAATTCTTTGCATGGCACCTTTGTGATGGCAATTAAGTTATTTCATCGCACTACAAACTAAATTAGAAAACGTAATTTATACGAAACCGGTGAATAGTACAACACCATATAGTTTTCAGATTACACAAGTGTCTATGTACAGTAGGTTTTCCTCATTTGTCTACTCTGTAAATCTGACTCTGCCATCACTTGCTCCACATATCATCAAATAATAAATATATAATGTTCTGTTTATAGATATTTAAAATTTTGCTATGATTGCGTCAAGTGAATAATCTTGATTTTGGTGTTCCCATATCACAACTGTTTGTGTAAGGAAAATTGTTAATGAGTTTGCTGGAGAATAACTTATAAAACGCGCTAGTAATATTTGCATTCATGGGTGTGTTAGATTAATATATTTTTTTCAAATTCTACTTCAAAATTTGACACTTGAGATTCCGTTATTTATTTTCGTGAAGTCTTAACATTTTGATCGTATTCTATTGTTGTCTTCAGAAGCTGCTGGAATTATAACCGAAATCATTTGGTGATCATTGAAAACGATCATCGTATATGATCGAAACATTAAGGCTTTATTAATGACAGGTAAATGAATCTGCCTTAAATTTTGTGAGAGGTAGGGTGAACGATATCAAAAAAGTCACCTAAACTGAAGCACTGGGTAAAGGTTCGTTCCTTGATCATTAAGTTTTTAAGATATCAGTTTGGTTACCTGTAATGACATAAGTGTAACGTTGTCTGAATTGTAAAATGTGTCATAATTCAAATGGGCATTTCGAGCACTATCAGAATGTTCAACTTTAGAATAGGCAATGCCGTTAGAAGCAAGAGTTCTTCATCTAATCAAATTTGCGTTTCTATTCAGTTGGGGCTGACAACCCACAAATAATGGAAAAATCACAGCAGTAGATTTTCCTTCAACAGAGGCGTTCCAGCGCAACAAATTCAGTATTAGTATTCAACATAACCACCAGTAGATAGTTAAGGTCATATGAATGGTAAGCACAAAGAAATTGATCCCTCCTCAATAGGATGAAAAGAAAGCTTTAAAAAAAGATATTATTTAAGGAGAGGCCAATAAGCCAAACTGATCGGGCAACAATCCCCTTTCGCCTCCCTTCGAGAAACGAATATCTTTCTTGGAAGGTCTAATAGCCTACGTCACGTGAAGACGGGGTTGAACATTAAGCATTATCCCTGTTCATTCTATGCATCATTTTATGACAATAGCACAATATCTTTATGCGCTACTTACCTAGATTCCGATTACAAATTAAACTATTGATGTTTCACTTTGTATTGGGTCGGAGATGCTCAGTCGGTAGCGCGCCAAGCTCGTAATCTGCAGTGTACAGGTTGGAGTCCCAGCTGGGCCAGCGCTGAGATTTATCTCCGCAAAACCTTTACCCTGCGCTCGGTCAGTAAGGAGTTGTCGGTCAGTAAGTCCTGTGCACTATCCCTGTGCACTTTAAAGAACTCGCTGTATGGCCTTCACTGGAGGTTACCATGACTCCTAACAGCTGTCCAGTGGGTCCCCTCCATCCAACCTTCGGGATTCTTGTGACCTGGACATTTAGTCGATTGTGTGCAAAATGTGCCGTTCAGAGGTAAAACAATCCAACCCGCGGTCATGCTCAATGCTTGGTAACAAGTAACTCTTTCATTTCTTTTATTCCCTAACTTCCTCTAAAAAAATTATCCACACGCAGAGAAAATCGGTTCTGGAAACACAATGTGATTTTAAACATGGCAATATTAGAGCCCTATGCTATGAAACGATTCTTCAAAATTAAAAAATTTAAGAACGTAATGGGATTGATTCTTTATCCTTGGAACTTACTATCGGATTCCAGGAGCTCTGAAAATTGTTTTCACAATCCTTGTTTTGACCAGGAAAACTGGATTTTTTAAATTAATCACTTTTATTTCTTAAACATTTAATTGCATTTTGAGGACTTTCCCAAAAAGTTAAAAATTTCATAAACCAGATAAGAGCAATTAATGAAAGAAATCTGTTTCATAATGATAGTGGCTCTTAATCATATACTGGTCGAATTTTAAAATTCCAGTTGTTCTCTATTAAGACACAGATTATGGTTCAATAAAAATTTTATTGCATACTGACAACACAGTTGGAATGTGTACTACTTAGACAATTTATACCGTTACTAAGTCGCATTCACAACTAGCTATATATTGTATATATTTTATATACATATATATTAGCATTTTACGTTCTTTCTAAGCCAGCCCTCGCTAAAATTTAAACACTTTTTGACAATTATGTATATTTAGATACAAACTAATTAAGAAACATCTGATCAAACTGCATTTCATCATCTGGTACTTCCTAATATAAATCGCTATTTAAACTACCATCTTCATCACCACAGAAATGTGTCACGTGAGTATTTTATCAATGTGTGTATGTGCTTTCGCTTTACTACAGATCTCCGACGGTTTCTCTGTTGCTGAGCGTGAGATTGCTGCATTTAATTTCTAATGACTTGTTCGCGAGAGTGCAGCGCTAAGCTGACGCTAGGTGTTGAAATGGGAAATTGTCTTAATTAAGTCTGCGCTGCTGACAAAAACGTGTGCTGACGTTCTCTAATGCATTTGCTTAAGTGAATGTTTGGTTGAGGTCGACCAAGCGTTCACTTAGCAAGAGTATCGTTTACCTGTACTCAGCAATTTGCGGAAATAATTTATCTCTCCATCACCTAATGCGATTGTTCTAGTAGTATTCAGTTTAAATAATGGTGAAATTCCTACCAACGAACTAGTTGATTTTAAAGAGATGAAGCAATCTTCGAACTGCTTTGTAAGATGATCGATTAGTTTGGAAACTGAAATAAAGTGTGCGACAAAATAAAAAACTTAATTTATATGTGAACTTTTCCAAATGAATATCTGAATTTCCCTTAAAGTTTATACAACCTATACATTGTAATTAAACGTAAAACATTTCGTGGGC
This sequence comes from Ryuthela nishihirai, assembly GCA_038380435.1. Lineage (NCBI taxonomy): Eukaryota > Metazoa > Arthropoda > Arachnida > Araneae > Heptathelidae > Ryuthela > Ryuthela nishihirai. Next base: position 79,984,185 of record JAWZYU010000009.1, on the reverse strand, counting down.
CTTTCAGTTTGATAATAGATTACATCGGTCAATAATTATGAGATGGAATAAGCCTTCATTTCATTATTGTTGCTAATACCTCGTAATCTTGAAGTTTGAAACGACACTTTATAAAGCACTGTTATCTTTAGCTTAGGTTTACATGATACGTCATATATTAGGTTTCGTTTGATCTTAAAAAACTTCTGGTGTGAAGACGCTCTTTTTCTTCCAATATTAATTCTAATTAATTCATTTTGTGCAATTTATATCTTTTATTCAAATCGCAATGTTGCTGTCCAAAAATTTCTTGTAGATAGAAACATTATCATCAGAAAGACAAAAAAAACTGATGAATATAAATGATAAGTCAGAGTGCACAACTCTGATTTTTTAAGTTATGAAGAGTGACATTGGGCTTGAAAAGATTTTTTTTTCATTTTCCAGAGTTTTTAGGTAGCTCCTCAAAAAGCAGTTAAATGTTTAAAAACGGTCAGTTTTCTCGATCCAAACAAGGATTGTGGAAGCAGTTTTCAGGTCTCCAGAAGGCCAAATTAAATCCCAAGAACAGTGTTTCATAGACATTCAAATCTTCAGTACATAAATATTATAGGCTCAAATTTTACGAGTGTTATTCTATCAAAAGTGCTGCAATGAGGTTACCAGTTGGTAGTCATTATCACCTCCAATTTGGAAATATTCAAATTTTAATTAATCTGGAAATTAATTTTTATGCCTATATTAAATAAATGCGTTTAATGCTTTGCAAAGTTATAACTTCATTTCTGAAAGGCTAACAACTTCCCTCATTGATATATTTATACTAATTTCATAAACACTGTTTAAGTAAACACAACTTTCTTTATTCATGTAGTAATTCGCTATTATTCTTTCCTGCTCTCACTTACGTCTTGCAATCTACACACTGGTTTTACACACACTAAACCTAAACTCAGATCAATGGCTTATGATGCTTTGTCCGTCTCTTCGTTAATTCGATTTTCGTGGATGAACTCCCTCTTTCATTGAAAGTGCAGTCTCCCGTACTTAATTCCAGAGAGCAAAGTTCTTAAATCTTTCGTCGCGGCCCATTTATCATTAATGGGAGTATTATGCCCCCTCAATTATTATGTTCATCTTTATTATATATGTATGTTAAGATTTTAAATTACAATAATGACTAAACGAGTTTTAATACTGATTTTCAATATTCTGCCTGCAGATTTCTGTGAGCTATAGGGTCGACCTGCAGGTCAGGTGGCAGTCAGCTTTAGTTTAATTTTGATTTGTCCGTGGCTGTAACAAACAGGTGGCCGATAAATGCCCTCGCGTAATATGGAAGGTAGGGAAGCTGGAGGTTTACATTTCAGCCTCTGTAGGATCTCGCATCTTACAAATATAGTAGTAATATTAAGACAGGTAGTTAGTTTGACACCCGTGGGGTAGAGAATGTTAAATCACAGTGCCTCATCCATGATTTTCTCTAAGTTTCTTTCAGTGTTTTGAAGAGAATATATAGCATTATATACCCATCATCGGTGGCCTAGGATTTTAACTGATGGTGTGATGGTCTGGTCACGTAACTAAAAATCAGAGCGTCAAAACAAAATTATTTTAAAATATAAAATTTTCCATCAACTTGTGAGTCCTTGCATATTTATAGTGATAAATATCATATTCCAGTAGATATGCACGAAACGTTTTAAATTTAAGTTCATCTTACTGACTTCCATTTAAATCATATAATTTACAATTTTTATTTTTTTTTGGGGGGGGGGTTCTTATTTTAGATTTTTCTTACATCGCAAAACTTTCTCAAAAGGTTTATTAACACAAACACAGTTCTATCAATCTATTTCGGCGTTTAATTTTATACAGGTTGTTTACTGAGTTGTATTAGTCTTTTTTAAATTAGGAAAAGGGGAAAAACATAAAACACATATGCCGTACAAAAAAGAGATCTCGTTTTGAGTAGCATCAATTAAGGTAGGCATTACTTTTTCCCCTCTTTAATTTACTCAGCTTGTGCACGCGTTTAAGAACTAATTGTCAGTACCAGCGAACAAGATGCCTTACGGGCTTGAATGTTTGTTCACAAGTCACAGCTTTAACGGGAGCCATTAGCACCAAGTTACTGGAAATGGAGAAGAGAGTGAGCAAATGCTGATGAACGCTACAGTGGAGAGAGCTGTCGTCCCCAGCGAACAGCGAGAAGGAGCAAAGCACATAATCTGTAATCCGTGCTGCCTACAGTGAGAACTTATCATCACCCTCTAACAGCATGACTGTTGTTCGCCCCTTTATATAAAGCTTGGGGCAAGATTACTGCAGTTAATTGGTGAAGTTCCACTGAGAGAAGAGACAGTGAAGTCATATCCGCATTCTATCCGGGGGAATAGGAAAGGTAACTAACAATCTGATGACAAGTTACAGCCAAGCAGAAGAGGACATGAGCTTGACGTAATAACAGCCGTTCATTTTCATAATTTTGAATGTTATCTTGATACAGGATTTGGCACATAACAAGCACACCGTGCGCAAAAGATAAAAATCATTTATGAACATACAACACAAATATGAATACATCATAAGTTTCCATGTGAATTTCTATATTTTTCCAAAATACGGGCCTATTAGAATTCATCAACTGTCAAAATATCAATGTAGCCTTGGACAAAAGAAATTATAATTCTAAAGTGATATGTTAATATTATTTTCATTTGCGCTGTTAGTTTAATTTTAAAGAGAAAAAAAATCCCATCGATGGATCGATGCCAGGTAATACACGAATCAAACTTTCGTGTATTAACTGGCATAAAGAAGAATGAAAAAGGAGATGGACTTCAGCAGAAGGATAACACAAATAATGCATGTATTTTCTAAAATGCTATTAAGTAGTTTTCATTTCTCCGTTTGTTAGTTTCCTTAGTACGTTTTAGACATTCGTTGTGATCCATTTAAAAATAATATTAATCGCACATATCATATAACTTACTCTTTTTATTTTTTGGGGGGTCTTACTTTAGATTTTTCTTTAATTAACTGTAATTAAGGAATGGAAGAAAAAATGTTTCAATGCTCAGTGGATTCCACCAAGATGCAGCAAGAAAGAGGAAAAGAATTTATGCGAAAACTCATAATTCAAACCTTTCTAAATAAAATGTATCCTTAAATTATAAGGTAATGCATATTAGTCACTCAAGTTGAAAGTTCTCTTACTGACTTCCATCTATATCATATAATTTATTCTTTTTGTTAAGTCTTACTTAGATTTTTCTTACATCACAAGATAACGAGGAATATACGAACTTTGCCAACTTCTTCGATCGCATGTAATCGATACCCTTATTTCGCGACAATTCCCAAGGTAAACAACCATGACTATGCAAGCGCAAAGAATAAGCACTACCTAAAGGAATAGGTGGAAAGCACTCTCTTCCGAACCGAAATATGATCCACTGAAAAATAAAACCATAGAAAAAGGAGCCCTATTCCGAATAGTCTCTACAATATCTTCCCAGCACCACGTGCTGGGAAGATAAAAGGGAAGCTAATGACGCAGCATTTATTTTCATCGAAGTACGAGAGAATCGGACGCTTTTGGGTCATTTCTAATAAAATCTATAAAAAGGTGGAGTCGACGAATAAGTTTTACAGTTTCACTAGACTATTTCTTCGCATGATTGCGAACGATAAATACTCAAATTAGGAGTAATTATTCACAATTATGTTCGCGTGCTCATTAGAAGTGGTGTAATTGGGAATACATTTCCTGGTAAGGCTGGAAGAATTCTGCATTAATCCTGTGCTTTGTGTGAATTTTGACTCCGCTGTAAAATATTTTCCTCCTAAATATCAATCCTCTATATAAAATGTTTTCTGGAGCGAGTCTTTCTTATACTCTACTTAGGTATACCATAAGTAATAAAAAAATTAATGAATATTACATAAAGGAATCTCATGTCGAGGTTTGATATGAAAAAACAATTTGAATGAAAAGTCACATTTACAAAAATAAAAGTAATACCTTTTTTAGTTAATTTAGGAAGGAAAAAAGAAGAAATTCCATGATTTCTTTTTTTTGTGTAGTGCGTTATTATGATATTTTTTTTAGAAGAAGGAAAATAACTATTATTTAAAAAAAAAGATTTTTTTTAATAAAAGAAGGAAAATTACAGTGGTAACAGTTTTATTGAAGACTTATTTTCAGTTTCACTGAAAAAAATATAGCATGTAATAAAAAAATCGTAATATTTTAATTAAAAATATCAACTATGTCATTCTATACTTTCGTGTCATACCAAATTTAAAGTTTGGTCTTCTAGCCACTCGATAATCAAAACTACCAATGCTATTTAATAAGCCTACATTAGACCGCTTTTATTCCCACAACAGTTTCGAGAAGTATAACTATCACCTGTTAAACCAGTAGTTTCCAAACTTTCTATAATGGCACTCCCTGAGCTGAACAAATATTACATTGCTGCCCCATATTGTATCATCGCGCCTGCGTTCAGTTCAGTCACACTACCAAATGCATTTGCAGCGGCAAGGAATGTCAAATGTTGAGATATAATGACCAGACAAAGCAGCTCAAGGCCCGCACAAACGTTCAGTTTGGCCTTCAGCTCTAACTGAACAGTTCACGATTGATCTGGTTTACCGTAAGTGTGCTTGGAAGTCGGACGGACTGTTCAGGAGAAAATACCGGACTGAAGAGCTTTCGCAACGGCAGAAGATCGACTGAATTCTTTTTTTGGTCGAGTGCACAAAAACTCTGTCAGCTTAACATAATTCAGCAAGGCTAACAAGACCTAGAACTGTTCACAACGAAGATAAAGGCGAACTCACAAAATGCCTTCAGGCTTTTGTGCCATACACGGAGAAATCACAAGGCGAACTCACAAAATGCCTTCAGGTATTTTGTGAGTTCGCCGTGTATGGGGCAGTCCAATTTTTCAGTCCTGAATTTTTCAGCTGGACCTGAAATCGAAACTGAGGTTCGTGCGACCCTTCAAAATGCGCGTGACAATGATGCCAACTCTCAAGAACTAATACCTATTATTTGTGATACTGAACTTCAAATCTTGCAAGAGATGTAACCAATGAAGAAGCTTTTATCTGAAAGGAGAGATGTTGCAGCTGCAACATTGGGTTAGGTTGTTTTACCTCTGAGCGGCACTTTTTTGCACACCATGGACTAAATGGCCAGGTCACATGGACCCCAACAGCTCAGAGAAAGTTGGGGGAAGGGACCCACTGGAACAGCTATTAAGAGACAGATGGTAGCCTCCCGTCAAGGCCATCCAGCGTATTCTTTAACGTGCACATGGTATGGCCCTCCTGCACACGGAGCCACAGCTTAACGTCCCATCCTACGGACGGCGACCTTTCCAAGCCCATCGGTGCCCCCTACTGACCGTGGGCAGGGCGGGGAATTTTGCGGAGATAAATCTCAATGCTGACCCAGCTGGGACTCGAACCTGGGAACTACAGATTACGAGCCTGGCGCGCTACCGACTGAGCCACCCCCGCCCCGCAGCTGCAAAGATTGTGTTTCTAAGAGAAATACACGAAACTAAACAATTGCTATCTGATCGTTTTGGCAAATATAAAAATTAAATTTTACCATAAAGCCTAACTAGAAAACCCCGAGCTCCATGACCAACAAGTGGCCCTCCCTCAGCCATCAAGGGGTCACACACCTTGATGGCTGAGTTGCTAAACAATGAAGTTATTTCTGCTCCCATTGTTCGTAATAATGATAAATGTATTAGTAGTTGGCCCTAGATCACAGTCTGAATTACTCTGTCTATTTTTAAACTACATACAGTGCTCACTAAATTATGACTACCTCCCTCCGTATTATATAAGTGGAAGCTAATTTCGAAGCTCTATAACTTCTAAACTAAGCGTTTTATGAAAAAATGTAACGGAAGATAAAGATCTCAATCAAAGCTATCTAAAGTTTTATTTTCAATAATGTTGCTTTTTTTTACTTAAAGAGTTACGGACTTTGAATAATGAACGGTAACAATGCAAGTTTTAAGAAAATTGAAAACTATCGAAATATTATTTACATTAACTTTTCAAATATACATCTGTTGCATTAAATGGTATGAAATAATACTTCTTATTCAAATTATAAATAACTTCTAAGTTAAATCCTAACTTTAGACATTTTTGTTGTTATAATGTTTAAACTTCGATGACTCTTTAAATACTAAGGGAATATTGTTGAAAATTAAGATTTACATAAATTTGACAGAGCTCTTTACCTTCAGTCCCTTCTGTCACAAAACTATTTTTTGTAAGTTACAGAACTTCGAAATTATCTTAAATTGCCTTAACATGGAGAGAGGTGGTCATAATTTAATGAGCACTCAGTGTAAATCCCCAAGGGTAGATGAAATTATTACTGAAATGCTTACAGCTGGAATGCTTCTGTTATCACATGGCTGGAGAAAATTTTGAATATCTTTTATGATAAAGCCATTGTTTCTAATGATTTTACCAGAGCTATTATTATTCCTATTTTTAAAAAAGTGATTGCCCTTCTTCTGATAACTATAGGTGTTTCAGTCTACTTTCTGTCACAGATAAAGTTATTTGCATGATTGGACTTAATTGAATTAAGAATTTGGTTCATTGACAAGTGTGTGATGAGCAGTGTGGATTCAGAAGTGGTATGGGATATATTGATAAGATTTTTTCACTTAGGTATATTTTTGACAAATTTAATTTCAGAAACCTGTGGTTACTAGATTTATAGATTATAAAAAGAACCGTTATAATTTGTGGTTGATCGGAAAATCATATGACATATCAGACAAATTTACATAATAAAAGTCTTTGAAATAATACTGAGTCATGTGTAAGAGTTGTTAAGGCTTGTAGTAATTGGTTTAGCATTGCTTCTGAAATTCGACAAAGGTGCATTTGGTCTCTTTTTGTCTTTAGTTTGGTTATTGATTATGTTATGCGGAATTCATTGCAAGGGGAAATTTTGGGCTTAAATATTCTAGAGTTCCGAATATTTCTGTTTTAGATTATGATGATGACTTGGTCCTTTTCGCAAATCATATTGATGAGATGAACTCTTTCATTCGAGCTGTTGATGGGGCTGGTAGTAGAGTAGATTTGGTTATAAACAGAGAGAAAACTAAAGTGATGGAAACTAGTCAGGCAGGCTGTTATTCAGTTATTCTGAATGGCTGCAGTCTTGAGCAGGTGTCACGTTTAATCATCTTGGGAGCAATGTAACAGATACTGGTGATGTGCGGCGTAAGATTAACAGACGAATAGGGATTGTTGCCGGGACTTTTAAGAATCTAAGAAGAGTGTGGAGAAATAGGCGTATACACCTAAAGATTAAAATTAGACTGTATAATAGTTCGGTACTCTCTAGGGTTAGTTATGGCAGTGAAACTTCGACCATTTGTAAACAAGACAGCAGGAAGTTTGATGTCTTTGATTCTAGATGCTTTCGCAGTATCTTGAGCATTAAATGGGTCAACTTTTTAAGTAATGATGAGGTTAGGCAAAAGAGTCCGCCTTTGAGCAGCATTTTACGCCGAGAGAGACTCCATTGGTTTGGTATTGCCCATATGCATAATTAAAGATATGCGAATAGGTTATGAACAGTGTGCCTAAAGGTTTCATAAAGTAAGGGAGACCTAGGATGAGGTAGACAGACAATTTCAAACAGCACTTTTTTGGAATTGGTTTACCGTTGCCAGATGCAGCAGATGTAGCTCAAGACAGATGATTTTTGGAGAACGAAATTGCGCAATCTGGTTGGACCTCCGTAGTCCATGGCTGCTTGAGGATGATGATGAATAAATATCTGTTAAAAAATTTTAAAATCAAAACCAATCTAAATAATTTCCTCCAAAATCCAGATATTTGTGCTGAAAACCTCAACTTTTAGTTCATTACTATACTGATGCAGAGAATTCTTTAAAGTACGATAATTTATTACATTTAACCTTTGTTGATACCACAAGAAAATAAACAGACTTTCCTTTTGATGGTTATGTCTGGTATTTTTTATATTAAAAATACCACTAGATCTAAATCATTAATATCTAATATTTTTCACAAAAACATATCTAATGACAGATCTGATTGTAGATGGCCATTGCTAACGTAGTTGAAGGTATGAACATAATACAATAGAAAACAAATGGGTTTTGAATTTTGATGACTATTTGAAAGTGCGAGAGTATTAAGGTGCTATCTTACTTTTGAATATTTCTTTTAAATCTTTTAGGTAGGAATAGAAGTAATGTTAATCAGAAGCAAATTTGAAATTTTCCAAGGCCAAGCAGAGTGTTATAAATTCTCAAATAAATAGATAAAAATGAAACAAAAAAATTAAAATTTTCAAAAATGTTTTAGCAGAAATCTCCCACCTTTACTAAAATTATTAGGTTAGGTTCTACTCATTTTTTATCCTTCGAATTATTCCCTTTCTAGTCGTAGTTTAAGATGATGAGTAAAATTAATCTCTATAGTCCAAACAGGTTTATTAGATATCCTATCTTCAAACTCTTTTGCTCGTATTATTGACTTAAAATTTCCTGTTGAAAGATTTGCGTCCAATTCTTTCAGGTATTCGATAACGCGAGAGTGCTATTTTTCTCCCTCCAATTTCTCATCATATCGTAAAGTATACGCAGCCAAAGTTTACTGATTAACTTAGAAGCTGTTTAAATTAGAGAGTGCGTGGTGACCTGCATCTTCAGTCGGTTTCTTAATGTACACGATCATTCTTCATTAAGCAGACCTATCTTAGGTGTATTTGAGTTTCGTGTTGACACAGCTCAAGAAGTGAAACGGCTGCACATACCAAAAGCGATTGTTCTACTTTCAACGATCTTTTCGCAGAAAGTTTATTTTCTTATTTTAATTAGGAAAGCAAACATTTCGATCTTTTTCCCTTTTTTACTTCTATTATTTTCTTTCCAAACATGCTTTTGGAAGTAATGATAAAAAAAAGACTGCATTTCAAATTCAATTTCTTCAAGAGAGAAATTTACCTTCTTTCTATTCTGCTGCTAAAATAGATAAAATGAGAAATGACATCGATACGAGATAAACTTTCAAATCAAAGTTTGTGATTGAGAAGTATTGAGACCCACGAATATTGTGTAGGAGTGTAAGATTTAAACATGTTGACAAAAGTAAGCATAACGTAGTAAAATTGCACTTCTAGCAAGGATTTACTATTACTAATCAATATAAAGCTTAAAACACATTTAAAATTTTTGAGAAATACAAGCAATGAAACAGTTTTCATGGCCTTTATTAACATTCTAACTTAATCGTATTGATCAAAAAATCCAAAGAGGTAAAAGGAATAATTTTGCCTTTTATTTTCAAATTTACCATGGAGCGGGGGTGACCAAGACCGTCTCAACTACAGGCCTCCAAGCTGTATATCACGTGACGTTAAGAAAGTACCACGAGTTTATGCATTTCGGCTGCAGACGATCAATTGCGATTGTAGCATCTGTATTAAATAATGAGGCTGTTTGTGTATGTGGCATATTGCTAATACATTTTCACCTAAAAGTATTGGTTACGTTCCAAACATTTTGCTGAGTAATTATAGCAAAGTGAGGAATGATAAAAACTATAAAACAAAAACAAAAAAGTTATCAGTGTTTACAAGTAAAATGACAAAATCTTAGAATTATCTTTTAAACATTGAAAGCATTTTATTTATTTATGTCCAACAGTGTCAGCATCAGAGATGTTACAATATTTACTTTTTTCTCTTCGCTTCCCGGTATGTGTAAGCAAAAGATATTCAGACTTCATTTCAAAAGAAATATTTTTTAATGTAGATGCAACATCTATCAATCTTGAGTGAGTAATTCAAATTACTTAGTAGAATCTCATACATCATTACAATGTTTTATATTCTGTTCATTTGCTTAGTTGTGTGAGTTATCTTTCAGCAGTCATTTTTAAGCAAATATTAATATCTTTGTCGATCTGTGAATGCGTCTCTCCTGGTGTCTCTACTGAGTCACCAATTGAAACAGAATAAAATACTATTTATTGTGTTTATTTTTTAAGCAAATATTAATATCTTTGTCGATCTGTGAATGCGTCTCTCCTGGTGTCTCTACTGAGTCACCAATTGAAACAGAATAAAATACTATTTATTGTGTTTATTTGCTTAGTTGTGTGAGTGACATTCACAAGTCATTTGCAATCAAAAAATTGATCTGATGACTGATGTAGCATGTCTTGAAACAATAGTTCAAAATATTGCTTAAACGAAACTCGTGGCTTATTAGAATATTTTGTCCTGTTTATTATTTTCTAAAAAATGTCAGCAAATAATCAAAGATTTCGCTTTATTCAAACATTTATTATTAATTCCCCGATTAGCGCGAAATTATTGTTTAAAAGTAATTCATAATTGTCTTTTTTGAAGTACAAGACGTTTAAAAAGCATTAATTTTAGGGGAGATGTAAATATTATGTAATATTTGAATCATTTCTGTTGTGTTTGCAATTTTGCATCATAAACCTTCGCTTTTATATAAAAATCAGATAGAGCAATTTTGCATTTTCATTATAAGATGTGAAACTGCATTGCAAAAGTTTTATTACTCATCTGATTTTGAATAAAATTATTGAAATATAATCTACATTCGCACTTTAAATCTACAACTATCAGTAGTGAAAAACTTTAAAATATTATGTTATTAATATTATGTGAAAAACTTTAAAATATTATGTTATTAATTAAATATTATGTTATAAAACGGTATATTTATTTCAATTTCTTTTATTAACCGTTTAATTCTACAGCTATCAGCAGCATGACTTTAAAATTTGATTTGGCAAAATTTCATTGAAAAAAATAAACTTATTTATTTTAACCCATTTCTTCCCAGTGTTGCGTGTACGCAACACTGGAAAGATTTCGAAATGTAACAAGATATTTTCGAAAGTGTAACAAACATAAAGGAAAATAATGAGATTTCCTAGAACATACTTCAATGCGCTTTGGTGAACGTAAGACCACGCCATTGATGTCACGATTCGTTGGAGCAGGTCCGATCCCGGGGTGACTCAGTGGGTAGCGCGTCAAGCTCGAAATCTGAATTTCCGATGCTCGGGTCTGACCTGGGCCTGCGTTGAGATTTATCTCCGCAAATCTCCCTGCCTTACCCTCGGTCTGTAAAGGACACCAATGGGCTTCGAAAGGCCATCGTCCGTCGGATGTGACGTTAAGCCATGGCCCCATGCACGTGAGAGTTATCTCCTCTGCACGTTAAAGAACACGTTGGGTGGCCTTGACAGGGAGGCTACCATCTATATCCTAAAAGCTGTTCAGTGGGTCCCCTCCACCCTCCACCAACCTACTCTGAGCCCTCGGAGTCCTTGTGACCTAGCTATTTAGTCCATTGTTTACAAAAAAAGTGACGCTCAGAGGTGAAACAACCCAACCTAATTTACCAAAACAGAAAATTGTACAGAGATTTGCCGTAAGTTCCTGACTGTTTCATAAAGTAAGAAACTAATTTTAGTAGATTAATGTAATATATTCACTCATTACAACTGCAATGCAGAATATCCTCTTTTTTATTGACAAATATATAAATCATAGACCACTGTTTACACCCTATAAAACCTCTTTTTTTTTTACTTTTTAAAAAATACATCACTGAATTGCATAGTAAACAGCGAAAGAAGTGGAAAAACATATGAATTTCAGAATTCCCTTTATCTATCAACATAGGATGCTGACACAACGATACATACAATGGTATTACATACATATTTCGTAAAACTCATTCACAGTTTATGCACACATCACTCAAATGCACAAATTTTCTTGCTTTACTCTAAACTATTAAACAGACTAGAGGGTATGTTTGCACATAAAAATAATAAACAAAATAGGTGTAAATAAGTGTGAACTCAAATATGCAGAAAACACCATTCAGTTTTGAATGGTGCAAAATTCCTTTGGTGCAAAATTCTTTTTGCACCAAAGGAAATTCAATCGGGCAGGTATTTTCCAGTTTAAACTCAAAATAAGCGATATTCAGATAAACGGTAATTTATAGTGTATGTATCTGACTTACGGCATTCAAGTATAAATAATTATGTAATTAGAGTTTGCTACTCTCATGTGATTTTAGTGCATTATATTTTAACATACAATTTATTTTATCTATGTAATTGTCGCCAAAGCGCTTAATTGGATTTTAATGATGCAACAATTGAAAAAAATCATTATTTAAAAATTTAAGTAACACAAATTTAAGTAAATTGTGAAGCTAACATGCTAGACCAGTGGTACGCAGTGTGATCATCCAAAAGTTTCAATAATTGAAATAAAAACAAATATTAAAAATAATATTCAATTATCGCACTCTTTTTCCCCCAAAGTGAACACTTTCGAACAAGCGTATCAGGATATATGCAAACATATAGTATTCGTTATTTTAACACATAATTGGGAATACTTGGTGATACTCACCAATTATATGTTAAAAATGAAAACTAAAATATTTTACATTCACAAATTTTTTTCTATTATACTATTTTACCTATATAATAATATATACTTTTTTCTATTTATATTATATCTCTATATATACCTCACAAATTTGTACATAAATTTTCAGCATTTCATTTTTTAAATGCTGCCGAAAGAAACTATGCCCTAAAAACCACTGTACTAGATATCTGTATTGTGTCAGTAAATCTCGATAGTGTATATTTAAATTCATATTTAAACTTTAATATTATAAATTCTACGAGAAACTTATTTTTACACAATTGTTTTTGTACGTTGCCTTTTTTTCACCAGTTACTTAATGTTTTTCATTTATTCTATGAATGGTTTCAACAATTCAATAGTCCTTATGCCCGTGTTCTCTTTGCACATTATTCCTGATGTCACTTCCTTGATTTGTTCTTTGTCTTGAAATTTGATTTATGGTGCAATTATAGTAGTAATGACCTAGGCTGCAGTTCAAATGAAATGCTCAAAGGATATATGACATTCTTAGGAAATTTCTATTCAACCAACCACAATGAAGAATTCGTTCCGAGTTCTTTGTTATAGGCAAAGCATCGTTGGCCAACTATTTTGTGGGACGATGCTAATAATATTTCATACAATATATATTAGTTACGGTTGAATTCGGATTTTGAACAGTAGTTTACTGCTGGGATGGCTTAAATTGTATAGAGTTTACCCCATTGCAAGCTCAGGAATAGTGTTAGGAATAGAATTAATGGTGACCAAGATTACATATTTAAAATATGTTTATAGTTTAACAACAACCAAAATTGTTTCAGTATAGTAGAAGTTAATTTGCGTCAAACAAGTTTAATACAGAATGATTTTAAAACAGCGGTCTAGAAAATAATTTTTCGTGCAAATTTTCTACACCTCGGGAATTATCTTCTTTAGAGAATTGGGTAGTTTTATATCCGAGTGGCACTTTTTTGCACACATCGGGCTAAATGGCCAGGTCACAAGGACCCCGAAGTTTCAGAGAAGGTTGGAGGAGGGGACCTACTACAACAGCTGTTGGAAGACAGATGGTTGCCTCCTGTCACGGCCATCCATCTTGCTCGTTAATGTGCACAAGATATGGCTTTCTCACACACATGGAGACCATGGTTTAATGTCCCATCCGACGGACGGAAGACTTTCCAAGTCCATCGGTGTCCCTACTGACCGTGGGAAGGGCGGGAGTTTTGCCGAGATAAATTTCAATGCTGTCCTTGCTGGGTTGGGTTGGGTTGTTTTGCCTCTGAGCGGCACTTTTTTGCATACCATGGGCTAAATGGCCAGGTCACATGGACCCCGAAGGCTCAGAGAAGGTTGGGGGAGGGGACCCACTGGAACAGCTGTTGGGAGACAGATGGTAGCCTACCGTCAAGGCCATCCAGCGTGTTCTTTAACGTGCACAGGGTATGGCTCTCCCGCACACGGGGCCACGGCTTAACGTCCCATCCGACGGACGGTGGCCTTTCCAAGCCCATCGGTGTCCGCTACTGACCGTGGACAGGGCGGGGAATTTTGTGGAGATAAATCTCAACGCTGACCTAGATGGGACTCTAACCTGGGAACTGCAGATTTCGAGCCTGACGTGCTACCGATTGAGCCACCCTATGGCTTCTTCAGACATGGTACATTTGAACACAAGAGAGAAAGCACTAACTTTTACCCTGGAAGGAGTTAATTTTCCTTTCACTGTGGGCTAAATAGAACGTTTATGAAGTCCTCATGGTTCGGAACATGATTTTCAAAGAGAACCAAAACAAAGGCTTTTACAGCAGACTGAATCTAGCTCTGAAGACCACTCTCGTATTTTTAATATGCACAGTGTATGCCTATCCTGAATAACAAGGATTCGGCCTCCCAATCGATGAAAGATGCTTTTTGCAGCGTATTGAGTTATCTTTTCTCATGAAAAACGAACTAAGAAGAAGAGATCTGAAATCTAGCAAAAAAAGAGAGACTAGAATATATCAACACAGAGGAAGCTAGAAGAGAGACTAAATATATCAACACAGAGGGCACTACTTACAGTCAGAGGTAGTTATTGAGTAATGGAATTATCTTGACAGCGAAAAATGCAACACTCAGGATGTGCCCCCCCCCCCCCCCCCCAGAAATTTTTGGGCAAAGGCCGCAACAAAATGTTGCCGACTGCGCATTAAAGGTTCGAGAAAATAAAAAGTTGGAAATTAAGATCGGCATATGACTTCTCAAAAAAAGTCATGGAGGTCACATGCCAATTTTCATTTCCATCCTTTCTTCCGAGGGTTGGGGGGGGGGGGGGGGGGCTTTCCAGAAAACTATAGTTCTGGGCAAAAGATAGACAGGTCATTAATGATGGAGAATCTGTATGCCATGTCGTACCCTTTTCCGATGTCGAAGAAAATTGATACCAGGTGCTCTCTTCATAAAAAATTAATCAGGCGGACTAAGGTAGACCGTTTGCTGCGAAAACCACGCTGGGTGTTGGAAAGAAAATTATGATGTTCCAAATAACATAAGAGTCTTGCATTTAGCATTCTTTCCAACACCTTGTACACGCAGCTCGTCAACGTGATGGGACGACAATTCGAAGGAATCTTGAAATCCTTCCCCAGATTCGGGAAGGCCAAAACAATTGGCCTCACAACAAGAGTGCAGAAACTGCTCCTGAAGGAAAATGCAATTGGAAATTTGGAGCAGCCAATCCTTACTTGATGGTGTGAGATGTTGGAGCATGTCATAATGGACGACAGCAGATGCACGAAAGTGCAGAACCAGGTGCAGCTCCTCCAGTGTGAATGGCCAGTTGTAAGACTCCATGCCATTCGAATGGAAAAACAGCAGAGAGCGTTCAGCTTTGCTCTTCTGGGCCAGAAACTTGGAAGACTAAGACGACGAAGAACAGATGGAGGAAAATATTTCCCCAGACTGTCGGCAACTTCTAGTCCATTGTGTTCCAGGATCGATAATGAATGGGACTCTAGTTTCCACCAATCTTCTGAATCTTAGAACCGATCTTAGAAATGGTCGTACGGTGATCGAAGATTTCTTCTGGCTATGGTGTTGGATGAAACAGGTTTTCCCAATAGCATGATTGAAAGCTACAGGGTTGGGATATTTCGGATATCTATGACCCCCCCCCCCCACTTAAGCCTTGTTCTGAGCCTTACAAGCTACTGTGCAGTTGAGGTTCCACCACAGTTCCAGAAATTGTGTAAACCGGGTAGAGATCTCAGGAATGGACGATAGAGTCCATCATCTCCACCACTGCCACACTGATTGACTTCTGGTTGACCGAGTGCTCATCAAACTCCCAAAGTAGTTTGAATCCACTCCAGTCAACCCAATCGAGCCTCCATCATGATAAGTGTCAGGGTTTCGAAGCACCCCACAGGATAAGGTACACATCATGGGGAGGTGATCGCTTCCACAAGGGTTGTCCTCGCCTCTCATGTGAAGATGGAAGAATAGTGGTGGAGCAGATGGTGAGATCAATGGCCATGAAAGTGCGGGTCATGGAATGAAAGTTGGCTCTGACATACAAAGTTCAACAGGGAGAGTGAAGGATCCAGATGGCAATGCTCAAGGACCCCATCCCTTCCGTTTGCATTCAGTACTGTTCCAAAGTAGACTGTGTCTTTAAGTCCTCCCAGCTGTGAGATGAGGTCATCTAAGTCTTCCTGGAAGATTATACTGTGCAGATGATAGACTGAGCAGACAGTCAACCAAAATATCACATAGAGGCAGATGACTACAGCCTATAGAACAGTGGTGAGGGTACGACCTGTAATGCAGAATGGCGGCTAACGAGGATGACGATCCCCTATAAGCTGAACCATCTCCATCCTGGTCCCGGTGAACGTGAGAGAAATGTGGGATCATGGGATAATGTGTGTCTGCATGTATATCTCCTGCAAGCACATGAAGATGGGCTCATGTGTCCTCAGGAGGGCTTTGATGCCACCAAGAATCTTGTGGAATCAACGACAATTCCATTACAATAATGTGTCCATCTCGGGTTTTAAGAAAATAGGCAGATGGCGATTTCCAATTTATTTTGGTTTAGGAAAAATGATGGTTTAGGAAAATTGAGGTGGTCCGTGTCCACGTTCTTGGAGTCATCTGAGGGACATGGATATGAAACCACTGCTTGAGGAGAGGTCATTGTTTTTTACACCGGCTGCTGTAGGGGGGCCCTTAGGTTTGGAAGCTCTGGCTGTCTATAGTCAGAACAAAGGTTGCCTTCCTGAGGTGCTTCCAGAAGGTGCTGATGCAGAAATAGAAACTGGTGGGGATGTCGATGCTGACACTAACCTGGTCTTTTCCTGTGTAAGAAGGTACTTTGCCATAGGAGAGAAAGATTCAGAAGGTGGAAAGCTGTAACTAATCTACCATGGAAGTCATCACAATGATGGCAAAGTTCCAATCACCAAACCAGCATAGGTACCCTGCACGGTGGGGCAGGTGGCACAGCAAATTTTCTTGCTTCTAGATATGAGATATTGTTAATTATTTTGAGGTGTTGTACCCGCTTTTCCTCCAGCTACATTGGACAGTCAAGGGAGAATGCTGGGAAGTCGCCATTGCAGTTCACAAACCTTGTCTTCTCTGATGTGCAGTCAGGATCAAGGTGACCTTGACTGCCACAATGAGCACAAGTGTGTTTGTTCCAGAAAGCTGTGTAGGTATGGTCATACCTCTGGGATTGCAAACAATGCAGAGGGTTTGCAATGTACCGCTATGCCTAGTAGTGAAGGTAACTTGCTTTAATGTAAGTCGGCAGGCGTGGTTGTATCAAATGCTGAAATTAGTACCCAGGGGATACTAACTTTCCATCATGGCATTGCAAAACCAGGTGGACTGCTGTCACTCCTTGGGATGAGAGCTCCAAGAAGATTTTCGCCTCAGAAACCTTGAGGAGGCCCCACTCGGAGATCACACCCCAGGAGGAATTAAGCAATTTGGTGGCCTCAACGATGACCTTTTCCTCACCAATCGCTGTCACTTTCAGCAGAAGCTCTGAATGTTTAGAGCAAGAAGTTTCCACTAGCACACTGCCGGATTTTAAGCGTTTGACTGATTTTGGTACTCTTGCAAGACTTTCTAGACCTTTACTGATGAAAAAAGGGGACATGTTCCCAATTACCTGATCCCCCGTGGAATGAACGATCAGGAATCGTGGGGATAAAGAAATAGACAAAGATATCAACGGTGACAATGACGTAGACAACGAAGAGGTTGGGAATTCGTGTCAAGCCTTCTTTGCGGCACTGCCGGAATCAACAGCATTAATTAAACTCATGATTTTGATTTCTGGTTCAATTACCATGGTCCCCATCCACCACAGAATCCAACAAGGGGGCGCCCAATCGGGCTCCAGGGCTGCACGGCATTCTACCCACATAGCCAGTGAGCCAATCCCTCACAAATAAATGAAAGGAAAAAGAAAAGCGAAAGCTAACCCGAGTCGTCACAAAACAAAATAAGCAAAAAAAATGAAAGTGTGAGAAACTGAACTATCCTCACATAAGAAAGACAACAGAAAAAGGAAAAAAAATGTGTCGGGGGAAAAACTCGTTGATCTGTACCGGGACGTGGGCAAGGTACTCGCCGTACTGCATAGTTGGCTCTAGCAGGTCCAACCCATCAGCCGATTGATTCTGAACATGATACCCCAGGACTTCCCCCTAACCTGAAGCAGAGGCCAAAGCAGTGTGTAGCAGCGACCCTCGAAATTGCTAACTAGGTCTACGACGAACAGACCTCTCAATGGCAAGCCAAACGTAACCCTGCTAGCATGAGCTGAGACCACCGATCAACTATAAAGATTCTCCCTTCAAGGGACACGGGTCACAGTGCACGGAAAATAGGGGAACGAGCGTTTAAGACTGTGAAGGTACCAGAAAAAGTAGAATCTTTACAAGGTGCTCCCTTTACTACGGACAAGAGCTTGCACCCAGGGGGGAGGGAATAAACAGAGTAAATTAGCTTTGTCTAGTTTAAAATTTAAGACCGCAACTGAATTTTTAAGGAGTTTGTCCTGGTTAAATAATATTATTAGCTAAAACATTAATATTCACAGTAAGTATACAGAATTCATATTTGTTTAGAGCGCAGATTACAGATAATTACAAATGAGTGGTAAAAAATACCGGTGATGAATTGCTTAGAAGCTTTGTTATATATATTATCAGAAGAATCTTTTTATTCTATTCATGTATTAATTTTCAAATTCAGAAATTGACAAATTGTAATTTTTGCGTTTCCGAACCCTTTTGTACTTTACCAGCAGGTAACTAACATTATTTTTAACCATAATTATGCAAATTAAGGTATTTAACAAATGCAACAATAATTAACCTCTGAAAATTCTTTCCTGGAAAGTAAATAGATAATTCTAACTGCTTTACTCTGAAAAGATCGATAATAAATGCAAACCAGTAACAAGCGAAAAATATGAAATTAGCATTAATTAATATTTATATATATATATTACGCTTTTCCATTAAACCCAGATTTAACGTTTTCGACAACTAAACTTCAACAAATTTATTTTGGATTCGCATCCTATTTCCCTTGAGCACCGGTTAAAAACATAAAATCCTCAAGAGATGTGAATCACTTATTCGCTAAGAAGATATTCGCGCCTTTCTTTATACCCCATAAAAAAGGACAAAAGTTTGAGCATAAAAATATTTATGAATAACAGTAAGCGGCACATCTTCGCTGCCAGAATATTCTCGGTATCTTATAGAGCTTAGCTTATTGCTTCCTAAAGAAAGAATCTGTTGTTAACCAAGTTTAAAAGCCTCGGCGACAGAGCCACTTGAGATATATCAGTACTAAGTGGGTTCCCTTGTCTGTCTAACTATGTCCCCACTCATATTTCATGCTGGAGACGTGGTTTCTTTTACTGAGCATGCTCCAAGTTTTTATGTAGACACAATGCAATTTCTTTGAGCTAAAGCTTTTGTTACGAAAGAGGGAAGGGAAGAATACCAAGTGAGAGTGCGGCGTTTGCAGGCACGTGTGCACCTACCGATGAAGAATGAAACACCATCGACTACTTTTTATTAAAGTTGAAATAAATTGCCACTTTTATCTGACTGTCTGCTACCAGAATTTATTACATTCTACAATGGAATTACTGACTTTTAATTACATACTTCACCTCTGTTAAAAACAAATACAAGATTAGCAATAAGTACAAGAATAATGGTGAACAATTATCGAACTTTTATAGCAGAAACTGCGCATTTTGGATCTGTGAAGAGTTATAAAAACTGTGCAGTTATTTCTGTAGAGATGCCGAATGAGACGAATTGTAAGGCCCACATAGTATTATAAAGCCTCATTGCATTACTATTCGCTCAATAATCTTTATTTTACAAGAAAAATAATTTATTCAGTACAGACTTGGAAAATAATTTAAGGAGGAGAGATAGTGGTAGAATTGAAACATATTAATTCCAAATATCAATTCTTAGGTCACCAAATATCGACCTTTCTGTGATGTCTTTGCTATTATAGTCTGATGCACAAAATACCATCAGGTTCGAGTCCCAGCTGGGTCAGCGTTGAGATTTATCTCCGCAAAATTCCCCGTCCTGCCCACGGTCAGTAGGGGACACCGATGGGTTTGGAAAGGCCGCCGTCCGTCGGATGGGACGTTAAGCCGTGGCCCCGTGTGCGGGAGAGCCATACCCTGTGCACGTTAAAGAACACGCTGGATGGCCTTGACGGGAGGCTACCATCTGTCTCCCAACAGCTGTTCCAGTGGGTCCCCTCCCCCAACCTTCTCTGAGCCTTCGGGGTCCATGTGACCTGGCCATTTAGCCCATGGTGTGCAAAAAAGTGCCGCTCAGAGGTAAAACAACCCAACCCAACAAAATACCATCACCGAAGGATGAGGGAAAGGTTATTCGGAAGATGCAAACATCTCGTTCGATTAATATTAGTCCTTATCTTTTAGACGTAACAGAACGATATCCTCCAGAAAACTGTCGTTGCTGAGACGTTATTTCCATACAGTATATTACTATGTGTAGCAATATGAGCACGGCCATTACATAATCTGCCATCATCAGTTGTAGCAGGGTGGGCGAAATATCGACTGAGCCTTGGACCAATGGCGTTATCTTAATTTTCGCATATGAGGTCAATCTACAGAGTGCAAATATGAAGCATTTTGAATGTGGGATCTTCCTGCCAACCTCGCCAAAATAAGCGGTAATAGAATGGTGGAAAGAGAAGTCACGTACTTCTTTTGATCAACTAACCTGCGTGTCTTTAATGAAGGTCATGCTGCTGTCCTGAGGTATAAATGCAAAATCATCGTATCTCATATTTGTCAATTTCATGATGCTGTTCGGGGATGACTGACAATGATAATGCTGGTTCCTCATGAGTACATCCCATGGACTGATTCTTTAAGGATTCTTGAGGAAGTGAATGAATGAAATGGTTCGCCTGTTACTCGCTATCTTTGTTAAGAGCATCATTGCCTTTGAATCTTGAGTAAGTCATTGAATACATTTTAGATGAGTCACGACTCACATTCCATTTACTGGCTACTTAGTAAATACTGCACTTCATTATGAAGTTCGAGTAGGTATAATTAAATCACTTTATGCAATCTGAATGGAATAGCTTATCATTGTCTACTTTCCAGACGTACAGTCGCTCAAAAAAGTATCCGAACACTATGGTTGATTACAGAATTCAGAAAAAATATCTGGCAACGATTTTTTAGAAATTATTGAACTGGCAACCTTCGTGTCACGTGACACGAAGGTTGCCAGATCACTAATTTCTAAAAAAATTGTTGCCAGATATTTTTTCTGAATTCTGTAATCAACCATAGTGTTCGGATACTTTTTTGAGCGACTGTACATAACCAGGGAAATAGGGAACAGCTGCTCTAAACAGTCGCGTTCTTTTTCGCAGAGCATTCTTCGATATTTTTATGAAACCCCAAACGGAACACATTTCATGGTCACAATTTTGCTCTCTTGGGAATGACATGGAAAATACTCATTGGTAATTTCTGACATTTTCAAAGGAAAAAAATAGTTATAAATGAAATTACTGAACAAAGCTTTCAGTTCAACTATACAAGATTTGTGTTAGTGGAACTGAACATTATACGCTTGAATCAGAAAGTTTTAGAGAAAACACGACAAAGCGGGCATTCAGAAAACAGTCGATGGATACCATTAAGTTTACTCGGTGTTTCTAAAAGCGTACAGTAGTAACCCTTATTTCTCTTTGTCAGCTGAATTTCGTTAAGAAAAATATTTCCATCAATGTGAAAGAACAAAGTCATCTTTGATTCCCACAACATCGTTCTCTTCTTTCTCCGCATTTCCTATTGATTCTCCAGAGATGAACAGAATCTTATTTCAGAACGCAAGTACCTGTCATTCGAGAGCAGAATCGATATCTAATGGCAAGCTCTCTGCTTGTGGGTCCACCTGGAGTATTCTGAGCAGACCTATTACCGACGGTGCTTTGGTAAACAGTAATTTCTTTAGACAGAAATGATATTACTCCGCGATTGAATCAATTAATGGATAATCATCAATTCTTTTAGTGAGAAATATACTGGTCGAGCGCGCAACTGCGATTTACCTAAACGCTTAAAATAGACAGATGGTTCTTCAATTTGAGTCGTTTGTGAAAGCATGATTTCTTGTCGGTAAATATGGCCAAACCATTGTTTTTTTTTTTCAGTAAAAAAAGCAGATATGTGAGCATATTCGATACTATTTAGATTTAGGTATCCTTAAGCGTTTCAGAGTTTTCTTTTTTTCGATATTGCTCATATAGAAAAAAAATATTAAGAGTTGCTCGATCCCGTAACTCTTAATAATTTAAAAAAAAATACCCCCTCAAGCAGCTGCTTGCCACAGAGGTCTGACAGGAGCCTGTCAGTTTATATGCCATAGTGGAAGGTCTGTGAGGGTGGCAGGACCTCAGCAGAAAAACGACACGAACAGCCATGCCTTACCCAGGGCTCGAACCCAGGTCCCTTAGATCAGTAGCCAAGCGCGCTAACCACTCGGCCACGGTTACTTTAATAAAAAAAAATTTACTCTTAATATTTTTTACTTTAATCATTTTTAATATATCATCACTCTAAATAATTTTTATCAACTTTTCGTCGTTTCGACGATGGCCGAAAATATTTTGTGAAGCTGAATCTCCATTCGCAACGCTGTTAAGGAATTTCTACAGAAAATAATTCCTTGATTTTTTTGCGGTTAATTTAAAATTATCGCTGAAGTTTTCATCAAATTTACCAATTAGCCAAATTGTTTAATATAAAATTAATTCAATTATTTCAGTTGTTTTCTCAAAGAATGGTAAAATTCACATAAAATTTGTGTCATTATTATGGCTGTGGAACTATATGTTTCTGTTTTTATTGATAAGTATGAAATCCACGAATGGTAAAAATCATTTTTGATTCTATAAATGGTAGCTAGGTAGTCATTGGGAGACTATGCACATATCCCCCCCTCCCTGTGAAGATGCATTGAATCGGCCAGGCCTAGCACCTAATGCCTGACCCTGCCTTCTCGTGGTGCGGACCGTTAGTACCTTTCAAAAGAGATACTCTCTTGTGGAAGGGTAAGGCCGCCAGATTAGTGTGGCACTAATGTTCTGAACTACTATGGCTATTTTTCTTTTTTCCTACCCTACTGAGAAGAGTGGTCTGAACTCAATTATGGAGAAGGATGAGGCTCTGAGCTCAATTATGGATCCCGAATTTGCCCCATTGGAGGGCTTCTGTGAAGGGAAAATCTCCCATTCTGTTTTTTATTTATTTTGTAGTTGACAGCCCCAAGTGAATCGATTCACAAAATATGTTGTATCAGCTGGTGGATAATCCTGAGCAGAGGTTATCACACGCATCTGAACGCTTGCTGCTACGGGCATCGTTAAATTCTGCATTGGAGGAAGTCTTCCAATGTAGATGGCTTCAGCATTTAGTGGTGGCTAAACGGGTCTTTGCCCCGTGCCTGAGATTGCCTGATATTATCGGCATTCCTTCTCTCAATAAACATAGTTTCTTTAAACATCCCACTAACCACTTTCTCTCCATAGGTAGTTGGAATGTGAGGACTCTGCACAGAGCTTATTCTCTTGATGTCCTCACACACGAATTCCACCAATATATTTTAGATATTCTCAGCATGCAAAAGACCAGATAGACAGATAAAGGTCAGATTCTTAAAAATAATCTTAAACATCTCTTTTCAGGAAGGATTTTTAATAAGCATCTCCAAGGCGCAGGTCTGCTTCTCAGCAGACAAGCAAGTGATGCTCTTCTAGGATATGAGTGCATTAATGAAAGGTTTCTTAGAGCAAAATTTCAGACAAGCATAAAAGATTTGAATCTTATCTGATGTTAGGTCCCCACTGAGGATGTTGATGAGGATGAGAAGGATAGGTTTTACGGACAACTTCAGGATATTTTTAATTCTGTCAAGAAAGGAGATATTACCTTTGTTCTAGGTGACTTCAATGCCAAAGTTGGTACTGACTCTGACCTGTGGGGAGGAGTAATAGGCCCTTTTGGTATTGGTAGCTGCAATGGCAATGGGCAACGTCTCCTACAGGTAAGTAAACTCAATGGATTCAGAATAACTAACGCTTATTACAAACACCGTGACATACATAAGTACACATGGGTTTCACCCGATGGGCTACATAAGAATATGATTGATTATATATTAATTAGCATCAAATGGGCTAGTTTTGTTAGGAATACCAGGTCATATAGGGGAGCTGAAATTGGATCTGACCATTATGTTATTAAAAGTGTCTTGCAACTTAAACTTAAGAAGTGTTGTTCTAAGGTTAAAAAATTTACCTCTAATTCTGAAGCTCTGAAAGACCCAGTTATAGCTAAAGCTTACCATGATAGGTTACTAGGTCATTTTGACAGTCATGGTTTGTTTACGACTGAAGTTGAGGGAGAATGGGACCATTTTAAACAGGTTTTTTTTTCTTGTAATCTGACAGTACTCTTTTAGGAAAAAAGGAACAGAGAAGGCAGAATTATTTGAGTGATAAGGCACTTGAGCTTATTTCAGAAAGAAGAAACTGCAGGAATGTCCTTAATCAATACCCTACTAGTCCTAATAGAAAGGATTATAGAGAGCTTAATAAACGTGTAAAAGATTAGTTAGCTACTGATAAGAATATTTGGCTCGATGGCTTGGCTGACAAAGCCGAGGAGGCAGTTAGACAGCACAACAGCAGAGAGCTGTACCAGATACTTAATGTTTTGTGTGGTAAACAACGAACACGTATACAGGGATTGAAGGATAAACAAGGTAAGGTTAAAGAAGGTGAGAATTCTGTCATGGCTATGTTGGCTGAACATTTTAGTGATGTTCTAAACAATATGGTTAGTCCTACTCCCATTATTTGTAATTATGATAGATGCATTACAGATTTTATTGTTGTCCCTATAAAACAGCCTGAAGTTATTTTAGCTGTTTCTAAACTTAAACTACATAAATCACGAGGGGTAGATGAAATTCCTACTGGAATGCTTAGAGCTGGGAATGTTTCGTTACCTCATGGATGACTGATTTTTTTTAATATCTTTTATGATAAAGGCATGGTTCCTATGGATTTTATCAGGACTATTATTATACCTATTTTTAAAAAAGGTGATTGCAGTTCTTGTGATAACAATAAGGATATCAGCCTACTTTCTGTTTGAGGTAAATTTCTTTGCATGATTTTGCTTAATCCAATTTAATACCTGGTTGACGAGCAATTGCCTGATAAGCAATGTGGATTCGGAAATGGTAGAGAATGTGTAAATCAGATATTTTCACTGAGGCAGATTTTTAGGAAATGTTTCGAGTTTCAGAGAACTTTGGTTATTAGCTTTGTTGATTTCAAAAACGCTTTTTACTCTGTTGATCGTCATAATTTGTGGTTGATTGTGAAATCGTATGGCATATCAGACAAGTTAGTTAACATAATGAATGCTTTCTACAATAACACTGAGTCGTGAGTGTGAGTTAGTAAGACTTGTAGCAATTGGTTCTGGTGTTCGACAAGGGTGCATTTTGTCTCCTTTTCTCTTTAGTTTGGTTATTGATTATGTTATGCAAAATTCACTGCAAGGAAAAGATTTTCGCTTCAAGTGGTCTGGAGATCTGAAAATTTCAGATTTAAATTATGCTGATGATTTAGCCCTTTTGTCAAATGATGTTGATGAGATGAACTCTTTCATTCGAGCTGTTGATGAAACTGGTAGTAGATTAGGTTTGGTTATAAACAGAGAGAAAACTAAAGTGATGAAAATTGGTCAGGCAGGCTGTGATTCAGTTAATCTGAATGGTTGCAGTCTTGAGCAGGTGGCATAGTTTAATTATCTTGGGAGCTATGTAACAGATACTGGTGATGTGCGACATGAGATTAACAGACGGATAGGGATTACTGCCGGGACTTGTAAGAATCTATGGAGAGTGTGGAGAAATAGGCGTATACACCTAAAGACTAAAATTAGACTGTATAATTGTTTAATTCTTTCTAGGGTTAGTTATGGTAGTGAAACTTGGACACTTTGTAAACAAGATAACAGGAAACTAGATGATTTTGATTCCAGATGCTTACGCAGTATTTTGGGCATTAGGTGGTTCAACTTTGTAACTAATGATGAGGTTAGGCAAAGGAGTCGGCAACCTCCTTTAAGCAGCATATTATGCAGAGAGAGACTCCGTTGATTTGGCCATGTTGCCCGTATGGATATTTATAGATTGTCGAATAGGGTTATGAACAGTGTGCCTAAAGGCCTCAGAAAGAGGGGAGACCTAGGATGTGGTGGGCAGACAATGTCAAACAGGACCTTATTAGAAATGATGTGCAGTGACCAGATGCAGCAGATATAGCTTAGGACAGATAAGCTTGGAGAACTGAATTGCACGTTTGGTTGGACCTCCGTAGCCCATGGCTGCTTGAGAATGATGATGATGATTATACACTTAAGTAGTATCATCACACCCCACCGATCCCCCACTAGTGCTTTCCCCCCCTATGACGTCACCGACCACGCCCCTATGACGTCACCGACCACGCCCCCTATGACGCAACATGACGTAATCATTACATAATCATTACGTAACCAACCTTTATTAATAATTCCTCCCTTTATTAAACCCCCTTTCACCCCCCTTCCCCCTCAGTGGCGCCATCTGTTGACAGTGAGAAGTACTATTTTCCCAAAAAACCCCTATTTTTATTCTAATTCTTCGATTTTTGATTTCCCCCTTTATAAAAAAATTCCTCCCCCTTATGAAAAAACCCCTGGCGCCATCTGGTGCCTGTGAGGAACACTAATTCTCCAAAAACCCTTATTTTAATTCTTTGATTTCCCCCTCCTATTAAAAATTACTCCCCCCTATTAAAAATTTCTTCCCCCTTATGAAAAAACCCTGATGCCTTCTGTTGACAATGAAGAGTACTATTTTCGGAAAAACCTCCTTATTTTAACTCTAATTCCCGATTTTTCTTTATTTTGTCCCAATGGTTGACCTATATTTTAAGCCCTCCCCCTATGAAAAACCCTCTGGTTGACCATTTTAAGGCCCCACTCCTTCACTCGGCTGATGCAAGTCTCAGAATAATTGCATGGAACGATTGACTGGTCTTAGAATAATTGTACAGAAAAGGATGATACAAAATTCCTTAGTAATTAAACACTCATCAAAATTCCCTTACCTCTATTAAAAATCATCCTACAGTTGAAACTCATTTTACTCTTACTGTTTCCATAGAAAATACCATAGGGTGAAATTAATAATGGTTTAAATTATTCGTAGGGATGACATGTTAAATCTGCTTTTAGAACATACGTCTGCAGTGGAAAAATTTTCAAACTCCGTTAATCAACTCCCTAATAATTAAACACTCGTCAAAATATTCCTCACCTTTATTAAAATCACTCCACGGTCGAAATAAGAATCAGTTTTTCTGTAGATGTGTTTCACCGGGGAAAAAAAAATCGTCCCTCGCTCTGTGGATTCCGTCCGACTGTCTTGGGTTCCCGGACTATACCGTGTACTTGCTGTGACTTAGATGTGGGGCAGATTTTTCAGATATTATAGCATTCTTTATAACTAGCTTTTTCTATGTATTTCTTACATCAAAGCCAACACTAGCACTGAACTCTTTTGAATGCAGATCTCAAATTGTAAATCAACTCACAGAGTTGTATTTATTCCTTAGTAACTAAAACCCTTTGCTATTCATTTAGCCAGGACGACTAAACGATTCCTTTATAATTATTAAAATTCCCTGCTATTAAACTTCCTAGTAATTAAACACTCGTTTTTACTTTTTTTTTTCTCGTTTATTTTCTAGTAATTAAACAAAATCGGGTGAAGCAAGACTCAGAATAATTGCATAGAAAGGGATGATACAATTGTAACGTCTCACAGAAAATCAGATCCCTAGTAATTTAACACTTACCCAAATTCTCTTCCCTTAATAATTTAACAGGCTGCGTCCAATGCGTATTTTTAGTACATCTGAAATTTTACAAATCCGTTCAACTCTTTTTGAATGTCTAATGCAGATCTCAAATTGTAAATCAACTCACAGAGTTGTATTTATTCCTTAGTAATTAAAATCCTTTGCTATTCATTTAGCCAGGACGACTAAACGATTCCTTTATAATTAAAATTCCCTGCTATTAAACTCCCTAGTAATTAAACACTCATCAAAATTCCCTTACCTTTATTAAATAAAACAGTTTTCTGTAGAGGTGTTTTATCGAAAAAAAAAACTTCTTCTCGGCAACGAGAGTCGAACGCGCTACGCCAGCTTCACTCTGTGAACTCCTAACAAGAACCAACCTGCAATGGAAAAGGCATTCCTGAAGTCGTACGTGGAGTCATGCCCACACGTGTCCGTTTACCGGTCAGGTAGCAACGAAACATCTCGTGACACAATCGCCCTGGGAGGTTGAGTGTCCAGCGCTCAGCAGTGTGATGACTCATACGATGTTGTTCTCTGAGGGTAGGTGACGTCACAACAAGGGGAAAGTAACGTGGAGTGACCAGCGAGTGACACGTATCAGAAGACTGAGCACTAGGGATGTTTAACCTTCAGTATAATTTTACACAGTGTGTTAGGATTAACAACTCTTATAGCATAGTTATTGCGGGTAGGCTCCCTCTCCACTTTTAAAATTTAGATCTTACACCGACAGTCTTTTCATATACGTATTTTTATAACCATTTTAAAACCAACACTTATTTCTTTTATCCCTAGCGATTACTGGTTGTTGCATTTTTTACTAGAAGAAACCCTACCCCTGCAGTAGCAGCCCCCGCAGAAAATAAAAAATGCTATCGGGCGAAAAATTAATAAAAATCTGATTTTATTTGTCGTGATGAAAAATATTGATGGGGTAATAGGTTCGACTTAAAAGACTTCGTGTTCGGATCCTCACCACGGACAACCTCTCGCTGACGGACGGTTAAACCCTACGAAATTATTCCAAACGGGGAATCACAAGGTTTTTATTGACGAATGAATCTTGGACCTGTACTGCTTCCGTACATCGTGAAAACCCACTCACAGCCTTGAACCGTGTTCCCAATTTCCTTTACTAAGTCACTTCAAAAAACATTGTGATTGCAAAAGTATGACTAACTGTTTTATTACGCCGCGTTTTAAAAATACTTATTACTGTTGTAATCCGCGGTACGGGAGAGTAACACTGTTCGAAGAAAAATCAGGTAAAACAGTTTTTAAAAAAAAATCGTTTCCTCCGTCGTTTGCCTATGTCTCATCACGCGGGTGAAAAAATATTTTTTTTTTGTACGAGGTAGAATGTTAAAAGTACGTCGCGTGAAAAAACTTTAGTCCCATCACGAATGCACATTAATGGATTAGGGAGGTCGTAGTTTAATACTTCAGCTATAAAAAAATAATACAATGTCTCACGCACCCCTCTCAACTTGTCTACGCTAATCCGCTATATGCTCCGCCTAGTGCTCCCACCCTCGTTTCGACACTGCAGGCTGGTGACGTACAAAGGTCATGCGGGCTGCAGTGGAATGCATGGCTCCTGCTGAATGCTACGCTATCAGAAATCCATGTGGTCGCCACGTTCTCCAAGCGCTCAGAATATTACTATACGTATAACTGATGTAAAGTCCGTTTTAATCAATACTTATTTCTTTCAACTCTGCGACTATTGGTTGGCACATTTTTACTAGAAGAAGGGCTACCTTACAGTAGCAGCTCCGCAGAAAATAAAAAATCTGATTTTATTCCTCGTGAAGAAAAATATTGAAGGTAATAGGGTCGACCTAAAAGATCCTTGTTCGGATCCTCACTCCGGATGGCTTTTAACAAAAGTCCTACGAAATTAAAAACTATCCCGTTACACGACGGCGTTGTTTAAAAATACTTATTACAGCTGTATCCTCAGCAAACTCTTTCCTAGGAAGTAACGCTACTCGATGCAGTCCCAGTTACATGCTTTTACCGGGTAAAGCATTTACCGGGTAAAGCATTAACTGTGCGCAAGAATGTTAAAAGTAGAATTCATACGTTTCCGTAAAAAAAAAAAAAAACTTTAGTTCCTGCTTAAAGGAGTATGGTTCGATTCAGGAAGAATAGGATTTGACTTCGTGCATTAGAAAAGGGAACAAATCCGTCCCCGGTGTCCTTTGTTAGGTTGTAGTATTAGTATCCTTATACAAGCTCACTTCAAATTTTCATATGATATTCTGGGGTTGAGTTTCAACCTTTTTATTTTTTCCAACCGCGATAATGCGCAGTTTTCTGCGGAACGCGAGCGACTTCGACGCCAAGGACGACCCGCACTAAACGGTACGACCGTGCACTAGAAAACCGTGAACGGACTTGTGTGAAACGTAATGTACAGAGCTTGACAACAGTAATGTAGACTGGGATCCTCGCTCACTATACTATCATAACCATCGAGAAATTATCAAATATGAATAGACCTCTGTAAAGTTCCTACCCCACAATCTTCTGAGTTCATTCCCCGGTCGATGCTGTCAGGATCACAAGGGATGTTTTACACATTCAACGACTTTTTCAGACATTCGCTAATCAAAGTGTCTATCTACACATCAGACTTGTCATTACATCGACAAACTACGTGTCCATAGGCTGAGTAAGCATTTAGAATGAAAAATTGAGTCTGCTTCACGACACATATTCGTAAAACGCTCATTAATTATTTTGTGAGAGAAAGCATGCATAAAGTTCAAACACTAATACATCTCCCCTTTCTAAAAAATCTGAAAAACTCACAGGAAAACAACAATATTTCCGTGAAAAATTAGGTCCCTGAATCGAGCCCTAGTTCGGCGTTCACTGACTTCAACCACCGATGAAACTTAACGTAAGCTCTCTCGCGGTTAGTTCAAGGTGCTTTCACACGCTCTTTTCAGAGTTCCTGGCCAACCTACTACGTTTCAATAAGCGCATAAGTGTGTGTGTGTGTGATGGTGGCTAGCTACAAACACAAGTTTCGCTACAATATAACACTGAGATGTCTGTTTAGTTATTTTTCTCTATTTCTATACTAGTGGTACAGTGCGAAAGTGGTTAGCACACGTTTTTTATATGTATCCTGTTTGGAAATAACACTGTCTATGG
The DNA here is from genome assembly GCA_038380435.1 of Ryuthela nishihirai. Classification (NCBI taxonomy): domain Eukaryota; kingdom Metazoa; phylum Arthropoda; class Arachnida; order Araneae; family Heptathelidae; genus Ryuthela; species Ryuthela nishihirai. Next base: position 79,953,002 of record JAWZYU010000009.1, on the reverse strand, counting down.
ACCATTACTCCTGTACATACCATAAGCATAATACCTCGCGATTCTAAGAGTCCCCCGAACCTTTATCTAATATTATGATATTATATTATGGTATATTAGGTATTAATCTTATTTTTGTAGTTCAACGGAGTGCTTTGAGCTTGCTCGACCGCTGTCATGGGTTGGACCGCTAGCGGCACACATATTTAATCCAGAATTAGTACATGCAAACATTTTCTTTTGTAATCGTATCAGGTGTAGAGCAGAACAGGATGCTTCAATCATCAGGACAAACAATATTGCAGAAGTGAGAAAGAGAAGCTACAGGAAAGCACACTACCTGCAATCATCACCTCAAAACAACTAAGACAGAGGGCGCCACGTGCAGGGTTGAAAAGCAGTTCATAAAAAAAATGAATGGTTAAACCATTGTTAAGTATTAGGATATTCATGTTACAATTTCTTACAACAGCGTTCATAGCTAGTGAAGACACAAGTCAGCAACATTCACACCTCTGTGTAAGCACACGAATATTACATTTCAACAACGTACACTTTTCGTGTGAGTATGTGAATATTACATTTTAGCTCTATGTGCACTAGACGTTCAGTTGCGAAGAATATTTAAAAACATCAGTGCAAACTCACTGAAGCGTGTCTCTTTCTTGTGTCTCTCCATATCTATATACTATTCTTATGAGCACAAAAGATAGAACTTTCGAAGTAAGATGAAGCATGTATCGGTTTAAAAAAAAGATTTTGAGCTTTTCACCAACGCCATCTAGGGACAACAATGTTGACTGTCTGATTCAAGCAATCTATGAATATGTAGGAGAATGTTTCTCTGATCTTATGCAAAGTATATTCTTGTGTGGTGTATGGTATTATTCAACGGATGTCTTTCTAAGTGTATGCACATATCCGTGCGATGGATTAAGTTTTTTCTCACATACTTGTTTCGCCTCTGTAATTGTATGCTTTCACGTTTGTGAGTGTGTGCGTATGTTTCTGTGTGCGGGCGAGTGTGTGTGTGTGTATGTTTCTGTGTGCGGGCGAGTGTGTGTGTGTGTATGTTTCTGTGTGCGGGCGACTGTGTGCGTGAGTATGTTTTCATGTTTGTTTCGCTGAATCTGATATGTGTATACGTCTTCATGTCTCTCTCTGTGTGTCTGTATGTGTATATGTTACCGTATGCAAGAATAAACATATTGTCTTACGGACACTTGCTCGCTACAGAAGAAGCTAACAATTTACAAACCTCGTCAGATCGGTATTATAGCTCTATTAGGAAATCTCATCGAAAAGTCACTAAACAGATAAGTTTACTAAAGATGCACGCTTGTATACAATTTTTCAGATTCTTTTACCTTTCTCGATTCTGTTAAGTAGAACAATGAAATAGCATTGCAGGAAAAAATCTTTTATTCATACACTAAGAAATTACAAGGACGACCCATCAGATATAGAACAGAAATTAGTAACACTATTACATTTATTTAGTATATGTTCAGAGGCGCGCACCAGTTCGTCATACACTTTGTTTAGTAATATAGGAAAGTGTAGCATGTAGGAATCTTCAACTCCTGCCTCTTCCACAAAAAGTTTAGCGATATCGCTTAAATGAATGTTTCTCACTGCTTCGGCGAAACGGGATATGGCCACACACGAATGGTGAAGCTGACTTGAATGATCTACTTCACACCCAATACAGTTCGTACGTAGAATCCGAAAAATTTCTTTTCTGACCAGTGTATTTAATGTTTTTCTGAAACTTAGCTTTGCTCTCTGATCGTGCAGTTCAGCATTAGACAGTCTTCGAGTAAGAGATGTAGATAATTCGACATCTCTTACTCGAAGACTGTCTAATGCTGAACTGCACGATCAGAGAGCAAAGCTAAGTTTCAGAAAAACATTAAATACACTGGTCAGAAAAGAAATTTTTCGGATTCTACGTACGAACTGTATTGGGTGTGAAGTAGATCATTCAAGTCAGCTTCACCATTCGTGTGTGGCCATATCCCGTTTCGCCGAAGCAGTGAGAAACATTCATTTAAGCGATATCGCTAAACTTTTTGTGGAAGAGGCAGGAGTTGAAGATTCCTACATGCTACACTTTCCTATATTACTAAACAAAGTGTATGACGAACTGGTGCGCGCCTCTGAACATATACTAAATAAATGTAATAGTGTTACTAATTTCTGTTCTATATCTGATGGGTCGTCCTTGTAATTTCTTAGTGTATGAATAAAAGATTTTTTCCTGCAATGCTATTTCATTGTTCTACTTAACAGAATCGAGAAAGGTAAAAGAATCTGAAAAATTGTATACAAGCGTGCATCTTTAGTAAACTTATCTGTTTAGTGACTTTTCGATGAGATTTCCTAATAGAGCTATAATACCGATCTGACGAGGTTTGTAAATTGTTAGCTTCTTCTGTAGCGAGCAAGTGTCCGTAAGACAATATGTTTATTCTTGCATACGGTAACATATACACATACAGACACACAGAGAGAGACATGAAGACGTATACACATATCAGATTCAGCGAAACAAACATGAAAACATACTCACGCACACAGTCGCCCGCACACAGAAACATACACACACACACACTCGCCCGCACACAGAAACACACACACACACACACTCGCCCGCACACAGAAACATACGCACACACTCACAAACGTGAAAGCATACAATTACAGAGGCGAAACAAGTATGTGAGAAAAAACTTAATCCATCGCACGGATATGTGCATACACTTAGAAAGACATCCGTTGAATAATACCATACACCACACAAGAATATACTTTGCATAAGATCAGAGAAACATTCTCCTACATATTCATAGATTGCTTGAATCAGACAGTCAACATTGTTGTCCCTAGATGGCGTTGGTGAAAAGCTCAAAATCTTTTTTTTAAACCGATACATGCTTCATCTTACTTCGAAAGTTCTATCTTTTGTGCTCATAAGAATAGTATATAGATATGGAGAGACACAAGAAAGAGACACGCTTCAGTGAGTTTGCACTGATGTTTTTAAATATTCTTCGCAACTGAACGTCTAGTGCACATAGAGCTAAAATGTAATATTCACATACTCACACGAAAAGTGTACGTTGTTGAAATGTAATATTCGTGTGCTTACACAGAGGTGTGAATGTTGCTGACTTGTGTCTTCACTAGCTATGAACGCTGTTGTAAGAAATTGTAACATGAATATCCTAATACTTAACAATGGTTTAACCATTCATTTTTTTTATGAACTGCTTTTCAACCCTGCACGTGGCGCCCTCTGTCTTAGTTGTTTTGAGGTGATGATTGCAGGTAGTGTGCTTTCCTGTAGCTTCTCTTTCTCACTTCTGCAATATTGTTTGTCCTGATGATTGAAGCATCCTGTTCTGCTCTACACCTGATACGATTACAAAAGAAAATGTTTGCATGTACTAATTCTGGATTAAATATGTGTGCCGCTAGCGGTCCAACCCATGACAGCGGTCGAGCAAGCTCAAAGCACTCCGTTGAACTACAAAAATAAGATTAATACCTAATATACCATAATATAATATCATAATATTAGATAAAGGTTCGGGGGACTCTTAGAATCGCGAGGTATTATGCTTATGGTATGTACAGGAGTAATGGTCCATAGACAGTGTTATTTCCAAACAGGATACATATAAAAAACGTGTGCTAACCACTTTCGCACTGTACCACTAGTATAGAAATAGAGAAAAATAACTAAACAGACATCTCAGTGTTATATTGTAGCGAAACTTGTGTTTGTAGCTAGCCACCATCACACACACACACACTTATGCGCTTATTGAAACGTAGTAGGTTGGCCAGGAACTCTGAAAAGAGCGTGTGAAAGCACCTTGAACTAACCGCGAGAGAGCTTACGTTAAGTTTCATCGGTGGTTGAAGTCAGTGAACGCCGAACTAGGGCTCGATTCAGGGACCTAATTTTTCACGGAAATATTGTTGTTTTCCTGTGAGTTTTTCAGATTTTTTAGAAAGGGGAGATGTATTAGTGTTTGAACTTTATGCATGCTTTCTCTCACAAAATAATTAATGAGCGTTTTACGAATATGTGTCGTGAAGCAGACTCAATTTTTCATTCTAAATGCTTACTCAGCCTATGGACACGTAGTTTGTCGATGTAATGACAAGTCTGATGTGTAGATAGACACTTTGATTAGCGAATGTCTGAAAAAGTCGTTGAATGTGTAAAACATCCCTTGTGATCCTGACAGCATCGACCGGGGAATGAACTCAGAAGATTGTGGGGTAGGAACTTTACAGAGGTCTATTCATATTTGATAATTTCTCGATGGTTATGATAGTATAGTGAGCGAGGATCCCAGTCTACATTACTGTTGTCAAGCTCTGTACATTACGTTTCACACAAGTCCGTTCACGGTTTTCTAGTGCACGGTCGTACCGTTTAGTGCGGGTCGTCCTTGGCGTCGAAGTCGCTCGCGTTCCGCAGAAAACTGCGCATTATCGCGGTTGGAAAAAATAAAAAGGTTGAAACTCAACCCCAGAATATCATATGAAAATTTGAAGTGAGCTTGTATAAGGATACTAATACTACAACCTAACAAAGGACACCGGGGACGGATTTGTTCCCTTTTCTAATGCACGAAGTCAAATCCTATTCTTCCTGAATCGAACCATACTCCTTTAAGCAGGAACTAAAGTTTTTTTTTTTTTTTACGGAAACGTATGAATTCTACTTTTAACATTCTTGCGCACAGTTAATGCTTTACCCGGTAAATGCTTTACCCGGTAAAAGCATGTAACTGGGACTGCATCGAGTAGCGTTACTTCCTAGGAAAGAGTTTGCTGAGGATACAGCTGTAATAAGTATTTTTAAACAACGCCGTCGTGTAACGGGATAGTTTTTAATTTCGTAGGACTTTTGTTAAAAACCATTCGGGGCAAGGATCCGAACACGGGCCTTTTAGGTCGACCCTATTACCTTCAATATTTTTCATCAGGAGGAATAAAATCAGACTTTTTCCTTTTATTAATTTTTTCTGCGGGATTGCCACTGTGAGGCGGTCCTTCTAGTGAAAATGTGCCAGCCCAATAGTCGCAGAGTTGAAAGAAATAAGTATTGATTAAAACGGACTTTAGATCAGTTATAAGTATAGTAATATTCTGAGCGCTTGGAGAACGTGACAGCCACATGGACTTCTGATAGCGTAGCATTCAGCAGGGGCCATGCATTCCACTGCAGCTTCCGGAACATATAGCGGATTCGAAGTATCAGCCTCCGTTGCAAATGAAATTTCAGCGGATTAGTGTAGACAAGTTGAGAGGGGTGCGTGAGACATTGTATTATTTTTTTATAGCTGAAGTATTAAACTACGACCTCCCTAATCCATTAATGTGCATTCGTGATGGGACTAAAGTTTTTTCACGCGACGTACTTTTAACATTCTACCTCGTACAAAAAAAAAATATTTTTTCACCCGCGTGATGAGACATAGGCAAACGACGGAGGAAACGATTTTTTTTTAAAAACTGTTTTACCTGATTTTTCTTCGAACAGTGTTACTCTCCCGTACCGCGGATTACAACAGTAATAAGTATTTTTAAAACGCGGCGTAATAAAACAGTTAGTCATACTTTTGCAATCACAATGTTTTTTGAAGTGACTTAGTAAAGGAAATTGGGAACACGGTTCAAGGCTGTGAGTGGGTTTTCACGATGTACGGAAGCAGTACAGGTCCAAGATTCATTCGTCAATAAAAACCTTGTGATTCCCCGTTTGGAATAATTTCGTAGGGTTTAACCGTCCGTCAGCGAGAGGTTGTCCGTGGTGAGGATCCGAACACGAAGTCTTTTAAGTCGAACCTATTACCCCATCAATATTTTTCATCACGACAAATAAAATCAGATTTTTATTAATTTTTCGCCCGATAGCATTTTTTATTTTCTGCGGGGGCTGCTACTGCAGGGGTAGGGTTTCTTCTAGTAAAAAATGCAACAACCAGTAATCGCTAGGGATAAAAGAAATAAGTGTTGGTTTTAAAATGGTTATAAAAATACGTATATGAAAAGACTGTCGGTGTAAGATCTAAATTTTAAAAGTGGAGAGGGAGCCTACCCGCAATAACTATGCTATAAGAGTTGTTAATCCTAACACACTGTGTAAAATTATACTGAAGGTTAAACATCCCTAGTGCTCAGTCTTCTGATACGTGTCACTCGCTGGTCACTCCACGTTACTTTCCCCTTGTTGTGACGTCACCTACCCTCAGAGAACAACATCGTATGAGTCATCACACTGCTGAGCGCTGGACACTCAACCTCCCAGGGCGATTGTGTCACGAGATGTTTCGTTGCTACCTGACCGGTAAACGGACACGTGTGGGCATGACTCCACGTACGACTTCAGGAATGCCTTTTCCATTGCAGGTTGGTTCTTGTTAGGAGTTCACAGAGTGAAGCTGGCGTAGCGCGTTCGACTCTCGTTGCCGAGAAGAAGTTTTTTTTTTCGATAAAACACCTCTACAGAAAACTGTTTTATTTAATAAAGGTAAGGGAATTTTGATGAGTGTTTAATTACTAGGGAGTTTAATAGCAGGGAATTTTAATTATAAAGGAATCGTTTAGTCGTCCTGGCTAAATGAATAGCAAAGGATTTTAATTACTAAGGAATAAATACAACTCTGTGAGTTGATTTACAATTTGAGATCTGCATTAGACATTCAAAAAGAGTTGAACGGATTTGTAAAATTTCAGATGTACTAAAAATACGCATTGGACGCAGCCTGTTAAATTATTAAGGGAAGAGAATTTGGGTAAGTGTTAAATTACTAGGGATCTGATTTTCTGTGAGACGTTACAATTGTATCATCCCTTTCTATGCAATTATTCTGAGTCTTGCTTCACCCGATTTTGTTTAATTACTAGAAAATAAACGAGAAAAAAAAAAGTAAAAACGAGTGTTTAATTACTAGGAAGTTTAATAGCAGGGAATTTTAATAATTATAAAGGAATCGTTTAGTCGTCCTGGCTAAATGAATAGCAAAGGGTTTTAGTTACTAAGGAATAAATACAACTCTGTGAGTTGATTTACAATTTGAGATCTGCATTCAAAAGAGTTCAGTGCTAGTGTTGGCTTTGATGTAAGAAATACATAGAAAAAGCTAGTTATAAAGAATGCTATAATATCTGAAAAATCTGCCCCACATCTAAGTCACAGCAAGTACACGGTATAGTCCGGGAACCCAAGACAGTCGGACGGAATCCACAGAGCGAGGGACGATTTTTTTTTCCCCGGTGAAACACATCTACAGAAAAACTGATTCTTATTTCGACCGTGGAGTGATTTTAATAAAGGTGAGGAATATTTTGACGAGTGTTTAATTATTAGGGAGTTGATTAACGGAGTTTGAAAATTTTTCCACTGCAGACGTATGTTCTAAAAGCAGATTTAACATGTCATCCCTACGAATAATTTAAACCATTATTAATTTCACCCTATGGTATTTTCTATGGAAACAGTAAGAGTAAAATGAGTTTCAACTGTAGGATGATTTTTAATAGAGGTAAGGGAATTTTGATGAGTGTTTAATTACTAAGGAATTTTGTATCATCCTTTTCTGTACAATTATTCTAAGACCAGTCAATCGTTCCATGCAATTATTCTGAGACTTGCATCAGCCGAGTGAAGGAGTGGGGCCTTAAAATGGTCAACCAGAGGGTTTTTCATAGGGGGAGGGCTTAAAATATAGGTCAACCATTGGGACAAAATAAAGAAAAATCGGGAATTAGAGTTAAAATAAGGAGGTTTTTCCGAAAATAGTACTCTTCATTGTCAACAGAAGGCATCAGGGTTTTTTCATAAGGGGGAAGAAATTTTTAATAGGGGGGAGTAATTTTTAATAGGAGGGGGAAATCAAAGAATTAAAATAAGGGTTTTTGGAGAATTAGTGTTCCTCACAGGCACCAGATGGCGCCAGGGGTTTTTTCATAAGGGGGAGGAATTTTTTTATAAAGGGGGAAATCAAAAATCGAAGAATTAGAATAAAAATAGGGGTTTTTTGGGAAAATAGTACTTCTCACTGTCAACAGATGGCGCCACTGAGGGGGAAGGGGGGTGAAAGGGGGTTTAATAAAGGGAGGAATTATTAATAAAGGTTGGTTACGTAATGATTATGTAATGATTACGTCATGTTGCGTCATAGGGGGCGTGGTCGGTGACGTCATAGGGGCGTGGTCGGTGACGTCATAGGGGGGGAAAGCACTAGTGGGGGATCGGTGGGGTGTGATGATACTACTCACTTACATTATAATAGTTCTCACATATTCATTTATCACCTTAGGCACTAATAAAATTAAAGCCAATTTGAAACAATTATATTCATGTCTGAATGGGAAATAAATAATCTACGGTAATCCAGATGTAAATCAGGCACAAATATTCATTAAAAATATGATTCAAAACTTATCATTAAAACTTTCATTTATAGTTCCTAACTTGTAATCTCTTTTAATGGTTTGTGCAGATGAAAAGCATACACGGTAGTATTGTTTATATATAAACAGTTGTTGTTAGTATCGATAGCGAAATTAGTCATAACTTACGGTAAAATAACAGCTATGGAATATTTATGCTTTTTGGGTTGATGTTCGGTAATTTTACCTCTAGAGCGGTACCTTTTTGCACACACTGGGCCAAATAGCGAGGTCACACGGGAGGACACACTCAGAGGAGGTTTGTAGGAAGGAGATCCAATGGACAGCTGTTAGGAGATAGATCGTAGCCTCTCATCAAGACTATTCAACATATTCTTCGTGCACAGGGTATGGATCTCCAGCACACGGTACCACAGCTTAACATCCCATTCGACGGACGGTGTCTTTTCTAAGCCCATCAATGTCCCCTACTGACAGAGAGCAGGGTGGGATTTAGCGGAGACAAATCTCAATGTTAGCCCAGATGGGATATGCAGATTACGAGCCTGGTGCCTCCCTGCCTTTTGGGATGCAGGCTGTAAGTCTCAATAACGGTTCACAAGGAGTACATGATTAGTAAGCATTAAATTAAAAATTTTACATTTAAAAAACTGTAAAGAAGTTAAAGTGAAAGCGCTGCAGCAGCTAAATAGTCTCGATCTAAGTCACCATCTCTCTTCAATCTCTTCTCGGCAGAGGCGCATTATAGCATTTGGAATCGGTGTGGTAAGCAGCTGATTAAAATTACATTTGATGTAATTTCCTTTCTGGTACCAAAGGAAATTTCATCATTTACATTAATTAAATACAAACAAAAAGAACTAAAAGATATTTAATTTTTCACACATGAAAAGACAAATGACAAATTATAAAGATTAATTACATTTGTGCTTTTCTAAGTATTCGAAAATTAGCAAATCATATTAGCATAATCAATGTTATTGGTAACTTCCTTTACAATAAAGCCATCTGTTCAAAAGTTTCTTGTTGCAAAGTTGGTGGCAACACTCTCAAGTTTTCCCGTGGCTGAGTCGTTAGCGTGCTTGGCTACTGATCAGAGGGACCTGGGTACGAGCCCAGGTAAGGCATGGATGTTTGTGTTGCCTCTCTTCTGAGGTACCACCATCCTCACATACCTTCTACTTTGGCGTATAAACTGACAAGCTGCTGTCAGACCTCTGTGGTAAGCAGCTTCTTGAGGGAGTATTTATTATTTATTTATCACTCCTGCATTTGTGGAAGCAAGCGATCTCTCACAATACCTTGAAGTGACGGTTGGCGCCGGATGTCCTAAACCTGGGAAAATGAACTCATTATAGACCCTTATAAGACGCATCAACGTAGCTAATGGTATATGGGGGTGGGGGGAACTTAATGAGTTGGATCTGTTAGGGGCAATCAGGGCAAATTAAATTGCAAGATTCAAAGTCGTTAAGCTAATGTATTTGAACCCAGGGGGCTTGAGCGAGGCTGGTGAGGAAAGGGAGGCAGAGGAGAGAAGTGAGGAGAAGTAGAAGGGCGGGATCTAACTGTCGGGTGAGTGCGGAGGCCTGAGTTTAGCGTAGCTAGCAGACGCTAGCAGAGGAAGTCACTCATCGCTATGGATCATCCACTAAAAACTACAGTAACCATCCGTGACGTATACATCACGAATACATGTTCCTCTCTTTGTACTAGATAACCCTAGATTCCCGGTCAGCGCAATATTGGATATTTCATCTTCACTGAAAGAATAAAGATTGCTACATTTTACCACATCTAAAGTTAATAGATTCGGCAAACCGTAAACTTTACAACTGGCCACTAATAGACAGGATTTGCAATATATACTTTACAACTATTTCTAGTTGAGAGAATAAGATCCAACAGGAACCGCATAACTATCACAGTTCGACAGGATCATTTCATGCGAAGTTTACCACTCGGTGATAAAAAAAATTATAAACAACTCTGCCTGCTTTAATGTGCCATCCATTGTAAGACTTTGGCAACTACACTTCAGCCCACGTCGTTATGGATAATATCTATTTTGTTACGATTCTCTCGAATCCTAAAACCAAGAAAAATGGGGTCTCTAGAAATCTGTGGGCCCAGTGTACTCGTAGGATAATGGGCCCTTGTGTCCAGGTTCTCAGATATCTCTGTCTTTTTTCATTAGACTGAACCGATTTATCGTATCATTTATTAGTTCAGTTTTAACACTATGGCATTTCCTTAAATAAATGTTTTTCAAGATTTTTTTTCAACGTAGAGTAAGCTGAAATATATATAATGCTTACATCACACTGTCTAATAAGCACCCTTTCGAATGCTGTACAGTTGACAATGCGTAATGATGTTGGTCCGTAACCCTATTTTTTACATAGTACTTTAATCTCACGTATTTGACGTTCACAGCAATGTTTAGGACGTAACACTCTACTGTTATCTATCGGTGAGACCCTACTGTGTGTTGAAATACAGGTATTGTAGGAATTCTCATACCCTCTAAAAATAATCATGGGTCTAACAGCAGGTGTGAAAAATTCGCTTCAACGTGGTACCCGAATCAACGGGAGTTCTGTGGACCACGAAGAAAGAACAGCTGTAAATTAATGAAGTAAAGGTTTGAAAAACTCAAACCTAGAATGTTCACGATTCATTCGGCTACAGGATTTGGTACATTGTTTTGTCACGTTTTGATTTAACATTAATTTAGCTGTAACAGATAAAACAAACAGTACTATCTATCAATTATTTTCTATTGTTAATAGTAAATTTTATTACATTTCTAGCTTAATCCGTATAATTTCTTCAATATTTCAATGCATTTGAATTACACCTACCAGCTTTCTTTTTATCAGAGTTCATGGTTCTTGGGCATTAATACCAGAATTTAAGCTCTTTTCAACTGCTTTAATTCCTGTTTTATTTTTATGTTCTTGATCTGATTTTCCTCGAATATCACGTGACTGTAGAGCATAATAAAAAAAATACCTTCGTATATTGATCAATGGCTCTGCATAAAGTTTTGCCATCTCTCTCTCTTGCTTTCGTTGCTCTTTCAATCCACTTGTTCCATATGCACCTCGCAAAACTGCTAGATTGATCTGCTTGATGGATATTGCATTCGAGATTTTTGCATGAGCGGTGCAGTCCACAGCGACTCCCATAGTTTCGCATGCAACCGACGCATTAACCATTTTTTCCTTCTTTTTCTGATTTTAATATGAGGTACATAGCAAATAAAATACACTTTTCCCTTTTTTTTTTAATCCTAATATTGTTTTTAGTAAATGTTCGTGTATCTAAAAGTGCTTATTTGAAACCGACTAATAGCCTTGTCTGCTTCCTCCCAGCAAAAGGTACTCGATGACAACGAGATATCTGCAAACACGCAGCATGTTTTGCAGAACTAACAAACAAACGAAAAAAAAAATACTGTAGGAAAAATGGAATTATCGAAAGAAAATGATGATGTGCAAAGAAACCTGAAAGTGCTTTATATTTTGGATTCGTAATTCAATACGAAACCAGACATATAAAACAGTATCCATATCGAATTGTTCCCAGTGATACCTCAAGTAATCATTTTGACAATGGCAAAATCGTTGTATTTCGACTTTCAAATCGCTGATTAAATATTTTGCAGAATAATAGGATAGTAGTCTTTGAAATAGTTGAACGATTAGATAATGAAACCAATGAGACAATTACATTACTAAAATTATATATTTTATAATATATTGAAAACACTAGTAACTGAAGTAGATACCCTTATTTGAGCACACACTTGCTTATTAATTTATGTGCTGTATCTTCCAGTGGTCAAGGCTTTTATATATATATATATCTTTTTAGAACCAAAAAAGTCCTAAGTTCGATTTCCAAACCTGGATATTTGTCATTCTTCTTTGTTACTTTCATATTCTACTTGTTAATTGCATATTCCAGCAGTGAGTAATCAATATGACAGAAGTATTAAACTAAAATACCCGCTCAAGCAGCTGCTTGCCACAGAGGCTGAATAGTCTAAAACGACATAGAGAAGATCTGTGAGGAAAGCGAAACTTCAGCAGAAAGACAATACAAAAATCCATACCTTACCCGTAGATCGCACCCAGGTCCCTTTGATCAGTAGCCAAGCCCGAGCCACTCGGCCATGGGCCGGCGAAGTATTAAAGTGTTATAAAACTATTTTTCAAAGAAGAGAAATAAACTTTGTTATAGATTCGAAAATAGTGGTCAGTAGAGAATTTAGTCACGAGTAATTGAATTTATTTTTTATCATCCAGGAGGGTATCGCCTATCATATTATATTATACCTCATACTGCATTATTAGCATAATATATTATATTATTATCAAATTTTACCTCGCCTATGATAACCGCATGACTCGACACCGCATCTCTGCACAACTACAATTTGAAACGATACTTAGAACTTTGAAATTTTACCTACATTTATAAGTTAATTTTTAATCATTGTGTGTCTGAAAAGGTCCCAATAGTTAGGAAGAAATCAATAACTTCTTTTATATTCTCTGTTACACTGCTTAATAATCATCTCATCTGTTAATTTTATTCATCTTCATGATTAGTGTACAAAATTTAGTAAGTATAAACTTCTGAAAAGTTGTTTAGCCTTCCTATTATTCCGTCTACTACACTATTCTACAAGACACCGTGTAACATAGATAGATGAAACAATTATAGTGAAACAAAGGGACTATTATATATGTTTGATCGACAGTTTCACTGAGATATACACAGTTGTATCAGAATAATATGACCACCTAGCATAGTATATGCATGGTAGGTGGTCATATTATTCTGATACGAATTATTAGTATTATACGAAAAGAGCTTGTTCCACTCATGACTCATTTAAACTTTATCATTCGTATTGAGAACAAAGACCAGAAAGAAACAAAATTTGACCAAAAATTTCATATTTTTTTTTGGCAAAACTGGTCTTTATTCATCACAATGCCAATTTTTTTCATCTGCATTAACCTCTTTCTAATTGTAACTATCTTTAAGAACCTGCCGTGTGCCTTAGTGAGAGGTATGGTTCGATTTCACAGACAAAAGGGCTCTTTTATACATCGGTTAGAAATACCGACTTCCAATAAGGAGCTACTTTATCATAACGATCTAAAAGATTCGTAATAAATACTACTATATTGTAGCAAGCTTGACAGTAATCTAATTCTTACTGCCTTCGAATCGGATTGTAAACGAAAGCAGAGTAAAGGAAGGTACCATGAAATTCAGTAAGTATTTTAAATAATTTTTGCAAAAAAAGAAATAAAATATTTTGGGAGCGAGGAAAAGAAAAAAAATTAGTTAAAAAAAAAGTCCCCTTTCCGTGTTGTCTAGCATTTTTTCTTTCATAAGTCTTCGCTTTTTGTGCGGTTACCAACGGAGCAAGGTTGTGTAGTTTTACGACTGAGCGGCACTTTTCTTTTGCACACAGTGAGCTAAATGGCCAGGTCACAAGGACCCTGAAGGCTCAGAGAAGGTTGGTGAGAGGGGTTCCCGTCAAGGCCATTCAGCGTGTTCTTTAACGTACTCAGACAGGGCTTGGCTCTCATATACACACACACGGAGTACGGTTTAACATCTCATCCGACGGACGGTGGCTTTTCCAGTCCATTGGTGTCCCCCTACTGAGCGAGGGTAAAGATGGAAGTTTTGCTGAGATAAATCTCAACGCCGGCCCAGGCGGGACTCGAGCCTGGGAACTGTAGATTACGAGCCTGGCGTGCTACCGATTGGGCCATCCCCGCCCCACACAGCAAAGAGTATTGCGCGAGTAACAGTTTATTTTAAATGATAATATAATCAGTAACTGTTTTTGTCCACGAGCAAGCAAAAAAAACCCCATTAATTTCAGAGAAAAATATAACACTTTAGTGTTACATAATTGCGATTCCAAACTACCTCTCCGCCATGTAATACGACGCAAAATTATTAAACTCGTGCATATTTCACGCATTTTTTAAGATTTGTTTCGATAACCTTTAAAACGATTGGGAAAATGTTACACTATAACGGAACTCTAGTTTCTTAGCCCTTTTTACCTTATTCTGGCTCGATTGCACCCTTTTTTTTTTAGATCCCGGTCTGATCTCAGGCGCTAAAGCTCTAAGAGGTCCTCAGTTGTCTGGGAGTGTGTATAGGGAATTAATACGAACTCTACAAAAAATTGCACATACTGGAAAATAAATAAAACCTTATTATAAACGAAAATAAATCTGTTTATCTGCTCTGTTCGTTTCAGTGTATTTAACAAAAATTGCATCATATCAGGTATTAATCTAAGTTAAAACACGAAAGGTATACAGTATATTATACTGATTGTGAAATAATCTACTGAATAAAATGCTCTAAAATAATCGTGTTTTGACACACCAGAAGTGTCGAGGTCCTAGGAGAGAATCTATGTGGTAATCCGTCACTGTAAATTTCATTGTTTCACCAACTTTAGTATCCAGCTCTGAGTGTCCGTGGTTTCTTCGACGAAACCATGGCTAATTTTAGCACGCTGCAACTCGAATGTTAACTTATATCATAGGAAGGCGAAAGGGTTTCTTGCACAGTATAACTCCGTTTATCCAGATCCCTTTAATCCGGATTTTCGCTTTCTACAGATCAAGTCCTAAATGGCTTAAGTCCATTAATTTTAAAAAGCTGTTAGAAATGTTTTCCGATGGGGGGTGTTTCTTTCTTCTCGCATGAAATCTCAATGACCTCCTTACTTTTTTTTTTTGTTAATTATAAACATCAGTTGATTTAAGGGAAATGACCCTGGAGTGGATAATAAAATAAGTGTTCAAAACCCATCGAAGCACACATCCAATAAAGATTGCTGACGTTTTTCAAAAAATAACAGTAAAGTCAGATCAGATTTTTAGGAAAAAAGAAAAGAAAATTATCTGATAAATACATAAATATATGTGTTTTTTCAATCTTTAATATAACAGATTGTTTTTTTTTAAATATGACACGTTATGTTTAACTGGAAGTGTTTCTTACAGAACTTTCGTAATATATCTCCAGAATCAATTCCTCTAACGCCAAGTAATATAGAACAACGCAGTTGGCGAGAAATTACTGTAATTAACTCTCTCTTGAAACTCTGCAAAAACTTCATTTTTATATTAATGGAAGAAACGTTTAACTTGGTTATAAAATAGATAAATTTTACTCAAAATTCGATGCTTTAAAAAAGAAAAAGTATAAATTTATATGCAATTTCAGTCCGGCTAGAGTACTCTAGTTACTAACCTGACAGGAAGTCCTTGTATTAATGTTTATACTTTGTATGAGAGACCAGGAGAAGACTGATATAGATTCTAGGTTATATCTGTTCTTATTGTCGAGTTGCCCCTTTTCCTTTCCAAATAAACAAAAGCATATCATTTTTAGCTATTCTCCCATTAAAATCTTGAGGCCTCCTGTGGTTGAGAGAAACAATTGATTTATTCCCCACCAACAAGAAAATAACCGTTTGAATGCAACTCTGGGAGAAAATTAAATATTTAAAAGCATCCTGCAAAAACACTATTTAACGATTCATTACGGATAAACCTTTAAAGAGTGATTGCCTAATTTCATCTCGATTTGCAGCATTCTTTTTCTCCTGAACTGTGTGTATGTACATGATGTTCTTCGCATTAAATGCAACTAATGAATTCACCACTTCACCCTTTTTTAATAATAGGCTGGTATTCCGTTTTGTCTAAGTAATAATTAGCCATTCCATTGCGAACACGTTTCGTTTTTCTCGCCATTCTTCTAAAACACAAGTGGATGAAAATGATCGTGAATGCAGTGATCTACGCTCGTTCAGCGGATGCCAGGCACATGGAAAT
This sequence comes from Ryuthela nishihirai, assembly GCA_038380435.1. NCBI lineage: Eukaryota > Metazoa > Arthropoda > Arachnida > Araneae > Heptathelidae > Ryuthela > Ryuthela nishihirai. The sequence continues at coordinate 79,936,686 of JAWZYU010000009.1, read as the reverse complement.
GATGAATGACGAATAGCGTTTGTTTACAGACTCGGGCCCTCACGAGCTAATTAGCAGTAATTAAATTAAGCAGTTTAATTACCAGAGATTAGACGTGAGAAATGAACTAAGATCAACAAGACCGCCAGAGTTTAAGAACTCCAGTAATCGTCTATTATTACTTAACTAATGTGGATGTATAAGGTGGAGATTAAGAAGAAAAAAGGTGGTGATAATCACTAGGATTACAGAACGCGGTACGTGGAGAACCACTATTTATTTCGCGAAGTAACAGGGGCACTTTGTTTTGTTTAATGGGACTTTTGTTTGTTTGCTTGATGATAAACGGTGAAGGATCTGGTTTCAGAGAAAAGGAATAGATAAAAGTTCCGAAGAACATTGATCTCTTTTTTTTACTTTTGTTCCTTGATATTTATTATCTGTATATGCACATTTATTATCTGTATAAAACATTTACTCATTTTAATTTATGCCTCATTAGCCTAAAAATAAAAATCTCCCAGCATACAGAAAGACACTTAAAAAAAAAAGTAAACTGATGTCAAAAAGGGTGCACTAATTGTTTCAGAATTCATAATATGAATGATTGTTAATTCGTTTTACGTCTACATACTTTTAATTTTTGATGGTAGGAAACGCGAAGACTAAAACTTAAACCAGTCCTCTTTATATGCTGTTAAACGGCTTCGACGTAGCAAGAATGTATCAATGCAAGGAAGAAAAACAAGGGTTAATTGCTGCTCTTACAAGCTTTAACTTCGAAGTAAAGCACCTAATTTCCGCTGGATATATCGGAATCAGCTCAACGAAATGAACCTGTTCGTGAGACAAGTAATTTACGACCATTCACCGACAAAGTAGACTGCTTTTAGTAATTCATTCATAGCCGCAAAGGAGAAAAATAAATCAACAACAGCAACACATACCATGATTACTCTATTAATTAATGAATGCAAGACAGATAATACTGCCTTTTAAATGACGGGAAAAAACTGGGATTTATGACATGAAATTAACGATTTGGCAATAATACTCGAAACAAGTGACTATGGAAACTCCATGCCAGATAGATTGGCTGTCAATAGCATTGTGCTTGGTTGAATTTAAAAATATACAAATTTTTCTGAAAGAGTCATTTGCTACAGAGATTTAAGACAAGCCGTTAGGTAAACAGGCCACCGAAACGATCTATGAGGAAAGCGAAATCGCAGTGTAAATAAAACATAAATCAGAAAATAGTTATGATCTCGAGTCCAAGATCCTTTGCTCTGAAACAAATGCGCTAAACACCAGCCACTGAGATGGAATTTTGACACTAACGTTACACTACAAAACCCTTTACATGTCAACTGTAATTGTGCCATGTATTTCAACAGCAGTAAATATCCACTGTTTTTTAACTTTATGAATTTTTCTGTTTGAAAGCGGATTTTTTTACATGTAGTTCTAGCAAAACAATCTGTATCTGTTAACTGCTCTCTGCAAAATGTTATAATTATAAAATTCAAAAATGCTTCGAAAATTTTGTGTGCACATACAAAACACAATATCAATGCATACTGATTTTCTGCTTAATTCACTAGATTTTGCTATTTGTAATACTTCCAGACACCACTTTTACAAAAGCATTTATACACCTTGCATTCACAATTCTCGAGTAGAAAAATTATTATATACACTCATGGACACAAAAATTGTAACACCCATAAAGGAAGAATGCACTGATACCAAATCATCACCGCACGTAATACCGTAAGTACTATAAAAATGATTCCGGTGACGACAGCATGACGTCACAAGGAACCAGAAATAAAGGTGGTGCTGTCTGTCCTAGATTCCAATAAAAGCCACTGTAGCAGACGGTAGGTAAGCGAGTGGAGTGAAACAGTGCACGTCTGTTTTAGTGATGCCAAGGCATTGAAAGCGAGTCATAGCAGCTAGACCCGTATGAACGGGGTCATATCGTGAAGACGCATGAGGCAGGTTGGTCTGCCCATCGGTTGTGTGCACACACCGAAGGGCAGACCATTGTAAACCATTGGTTGAACAGCATTTGTCAACCACTGGTTGAACAATGGACACTGTATACACACTGTTTAAAATAGTGAACAAGGAAAGGTGCCACTTCACATCGCCATGGCTCAGATCACCAGAGATATTCCCCACACCATGATGAGATCACTTCATCTGACAACAAGCAATCAGATCCCTGTGCAACATCAACAGCAATCCAGCACAATGTGGTACAGTCGCTCAAAAAAGTATCCGAACACTATGGTTGATTAGAGAATTCAGAAAAAATATCTGGCAACGATTTTTTTAGAAATTAGTGAACTGGCAACCTTCGTGTCACGTGACACGAAGGTAGCTAGATCACTAATTTCTGAAAAAAATCGTTGCCAGATATTTTTTCTGAATTCTCTAATCAACTATAGTGTTCGGATACTTTTTTGAGCGACTGTACCTGTATTGCGTGCACCACTGTCCACAACACCATCCAATGACGTTCGAATGAAGCCGAATTACAGGCCTCTTGACATTACTATTCATCGTCAGGCATGTTGTCTGTGATGCACAGACTGTGTATCTAAGTTGGGGGAATGGAAGCACATCGCCTTCTCGGATGAGTCACCCTTCTGTTTGGCTGCAGATGATGATCGCATCAGGTTTTGGAATAGCTGCAGCCAGTCGCAGGATCTGGCATACATCCGAAAGCGCCACAGTGCCCGCAAATCTGGTGTGAGATGTCATTAGTTATGACCCCAGAATACCTCTAGTTTTTGTTCAGGGAACTTTGACATCTCAATGATATGTCGACAACATTCTGGCATCCAATTGTCTGCCTTTCCAGCAGAACTCTCCTGGTGACATTTTTCAGCAGGATAACATGCATTACCATATGGCACACAGTGTCCAACAGTGTCTACGGGATGTAATCTTATAGACAATGTTGGACAGTATGTGCGAACACTACTTTTACAAAAAAAAAAATTCATTCGATCCGTTATGTCCTCGGATTTGTCCCCTATAGAGCACATATGAGGGCGTAATGGGTCGACGTCTCTGATGGCATCCACAGCCAGAACACACACTGGACACCCTGCATTTACATTTGGCGGAAGAATATCGGAAAGTGCCCAGGACACTATTAGGAAAACTGTATGCGTCGATGTCTCGACGCTGCCAACGGTGGTCATACCTCATGCAGAGAGCCCATATTGAGAAGGGGGCCATAAACACATCCATAATGTGCACGCAGGTGATTGTGCGATCAATCATTATTACCATGTGTTACAAGCCTAGTAATGTCATTACTATTTTGTGTTACTCTACCACTCTGCTCAATTTCACCGAGGTGTTGCAAATTTTGTGTCCATGAGTGTATTATGCAAGTCTTATACAGTTTAAAATTCTAAAAAAGAATTATGTTTATATACATATATCTCGTTGTATATTGCCTTTCGTGGCTCCTGTGCAACTTAGTTGAACATTTTTGTTAATATGATATTTATATACTTTTTTCATTATGTTCTATATTTAAAGTTAATTATTTATAGGAATAAAGATTGAATTTTAAATTACTGGGAAATTTTTTTCCTCCTCCACAGCGTTAGCCACTACGGGACGGAAAGGACGTCGTTACGTAAAAACTCAAAGTTTTGATACATTGCGTCAAACACAAAATGGCGGCCGTTATACCGTGAACTGCAGAATTGCTAAAGTGGCGCTGATATCTTTAATTTCTGACTTAAATCCATATAACTGTCTCTTAAAATATTTTCAGTATTTTTCAAACTTTGGCCTTTTCAACTCTTAGTTGATTAAGAGGTTTAACTTTACCATTATCAAATTTGCACTCGTAACATTTCATCAGCCGTCCCGTCGCCGAGTGGTTAGCGCGCTTGGCTACTGATCTACGGGACCTGGGTTCGAGCCCCGGGAAAGGCATGGATGTTCGTGTTGTTTTCTGCTGAGGTCCTGCCATCCTCTCAGATCTCCTACTGTGGCATATAAACTGACAGGCTCCTGTCAGACCTCTGTGGCAAGCAGCTGCTTGAGGGGGTATTTATTTTTTATTTATTTAACATTTCATCTTAGTTTCACAAACGGCAATTTTGTTCCGAAAAATGTTTTTATAAATTATTAAAACTGATAAAAAATATACAGACAGATATTTCTAAAATAGCCTCTAATACAATTGTAACCATATATAATAGCATTATATATGGCATTATAATTTAGCATTATTAAAAAAATCCAGAAGATAATAAATCATTCGTTTTTGGGGTTTTTTATATAATGCGGACGGCGGTTTTCTGGGAAATCAACAGCATCATACTTGTAACCTTAGACGACATTTGATTTTTCTATTACATAACGTACACAGTTCAATGACACAACTTTTAATACTCAGACAAGACCACATGTAGAAAATACAGATTTATACTCCAGAATACAAACTGGATGCAATTTTTAGAAAGTAGTGAATACGTTATTTGTGATTAGTTTATCTGGTAATTCTTCCGAATCGCTACTCGGAAACGGAAATCAACGCAAATTAGCTCACAGCATAAAAAAAAAATGGCGGCTAAAAATGTTTCACCCGAACATAAATTAAACAAGATGGCGGCTAAAAACGTTTCAAGTGTGTTAAAAAGCGTTTTAAGCGACTCCGAGAAACGATTCGGGAGAATAACCGATCTTAATAATCTTCTGTATCTAAACTGCGTTTCAAATTAATTATTAATAACGCATAAATAAAATAATTTCATACATCTTTCGAATTCACCTTTGAGCACTTTCATCGTTGTTGCCAAAGCTGTTGCCAAACAGTATAGCTACCCTATCATTTTTTAAGTTCTTTTCTTCTTCTTTAAAAAACTTATCTCCATATTTAAAATCTCTATGGATTCCCATATATTGAATTCTTTTTCGGTGTGAAAAATATTTATAGTTTTTAAGGTTCTAAATTGTCGTAACTAATATTAATGTAATATCCCCATTTTCTTAATACTTATAGGCTTTTTATATTAAATTTCCCGATCGTGAAGTCAGTGAAAGGTTCTTTCTAAACCCAACGGAAACAATACAGAATATCATACATATTTTTGAAATTCGTCTGTTAGTTATGCATCCGGAAACCTTAAATTATGGCAACCAGAGTTTACATCATGGTTCCTGAAATCAAGGCTAAGATTTTTGGATAATGGGATAACCCCTAAATTGTAAGAGCTAGAACAACTGAATTCGACATACAGTCCTTACTCATAAAAAACCTGCTACCAAAAAGGAAAATTCATAAGCGATTGTAGAGATAATATCTCAAATGAGAATTTCTATGGTGAGCTACCCCAAATTCTGTAGTCTCCTTTCTGTCCCATCTTCCACCAAAACAAGAAGGATAAGGAAATTTATTTTACGCGATCAATCGAGTTTGTCAAATGAAAATTTGTGCCATGAGAATGTCATCTTTAAAGAAAACAAAAAATACTCTATAAAATATACTATATATTTTAAACAGTTTGATACAACATAGTTAAGACCAGCGCAACGTCTTGTAAATCAACACTCCGTAACCATAACGATGATGCACGAACGGATATGTTCGAGATATAGAGACAGGCAGGTAATATCTAATGAGTAATTTCCTGGAGTGTGTCGGTAGTTAGCAATAAGTAAATCTGCACAGATCGAAACAGATATTAGCAATGCAGCATCCCGAATGCCAGGCCGTCTGAGCCAACAGTATTTGCAGTTGGATGCATTTGAGAGAGGACGAATAGTTGCACTCTTGCGGGGCCTTATGGTAAACCCATCCAACCCATGCACATAGTATTAAACATGACGCGAGGATTGTTTGCTGGTTCTCGCAACAATGATTGAAGGATGACATCCTAACATTTTGGTCAGAGTTTGGGGCAACCATGTAAACAATCCCACGGAGCACTGCGTAATCCAGAGGCAGTATTTAGCTCAGTGAACTGCAAAGCTATACACTCTTCATATAACTCGAATGCTAACCACATGGTTCTACTTAACAAGGAGGGCCATTTGCGAATGACTTGCAGAGATGAAGCTACACTTACACCATCCATTGTGTCGCTTGCCATTTACTGTCCTCCATCCTCTACTACGATTGCAATAGTGTTGGAAACAGTTATCTGTGGGGATGACTGGCATCACTTCCTATTCTACGATGTGCCGCATATGCTTCCACGAATGTTGATCATCATCTTTGTGAAGACTCCATCGTCAGAGATTTGGTCAGCCAGCCATTCGGGAAAAGTAGACTGCAACAAGTGTAATGGCATGAGGTGCCATTAGTTATCATGCTTGTTCATCTTTCATGCTTGTCACAAGAAATTTGATTGTAATTACAGCGATGAGATATTGATACTCATTTCAAAACCTTTCGTGGAGAATCTATGGAACCTCATCTTTCAGCAGGCTATTGTCTGTCAGTAATCAGGAGATTATCGTTATATAGCGTTTACGTGACGTGAACATCACACCCTGGATAGCCATTCCCCTAATCTATCACTTATCGAGGGTGTCTGAGACATAATAGGACTGTGTCTGTATAGCCATCTACAATCTTAGCACAATGTTGATTGCTTTCTGAGAGATCATTGAGTGAAGAGTAGTGGGTTGTGATGCAAAATGATATCCATCACTTCTAAGTCTAGACCGCAACATACATATACCTGCGTATATCAATCACCGACAGTGAGGGTCACACAGTGTATTGAGTGCAATTCATTGCTTTTCTCTACGTAATAAACCTTCTGTTGTGCTAAAAAACTGACATCAAGTCATCTCCTTTATCTCCATCTGTGGTTATCTGATTTTAAAATCTTCCACTGCTTCTGAGTGACGCAATTTCGCCTTGTATTTATGTAACTGTACCACCAAACTATTATTTCAATAACCATAGATCATATTGTAACATTTAATTTTATATGTTAGTGTTTTAATTTCAGTAACCTGAGTTTCATATTATTTGTAAATGATACTTAAATATGATCTACAAGGAGACTTGTATACCATTCCCCTGATGATGATGGACAAAACTGGCCTGACTAAGTATGTACCCGCCTTCTGGTGGTGTAGGAAAGAGGATAGGATGAAAGAGATATTTTCTCCTTCGTAAGAAAACCGAACGGAAATATAGGAAGGCAGTTAAAATATGAGAAATTTAAAATAAGATTACTCTCCTGATATCCTCATATAAAAATTCGGAAGATATACTCTGTACATTCTGGCTTGCAAGAGACCAAATGTACAAGTAAAGGTCAGGTTATAAAGAATAATTTAAAATATCTCTCTTCAAGTCGTGATTTCAAGAATAGGCACAGTGAAGAATTATTAGTAGAATACAAGAATTAGGCTTTGGGGTATTAAAAGATTCCGAATGGCAAAATTTGGATCAAGGTTACAAAATTTAATGTTATTTGCTGTAATGCCACGCTGAAGACTTATCAAAACCAGAAAGACAGGTTTCATGAACATCTTCACGATTTCCGCAGTTCTCTCAGGAAAAGAGATATTAATTCTGAGCTACATGATTTCAATACCAAAGCTAGCAACAACTCTAAACTTTGAGCTGGATTGATAGGATTTATGTTACCTTGTAAGTTGCAACAGCAATGGGAAACATCTCCTAGAGCTAAGTAAATTTTATGATTTAGTATGAAGTTAGGAAGCTTAAGAGATTTTCTTCTTTAGAAAGCATAAATTTCAGTATTTGCAATTACTATTAATTACTCGTATTTGCTATGTTTCCAAAATGCTCATCTCCATTTTGAAGTTTTGTTTTTCAATGATGAAACAAATAAACTTCGAAAGTAATTAAGTAAATAAGTGGTTATTCATTTATGGATAGATGTTTAATAAAATCACCACTGCTTATGTACCCGATGGTTTAGAAATAATCAGCACTACGTCACCTTTCCATTATTAGAGCTGCACACAAGTGATACAGAAGTTAGCTAGGACCTGTAATGAGTGAAACATTAAAAATGTTCCTTGATTTGCAAAGTTATTTTCATTGGCCTAACGATGACCAAATATAATCAAACCTCAGCTAATGTCTGAATGATATTGATGTCAATATCCCATCTGACTATAAAAGCCATCCAGTGGATTTTTCACCTTACTTGTTTTCTGTTGAGGCATCGTCTACCTTATATTAAATAGTCCAAACAAACAATTAACCAAACTACCAACCAACCAATCTACCTCACAGGTCTTCTCTATGGCGTATTAAACTGATACACTCCAGTTCAGATCGTTATGGCAAGCAGATGCTTAAGGGATAATTTTTTTATCCTGAGGTTTAGAATCCTTGTGAGCTGGCCATTTGCACAGTTCATTGTAGAGCAAAAACGTTTCGCACAGGAATATATCAATCGATTCACTCGGAACTCTCCGTGAAATGATTTTCAACGTTAAAAGAATTCAAATACTCTTATCAGTAAATAAATATAATTTATACGGGATTTTAGAAGGCTGAAGGCGTTACTAATCAGTTCAAGGTTGGCCGGGTAGTTTAAATATGAAATTTACTTTATTAGAAAGTATAAATTTCAGTATTTTGCAATTACTGTTAATTATTCGTATTTGCTATAATTTCCAAAACGCTCAACTCCATTTTGTAGTTTGTTTTTCAATGATGAAACAAAAAACCTCGAAAGTAATTAAGTAAATAAGTGGCTATTCATTTATGGATGTATGTTTAATAAAATATTTGCTGCTTATGTTCACTGCTATGTAATAAAATGCTTCACTGAATATTTATAGAAAATTAGCAAGCAGATAACGAAATTTGTTTTACTAGATTACGGTTTATTGCGTGTAAAAGAAGTTACTAAGACTCATGTACATATAATTATTAATAAACTCGGAAGAGCTCAAAGAAGCAGACTAATAATGAAAGCAGATATATACTTGAATTGTTTCAAAAAAAAAAATTTCGATGCATAAATAGCGCCACTTGATAGATCTTTGTTTCTGATCTGAATTACTCGAAGGTGACAAACCTTCCAATTGCTAATGCCGACACCGCAATTTTAATTGATAACGCTAAAGATTAATTAAAATGACTGTAAAACTAAATCGTGCGTATTATTTATGAATTAGTTGTACCCTAATTAACATTTGTTTCATTTTATACTTTCATAACATACTAGTGATAGAAGTAAATAATAAAAGCTAAATAATAATTTTTAGTGCGATGAAAATATAAGAAAAATTCAAGTTGTGACGAAAGGTTTTGTAATGTTTAGCATACGTCACTTAAAAAAAGAAATGTACGTTTAAATTTCTACATTTCTCACCCCAAATTGAAGCGTGGAAATAATTGTTGTTATACCAAACTCAAAGTTAGTAGAAATTTGTATTGAGTCTGGTGAGATACCAACATACGACTTATCAGGAGGGCGTGGTTCGTATCCCACCGTGTTCAAGACAATTATTCCTCTAACTTTGAGTTTGATGTTCAAGACTGCTTGCATCGAAATTCAATTGAATCAACATCATTACTTACAATTGTTGCTATAATTTATTTAAATACTAGCTGAACGGCACCCGGCGCTACCCGAGTTTCACAATTAATCTCTAGATTCTTATTTTCCCTGCACTATAAATTTTGTGAGAATACCGCCCCCAAACCTATAACACAGAGTCAACACGACCTCAACACGTCAATCCCCGTCGTTGCTAACGTCAGCAAGGTCTCTCATCGAGAGACTTATTTCCGTTTTCGACGGATTTTGGTACCCTGTAATCCCTGTGTTGCTTGACTGAATGGTCCCAAATTCGTACGCGGATTCCGCCTGTATGACTCCGTGTTAGGATATAAAATCAGGTTATATCAATTTTACAGGTTATTTTAAACCATCAGCTCTCCTAGAAATTTCGTACAAACAAATGCAACAGCAAATTTATTTAATATATTATATGAGATCCCTTGGCATTGAAAAATAACTGAAATTTGATGGCCCAACAGGGCAATACATGAAAATCAAAATGTATATGCAGTTGGAACCAAGAAATTTTTTACCTGTTGTCAATTTGGTGTTTGATAAGACAGCTCCATACTGTAAGCAGATGAAATGATGAGAAAAGAACGAAATGTACTGTAGCGAAAATCGTTTTCAAATATTTGCACGGTGTAGTAGCATTTAGAGTTCAACGAATTATATTATGAATTTTGTATTCCTCTCAGACGATTGCCACTGTGATTTTTGTTTAATCAGCAAATCCATTTCATCTTCGAACTCGATGCGTACCTTTATATGAGGAATCAGTATACCAAACATCAAGATGATCAAAGCAACAGTTCAAGAGTTATTGTGAATAAATGTGCATAATTCCATCCCTGAAATTGGAACAATGGATTTCACAGCATTAACCCGTAGGAATTGCGAATAGTTTTGCTTATAGCAAGCCCCCTTTTGTAATTTCGATTTGAAATTCTGCACGGCAAACCCCGAAGACAAGCAGAAGCTTTCTGTAAAAAATTGAAGCGTCTACCACGATTTTCTGATGAGTTATGACTGCCTTTTATTAATGTCGATACATTCGAAAACATAATGCGAAAACAGATAAGAAATATCAGTTGACGCGAAACTAAAGTTTGGTCTGTTACGGCGACAATGCTTTTTCCTGTAAAAATATCCTTTTAACGCGAAACGACAGAATGAAAAAAATCTCATGCAAAACATTTTTACGGTCCAAAGAATAAAATTCTATTAAAATTTCTTCGGATAACACGAAACTTATAAAAGTCAACCACGTTAAATTTAAAACTGCTTCAGATTTCTGGCAAATTGGCTAACTTCTTGTACTAATTATTAACAGCGGCTGCAAATACGATGTTGTGTTTTAGACTTAACACTGGGACGCAGGTTAATAATTTTGTTTGCCAATTATGACACTAATGTCCTATTCTCCATTCAAATCGTTGGCCGTGTTAATACTTGATCAAGAACAATATTCATAATCAGGCCAGGATCTAGAAAACATTCAGGGGGGAGAAAGAAATACAATCGAGTAGGGAAAATATAAAAAGAGACTGAATTTCAAATTCAGTATAACATTCTCCATTCCGTTTTGCAGGTTTAAAAAACATTGTAAAATGCTTGATATATAAATAACTTTATTACTTTTGCCTCTATTACCTTTACTAACAAGGGATGACCCCTCAGATCCGTCCCTGTTCATAGTGAAGGTCAGATGGGTTCAGACTCCAGATCTTTTATCGATAAAAGTCTCAATCAAACTTTATTTTGATCATAGCTATCAAAATACTATGAATAGCGTTAGCAGTCAATAATGCAAGATATTTATTAATATTGCTATAAATTTTTAATAGAAAATCTTGAGCGAGTGTTCAAAAGAATGTTTAGCAACAAGAATTCAAAAAAGAACTAATTTATTACAAAAGTATAAAACCACATATTGAAAATAAATTCAAGTACCACAAATCCTTGTCTTCATCAGTATGAAGCTAAACCATCAAAAGAATATTTCGCATTATCTACCTATACTTCAAATCGTCGTATTACAATTCTTACAAAATCTATTCAAAACACAAAAGAAAACTTTTTACAACGTTCAATAAGTGATACAATTATCTTTGTGAATAAACCTATAGTTACCAAGACTAACTTACCAATTCGTTTTACACACCAAGATCCCCACGCATCAGACGATGAACTGTTCTTATGAACATATTAAAGTCAGCCAGACACTTGCTCAACTAACATTTTTTTTCTGCAGCATTTTCATTTTCATTCAACATTTTTTTTGTTTATCGCCAAGTCTCTTGAATAATTTTCACTTAGATTAACCTCATATTAATTCACTAAAAGGAAGACAAATATACGCTTTCCACCACAACCGAAAACTTTTCAATTCTCTTTTAAACACAGTTATTGCTTTTAAGTTTGTCTGTTCCAATTGTTTAGTGACGTAACTCTCACGCTGAGGCACAACGCGATCGTCAATGACAGACACATCAATCATGGTTTTACTGTAGCACGTTTATCTGTCGTAACAATATATTGTTAAAGCGAAATTTTGTTAACACGAATGCTTCGTGCGCTGACTTTCATGTTACCCGTTTTGCACTTTATTTCTCTTCATTATCAAAAATTAAAAAAAACACTTAAAAAATATAAGAATATGTTACGAAACATTTGAGAGTGATTTCCATCAGATTTAAACAGTTGATTTGAAGCTCTTTAGAAACGTAAATGTATAACAAGAGTCAAACAGAAGTTTGTTCGTAGTAAGACATTTAAGCACATATTTCGTTGAAATCCACTGTCAGCGAAGCACATTGTCTTGCTTCTGTTTAAAACGACAAACAAAAATTCTTCTCTTTCTTTTCCGTTCTGTGGCTTCAGTTCCACTGGAGTGTTGTCAGCTTTAGATAAGAGGCTCATCTGTAAAACGCATCAGTGTCAAACAAGAGCCAAGTGTTCTTCACCTCAGGACACCACATGACAGCTTATTAAAAGTGGCGGAAGCAAGTCATGCTAATCCTGCTTTAAGTGGCTACTCTTAGGGGAAAAACGGGAGTCTGGAATGCGACAACTGTCAAACATTCCTTATAAAGGAATGATGCGGGGGAGAGTTAATATAGGACGTGCCTACGTTAAGAGGAAATGCGTTCTTCTCCGTTGTGTGCTGTTTTTCTAGAAAATTTATGTATATTGAACGGCAAATTATTTGGAAATCCTAAAAAGGAAATTTCCTTGTTGCAAAGTATAAACGAATCGGTTTTAACGGGCCGGTTATTGTGAACATACGACTATAGTACAATTAAAATGTTTGGTTTCAGGTTCTGCTCCAATTGGTCAATTCCCTTCGCTTAGGTTAAAATTAACCCTTAAATAGCGAATCCTCGTTTATTGTACACATCATTCAGTTGGCTAAAACTTCATTTTTCCTTGGTATTTATAGGAGCGAGGATGGTCAGTCGCTAGCTCGCCAGGCTCGTAGACTTGCAGTTCCGAGGTTCGAGACCCGCCTGGGCCAGCGTTGAGATTTATCTCTACAAAAATTCCCGCTCTAGGTCAATAGGGACACCAATGTGTTTGGAAAGGCCGCCGTCCGTCGGATGGGGCTTTAAGCCGTGTCTCAGTGTACGGGAGAGCCATACCTGTGCACGTTAAAGAACACGCTGGATGGCCTTGACGAGAGGCTACCATCTGTCCCCCAACCTTCTCTGAGCCGTCGGGGTCCTTGTGATCTGGCCATGTAGCACATTGTGTGCAAAAAAAAGTGCCGCTCAGAAGTAAATGAACCAAACACTTGGTATTTATTATAAATATGTCTCTAAGCCAGTCAGCAATCTGATTATACGAGTAATTCTTCTTTCTAATTGTTGCGAGCGGAACAAGATTAAAAGTCTTATTCCTGATACTCCAGAAAAGTTATGTGCAACCAATCTCCGGCGGTTAACCCTGGAAAACAACTTAAGTCTGACACGAAGCAAAATAACGTGACTATTGTTATAAGGGTGACGTTATTTTATTAACGAATCTTATAATTTTACTATGAAGCAATCGTAATAAAATTTATGCCAAATGAAAGCTTGCGACGTGGATAAGGCCATTTCCTATATAGAGAGTTTCAGACCTCCCCTAAAAAAAGGGTGATTATTTTTTGCCAAGGGGATTAGCGGGATGGGGATGAAACGATCGTAATGGGGTTTTTTATTATCAGTGAAAGAGTGCTACGCACATAATGCCATCTACTATACAGTTCAAACGGTTTCAGACCCGAGCAACGTCGGTTAATCTGTTAGTTATCAATATATGCACTGTGAATTTTTTAAATTGGTTCACAAATTATTTTAACTGGCAACTACTTTTCGAAATAGGCTTCTCATGCCCTACCCTGAACCCCAACATAAATGCTTTGTAATATCATAGTTAAAAAACAAAGAAAAATACAATATTTCATATTAATTTGCAGCTTAAACGAGAAGGATGATGCAGTGAGCTGTTAATAATTATCGAAGAAAGTGAGTGATTCCTACAGTTTCTTTCTTTCTGATTGCAAAGATATTCCTAACGGTTTTCTCAGACTTTCATACTCTCATTCCCCATCCTAGTTTATGAAAAAATTAAATAAATTTTATTTAATAATCTACAATGCATTGATGTTTATAGGCAGTATTTTGAATTTCCTTATCAGCGTCCAACTGAGAAATGGATAGCTTGCTTCAACGTTTAAGTTGAATTGTTCCACTTTTAAACAGAGCTTGTCTTTTTTCGCAGGTCGTTCTAAATTATCAGGCCACAAGGACTCTAAAGATTCAAAGCTAGAGAGGAGAACGAGATCCACTGGACAACTATTAAAAGTTTCATGGAAATCTTTCCTCAACGCCATCTAGCCTGTTCCTTAACTGCATAGAGAATGGCTCTTTTGCACACACTTCCATGACTTAACTTTCCATCCGATGGACGGCCGATGGAAAATTCAAATGAAACCGATGGACCCATCCGATGGAAATCTCAACATAAGCAGAATGGGGACTGAACAAAAATAAATATATTGCTTCTGGTCGTTGCTCACTTAGCCAACAACCCTCACAACCACTACATGGGACCACCTGCACTAACACCTTTTCTTATTAATTGAAATGTACTGAAGAAACCTTTTCCCATGTTCATCATTAAAGATTTCAGTGTTTGGCTGGAAGAAGTAAAAATATTTAACTACTAAAAAAAGTACCAAAAAGCATATTTTAGGGGCATCTTGAATGATGACACATTACGAATGACACATTATGAATTTTAAACATTTCTTCAATGAGGAAAAAATATTTTTCAAACATGGTAGGTGTTGAAAACAATATTCAGCAATAGGCAATACCACATGTGAAAATTATGCCTATATCGTGCTTATGGCTTATAAAGCAATGGAATGGGAAATATTCCGATAAAATATGTTTCCTACAATCTGACTTAGCCTTCTTCTCGTGAAACTTTAGAGTTGTTAGTGATTAGCAGACAGAAAGGCTCTATCAGGATCTTTCTGCTACGGAAAAAGGTATTAAAGCAGAGTCTAAGCATTCTTATCAACTGATGTTGGACACTAATAAGAGTAACGCGAGAACTTATTTTAAAATAAGGTAAAAATTAAATGAGTTTAAAATAATATTTTACAATAATTATGTCAAGAGTTTTATCGTAGTATTAATGTAGATATAATCTAAAACTTCGCTAGCTTTCTATCTGAAAACCACTAGTGATTAAAATATTTTAATCTCAGTTTCCTATTCTGCTGAATATTATTTAATTATCTGAACTGAATATTAGTTTGAAACGAAATAATCATTGAAACAAGAAAAAGAAATAGAATTTTAACGGTATTTAGGGTGTTTGAAATGTGCTATTCGTGGCTCCCATGGGAATTATGGTTCCCAATTTGTACAACATTAAGTTACATAATAAAATAAATACTTTGCTTTCAAAGTCGCTTTTCCTTCTATGTTATTGATTAAACTCTTCAACAAAAAATAATACAAAGTAGGTTTTCAAACCGGAAATTTTTGGAAAGCTTGTTAAGGTCCACTCCTGTGAAAATCCGCTCCTTTTTTTGGGGAGTGGGATAATAATGGGGCAAAATTCGAAACAGTCTACGACGATTCTCATATAAACTTTCCTTTGACACCTAGATCTCAATTATAGGCCCTAGCATTCGGAAGATATACCAGAACAATCGTTTTCATATTTCCCCTTTTTAAGGGAGAAGAAACAGGGGTGGAATTTTTTTTTACCTGTAACATTCCCTCTGTCACAAGCTTTCATTTTACATATATCTTTTTACTTTCGGTCTCGTGTTACGAAGATATAGCGGAACAATCATTTTCATATTTCCCCATTTTTAGGGAGGATGAAAGCATTGGGGGGTCAATTTTGTAGAGTTTATGACACTTCCCGTGTCACAAGTTTTCATTTGTCGCATAGCCTGTTATTTTCGGTACTCGCATTCTGGAAATATAAAGGAACAATTGTCTTCTTATTTCCTCCTTTTCAGGAGGGAAGAAAGCATGGGATGCCATTTTTCTATAGCCTATGACACTTCCCGTAACATAAGCTTTCATTTGACACATAAATCATTACGATTTCCCATCGCATTCAAAAAGATATAGTGGAATAACTGTTTTAACAAGTCCACAAACCGACAAATGTCGAGGGAAAAACAATAGGAAGATAGGCAAAGAAATGGCATCTAGCTGAATACATAATTTTCATTCCATTTCTCCATGGTCGAGTGGTTAGCGCGCTTGGCTACTGATCTTAGGGACCTGGGTTCGAGCCCCGTAAGGCATGGATGTATGTGTCGTTTTTCTGCTCAGGTCCTGCCATCCTCTCAGATCTTCTACTTTGGCATAGAAACTGACAAGCTCCTGTCAGACCTATGTGGCAAGCAGCTGCTTCAGGGGGTATTTATTATTATTTTTTATTTAATCCTATTACATTTGAAGAGCAATTTGAATTTGTAGTGGTCGAACAACAACAACTACACAAACTTTATATTGCTGAAATGCTTGAGGCACTGGGAACAGAAAATGCAATTCCATTTGAAATCGTCTTTCTAAACTTTGAAAAAGTTTTGACAAGCTGAAAATTCAACCTTGTTTGAAAAATTGGCTAATTATGGCCTTCTCAGTAAAATGCTTTAGTTATGCGTGCTTTATTTTCAACACGCACTCAGCAAATTAAAATGGGTAACACATTATCATCTATTAAACGTGTTACTAGTGACATCGTACAAGGCTCTATTTCAGCAACTTTGTTTTCCATTTTCATCAGTTAACTATCCTCTATTTTAAGAGCAGCTGCTGGCTTTATCTATGACGATGATATAAAATTTTATACTGCTCCTTCCAACTCTGAAGACCATTACTCACTTCAGGAAGAGTATAACACAATTGCACAGTGAAGGGCCCAAATATTCTCTACCTTGCTTGAAAAATAAAGCAAATCTAATAATTACCCACGGTTTGGGCAATTCTGCAGCAGAGAATTTAAAATATTGGCCACTTTGATCAGAAACTACTCGATGAAGGTTTTGTCTTTCCTCCGGGCATATCACAGGGTATTTTGCAACTCTCCTTAGAGCCTATAGATAAACTTTCTGTTTACATTAGCCAGCTGGATAATTTTCCCTGTACCTATCACTTATCCATATTTTCGAAAACTTCCAACCATAATGATTTTTCAAGTTGATGCTTTTATGGATTTAACCGTCCACAAAAGTATCTAATAACATTAGACAAAGACTCAAATATCTGTGCCAGTGGCGTAGATATGGATGGATGGGGGGAGGCTCACCCCCAAAGTAACTCGGAGTTGGCAAAATTCAAAGCGACTTCGTAAAATTTAGGTGAGTTGTGAAAATTTGTATTTTTTTTTGGTAAAATTAAGGGAAGTTAGCAAAATCTAGACAACTTGACAAAATCTAGGGTAGTTGTCAAAATCGAGGCAACTTGGCAAATCTAGGGTAGTTGGGGAAAATGGAGACCGCAGAATCTAGAGCAGTTGGCAAAATTCGAAGCCACTTAGTAAAATTCAGGTGAGTTGGCAAAATCGGGACAACTTGACAAAATCTTGGGGAATTGACAAAATTCGGAGTGACTTGGGAAAATCGTGGGGAGTTGGCAAAATTCAGGCGAAATATAAAAATTGGGATTTTTTTTTTCTGTAAAATTATGGCGAGTTGACAAAATTGAGGAAACATGGCAAAATCTAGGGTCAGTTGGCAAAATTCGGAATGACTCGGCAAAATTCGGAGTGACTTGGCAAAATCGTGGGGAGTTGGAAAAATTCGGAGTGACTTGGGAAAAACGTGGGAATTTGGCAAAATTCAAGTGAGATGTAATAATTTGAATCTTTTTTTTTTGTATAATTATGGCGTGTTGGCAAAATCTAGGAGAGTTGGCAAAATTCAGAGTGACTTTGCAGAAATCAGGTGAGATGTAAAAAGAGGAATTTTTTCTGTAAAATTGTGACGAGTTGACAAAATCGAGGAAACTTAGAAAAATTTGGGGTAGTCTGAAAAATCTGAAGTGACATTGCAAAAATCAGGAGATGTAAAAATTGGGATTGTTTTTGCGAATTTAAGGAGCGGTCGTAAAATCGAGGCTACTTGGCAAAATCTAGGGGAGTTGGCAAAATTGCAAACCACTTGGTAAAGTACAGGTGAGTTGTGAAAATTGGGATTGGTTTTGTGAAATTAAGGAGAGTTGGCAAAATCTAGAACTCTTGGCAAAATCTAGGGGAGTTGGCAAACTTCGAAACCACTTGGTAAAATACAGGGGACTTGGGAAAATTGTGTCTTTCTTGTGCAATTAAGGAGAGTTGATAAAATTCGGAGTGACTTGGTAAATTCAGGGAAGATGTAAAAATTGCGATTTTTTTCTGTAAAATTACGGCGAGTTGGCAAAATTCAAATCCACTTGGCAAAATATAGGCGAGTTTTGAAAATTGGAATTAGTTTTCTGAAGGAGAGTTGGAAAAATCGAGGAAAAAATTTGGCAAAATTTTGTGGAGTTTAAAAAATTTGCAGTGATTTGACAAATTTAGAAGAGATGTAAAAATTGAGATTGTTTTTGTGAAATTAAGGAGAGGTGGCAAAATCGAGACAACTTGGAAAAATATAGGGGAGTTGGCAAAATTGGGAAACACTTGGCAAAATGCAGGTGAGTTGTGAAAATTGTAATTGGTTTTATGAAATTAAGGAGAGTTGGCAAAATCTAGAGTAGTTGGGTAATAGTAGGGTAGGGTAAAATTCGAACCCACTTGATAAAATGCAGGCAAGTTGCGAAAATTGGGATTAGTTTTGAGAAATTAAAGAGAGTTGGCCAAAACGAGACAACTTTTCAAAATCTTGGGGAGTTTGAAATATCTGAAGTGACTTGGCAAAATAAAAAAATGTAAAGATTGGTATTGGCTTTGTGAAATTAAGGAGAGTTGGCTAAATCAAGGGGATTTGGGAAAACTCACACTGACTTCCTACAATTCAGGCAAGATTTAAATATTGGGATTATTTCTGTGAAATTATTGCTAGTTGGAAAAATTGTAAGCTACATGGCAAAATGCAGGAGAGTTTTGAAAATCCCCCCAACGGAGCGAAAATCTAGGTACGAATTTGATTTTTGAGTTGAAAAATTTCCGATTGCTCCCCCTTCCTCCCCCGACAGGAGACCACCTTGACGTGGTGGGGGGGGGGGGGCTGAATGGTGCCTCTGTGAAGTAGAGTCACGGCCTGTTGTTTCCTCATTTGCACGAAGGGATGTGGCCTTTGGTGGCAGAGTTGGTTGGGGGCCTGCGGACTGGTAAGAGAGCCTCCAAGGTAGTGGGCTCACTGACCTGACTCAGGGAAGTTGAAGGTTCACAGCCCCGACTGGGGCTGTGGCTGGTGGTTCTGCGGACTGGGCTTGGGGAACCCGGTCCAGTGGGACTCATCGGTGCAGCTCCAACAAACTTGGAGATATGGAGGCACTATGGAGAGGACGAAGTTGAAGTCTCGCGACTGGGAGTGAGATCCCAGGTTGATGGGCTTATCGATGGAAAAGCCAGACTAAGAGTCTCCACCCAGGAGCCGAGTCAATTTGGTTCTATATACCATCTTTGTGGCTAACCGGGGAACAGATTAAATTTATTTTTTGACCGATGGATGAGCCTTCCTTCTTTCCTTCTATAGGATTGCTCGCCATAGGTAGCCGTGGATGAGCAGTGTCCATGTAGCACTGTCTTGCCCGGGCGTAGTTAGTGGACATTATGGCAAACTCCCCATAGTTAGTGTGCAGTCAATGTATTGCGGTACAACTGGGACTTGCCTTTAACTAATATATAATGCTCCCGCTCCCAACCATAGTCCTTCTCTACGCCCCTGATCTCTGCTCGTAAAACTGATTATTGCATTGCTGAATCTCAGCGTTCTCTTTCTTTGGGTATTGATGTCAGAAGCCACGCTGTTTCCATGTTGAGTAAAAATACTTCGAAAAATAGCCTCCATTTTGCACAACCACACTGGTTGGGCCAACTATCTTCACAGTTGCTGGTTTTTGCAAACATTAGCTTCATAAACGCAATACAAAGTTGTATAGTATTATGTCATTACTTTATGCGTGCCTTTCTAAGTGTGGATTCGTTATAACCAGAGGAAAAAAATCAGTATGAAATATTGTTATATATGTTACATAATTCAGCGATTCTTCCACCGACAATCTGCTGTAATATACAAATATAAATAAATCGCAATAATATTGAAATATGACAGTTTGAAGTTCAACTCTAGATTAAAAAACCAAAGCCACATAGATTTGGCCGTTATACTTACTCCATATTTTTCACAACGTTGCCACAACTTCATTGCTGTGCAGATAAACCACGTTATGAACATATATTCAGGCCCGGATCTAGAATAAATCGAGGGGGGGTGCAATAAACACAATGGAGCAGAAATCATGTACTTCCAAATTAAGGTGGGGGGATGGAGGGGCAAGAGACTGGATTTTCAATGCAGTATTAAAATTTTCTCCTCCATTTTACAAGTCTTTGAAAAGCTTTCTTCAAAAATCCATGAAATATAAATAAGTTTAATAAGTTTTGTCTTTATTACCCTTACTAGTATTCTGAGGGAGTGGAGAGTAGATCCCTCCAGATGCGGTCCTGTGCATGATTATGATTTGTTGCAACAAATAAATTCAAGTGCCATCAATTAAATTTTCAGCCCATATGTTCGGCCAATTGTGGAATATGCATCTCCAACATAGTGCCTACACCAGGTGTCTGACATTCAAATTCTAGAAAAAGTCAATAACCTGTCACCAAAAAGTTGTTATGCTTTCGTAACGAATACGAACACATACTGAAAGTACTCTCACTGGACTCTTCCCGACCCCGATTGCAGACAACTCATATACAAAAAAAAATAAATACCCCCTCAAGCAGCTGCTTGCCACAGAGGTCTGAGAGGAGCCTGTCAGTTTATATGCCATAGTAGAAGGTCTGAGAGAATGGCAGGACCTCAGCAGAAAAAAAACACAACCGTCCATTCCTTACCCGGGGCTCGAACCCAGGTCCCTTAGATCAGTAGCCAAGCGTACTAACCATTCGGCCATGGGACAGGCACTCATATACAGGGTGATTAAAAACTCTTGGGCCAAACTTTAAAGGATTATAGAACACACCTAAACAAGCACTTTTCGTCATGCAATGCATGGTCGGAACTCAAACGGTGAAGCGCTAGAGGGCGCTTTCCAGTGAACACTTATAAGCGTAGGTCTGGTCGGAAAGCACTCCCGGTACAGTCTTTGGGCTTCCCTCACATTCCCGTCCACAGCTCCGTACGTGAAATGCACGTCCGCCTTCTCCTGATTCGTGAAACAATCCATCCATTCTGCAATCCACGGTAGAAATGACGACGAGTGCGAAAACCAGCGCTTATAAGTGTTCAATGGAAAGCGCCCTCTAGGGCTTTACCTCTAGAGTTCCGACCATGCATTGTTTGACGAAAAGTGCTTGTTTAGGTGTGTTCTATATTCCCTTAAAGTTTGGCCCAAGTGTTTTGAATCACCCAGAATACACCGAAAAGCCAAAATATTATGACCAGCGCGTCTTTATGCAAATCAAAGCAACTGCAGGTAAACGACGGCACGTGTGAAAGTCATGAAATGGTATAAATAAAACCTGATACTGAGCTCTGTTAATCAGTGTTATTCTTGTAATGAATGACTTGTTATTCTGCAAATTGATGGGAAAGGCAGAGGACTTAAGCGAGTTTGACAAAGGCAAAATTGTAATGTCCAGACGACTGGGTCAGAGTATTTACGAGACGGAAACGCTTGTGGGGATGCTCATGATCAGCTGTGGTTCGTACCTTCGAAAAGTAGTCCGAGGAGGAAAAACCACGAATTGCGGCAAGATATGGGCTGACCATAGCTCATCGATGCTAGAGGTAAGCCAACAGAAGGGATACTGTGGTACAAATCGCCCGCAATTTGAATGTTGGTGACGGGAGTAATGTGTCACAACACAGAGTATATCGAACCCTATCGAAAATGGGGCTGTATAGACTCAGGTCCCTTCGAGTGCCCATGCTAACCTCGGTTCACCATCGAAAGCGCCTACAATGGGCACGTGAGCATCAAAACTGGACCTTAAAAAATTGCTATAAGGTCGTCTGGTCCGGAGAATCTCCTTTCCTGTCGTACCATGTGGACGACCGAGTACGTGTGCGTCGTTTACCTGAGTAAGTGTTGACAACAGGATGCACCGTGGAACGAAAACAAGCCAATGGAGGAAGTGTAATGCTTTAGGCAATGTTCTGCTGGGAAACCCTGGGTCTAATCTTCATGTGCGGAAAACAATGATGTCTACCACGTACCTAAACATCATTGCAGACAGGTACATCCTTTCATGGCAACGGTATATCTCTCTAATAATGCCTTCTTTCAGCAGGATAATGAGCCAGGCCACACTACCCTGATTGTTCGAGAATGGTTCGCTAAACATGAGGAAGACTTCCAGGTATTGCCCTGGCTTACAAATTCCCCAGACATTAATCCAATCGAGCATCTGTGCTTTGTGTTGGAACAACATATCCGATCTGCTGCTGCTCAATCACGTAACTTACAAGAGTAAAAGGATCTACTGGTAACATGTTGGTACCAGATACCACAAGACACCTTTAGAAATCTTGTAGTGTCCATGCCTCGCCGGTAGAGCTGTTTTAGCAGCACGTGGAGGACCATCATCATATTAGGCAGGTAGTCATACTGTTTTGGCTCTTTGGTGTATATATAACTGAAATCTGTGCTGTTTGCTCAAAATTATCTGTGGAATCTCGTACTGAAAAGAATAAAAATGTCGTGGAGCGAAATTCTTCAGAACGTAGTTACGTTCTGAAGAATTTCGTCCACGATTTAATGGGAAAGGCTCCTATGACTCTTTTAACAGCTTTTGAGGCTTTTTTTACTTATCAAAATATCTTGGTGCTCTAAATTTTACATTTTATCACAGTATTTACGCAACATCCGTTGTGGATTCATCTCTTATTATATAGTTCACAATATTTCTTGTAATGTTTTATATATTGTGTAAAACAGAGCCATGTCATAAGTGGTCAATTGCAAACCACTTATGACATGGCTCTGTTTTACACACTTCTTGTATATGCATCGTACATGTGTTTGTATACGTTTTAAGTGTATATCTGCATGGGTGTGAGTTGAGGATGCAAATGCATTAGTGTATAGTTATGTGTGTGGGTATGTGTATGTAGTTATGTGTGTGGGTATGTCTATACATGTATGTGCGAATGTATAGGTGCCCACATGGAGTCGATTTTATTTACATTTCATTTATTATTAAAGCAATACATATATATGAAATTAACACTTATTATGCACATATGCCTACTTACACAAATACCTAAACACATACCCCTAAACTCAGATATACACTTAAAAAATATATATAAACATACATATCATGCATTTATACATAAACATACATCATACATGTATGCATTCATCAGTAAGAAGAGGGACGTAAAATAATGAGAAACAATCGTAGAACTGTACATATTAGTTTTAATCCTGAATGACAGCTGTTGCATTTGTCAATTGAAAACCACTTATGACATGGCTCTGTTTCACACAGCTTACTTATTTCATATCATATTCCTCAAACCTTTAGAAATATTCTTCTATATTCGATAGTCTGTAGGAGAAATGCTGCGTGCAGTTGATATGATTAAACTAACTTGCCAGTTCCAATTTAAGAGCTTCTTAAATGCGGTTGGTAATACTTCGTTTAACCTCTCTTAGGATGGTTTGATTATTTACATAATTATTTACATAATCAAACCATCCTAATATACCAGATGCTATGTTTTTCCCTTTTTAGATTAAAAATCGACTTATTCAGCTTTCTGATATGTTTTATATTTTAATGCTTTTTATCGTTATCAGTGTGTGTGACACACTCATATACAAGTCATATACAGTCCCTTCCGCTCATTTCACTAAATGAATAAATACTATTACAGATTTTTAGTTATATTTGTTTGACACCGTGAATTCGTGAGTTCGAAATAATCAAACAGATAATAAATGAATTTATTTGATAAATAAAGCAAGTAATTTATAAGAAATAAGAAAAACCTTAATTATTCTTCAATTTATATATAATTGGGCTAACTAAACTAATAGCTATTACTAGTATCATCACAAAAGATGATAATTACTATTATCATCTTTAAATGTCAAATACTAAAAGAATATAACACTCGAAAGTTGAATTATAATATTTTCTACATAATAAATTATAGTATGGACTCTTACCAATAATGTTTCTTATTTATTACACAACAAGTTTAATGTCAGCATTCCTTTAAACAACCGGAGTTACTCCAATTATTCACGAAAAGAATCTAATAACGACAATCTTCTTAGCCGATACCCGCGCACCGCATACAAGTCACTCAAACTACACTGCTGGCCATTAAAAGTGGAACACCAGGAAGAAATTATCAGATTGTCCCGAAATATGCAAGATTGGTAGCCCATGGGAGAACATGTAAATGATTCAAAACGCAGCACATATGCACATTATGTGTGACAGTAACGCCCCCTGGAAATGGTACAAGAGTAGATTACAAAGAGCCGATGTAAAGCACTGGAATTGGGTATTCTCGCAGTTCTTGCGCACTAAAGAATTAAGTATGCCCAGTCGAAGAACACGGCATCCATGCGACCAGGTTTCTGACTTTGTTTGAGGGAGAATTGTGGGATTAAGGGAAGGTGGATTATCGTACCGAGACATCGGTGCTCATGTTGGATGGAATGCTGCCACAGTGATGAGAATATGGCGTCAGTGGGTAGAGAAGGAACGAACTCACCGACGTGAGGGTTCTCAACGGCCCTATCACACAAACCAACGGGAGGACAGACATCTTGTGCATATGGCTTTGAATGATCATACAGCTACATCAAACACCTTAGCTCAACAGTTAAGGTGTGGTGAACATCAACCCGTGTCTGCACGTAAGGTTCAACGTTGTCTGCAGCATTGGGGAAGCTTTGCTAGGTGGCCATTGCTTCGGCTACCATTGACTCTACAAAACAGGTGTATATGACTGCAATGATGCCAAGAACGTCACTCATGGATGTGCGAATGGCATTGCATCGTCTTTTCAGACATAAAAACTTCATACAGAATCGTGCTTCAGTATGAAGCACCATGATGGATCAATCAGTATCTGGCGGTACCGTGAGAGGCTCAGTGAGACACGCATGACCAAGAACACCAAGGGCCGGAACTTACAGGTCCGGCCCTTGGTGTTATGGTATGCGGTGCCATGGACTCTACTCACCGCACTCGCCTCATACGCGTTACCGATACTTTCAACAGCCAGCATTACATCACTGAGGTGTTGTAACCTGTGGTCATACCTTATCTTCAGGTGATCTCTGGTGTGATTTACCAACAGAATACTGCCCAACCACATGTCACATGCATCATTCAACAATTCCTGGATAGTCAACATGTGACACTTCTGCCTTGGCCTGTGCATTCACTGGACTTGTCACCAATTGAACATCTCTGGTCCATGATTTCACAACGACTAGCACACCAGACACCAGCAGCTGCTACAACAGGTGAACTTTGGCTACATATCGAAACTTCATGGACTGACATTCCCCAAACACACATCCGACGTCTCATCCTCTCAATTCCGGACGGTGTAGCAACGGTTATTGTCGCTCATGGTGTCTACACAAGATACTGATTTCTTTGTATTCCATAAAATCTAAGGAGTTGTATTTGTAATAATTTGATCTATGTATTCACTAAATATGACTTTAATATCTCTTGTTTTTCCTGCTGTTGCACTTTTAATGGTCAGTAGTGTACTTCTACTTTCTTCTCTAAAAACGTTTTTTAAACTGTACTCCCTGTTCTATTCCAAATATTACATATTTTCACATTATGTGTCGTATCTCATAATACAATAATCACTCTTCAATTTGTGCACGTGAACAAGTCGTTTCAATATATACTTTTAGGTACAGATCAGGAGAATTCATATTGATACACGGAAATCCAAAATGAACATAAATGAAGTTAGTTAAAAAATATGATCAAGAATAAGCAATCTATAGCTAGAGATCAGCCATAAATGTCCACGGGATTTTGGATACTGAGGCCTACAAAACAAAGAATAAAGCAGGGTGAAAGAAGGTATGATTAAAACATCTGTTTATACATTCTTATTTTATGTCGTCTATTGTTTTATTATTTAAAAGAACGTTGAATAGCACAATACATTAATTTTATGGCTTAGAGTTCAGAGCTATGTTTCTCAACAAATAACATATGCGTATTTTCAAATTCCATGGAGAGGGACAAATCTTGAATTTCTTCCCACTTGGAAAAACACATAACACAAAATAATAATGAAGAGAGTTCTGGTGTCACGCTGAATAAACCAAAAGAAAAAAAAATACCATTTGTTTTCTATCAAAGAAGAAACCTATCATTATGGTTATACTTCATCCAGTTAAGTGGAATCATTATCGTACACAGAGAGTTAATAGTTTAAATAATCTTATATTTTGCTCCCAATGGGAATGAAGGCTGAATATTCTCGAAGTCAAAAGAGTGTAAAGATTGCACTATTCATTAACCTCTGCATTAAACTTCGTTAATTTGATAAACGTTGACGTTCTTGGTATTTGCCATTTGTATTACTTTACGTTACATGTTGGCAATAAAAGAAACGTTAAACATACTAAGCAAAATAATTATATGTTGATGTTTGTTTTTTGTAGTATAAACAAAACATTTCGCTATACTTACCTCAAGTGGTATCACTAGGTATACCTAGAAAAATTCTCTAAGAGCAAATACGAAGTTCAAAAACTGAAAAGAGTAAATATACGAATATATGTACTTTGGTTGGAAGATAAAAACAGTTGCTGCTCATTTACGGATGTCAAAGCGTACGGTTCAAATATGCGCATATCATTAAAGAACGAAAGGATAATATCATGTGTAGTTGTGAAAAGAAATGATGTTATGGTTAAAAGTTACGGTTAGAAGCTTTTTCGAGAAAATATACAGACATGCATGTGGAAAATACGGAACACTTTTGCTTTCAACGATCTTGTAGTGGTCAAAGTTACTTTTAGCAACGTTTAAAATTTGCAAACTGTTGATTGAAGCTTTTTTGTAACTTCTATATTCTTTCACAACCTCAGGATTCCTTTGCAATACTATAACTAAACGCGCCATTAATCAGCAAAGGTTCAAAATTACCGTTCGTGATTCAAATTTCTTATCGAAGGACTGCTAGCCAGTTTTCCCAAAATTATCCTTCTATAGTAAATGTACATTAACTTGTTGTAAAAAAAAATCAAGGCTCATTATTTAAAATACCTGAATTTGAGTCCCAACTGTGTCAGTTTCAAGATTTTCGCTCCTTGACTCCTCCATGTTTTTTGAAAAAGTGGGCCGTGGTGACTTGGAAAGAATGCCGTCCTTTTGATGAAGATGTAACTCAATCTCCGTGTTTAAGAGAGCTATCACATGAACTCTCTAATTAACTTCCTTCTTGGCGGCAAACTCGTATCTGCGGCTAACAGAAGTTCATCTAACATCCTTCCCAAACTGTGCTGGACGCTGAGGCCTCTGTGATCTGGCTATTTAAGGAAATCTGCGGATTTCTTTTTTTCTCTATGAGAAATCTAAGAAACAATAGTTATTTGGAAAATGAATATTTCGTCAATTTCTAGAAAACGAAATATAAATTCTCAGCATTTATAGAATATCAAGAATCAGAGATGCTCTTTGTATGCTGATGAACAGAAAATAAATTTAGATACTATCTCGTTAACATATAGGCTGAAATTTAACATACAACTAAAGTTAAAGTTATACAATAAAAAAATCATATAAATTTTAAAAATATACATATATAAATTTTTCGTGTCCATTATAAAGAAGGTATCGATAGGTAGTTATTTTCAGAAAATCGGATGCTCGTGGAATGAGAAGATGTTACATGCTTAGGATTATGATGTTTACAAATTAATTCTAAGAGTTTTTCTCATTGTTTTGAGGTTTTTAAACTACAGTCGTCTCTATTTTTGGTCAGTAAATATGGCGGACCTCCATTTAGTCGCGAAACAAGGGATCCACTTTCATTTAGTGACCGTGGACGCCGAAGCATCTCTGTACTATTTAGACTTTGGTAATTCTAATCATTTTGTTTATTATTTAAATTAAGAAAAAAATGCAATAAAATACAAATACTGGAGATATTTTCTGACTCCATAAAAACTCGTTGAATTAGAAAAAAAACACTTTAAGAGAAGATGTTATAGTATACATTGTTTTCTTAAGAGCATTAAAAAACGTTTGCCTCATATTCTGGCGATAAGATGTAGAATTGATATAAACAATTACTCTTCGGAAGAATTCTATGAATACTCTATTGAATTAAAATTAGAAAAAAAACGCACAAGACTATGAAAGGAATAAATAGTCTTGAAAATATCTGTACACAAAATGAACATATTTAAGAAAATTACCTTAAACCAAAAGTCAGCTGAGAGATGATTAATATGAAGAGAAACAATTGTTGATCAAGGATCTTATTCCTGTATTCCTAAAGAAATATGTTTTCTCTTAGAAATCTTAGGATTTACCATAGCACTTATAAGTTTTAAAGCCGACATCAAAAATGGCGGTGATATAAAGCGTATATTAAAAGCATTTTTATTGTCTTTGGTAAAAAGCTATGGGAATATCTTTTTAATTAATTATATGACATATATGTATATTTATCATATAATTTTAATTATATGATATATATATATATATACATATATATCATATAATTAGGAAATATATTTCGAATTTAATTATTATTTATTGTTAAATTTTTACATATATTTTAAAATTCAGAAATACTCCCAAGGTATAGAGTTTCTTTTGAGCAGAGCAGTGGGTTGCAATCAGAGATGCTCTTTGTATGCTGATGAACAGGAAAATAAATTTAGATACTATCTATTAAAATTAATATAACGATTTCAGTCATCCACCCTTATCATGAACAAATTTTGTTCCCCTCCCTTTTCATGAACGAGCGTCTTTCCCACCATTACTACTTACATGATTATTATATAGAATTAGGTTTTTAACATCCATAATTATCATTAAACGTGTTTGAAATGAATGATAAGTAGTTTAAAAGTTATATCATAGATCTTGCAGTTAAGAAAGGTTACAGCATTTAAAAAAATATATATCCGTTGCATTTTCATACGCAATTTTCTGAAACTCTTTGCTCTGCCCCCTCTTCACATAAATATTTTTGCCTTCTCCACAGGAGTTCACCCACAGATTGAGATATTTTGCAGCAGAAAATTTTAAATATTGGTCATTCTGATCAGAAATTACTCGATGAAGGATTTGTCCTTCCATCGGGCGTGTTACAGCGTATTTTGTAACTCTTCTTAGAGCCTATAGATATCCTTTTTTTTACATTAGCCATCTGGATACTTTTTCCCTGTACTTATCCCTCATCCACATTTTCCAAACCTTCCAACCATAATGATTGTTCAAGTTGAAGTTTTTATGAATTTAACTGTGCACAACCGTATCTAATACCATTAGACAAAGACTCAAATACCTCTGCTCGTAAAACTTATTATTGTATTGCTTGAATCTCAGGGAATATCTGGTGCGTTTCCACGACGACATTCCCTTTGGGTGGGTATCGATGTCAGGAGCCACGCTGTTGCCATGTTGAGTAAAAATACTTCGAAAGGCAGCCGCTATTTTGGACAGCATATATTGGGGCCCACTATCTGCACTTCTCACAGTTACTGGATTTTGCAGCAACTATAATTATTTGTAAATATAATATTGTAAATGTTAGTTAGCTTCATAAACGTAATACAGAGTTGTGTAGTGATAATTTCATTACTTTATGCGTCCCTTTCTAAGTGTGAATTTTCTATACTCAGAGGAGAAATAATAAATATTAAATATTCTTCTATATATTATATAATTCGGCGATTCTTCCACACAAAATCTGCTGAACATGCAAATTATAAATAAATCGCAATAATTTGAAATATATCAGTTTGAAGTTCAATTCTAGATTTATGTAAATTACGGTTCAATATATTAAGAGAAAAAAGGATATTATTTTAATGCATTGTGTCCTTCGTTATATCCTTTACATTAGAATTCTACATGTTTTTAAACAGAAGAGACCAATCATCTCTTTGTTATTCTTTTACACAAAAGACGCTAATGATACTAATGTAGGATGGTAGTAAATTTTTGAGCTGTTATTTACACATAACTTGCAATATCTTTCTTTCTTAAACGGCCATAAAATAAATTTTATGTTGCATTATTATTATTACTAATTTTTTTCCTTCGAATCTTTAATCAGAATATGCAAAACATTTTGAGCAATGCTTCGATTGTTAAAGTCCAAGACTTTTGCTATTTAAATCATTTTTGATATTGCAAAACCTTTACGTGGCTAGAATGATTTCATTATATCAAAAAAATAGTATTTAGAACAGGAAAACAGGAACGAGATTTATTTTTTCCTACCTAAAGCATTTTTTGTAGCGTTTGGGTGTGTATGTTCCGTAAATGCGAAAGAATCTAATTTCGTTTGGCGCTTTGCCATCAATACTACCTACTAACAGATCCAGAGGTTGTGAACTGTCTGCTGTAAGTTTTAGTTTTGTGACTACAAAAGATTGTGTCTACAAAACGCCTTTTGCTCTTCTCTGCTTAATGACAGAACGCAAATAATTAGCATAGTGCCATTCGATGTAGTTGTCTAATTTACTTCGTGTCGTTAGATTGCTTTAGTGCTTTGCAAATTGTTCCGAAAAGTGAAGGGAATTAGAAGTCAGAAGATTCTAATTTTCAAAATAACTTCCAATTTTACTGGCATAAAATGTCGGAAAAACTATATGTAATATAAACACAATTATTTATTGTCAGTTTTCAGTAGCAATACCTAATGGAAGTAATCGTTTCTAAAATTGCAGTCCGCGACCATATACTTGCCCGTGGAAAAAAACAGTCCTTGGAAAATATGCAAATAATCGCACTATCCTATTTATTATCTCGCAACATTCATGAAAGCTACAAGATACGAATGAAACCCTACGAAATGGATATTCTTTTGGAAACCTATAGTAGATTTTATACCAATTGTTCCTTTGAGGAAAGAATACAACATATTTTTCTCTGTAAAATCAAAAGAACATAAACGATATTTTTTTCTGAAAGCGCTCAATGAGAAATTCGATGTCAAATCAGTATATAAATTGACCATTTTCAACCTCACCGTTTTCGATCGTAATGAAATTTGGTACGTTTGTTTCACTTATTGACAAATTCTTATATACTAAATTTCATGTTAAGACGATAAACGAACTCTGAGAAAGTGCATCAAAAAACGAAAAAAAGTAAAATTTTTCTCTGAACTACCTATTATTGAAACATATCTGAACCTAATTAAGTCAAGAAGATGAAGTTCCGTATATTTTCAAGCTCTGTTTCATCATTATGATCATCATCCTCAAGCAGCCAATGGGCTATGGAGTCCAACCAGACCATGCAATTTAGTTCTCAAAGCATATCTTCCTGAGCTACATCTGGCCACTGCACACCAATTCCAACAAATTCTTGTTTGACATTGTCTACCCTCCGCAACCTAGGTCACCCCTCTTTCTGAAACCTTTACGCACACTATTCATAACCTTATTCGCAAATCTATAAATATCCATACGGGCAACATAGCCAAACCAACGGAATCTCTCTCCGCACAATATGCTGCTTAAAGGAGGTTGCCGACTCCTTTGTCTAACCTCATCATTAGTTACAAAGTTGAACCACCTAATGCCCAAGATACTAGGTAAAGCATCTAGAATCAAAAGTATCTAGTTTCCTGTTATCTTGTTTACACAACATCCAGGTTTCACCACCATAACTAACCCTAGAAAGAACCAAACTGTTATACAGTCCAATTTTAGTCTTTAGGTGCATACGCCTATTTCTCCACACTCTTCGAAGATTCTTAAAAGTCCCGGCAGCAATCCCTATTCGTTTGATATTCTCATGCCGCACATCACTAGTGTCTATTACATAGCTCCCAAGATAATTAAACTGAGACACCTTCTCAAGCCTACAGCCATTCAGATTAAGTGAACCACAGCCTGCCTAACCAATTTTCATCACTTTAGTTTTCTCTCTATTTATAACCAAACCTATTCTACTACCAGTCTCGTCAACAGCTCGAATGAAAGAGTTCATCTCATCAACATCATTTGCCAAAAGGGCTAAATCATCAGAATAATCTAAACAAGAAATTTTCGTATGTCCAGACCACTTAAGGCCAAAATCTTTTCCTTGCTGTGAATTTCGCATAGCATAATCTATAACCAAACTGAAGAGAATAGGAGACAAAATGCACCCTTGTCGAACACCAGAAGCAATGCTAAACCAATTGCTACAAGCCTTACCAACTCTCACACACGACTCAGTGTTATTATAGAGAGCTTTCATTATGTTAACTAACTTGTCTGGTATACCATATGATTTCACAATCAACGACAAATTATGACGATCAACAGAGTCGAAAGCCTTTTTGAAATCAACAAATCTAGCAACCAAAGGTTTCTGAAATTCTAAACATTTCTCAAGAATCTGCCTAAGTGAAAATATCTGATCCACACATCCCCTACCACTTCTGAATCCATATTGCTCATCACTTAATTGACTGTCCAACAGATTCTTAATTGTATTAAGCATAATCATGTAAAGAACTTTCCTTGGAACAGAGAGTAGGCTGATACCCCTGTAGTTATCACAAGAACTGTGATCACCTTTTTTGAAAATAGGGAAAATAATAGCTCTAGTAAAATCCTTAGGAACTATGCCTTTATCATACTATAAAAGATATTCAAAATTTCAGTCATCCAAGTGATAACCGAAAAATTCCCAGCTCTAAGCATTTCCGTAGTAATTTCATCTACCCCTGGCGAATTATGAAATTTAAGTTTCGAAATAGCCAAAACGACTTCAGACTGTTTTATACGGCCAACATTAAAGCCAGTAATACATCTATCATCATTACAAACAATGGGAGTTGAACTAACCACATTGTTTAGAACATCACTGAAATGCTCAGCCCACCTAGCCATGACAGAATCCTCAATTTCTATAACCTTACCTTGCTTATCCTTCAATCCCTGTATACCTGTCTATTTTCTACCACATAAAACATTAACTATCTGGTACAATTCTCTGCTGTTATGCTGTCTAACTGCTTCCTCGCCTTTGTCAGCCAAGCCATCAAGCCAAAGATTCATATCAGACGGACTAGTAGGGTAACGATTAAGGACATTCCTGCAGTTCTTTCTTTCTGAAATAGGCTCAAGTGCCTTATCACTCAAATAATTCGGCCTCCTCTGCTCCTTTTTCCCTAAAAGAGTATTGTTAGTTTCCAAAAAAGCCTGCTTAAAATGGTCCCATTCTTCCTCAACTCTAGTAGTAAGCAAATAATGACTGTTATAATGACTAAGTAATCTATCATAGTTAGCTTTAGCTATGACTGCGTCTCTCAGAGCTTCAGAATTAAGGGAAAATTTTTACGCTTAGGACAATACTTCTTAAGTTTAAGTTGCAAGAAACTTTTAACAAGGTAATGATGATCAGATCAAATTTCAGCTTCCCTATGTGAACTGGTATACCTAACAGAACTAGCTCATTTGCTGTTAATTAATATATCATCATCCTCATCATCCTCAAGCAGCCATGGGCTACGGAGGTCCAACCAGAACGTTCAATTTAGTTCTCCAAGCAAGTCTATCCTGAGCTACATCTACTGCATCTGGCCACTGCACACCAATTCTAACAAGGTCCTGTTTGACAATGTCTGCCCACGCATCCTAGGTCTCCCCTTCTTTCTGAGGCCTTTAGGCACACTGTTCATAACCCTATTCGCCAATCTATAATTATTCATACGGGCAACATGGCCAAACCAACGGAGACTCTCTGTGCAAAATATGCTGCTTAAAGGAGGTTGCAAACTCCTTTGCCTAACCTCATCATTATTTACAAAGTTGAACCACCTAATGCCCAAGATACTGCATAAGCATCTGGAATCAAAAGCATCTAATTTCCTGTTATCTTGTTTACAAAGTGTCCGAGTTTCACTACCATAACTAACCCTAGAAAGAACCAAACTATTATACACTCTAATTTTAGTCTTTAGGTGTATACTCCTATTTCTCCACACTCTCCATAAATTCTTTAAAAGTCCCGGCAGCAATCCCTATTCGTCCTATTCGTCGATTAATATATAATCAATCATATTCTTATGCAGCCATCGTGTGAAACCCATGTGTACTTATGTATGTCTCGGTGTTTGTAATAAGTGTTAGTTATTCTGAATCCATTGAGTTTATTTATCTGTAGGAGACGTTGCCCATTGCCATTACCAATACCAAAAGGTCCTATCACACTTCCCCAAAGGTCAGAGTCAGTACCAACTTTGGCATTGAAGCCACCCAGAACAAGGGAAATATATCCTTTCTTGTCAGAATTCAAAATATCCTGAAGTTTTCCGTAAAACCTATCCTTCTAATCTTCATCGACATTCTCAGTGGGGGCATAACAGCAGATAGCATTCAAGTCTTTAACCCTTGTCTGAAATCTTGCTGTAAGTAGCCTTTCGTTCATGCACTCATATCCTAGAAGAGCACCACTGGCATGTCTGCTGAGAAGCAGGCCTACGCTTTGGTAATGCTTATTATCTTCCCTCCCTGAAAAGAGAAATTTAAGATTATTTTTAAGAATCTGATCTTTGTCTGTCCATCTGGTCTCTTGCAAGCCGAAAATATATAAATTATAACGGTGGAATTCTTGTGTGAGGACATCAAGAGAATAAGTTCGGTGTAGAGTCCTTACATTCGAACTACCTATGTTGAGAAAATGGTTAGTGGGATGTTTATTGAGAGAGGGAATGCCCACAATATCAAACAACCCCCTAATCGTAGACATGGTGCAAAAACCCACCACTAAAAGCTGAAGCCATCTACACTGGAAGACTTCCTCCAATGTAGAATTTGACGATGCCAGTAGAAGCAAAGAGTTTAGGTGCCTGCGACGACCTCTGCTCAGGATTATCCACCAGCTGATAAACATATCCTGTGAATCTATTCACTTGGGGCTGTCAACCCAAAACAAACAGAAAACACAGCGGAAGATTTTCCCTCCACAGAAGCAGACCAGTGCAGCAAATTCAGGATACATAATCAAGCTCAGAGCCATAATTCAGTCCAGTCCAGTGGGTTTATATGGTCAGCACCAGGATCCTGTGTGGTTGACCACTCCTCAGCAGGGTAGAAAAAAATAAAATAAAAGTAGCCATAGTTGTCCAGATCAGTAAGGCATGCTAATCGGGCAGTCCTCCCCTTCCTTTCACTTCCACAAGAGAATATCTCTTTTGAAAGGTACTAACGGCATGCACCAGGAGAAAGCGTAGTCGGACATTAGGTGCTAGGCCTGGCCGATTCTATGCATCATCATAGGGGATTATTGCATAGTTGTTCTTCCAGTGACTACCTAGCTACTATTTACAGACAAGTTTTGAATATTAAAAATTATTTATTTGAACCAAACCTTTTACAGTCATTAACCTTTGAGTGAGATATTCATGGTGAAATTCAATCTATTTACTTTTTTGCAAAATATTTCGCTAGAATATTTAAGATGCTTCAGAGTCAGAAAAAATTGGGGGGGGAGTGGGCGCGATAAGAGATTCAATTACCATTGCAGTATAATATTTTCCTCTGCATTTTAAAGGTCTTTAATAATTTTTTGGAAGAGTGTGTGAAATATGCACAAGTTTATAACTTTTTCCCTTCATTACCTCTCTATATTCTGCCCCTACCTCGTCTATGTCATACATTTATTAGGAAGTAATAAACATGTGCTAACGTTTGGGTTAATGAATTTGTCAAAAACCAGATTTAAAACATTTTGCAGAACCTTTACGTTGAGATTTGAGCAGACACGTAAGAAATTCCCTGAATTATTTGTGCGGAAAATGCATTCTCATTGAAAAATAAGGTTAAAAATTTTTGAGTTTTCGGGTTACTTTTCATCATTTTGATTATTCCTTTTCAACTTAAGTTTATTAACAACGTTATTAATTAGGTTTATTGTCCTAATCTCGTGTGTTTAATTTTATGTTTTGTTCTGAGGAAAACAACTGATATTAATTTCACAATTTTTACGCAGACAAGTATGAACTTTTCAAAGCCAACGAAGTTGAAAAGCAAAGTGTAATTAAATTTGCATTAAATCTCCAGGCTCAACCGTTCGAAATTTATGCTTCATCTAAGCTCTTCAAGCACTAACGCAATCGGTATAAGGCACCTTAATTCTAGTTACAATCAAACGTGAAAAGAAGTTATAATTTAGTGCGGTCTGTTGTCTGCACCCAATATCATTAATTTCCTCATAAAAATTTCCATTCAGAACCCCGTAATGGTATGTCATCTTAAGAATGCAACCAGGTGGCCATAAAATACGCATTAAAGGCATGTCGCTTTAACAGCCTCCATCTGCTTGACAAGGCATCTAAGAAGAGAAAGCTTCTCAGAATGCGCCTTGTAAGCAGTGACCATGAAAGATTTCCTCAGCAGCTCACCACATATTACAATTAATGTAGTTGAGCAACTTTGTGAGGAAGACGTGCTTTTCCTATCCGCCACCTTAACAAATACAGAAGATGCCTACAGACTACTGTCTGCTGTTTCCTTTGGCCTTCAATCTAGTTAAAATCTTCGGTCATTTTTGGTGCCTTTTTCTAGTCACTCGAGTTGCATTAAGAAAGCTTCAAAAGACTAATCGATCATTTGTGACGATGTACTTCATTTCCATAAATCTTTTGCTTTTTGTCGTGTAGAAAAATTCGTGTCATTTCAATTTTTTCCTCTCTTTTTTTTGGAAGTTTTTGTTGTTTATCGTAAATAAAAGTACCAAAATAACTGGAGAATTATAAGAAATATTTTGACAAATTTGAATACATTCTGTTAAATGAGATGAAAACGACACGTTTGGGAGCATAGATAAAACCATTGCTATTTTTGTGAAATCACTAATTTATGATTATTATTATTAAACATATAAAAATAAAATTCTACATACACACTCTATATCTAATGTTTCATCTTATTTCATTCTGTTATTTTAGTGCACTCGATTATTTTCTTCTCCGAAATTCTAATATTTATTTAAGTTTTTCTTAAAATGTTCGATTTATCTCAATAAAAATTTTACTAATGGCCCAGAAAATCTGATTTATTTAAACTTACCCGAAACTGTTAATAGTAAACTGCACATTATTTAAAAATATTAACTGGATGCTGTGTTGTTTGCGTCACATTATTCATTTGTTATATATAAATTATTTACTTTTCAAGCTTGATTTGCTAAAAAACACATTTGTTGCTTTGTTTTCACTTTTAATTTTTTACATATTTTAGGCGGGCTACAAATATGTTCCTTGTGCCGTCATTTAAGTACACTGGTTATAAATAAGAAATTATTTCACAAAAATAAAAGATGTCTTACTAGAGTTTTATCGGCATAAAAAACTAACCAAAATCGATCAATGAACGTTTTTTGATGAGTTAGTGAGAAATTTGTTGATCCCTTTAAAAGTGTGCTTATAAAAGTTAACTTATATTGCTAAAATTCTATTGTTGTAAAGGGAGATTTGAATAGGATAATTTTGTCCTGTTATCATTAACTTTGGTAGTGTCTCAATGAAACTTGAATTTGATAGTCAGACAACTACTTCTCTCTATTTTGGTTGTTACAACATGAGGAGGAAATAGAGGTTAGTAAGGGATACTCATGGGTTTGGAAAAGCTACCGTCCATCAGATGGAACGTTAAGCCACGGTCCCATGTACGGAAGAGCCATACCATGTGAACATTAAAGAAATATGCTGGATAGCCAAGATGGGAGGCTACCAACTGTCTCCTAATAGACTTTATACTACGACATTTAAAATTTCCAAGCGCAATATGAAGAATTTAATATTGATTTGAATATTTGTTTTTTGCTACATTTTTTGCATTTGTTTTCCTTATTCCAACCATTCCTGTGTGTAACTGTAAGGCGTTCGACCTACTTCGTCAGTTCATCGTTGAGAATCGTTTCTCTCCGTGATCATTTACTGTAATCTGTGTCCTTACTTCGTTGCCGCAATTCGGAGGATTGTGTGGAGGCATTCATCAATCAGTAATTGTTTGAATTCGATCCTATTATTATTTTTGGTGAAGATTCTTATCACAAACAGATGCATTACTATAAAGAGAAAAAATATTTTGGTGGATGGTATTGCTTCACCTTTTAGAGGTACATCATTCTCTGCAAATCGATTATCCAAAGCTTTATGGGATTCGGTGAAATACTTATAGGAAGAGGACTGATCCATATTACCTTCTTTCATCTCCAGGGAGAACCATGAGCTCCTAGTGCAAGTACATTCTCACCTGCGAATCATCAACACTGCTCTGACATAATGAGAATATTATGACTTAGTTTGGGGGATTTTTTTTAATATTCGAATCAAATTTGTTTTAATATTTCCAATGAAATATGAAATATTTATCCCCTCAATAAATAATAATACATTTGATTACATCCCTTGGGCGCAATGGGCACAATATCCACAAGAGTTTTAGAATATACACTGAGAAAACTATTTATTATATACACCCACATAATAAATGTGTGAGTCCATCTTTCGCCCTCACAACAGCAACAGCACATAGTGGCATGGTCTCTACCAGCTTGGAAATGTACTGGTGATATTGCAACCCATGATTTCAGGACAGCCGTCCATAAAGCGCCGAGTGTTGCATGTGGTGGGTTTCGAACTCGAATGCATCGTTCCACTTCATCCCACAGATGCTCAATAGGGTTCAGATCCGGAGAGTGAAAGGGCCATTCGAGAGTTGTGAACTCACTGGAATGCTCCTCCAATCAGTTCTTCGCCAAACGGGAGCGATGAGACGGGGCATTGTCTTGTTGAAATAAGGTATCCCGCTGTGGGAAATGGTAGCCAGGAGCGGGTGTAGGTGGTCGGCAAGTACGTCAACATAGCCTTGTGAGGTGATGGTGGTCTCAATAGGTACAAGGGGCTCTAAGGTGGCTCAGGTAAATACGTCCAGAACATTACACTGCCTCCACTCGCTTGTAACACCCCAACTGTTAAGTTGGAGTCTAGGCCTGTGTGGTCTACACTACATATGCAACCTCCTGTCAGCACTGCCTTAGGTTAGTAGGGGATACTCATGGGTTTTGAAAATCTGCCGTCCATCAGATGTGACATTAAGCCACTGTCCCATGTACGGGAGATCCATACCATGTGCACATTAAAGAAACATGCTGGATGGCCAAGATGGGAGGCTGCCATTTGTTTCCTAACAATTGTCCAGTGGGTCCACTACCTCAACCTTCTCTGAGCCCTCAGGTCCTTGAAACCTAGCCATTTAGCCAATTATGTGCAAAAAAGTGCTGTTCAAAAGTAAAACAACCCAATCCTGTCGGCTTGTTGTAGTTGGAATCTCATTTCGTCGGACCCAGCTATCTATTTCCAGTGTTCCAAGGTCCATTGGTGATATTCCTTCGCCCACTGCAGCCTCATAACGCAGTGATGTGCTGTTAACAAGGGAACTCAATGTGGGCGTAGGCAACAATAGCGCAGTCATGCCCTCGTACTTGAATAGTCTTTACACAAGCCTTTGCAGCTGCGCCGTCGTTGAATGCCAACATTATTTATCATCTGTGCTGTGGCCCTCGATTCTGACATTACAATACGGAAGATTTTAATATCAGAATCGAACTCATTTCAAAAAGCAATGGCCAGTTACGGCCACATTTTTCCCGGTAGCTGCAGGTTTTGTTGGTTTTGATGTAGTCCTGTGGTCGCACACGTAAACCCAGATACACACGTATGATGGTCGCACTCGTAAACACCAGATACACACGTATGATAGTCGCACACGGAAATCCCAGACGTTCTGCGGTAGCTTATATGGAGCACCTTATATGCCCCACGATCGAACTCGCTCAGGACACTGTATTTACCTATCATAAAAGTCGCGGGTACGTCATCAGCAAGTAGGTATCTGACCTATTTATTGCCCGCAAGGGGTTTCGACTGGCTGTATTATTGTGTCAGAGTAGGACATGTTTATGGATGGGTTTCAGTGTGTATATATATATAATATTATATTTAAAACAAGTGCTTACCAAAATATATAAATAGATAAAAGTAACCATTGATTATCAGTTTTTGGTCACTGTTACGGAGGAAAATATTTATATAAAAATAAGAACCCCGTTGAGTCAGAATAAAAATACATAAAATTAGGACAATCTAATAAAAATAGCTTGTTTTTAAACAGCTTAAAAGTAAGCTTTTTTAATATTTTGCTGCACTTAAGGAAAGCTGATATTGCTTTGCCGCAGGTAATAACTTGAAATTATTTCAGTCTTTATTTTTATCTAATCTTCGTTGTAGCCTGATATCTTTCTCCATGTTAATAAATAATGA
Organism: Ryuthela nishihirai; assembly: GCA_038380435.1. Classification (NCBI taxonomy): domain Eukaryota; kingdom Metazoa; phylum Arthropoda; class Arachnida; order Araneae; family Heptathelidae; genus Ryuthela; species Ryuthela nishihirai. Next base: position 79,895,967 of record JAWZYU010000009.1, on the reverse strand, counting down.
GTAATTTTAATTTGCGTTAAAAAAGTTTCATGCAACCACTTGCAGTAAAGATCTGATTACTATTTTTATTTATTTTCCCATGTTCGTAGTCGAATTAATTGAGTTCGTAGGCGAATTGAGTACGTATACAACTCATTTCCTTTGTAATCAATATTATTTTTAAGAAACTAATTTGATCACCCAAAGCAGCGATTTCGCCTTCCTCCCCCATTCACTCTTCTTCTTTGGATGTCTTCGATTTACCATCATAAGAGCAGATTGTGGTTTGTAACAAAAATATTTTTTGCAATCTGGTGTAGGACATGAGATTGTAGTAAAATACACAAATAAACAAATCTTTGGCATTTTCCAATTCTGACTTTGAAATATAATGCCCGTCATTGAAATTGCATCACTTACATGAAGTGTGCACTTCGAGCTCAAAACAAGTGGAGTGACAGATAACAATGTAGACAAAAAATAAATAGCATCGAATTGTTAGTATTTACTTAGGAAAATGCGAGGTATCCGTAGAAGTATGATCTCGATGACTAGCGATACAAGTGGACAAACGTCAAGGTAGAGAGAAGAAAAGGTGTCGAAAGTCATTCTGGTGAACATTGAGCAATGCTTCATACACCTGTGCCATGAACTGGGCAACATATATTACGTAATTGATGGCTGAGAGGCAGTAGTCAGTGAACCTCCCATCATATCTCAAAAGTATTCGATGGGGAACGAGATCTGAGGAACGTGCAGGACAAGGAAGCATATCAAGATCACACAGGCACTGTCAGGAATAAAATAATAATACTTTATTTGCCATATAACTGAATACACAGCAGGGTGAAATAGTGCATATCACTCTTACACTTTCCCTGTTAACATATAAACGAAAAATACAACATAGAAGCTGTACAATAGTTAACATTTGTAGCAACACAGTTCACTATGAGGTTCAGAAACAAAAGCATTGAAAAAATCGTGACGAGTTTACTTTCAATCTTCTGTCGAAACTGTGTAACGTTGGCAAAAGACCAAACCCTTCCTGCTCTGTAGGCGAAAGAATAATTGTTACTTTTTTTTAAATGCACATGGAATGCCTTATGGTGTTACTACTTGAAACTGCTAACAAGGAATGTTGGATATCTTGGTGAGTTGACTCATAAATGAGTATGTGGCATGTCTTCAGATACAGTTCAAGCCTTCCCCATTCCAGTGAATGGATATTAAAATTTTCCAGCCTTTGTTCGTATGTCAAGTTGAAGTAATCTGTCAGACTTTTAGTGAACATCTCTGTAGCCTTTCTAATCAGAAAATATCACAGATCATGTGTGAGCTCCACACAGGCAAGTCATATTCAAGTATGGCCAGCATATGTGTGAAGGCATTGACGAGGGTAACATGATTGCACTTCCAATAGAATCGTGTTGGCAATGGGAAAGGCCTTGGTAGCAACTTTCTTGCAATGGGGAAAAATGACAGTGTCATTTTCCCCCATTGCAAGATGAGGAAAATGCAGGATGCAAAAGTACTAGTTTTTCATTCCCTTCAAATATCAACATTTGTTGTCTAAATAAAAATGGGGAAAATGACAGATGTGAATTCAAAAACAGAAAGTTCATGGACACTCTGGAGATTGTTTCCAATGTGATAGTTGTATTTGTTGTTATTGTGACCGAAATGAATGAATGACGATTTAGCTGTCGAGATAACGAAATCGTGAAGTATGCATTCCAAAATATTGTTACAAGCTGTCTATAATTAAATCTTGGTCATGTTGCGCCGCTGTGGCTTGGAAAAATTTATATCACCCACAAAGATGTTATTCTTAATGGCTTTCTCTTCTTGACCCAGCATGTACTTTATATTGCAAAGGAAGAATTCTCACAAAGAATCAATGTTGGTTGGTAAATCAGTTTGTTATCGAAGATTAAAACAAATGCTGATTTAATGTTATCGGGAACAGAGATGAGTTAGGGATCAATTTTTCGAGCCCGATCCTAATTTGGGAAAAAATAACTATCTGATATATCATAAGACTAATATAGAGAAATTCACGTCGCTAAACATTTATTACATTCTTTTATTATTAATTATAATCATTTTATGACAAAATCGAAATGTTAATACTATATGGAGCAAAAATTATTAGAAATACAAGTACAAGCTGAAAGTTTGTTGGTAACATCATTATAAACGAAAAGAGCCTATTCATTAATTAAAATTAGAGAATATGTAAAAAAATCAAAAGCTGCATGGCCATTATTTTTAATTACTAGAGATTGATTGAAAGGTTGAAATTATATTAAAAAATTTTTGTTTAAAAAATACAAGTAATATTTGAAATTTAAATTATTCTGAGCTTGAGTCCGCTCGAGCCCACCCGTACCCGAAGTCGTCTGTGTTGTTTTGAAGGCGACAAAGCCCAGACAGGAACTCATCTCTAATCGATAACCCTATTAAGTTTAGACAGCCTCTACAATAATCTGATTCTTGATCATTTGCTGATATTTAAATTCTGAGTAAGAAATTTTAATATTTTTAATTGATTATTCGTTTAATTTTTCTGAAATTTGATCCATTTTCATATTTTGTAAAATTGTTTTATTGAATTCGTTTGTTCTATTTCGTTTTTCCTTCATACATTTTTCCCAAAATAAAAAAAAAATGTTTCTAATTATTACATTCGCAATCGAAATTACATTCATCATTTCATTATGAACCCAAAGTCATGTTATTTATGCACTGTTAATTTCTGTTTAATGTTTAGAAAAATGGCACGTTCAATAGTTATACTGAAACTTCAGACAATCTGGAAAGAAACAGAAAATATTGGTCATGTCTGACGTTTAAGATAAAACTCACATTTTTAAGAAATAAAAAACCAACTGCTTAAATGCAGTCTTATTTTAACGCAAAGGCAGCAGAAAGAGAGAGAAAAAAATGAGTTTTTGCACTTCAAGAAACCTGAAAACTCAAAGTCTTATGTATACTCATCGAAGACGTTCTGAGCCAGAAGCTGAGACTGGTCTATTCTCTTTTGTCGCAGCCTTCAGAGCTCCTCAAGTGCTTTCTTTCATACATTCTCCCTTTTTATTCGTCATCTCCTTCTCTTCGTCTTCCATCTTTCTTTCTCTTCCGACTTGGATTCGATTTATCAATCAGCACCCGACTGTCCTGCTTTACACGGGAACTCCAAATGCGAAACCCACATTCTTGCCACTGACTGTAAAGATCCGCGCACATGTTTTTCCGATTTATCAATCAACACACCCACCCACGTTGCTTCACACCTTAGCGCACACCAGCGACTCTAAAATCCTCTTTCGTGCTTATTTCCCTTTCCTCCGCCTGTTCCTTCTTTTTTCCATCCTTCGTTTCCTCCATCCGTATTCCTCTATCCCTGGAACCACTGCCATCTCTCCCTAGACGTACTTCGTTTGCTTGACTCAATACTACTGCTTTTTTTCTATAATGCATTCCTGACATAAAGGGAGTCGATCACGAGCGAGTGTTGCTCCCTAAAGGTGCCTGTTTAAGTTTGATGCTAGTCTGGTAGTTGATTTTCATATGCTTTCTCCCTCACCTTTTTCCATTTCTTCCCGGTTTTCCCAATCTTTTCCCTTCTTTCTCCCATCCCTCCCTCCACACACGCACACATTCCAAACACTCCCTACGGCACCCCACTCGTGCGTTTGCCATTCATTTTTGGCGCTTTCCGAAAGTTTTCTGGGTATGCCGAAGGGAGAAGAAACCAGCTCAGTCGATATCAAAGTTCATTCCAGTTATTTCAGTACAAAGAAAGCTGTCAGAACAATTGATCGATTCCAAGGTTCCATGTTAAAGCTTACAGGATAAAGATTTTTGAAAAAGCAAAACATTAAAACTTATTTGTTGGCAAATTGCGACATGGTTGATATCTACTTACACAGCAACTGTCAAAACTAGTTTGGATGACTAATAATGGAAACTTTATCGGTATAGAGATTAGATTACTTGTTTCTTATTCAACAGGCAGCTTCATATTTATATGTGCATAAGCAAACCAGAATAGGCTCGAAAATATTTCTAGATTCATTTCTTCCTTTACGCTGAAAAAGGGGAAAGTCTGGTTTTTAACTCGGCATTTTCGTTTTTCCAGTTTTAGTTCAAACCTTAAAATTTAATTTTTAACTATAATAAATTAATGATTAATGGCAAATAAAACTTCAAGTTTGAATCATCAGTCGTGGAATGATCGAATGTGCTTGTCAAAACCAGTGGATGAGTTGTTAGCTGCTTGAATGGGAAAATTAATAATCAAATATGTCAACCTAAGTTTTACGAGTGTATAAGATAGACTAACGGGCACTTGAAGAATGCAGATGTAGAATTGACTGTGCAATATGTGGTGTAATCCGAAATTTTATAGGTTTATTTTATAAATGTGTTTAATTTTTCATGTCTGTGTTTTAATACGTGTTTTTTTTTTTTGTTATTGTTTTAGTTTCTTTTTTAATTATGTGTTTATTTTCCATTATACATGTCATATTCTTTAATAAACCTGTCGTGTGATTGAAAGGAATCCTGCTGACAAGCCGTAAGGCTTAGCGGGGTAATCTATGTATATAACCATACTAAGACTTAATAAAGTTATTATTATTATTATGTTCGAATTATTATAATTTGAATTATTTGCTTTTCGTAGATTTCTACAAATATAACAGATTAATCTTGCAAAAGCACTAGTTTTTTATTCCCTTCAAATATCAACATTCGTTGTCTAAATAACATTACCTACACGAGAGAGTATTACATGTTTAAAAACAATGGCCTATGGTGGTTTAAATTTGACACGAAATTTTAGCCATAGTGTGCCAGAAAATCTTCCTACTTGTTTCATATTAGGTTGACTTCTCTGGATACTTTCCTCTTGTATGTGCACACTTTATTAAGCATCCCCTTAAATATATTTAGACGAGTTCGCAACCTCTGGAGCGCGGCAATGCTATCAAACTTTCATCCTTACGAAACTTCTTTTAACCATCCAAAGTGGTGCAATCTGAATGATATAATTCCGATCTGTAAAGGAGGGTGGTCCAGAAGTTCTGAAACCAGAACGCTATGGGAAATATGAGGTGAGAGTTCTGGTAAAGAGAAATTATCCCTTTCTTGACCGTTTCTGGAACGAGGTATGAATACACGCATGAACGCAAATACGGTTAGCACGGTTAATTGGCACAAGTTTACAAAAAATATATCCATCCACAATGTTATTTATGAGAAAAATAAAAAAATTCCGATCAAATTTGAAACACCTTCGTAGTTGGTTATTCAGCGACGAAGCCATTTGAGTTTTACTGAATGAAGGCCTCACTAAAGTTCGTTTTTTTTTCTCAGTATTTAGACCAGCAAAATTAGAAACTTATCTATAGGTTAAGAGAGTCACAATTGACCAAGCTGAAAACCACAGATACGAACCAGATCTCAGTATTTGCGGTGTCGTTACAAACCAATGCGATGCCTCTATGCCTTCGATGAATGAAAGTATATTGGCTTTAAAAAATGTTGATTTAAAATTATCTTTTAATAATTATAAAAATAGAACATTAATACTCTAAAAGAATAAACCCATTTCTAAAAAACGAATTGTTTATAAATATCAGCAGCAAAATATATCTATGAAAAATTCTAAAAGAAAACTTGAAGAACTGTAAAAGTTTTCAATATCAATGTTTGGTTATGTCGTCCTCTATAACCTGCATTTCCAGTTTCTAGGGTGATGGGTGGTTCAGTTGGTAGTGCGCCAGGCTAGTAATCTACAGGTCCCAGGTTCGAGTCCGAGCTGGGTCAGCTTTGAGATTTATCTCCGAAAAACTACCCGCCCTGCCCACGGTCAGCAGGCTGCACCGATGAGCTTGGAAAGGCCCCCGTCCGTCGGATGGGATGTTAACCGTGCTCGTGTGCTGGAGAGCCATAACCACTGTATGTTAAAAATACGCTGGATGACCTTGAAGGGAGGGTACCATACATCTCCCAATACAGTAGTTGTCCAATGGGTTCCTTCTCTCCAACCTTCTCTAAACCTTCTGGGTCCTTGTGACCTGCCCATTTAGCTCATTGTATGCAAAAAAAATGTGCCGCTCAGAGGTAACCCAACCCAACCCAGTTTCAAGAGGAATCCATGAGCATTGCTCTGATGCAGCTGTAGTTTACTAATATTACAAATTAGTTCAATACTCTTCGTAGTTAATTGTTTTCAAGATAATTCTTATAAATATCTTCAAGATAATTATTACGTAATAACTTTAAGAGTTCGTTTAATAAACTTCTTAAGCACTTTTTCGCTAAAACTTTTAAATACACTTTTAAAAATAGTAACCTTGATTTGTGAAACAGCACAACTCAAAATGAAAATTAAGTAATGTAACAAGTTACGCTCGATTTTCAATTTATGGGATTATCAATCATTATCAAAGTACTTGTGCGTACAACTTAAGTAGTTGTCTAAGAGAGGAATTCGACGGCGCACATGTTTTTACACCGAAGAACGTGGATGTAAGCTGAATTTATCTCGCTGACATGAGGGTAAATAAAAAAAAAAACTATAAGTGTAACAGCATGCGACTGGTAAAATAAGAAATTAAAGAGGTGTGCGTGGGGAGAAAGTGTTTTTAAACGGAATCACTTTAAAACTTGTTAGGGGTGCTATTCTGAATCCGTTTAAGTTTGTATTTGGATTTTCTTCCAATTGAAGTTGCCAAAGAGATGGAAAAGTTTTGATGTCATAATTATAGTATTTATCTCTAGTTAGATATGTTACATAAATACATGATGTAGTGGGTAGCGTATCTGAAGAAGCGAGAGTGTCATTGTCTGGAAGTTACAAGATAAATCAGGACAAACTCTGATAGCTTTACTTCTGTCCTTTATGTAAGGTAGTATAAGCTTCCCTTTAAAACAGAAAACTATGCTATCAAAAAAAACTTGATATATGGTATTGGGAGAACATAATTATTGCATTCAGTGGTAATATCCCGTTGCTGCTCTATCATTTTAACAGGAAATAGGCCATCATAATAGTCAGCTTCTTCAAGATTAAAAAGGTACGGTATAGACAATGGTATCTATTAAATGCCTCCTATAAACTTTTCTTAATCACAATTCGTCCAACAAAATATATATATGGTGTGAAGGATCTGTTTATAGTGAACATTACTGTTCACTATAAACAGATCCTTCACACCATATTTACCCATAAAACTATTAATGTGAGCTAAACTTTTTATGTATGGAAGGGATGGAGAAATTTTTCTCTTAGACTGACAAGAACTAAGTCATTGCTTTATAATTTCTAATCTCCCCCACCTCCGTTCAATGCCCTGAGTAGATCACATATTTTTAAAATCAAGGTAATTATGAATATTAATCATAAACTAAATACAAACAATTAAATTTTTACATACACACATTAATTGCTAAAAGGAACATGAGGAAAAAATATACGAGAAATTAAAAGTAAATAAAAATGCAATAAAGATAAAAATAAAATGTATTTTAATGTGACTTTTGCGATTGATCATTTTTCACACGATCATCAATGCTCGGTAAAATTTTAATAGTCATCCAGAACAAAATGACGTCAGAAAATTGCTGTTACCGATTGGATCTTTCGTTGAGTCCAGAATAGCATTAACTGCGAATGCTCACGATTGTTTTTCAAATTCCAGTCGGAATACTTAAAATAATAACGATATATTAACCCAACGTTTTTGGAAAATATGGTAATATACCTAAACATAGAAAAATATTGCAGCTATAGCATTACGAAAACCATGAATTATTAGACTTCGTTTAAGCTTTCCCAAATTTCAAATTAACGAAAATTTATGCCTATTACACACACCATTATCACTACCATAGTTTCAAAGTGTCCCTTTTTAATAAGAAACAGGCCACATATCTCTTTCATTTTTTTTTTCATACATCATCTCTTGATAAGTCATCGAAAACCCTTTTAAGTCAATACGTTACTTAACTACTTAACCCTTATATTATCAGGATGAAAGAGGGAGAGGGATCATTCTAGCACATAAATTTAGCTTTTTAAAACTTTTAACCATTTAGAAGTTTCAAGAAATTCTAAGAAAATCCGATATTGTCTAAAATAGTTAATATTATGCATTTGGATATAATTAGTGAAATTAATTTAAATATTTTTCGTTAGGCGCTCGTTTCTCTCATTTTGAGTGTTCAATAAAACCGTAAAGCAGAATACAAAATAAAAATGCATTTGATTTGATTTCAATTATACCTATTATTGCTTGAAGTTTAAATTCTATTTGGAAGAATGGCGCTTGTGGTAAATAAAAAATCAAGGAATTGTTAAGTAAATGAGGCCAGCGATACCGTTTTCATTTTCAAATATTGGCTGGATTACTGGTTCAAAAAATGTTGTTACTTTTTTAATATACTGCTTAAAATTTTCCTATTGGATTTTTTCATTAATTGCATTCTTTTTACAAAAAGAATAATCAAAATGAAAAACTAGCCAGTGAAGATAAGCCACAGATTCTCTCCCACTTCTTGAAATACGTAAACCTCGGAGATTTAGCAATGCAAGGGTCAAACTAAACGACGGAGAGCAATTATCTCGACGGTGTTTCACAACGCAAGTAAACTGAAAATCGAGCGATATAAATCGCACTGGCGAATTTTTATATTCAGTTGTTAAGTTGCAGCTATCATCACCGTAGCTGTTTTTAAAAATGTATTTAAAGCTTAAAGTGTCAATGACTTACAAAAAGTAATTAAGCAAACTCTTGAAGATTATTAACTAAAAATTATTTTGAAGGAAATTAAATAATAAAATTATTATGTGAACTTAGAAGATTGCCAAATATAACTGCATTAATGCAATGTACGTGGAACTTTTATGACTTTTTTAGAATTTTTTTTAAATTTAAGCAATTTTTTGCTATACATATTTACGCACTTTTTTTAGCATTTTCGTATAAATGGTGTTTTTATAATTATTAAAATAAAGAATCAATTTTAATATTTTTTTTACAAAATATGTGTTAGATTTATAAAATTGATTTATGGGTTAGCAATTGGAAAAGAATTTATTTTAGTTATCAATTTATTTCTGAATTTCGGGATTGCTAAAAAATTCTAAAGTGTCCAAAGGAAAAAGTTACTTTAATATGTGTGCTAACACAATTTGTGAGAAATGTTTATTCCAGGAAAATAAATAAGCGATATATCTGAAGCGAACAGAAATATACAGCGTCAAAGAAAAAAGTACATAAACATTTCTTTCTATATAAAGAATCTGTCCTTTTTGGTAAGGAACAACTTCGCGTGCGAATAATTCGAGTTTCCCGGAAGAGAAGATAAAAGAAAAAAAAAGAGCAAATAAGTAGGGAAGAAAAAAATATCACGAGGAAGGTTGTGTTCATTGACTTGTGACGCAATTCACGTGATGTCACGTACACACTCGACGTCAATTCACGGGTTGACAAACTCCTCGTTGAAGCTAAGCACGGGTAAGCGGGCATAGTGCACGACTCTGTCGGCTTTTGGTGCTGCATAGCCATTTTAGGTCGAGCGAGGTCAGTTCTGACAACGCTCTCTTTTGACAAACTTATACAGGGATCGTATCCACATTTTATTTTGCTATCAGATACGTTTATCAACAGAGAGTCGTTATGAGAAATAATTCAGCGTGTACAAATTGGTGCTTCACGCAGTACAGATCATAATGTCTTCGTAATGTTTGATACCAGGAAGTAGTCTATGAGATGTCAGTTTCTTAGCATTAATCATGTTACTAGATTCATTTTTGACTCGCTCGTTTGCAACCATTAACATTATTGATTTATTGGTTAATTTCTTTAAATAAGTAATTAAGTGTTTGAAAAAATTCACCCATCCCCCTCCCGGACACGAATTCTGGATCCCCTGGTTAAGCGTCAGTTACTCCACCATTTGAGCTAAGGCGGGGGATTCGGCTAATTGAGCTAAGGCGGGCCACCATTTGAGCTAAGGCGGGGCATCAGAAAAGTTCTGATGTTTGTGGTGTTAAGCTTTTACCCATGTGATTCTAAGTGTCGGGGTGCTCATGCGCTATGACACTTAGAATTATTGAATTGGCTCCGGCTTAGTACAAATGAATAGCACTGTAGTGAGCTTCCCTTCTTCCCATCTTTATATTGAGATCAATTTTTACCAAAATTCTAAGCAATCTTTGAGATACATTATACTGAAATTGGTTCTTACAATTAAAACATATAATTTAAAATAAGTAGACATTGATCCAATCATCAGTATAAACCAGTGGTGAAAGTAGATTTTATTTCTTACCAGTACGCTTCAAATCATAGCTATGCGTGAAAAAGCACGCACAGGCTGTCATTCCAATGACGACAAATTACAGGGGTAATAAAGCGAACGGCATTGTGAGGAAAGTACAGTGCCCCAGAAATTTCTATTTCTCTTTACCTTTTCCGAAAATAGCTAATGATTTAAGAGTTTTTAATGTAAAACAAATCAATATACCTAAATATTTATCAATTCCGTTGCATTCGCATATTTCAGCTTTATTGAAAAAAAAATAATAGGATATAAGATTGTTATTTGGTGTAATGTTTTAAAATTGATTTTACTTCTTAAAATCAAAAGTTTTTTTCTAAAAAATATTCTTCTATCATTGACTTGCTTATCCTAAAACTAGATCCGAAATTTAACATTTTTTTTTAGAATGATACATATATCGGAGATTCAGAGTAAGTTTTAAATTGAAGAAATATTTAGACGTTTTATGTTCAACCAGCTAGGAAGTACTCACTCTTAGGCTTAACGCCGATATCAAATCTAGAGAAAAAAATTGTCTTGAGCCGGATGGAATAGACTCCACAACCTCCTGATAATATGTCGGGTGCTCTGACCACTAAGCTACCGGCAGCCGATATCCTCTAATTGATGCTATGAATTTTCCTACCTGCAGTACACAACTCTGTGTCTCTTGAAGGCAGGCTCTTCATGAGCGACAGTAGCTCGACGTTAAATTAAGAATGAATGCTTCCCTGATAGTAACTTTTAAAATTCATCAAGTGTAATCAATGTTTACCCGAAGTAGGAATATTTAGCCTCAGCGATACAGCGACAATAAGATGTAAAATTTCGGGTTCTCACATCCAAAATGAGGTAAGAAAATAGTGCTTGTTTTACCAGTCACAAAATAAAGATTTTCCTTCTTCAAGTCGCGTTGCTTGAATAGGCAACCATTGTTTCCCCCCTCTCTCTCTCCCCTAGGTCTATCGTTAAAATTGTGGTGCCGTCAGAAGAGCAGGTTAGGGAACTCTTTCAACTTGAGTCAAAAAACGACTTTATCATATAGCTATAGAGCATGTTGTAAAAAGTTTCCACTTTAATGTAAGGAAATTTTTACACATTTTTTTGTTTATCCAATTTAGACAATTGTTTTGAGTAATTTATACTCTATTTAAGTCTTTTATAAAGTTTTATTATTTTTAGTCTTTTATAAAGGCTACATATCTAGTCTATTTATCTAGTATGAATATATCATTACGTGTTCTTGCGGCTGCCCACATTAACACCACCATATGATCTATTTAATAGTATACTATTTTGCAGAGTTATAATAATTTACAAGCAGCCTCGTTGGTACAGTGATACGTGTTGCCTCCTGGTGACACTGCAACAACTGCGGTCCAGTTTCGAATCGTAGGTGGAGGCATGGATGTTTGCTCTGTGCTATCCTAGTATGATAAGACAGGTACAAGACAGAAGTAGCTTCCACGACTCTCATCGAAAAATTACATTATCGCAAAAAAAAACTAAATATGCATATTTTTGTTTTTATAGTGATATTAAATATAAGGTAAGTAGTTAGCTTGCTTGGCTACTGATCAAAGTGACCTGTGTTTGAGCCCCGGATAAGGCATGGATGTTTGTGTTGTCTTTCTGCTGAGGTCTCGCATCCTCACAGACATTCTAGTAGGGCGTATAAACTGACAGGCTCTTATCAGATCTCTGGCAAGAAGCTGCTTGAGAATTTCTCATAACAGTATACACTTTTAAAATAAGAGTATTATATGTACTATACGATATAGAGTATTATATATTTTAACAAGGGGCTGTTAAATCTTAAGTGGGACAATAGAATCAATCCAGAAATATAATAAATATTTAGTAACAAAAAGGAAATTATTATTTTGTTCTACATATTTTAATTTGAATTTTAAAGTATACATAAGTTAATATAATAATAATAATTTAATAATTTTCCTAAGTTTAAACCCTCGCAGGATCCTATTGATTCCATGGTGCAATCTGAGAAAAAATTTCGAAGTTTTAAAATTAAATATATTCTTAGATAAAAATATCCTATAAAGACTAGTAGTAGAGTTACAAATTGAAACTGAAGTGATTTCCTCATTTTTGGTATGGTTGACGGTGTCTTGATATTAATAGGCGGGCTAACTGTAAGTACTTTATCTATCTCGGATTATAAATTATCTCTCAATTAGCTGCTTGTCAAAGATGCCTGAAAGGAGCTTGTCAATGTAATATGGTATAGAGAAGGTCTGTGAGGAAGGCGAGACCTCAGCAGAAGAACTAAGCAAGAAAATCATCCACGTCTTATCTGGGGCTCAAACCCGGGTCCCTCTGATAAGTAACCAAGCACACTAACCATTTAAATATCGGGACGGTTTTATATCTCTCCTAAAAATGTAAAAAAAAAATCCAAAAATTATCTCTAAAATTCGCATCGACAAACTTCGATCGCAAAAAGAAGTTGGTTACATATATTCATATTCTTGTGATCTTTGTGTTGCTTTATCTCTGAGCAGCACTTTTTTGCACATAATGAGCTAAATGGCCAGATCACAAGGGCCCAAGGGCTCAGAGAAAGTTGGGAGGAAGGGGACCCATTAAATACTGGGTCAGCGTTGAGATTTATCTCCGCAAAATTCCCCGCCCTGCCCACGGTCAGTAGGGGACACCGATGGGCTTGGAAAGGCCGCCGTCCGTCGGATGGGACGTTAAGCAGTGGCCCCGTGTGCGGGAGAGCCATACCCTGTGCACGTTAAAGAACACGCTGGAGGGCCTTGACGGGAGGCTACCATCTGTCTCCCAACAGCTGTTCCAGTGGGTCCCCTCCCCCAACCTTCTCTGAGCCTTCGGGGTCCTTGTGACCTGGCCATTTTGCCCATGGTGTGCAAAAAAAGTGCCGCTCAGATAAAACAACCCAACCCAACCCATTAAATAACTATCAGGAGACAGATAGTAATCTCTCGTCAAGGATATCCAGCGACTTCTTTAACCCTTTCACGACCAAGGGAAACATTTTTCCCATTTTAAAATTGGTGATTGTCGTATTTAATTATAACCTTATCTGCAGTTTTATACAGAATGTCAAAATAGAACGTATGCCGAACTCAATTACATAAACGGGAACGTTTAGAAAACAAAAACAGAACTGTCAGGACGCATAATATATGTACTATGTGCAATTTCCATCTTTGCCTCACTACCAAAACAAATTGCTTCGCAGAATATCATAATTAGCACATCATTTTGTATAGTAATTTTATTTCATAATTTTGTATTATTTTAGTTAACATTTTGTTCTAATAAACCAATAAATAAAAGACATTGCATAATAAGCCTAACTATAATTTGTGTTACCTTTATAGTCCATTGGGAAAAATATTTCCCATAAAATTCCAAAAAAACTACACATTGTTATGTATTTTTCTTATGATTTTTATTTATTTTACGTCTAAACAAACTAAAATAAACAGTAACATACTAATATTTACTCTTAGAAACCTTATGGTCCTGAAAGGGTTAAGGTACACAGTGTATAACTCTTTTTAACACGGACCAGTTTTACGTTCCCTCCGAAGAACGGCGGACTTGAAAAGACCATCGGCGTTCCCTTTCTAAACGAAGGCAGGGTGAGGGTTTAGCGATTTTTGTGATAATAAATATAAAACATAGTATTTTCAGTATAACAGATTTATATGCTCTAATCATTCAATTATCATTTACCCAAACTGTAAATAATCATCATTACATATACTGTATAATATTTAAAGTAATTTGAATAATATAATGTCAAATAAAAAAGGTCAAGTAAAAAAAAAACAATGAAACAAAAGTTTTGACTCTACTTATTTTTTTTTTCCTTTATATACATTTGGGGTCATATTAAACACAAAGTACATTTATATTTCTTTTTTCATGTACCATAGTAAGGTTCACGACGGCTGTTTCACACCAATGTCAAAACACTTGCCGCTCTTTTAAAGCCCGGATTAACAAACCGCATTAAAAGCCCGAAATAACCCGATTTAACAAACTTTTATTTTCGTTTTAATTCTTGTTTCGGATAACGACCCAGTGTCCTTGCTTATCGTTCAAAGAGAAAACGCACTATTTACCTCCCCCTTGGCTTTCTTTGTCGGCCAAATGGAACCTCAAGTATGCAGGTTTCGAACACTTGGTATCTAAAGGATTAAAGCAGGGCCGAGTCTAGGGGGAGCTATAAGGTAAAGGAGGACATGTTACCTCCTTTGAGAATGGTAATAGGGGTAACGAAGACCAAAAGTTGTTAAACTTTTGCATATTTTACGCAATTTTCAAGATTTGAAAAAACAGTCTAAAACGAAGCGCAAAATGTCACACTGTAATGGAAATATAGACCTTTTTCCCGGTCACTTTCAGCACTGGTATAAACACAATGTAAGCTGTCCAGAGTATATTAAAATTTAATACATCTTTTTCTTTAAATATATTAGTTGATCATGTAAGAATTTTGTGGGGTCAGGACAAAAAGAAAAATATATCACGCATTATGAAATTAATTTAGTTTCTTTGACTGATTTAATAAATGGATCCTTGGAATTTCTATTGAACTAACTAGGTTATGTTTAAAATTAAACATTTTGAAATGACGAACATGGCGACGGATTTTAAAGATTTCATCTCTGTTCGCCGACTTTTAATATCAATTTCAATGCGATATATATTATCAGTGTGAGCACATAAACATCACCAAGTCATCTTCATCTGCTACAATGTATTAGGGAAGTAATTGTTTCTTACGCTATTTATGCAAATGTCTTGAAGACCGTTAGTTACTATTGAATTAGCATATTCACAAACATTCACCCTTTATATGTTTTACACTGACACTTTTGGAATCGTATTTATCAAGATTGTCATTCAATATCAGGGCCGGGAAACCTATTCGCCAACTCGACATTGGTGAGGGATTATAATGTCTGGCTAGTGGATTTAATGGCGTAACTCATTATTTTCTAAGTTAAGGCAATTGCAACAGTAAAATATTTCCATCACATCAGCTTTCACCATTGAATGATATCATTAATTTCGATGAATGCTCTTTTTTAATATAGAATGAAAAAAAATATTACCCCTTCTTCTAATTTTCATTATCATCATCATCAACAACATCCTCAAGCAGTCATGGGCTACGGAGGTCCAACCAGAACGTGAAATTTAGTTCTCCAAGCAAGTCTGTCCTGAGCAACATCTACTGCATCTTGTCACTGCAAACTAATTCTAACAAGGTCCTGTTTGACATTATCTGCCCACCGCATCCTAGGTTTCCCCCTCTTTCTGAGGCCTTTAGCCACACTGTTCATAACCCTATTCGCCAATCTATAATTATTCATACGGGCAACGTGGCCAAACCAGCGGAGTCACTCTCTGCACAAAATGCTGCTTAAAGGAGGTTGCAAACTCCTTTGCCTAATCTCATCATTAGTTACAAAGTTGAACCACCTAATGCCCAAGATACTACGTAAGCATCTGGAATCAAACGCATCTAGGTTCCTGTTATCTTGTTTACACAGCGTCCACGTTACACTACCATAACTAACCCTAGAAAGAACCAAACTATTATACAGTCTAATTTTGGTCTTTAGGTGTATACGCCTATTTCTCCACACTTTCCACAGATTCTTAAAAGTCCCGGCAGCAATCCCTATTCGTCTGTTAATCTCATGCCTCACATCACCAGTATCTGTTACATAGCTCCCAAAATAATTAAACTGTGACACCTGCTCAAGACTGCAACCATTCAGATTAACTGAATCATAGCCTGCCTGACCAATTTTCATCACTTTAGTTTTCTCTCTGTTTATAAACTAACCTACTCTACTACCAGTTTCATCAACAGCTCGAATGAATGAGTTCATCTCATCAACATCATTTGACAAAAGGGCTAAATCATCAGCATAATCTAAACAAGAAATTTCCGTATCTCCAGACCACTTAAGGCCAACATTTTTCCCTTGCTGTGAATTTCGCATAGCATAATCTATAACCAAACTAAAGAGAATAGGAGACAAAATGCACCCATGTCAAACACCAGAAGTAATGCTATACCAATTGCTACAAGCCTTACCAACTCTCACACACGACTCAGTGTTATTATAGAGAGCTTTCATTATGTTAATTAACTTGTCTGGTATACCATATGGTCTCACAATCAACCACAAATTATGACGATCAACAGAGTCGGAAGCATTTTTGAAATCAACAAAGCTAGCAACCAAAGGTTTCTGAAACGCTAAACATTTCTCAAGAATTTGACTAAGTGAAAATATATGATCCACACATCCCCTACCACTTCTGAATCCACATTGCTCATTAATCAATTGACTGTCAACCAGATTCTTAATTCTATTAAGCACAATCATGGAAAGAACTTTACCTGGAACAGAGAGTAAGCTGATACCCATATAGTTATCAAAAGAACTGCGATCACCTTTTTTGAAAATAGGGATAATAATAGCTCTGGTAAAATCCTTAGGAACCATGCAATTATTATAAAAGATATTCAAAATTTCAGTCATCCAAGTGGTAACAGAAACATTCCCAGCTCTAAGCATTTCCGTAGTAATTTCATCTACCCCTGGGGATTTATGAAGTTTAAGTTTAGAAACAGCCAAAATAACTTCAGATTGTGTTATAGGGCCAACATTAAAGCCACCAATGCATCTATCATCATTGCAAAGAATGGGAGTAGAACTACCCACATTGTTTAGAATATCAATGAATTGCTCAGCCCATTTGCCATGGCAGAATCCTCACCTTCTATAACTTTACCTTGCTTATCCTTCAATCCCTGTATACCTGTCCGTTTTGTACCACGCAAAACATTAACTATCTGGTACAGCTCTCTGCTGTGTTGCTGTCTAACTGCTTCCTTTGGCTTTGTCAGCCAACCCATCAAGCCAAAGATTCTTATCAGCAGCTAACTGATCATTTACACGTTTATTAAGCTCTCTGTAATGCTTTCTATTAAGACTAGTAGGTTATTGATTAAGGACATTCCTGCAGTTCTTTCTTTCCGAAATAAGCTCAAGTGCCTTATCACTCAAATAATTCTGCCTCCTCTGCTCCTTTTCTCCTAAAAGAGTACTTTTAGTGTCCAAAAAAGCCTGTTTAAAATGATCCCATTCTTACTCAACTTCAGTAGTAAGCATACCATGACTGTCATAATGACTAAGTAACCTATCGTGGTAAGCTTTGTCTATAACTGGGTCTTTCAGAGCTTCAGCATTAAAAGTAAATTTTTTGACCCTAGCACAACACTTTTTAAATTTAAGTTGCAAGACACTTTTAACAAGGTAATGGTCAGATCCAATTTCAGCTCCCCTAAATGACCTGGTATACCTAACAGAACTAGTCCATTTGCTGTTAATTAATATATAATCAATCATATTCTTATGCAGCCCATCGGATGAAACCCATGTGTACTTATGTATATCGCGGTGTTTGTAATAAGTGTTAGTTATTCTGAAACCATTGAGTTTACTTACCTGTAGGAGACTTTGCCCATTGCCATTGCAGCTACCAATGCCAAAAGGACCTATCACCCCTCCCCAAAGGTCAGAGTCAGTACCAACTTTGTCATTGAAGTCACCTAGAACAAGGGTAACATCTCCTTTCTTGACATATTTCAAAATATCCTGAAGTTGTCCATAAAACCTATCCTTCTCATCCTCAACAGCATCCTCAGTGGGGGCATAACAGCAGATAACATTCAAGTCTTTAACGCTTGTCTGAAATTTTGCTGTAAGAAACCTTTCTTTAATGCAATCGTATCCTAGAAGAGCATCAGTAGATTGTCTGCTGAGAAGCAGACCCATGCCTTGATGATGTTTATTGTCTTCCCTCCCTGAAAAGAGAAATTTAAGATTATTTTTAAGAATCTGAAATTTATCTGTCCACCTGGTCTCTTGCAAGCCGAGAATATCTAAATTATAATGGTGGAATTCTTGTGTGAGGACATCAAGAGAAATAGCTCTGTGCAGAGTCCTCACATTCCAACTACCTATGGAGAGAAAATAGTTAGTGTGATGTTTAAAGAAATTATGTTTTTTGAGAGAGGAAATGGCGACAATATCAAACAGTCCCCTAATCGCAGATAAGGGGCAAAGACCCGTTCCCTCACCACTGAAGGCTGAATCCATCTACACTGAAAGACTTCCCCCAATGTAGAATTTGACGATGCCAATAGAAGCAAAGAGTTCAGGTTCCTGCGATGACCTCTGCTCAGGATTATCCACCAGCTGATAAACATATCCTGTGAATCTATTCACTTGGGGCTGTCAACCCAAAATCTAATTTTAGTATATGGTTTTTACTCTGGGTTGCGGTAAAAGCAACTGTCTGGTCAGATTTCTCCGAATTTTTCCAATCTTAGGCATTAATTATGTTGCAGAATTTTCTTAAACGCTTTTTAAATTTTTTTTTATACTTTGTAAAAATAAGAAAATTTTCCTTCCACATCGTTTCAGCGGTTTTTTCTGAATGCTCCAGTTGGCTTTAAAGCCATCGAAAACAGAATGTGATGCGATAGAGTTTTTCTCTTGCTTGTAGGCGAGATATACTATATATGGTTTTCTTGATGCTGTTGATAGGATTCAGCCGCCGGACGATAGGATCGACGACGATCCGTGTCTCAATCATATTCCGGAAACAGGAAGTTGGATCTACCGAAAGAAAGCCTTATTATGGGTTCCACGCTGCGTAGTGGTAAGGGAGCTGGTCTCTTATGAGCTCTTCATGCGTCATTTTTTTCACATTTCGGACTCTCTGGCGGAAATTTTGTTGCCTTTTAGATTCCTTTTCTCTGATTGTTTAGGAGAAATCCGATTTCGTGTAACGACTACATTGTGGCAGAAATTTCATGACACTGCATGTGGTACGGGAGATGATGCTTCTTAACCAGGCATTTTTGTAATACCGCTTCAATAGTAGGTCCCATTCCTTTTAATAGATGGTGTCGTCTACTTTAAATTTTACATCCAAATTTATTAACAACCATTTCACTTTAATTACGATTTTGCTATTTTTACCATACAAACGATAAGAAATGCATTCGCGTGAATAATCGTTTTACCAGTCAGTAAAAGGCGAAACTAAAACGATTATTTTTATGTTCATATATTTGTTTCATTATTAATAACATATTGTTTAACATATTTTTTATTTTTTTAACAGTTTGGCGAATAAGAATTGATAACAACCGGTTCAACGGAACGATGTGAAATTCATGGATAATACAATATTTAATGCAACTGCTTCTAAATTCCTTTAACTATTCACAAATATAAAAAAAATCGAAAATGCATTAGCTAAACTCAATTGGTACCATGTGCTAATGCCCTTTTAAAAATCAAGCTTTTAATTAAGGCTCAGGTGAAAAGACCACAACGATTAAACGGGGAAAACTCGAAACTGAGAAGACTACACTGATTTAATAACCTCTGCTGAATTAACATAATGATCAACCTAGCAAGAGCCGAAACCCACACTCTACAAGGAGGAAAATTGAAAATTTTTGAGAAAGATCCCAATACACGTGAGATGAAAAAAAATTAAAAATTTGAAATTAATGAAAGTCTAGACCGCGTTCCAGCTCCATCACCACTACATGACTCTTTCGTCTTTAATAAGATACCTAATATTATTGTCGCGACCGAAATAAGCGGGACTGTAAATAAGCCTTCTAAACAGCTGCAAATTCTTATAATTTAATTATATTTTTGAACGAAGTAAAAATATTGACTTTGTTTTTAGAATTCTTAACTGAAATTGTAGATGTAACTTTTCAAAAAATTTAAAAATAAATGATAATAATAAACAAGATAACAGGAAACTAGATGCTTTTGATTTCAGATGCTTACGCAGTATCTTGGGCATTAGGTGGTTCAACTTTGTAACTAATGATGAGGTTAGGCAAAGGAGTTTTCAACCTCCTTTAAGCAGCATATTGTGCAGAGAGAGACTCCGTTGGTTTGGCCATGTTGCCCGTATGAATAATTATAGATTGGCGAATAGGGTTATGAACAGTGTGCCTAAAGGCTTCAGAAAGAAGGAGAGACCTAGGATGCGGTGAGCAGACAATGTCAAACAGGACCTTGTTAGAATTGGTGTGCAGTGGCCAGATGCAGCAGATGTAGCTCAGGATAGACATGCTTGGAGAACTAAATTGCACGGTCTGGTTGGACCTCCGTAGCCCATGGCTGCTTGAGGATGATGATGATGATGACACTTTGTAAATCACTGAAATCTTTTCTCCCCCTAATATCAAAAATTTAGATTTTTAGTTTTTTTTTTATTGTTGCGAATAATTACTCATGCACCAAATTTTCTCTCTTTCTTACGTAATGCGGCTCTGATCGAGGGTGAGTTTCTTTCTCAAATTTGGTCGGAGGGCAAAATATTCTTAATCAGCCCTGTTAATAATGTGTGGTGCCGAGTTTCCGTCACTCTGGACAATTGAGACAGTTGATGTCATAAATATTTTAAAGCATAGTTAATTTCAAACTGCTCTAGTCAAATTTTTTAACGCAACTGTTCTGGTGATGATCGAAATGATCTCATACCCTATTTGCTCCCAGTCATCAGATGACTTCAATAATACCTTAAATATTTTATACGATAGGCTCTTAGCAGATTACTGTTGTGGACTGCTTAAATAGTTTTATAATTTTGCTTTCTTTAAATATATAATCAATGCAAAAATGAAGAAAGCAAAAGAACATATATATTTATATCAACTATAGTCAATTTGCAAAAAATGTACCCGTACTAATCTGGCCACTTTTATTTCTTCTCTCCCTGCTGAAAAGTGGTCAAATTCACAGAGTCCTAGTGCTGACCATTTACACCAGCTAGACTGGATTGGTTTATGCTTTTAGCTTGATTACGGGTAATGGACGTGCTGCACTGGTGGCCATCTGTTGAAGGAAAATCTGCCACTGTGTATTCTTTTTGCCAGTTCTAAGTGAGCAGAGGCACGTAATACCTTATATCAACCGGTGGATAATCCTTATCAGAGGCCATCGCAGGGATCTGAACCCTTACTTTAACTAGTTGGGCAACGCCAATCCCACCCTGGAGTAAGTGTCTCAGGCATGTCAGTTTCTATCTAGATTCTGGTTCTTGAAAAGGTGGTGCCTGAAGTTCCTATCAGCATAGTAGAATTCAGCCTATAGCAATAGGTGAAGGAGTTTCTTCCCCTTGCCTGCGATTACGGGGCTGTTTGATATTGTTGGCCCTACCTCTCTCAATAAGCCTATTTTCTTTGAAATTCCTACCAATCATTTTCTGTATGCAGGTACATGAAATGTGAAGACGTTGCACAGAGATTTTTCTCTTGACGGCCTCACACAGGAATTCCAGCGTTATAGCCTATATTATAGATTTTCAAGAGACCAGATGGACAGGTAGAGATCAGATATTTAAAAATAATCTTAAATTTATCTTTTCAGGGAGGAAAGATTTGAAGCATCTTCAAGGCGTTTTCAGCGAAGATGCCAGTGATGCTCTTCTAGGATATGACTGCATTAATAAAAGATTTCTTACAGCTAAATTTAAAACAAGAATTAAAGACTTCAATATTATCTATTGTTATGCCCCTAGAGAGAAATCTGATGATAATGAAAAAGGTAGGTTTTACAGAAAACTTCAAGATATTTTGAATTCTATCAAGAAAGGAGATATTATCCTTGTTCTAGGTGACTCCAATGCTAAAGTTGGTATTGACTGTTAAACTTTGGGGAGGGGTGATAGGTCCCTTTGTTATTGGCAGTTCCAATGGCGATGGGGAAAGTCTCCTACAGCTAAGTAAACTTAATGATTTGAGAATAACTAATACGTACCACAACACCGGGACATTGATAAATACATAATACATTTACTTCATAATCTACATAGGGATATGATAGGTTATATATATTAACAACAAATGGACTAGTTCAATTAGGAATGCTAGATCATATTGCGGAGCCGAAATTGGGTCTGATCATTACCTGGTCAAAAGTGTTTTACAACTGAACCTTAAGAAAATTTGTGTTAAGGTTAAGAGAATTACCTCTAACTCTGACGTTCTAAAATATCCAGATATAGCCAAAGCATACCATGATCGACTACTTAATCCTTATGACATTCGCGGTTTGCTTACTACTGAGGTTGAGGAAGAATAGGACTTGTTTAAACAGGCTTTTCTTGAAAGTAGCAGTACTCTCCTAGGTAAAACGGCACAGAGAAAATCAAGTTATTTGAGAGATAAATCTATGGAACATATTTTTGAAAGAAGGAAGTGCAGGTATAATATGAAACAACACCTTACTGGTCATAATGGACAGCAATACACAGAGATTAATAAACGTGTAAAGGTAAGTTAACAACTGATAAGAAATTTTGGCTTGATAGGTTGAATGACAAAACAGCGAAAGCAGCTATACAGCACAACAGCAGTTAGTTGCAACAGATAATCTTTTGTGTGGGAAGAAAATGGCTGCCATGCAGAGATTGAGGGATAAACATAATAAGGTATAGACACAGTCGTATCAGAATAATATGATCACCCACGGAATTGCAGTGTACCCGCCCAGACGCGTCGCAGAGTGCACCTGACAAAGTCGACCATACGGAGATGTAAGCAGCCGGCCAGGATAGATGAGCCATAGTGCATAACGTGATCACAATGGGCAGAGGTGTTGATTTGACGGACATTCAAAAAAGAAATGATCATCGGCTACCGCACCAAGGGTGGAAGCATCTGGAAAACAACAGACTTCGTGGGCTGTTTGCGAGGTGCTGTAGTAAGGGTGTACCCAAGAATGGACCGCTGGCACACCAAGTACCTCCAGAGATCATAACTGTGGATCTTCAAAGGCCATCGACCCAGAGCAGAATGTCACCTCCGTCGACTGCTAAAGGGCAATCGACGCACAACAGTACAGCAATTGATCACTCAAATGAACGCTGGGGCACCCCGGTACGTGTCCCCGATAACAGTAGAGCGAACCCTGTTAGACATGGTACTCCGGAGTCGACGCTGTGTAAAGGCACTTATGTTAACAAAGATCCATCGGCAACGACGCCTGCATTTCACATGGGACTACCATCATTGGACAGTGGGAGAGTGGAAAAAGGTTGCCTTCTCCGACGAATCGAGGTTTCTACTCCACAGAAGTGACGGGCGGTGGCGGATACGGCGTCAGACACACGAGAACCAACACCCGGACATGCTTGTTGGTCAAGCACAGGCTGGCAATGGCAGTGTGCATATCTGGGGATATTTTTCTGGTATGACCTGGAACTGCTGGTACCACTGGATGGGTCCCTGAATGTCAATGGCTACCTGTCCATCCTCGCTCACCCCCCCCCCCCCCCACGGAGTGGGACCTCCTTGACGAGGGTGGGGGCTTACGGTGCCACTGAGAAGTTGGGCTCAGATCGCTGGCACTTGGAGTTCTTGAAGTCTGGTGGCCCCCGGTGGAGGGGGCCTGTTGAGGGTTGGCGGACTGTATGAGTGAGGCGGTCCTGTCGACTTTTTGACTTGTCCTCCAGCGAAGCTGGGGGTTGCAGCCGAGATTGAGGGGCCGTTCTAAGGGCCTCGGACGGGGCTTGGGGAACCCTGTCTTCTGTTGGACCATTGGGGAGGTCTGCGGATTGAGTTGTGCACCTCTTCGTACACTCGTCCGTGGGCTCTCTGATGCGGTCTCTGTGATATTGAGGTGGACGGATGTTCTCTGGGTGCTTCGGCCCGTTCACAATGGAGAGGTAGAAGTTGGAGGCTCGCGGCCTAGGTTGGCCAGCAGGCTTATCGATGGAACAGCCAAATTAAGAGTCCCACATGAATGAGATTTGGACTCTATAGCTTTTGCAGTGGAGGAACTTGGGTTCCTCTGCGAAGTGGGGTCCGTGTTGCTGTGGTCTTGTTAGCCCCGGTAGGCTGACATCTTTGTCGTTGTCGCTGGAGGGTCGAGGACCGGTTTGGCTCATGCTGGTCCAGCGTTCCCCGACGTGGCTTCGGCATTTTCAAGGCCGAGACGGCGAAGCGGGGCTGTGGTGGCCCGGCTCGATGGAGAGGACGAAGTTGGAGGTCATGCCGAAAGGGTGTGGGGGGCACCTGATTAGGTGTGGGTTATCGACGGAAGTACCTAGGCGCCTCTGCTGCAGAGGTCTCTAAAAGTTAGGACTTCTGTTTATTTTTCTGGCTCAAAATTCAAAAGACAAGATCTTTTTATTTATATATTGGCAAGTTTCTGGACTAAATTCAGTGAGTGTTGGGCATATTCCTAGGCAGCACTCAAAATTTCAAAAAATCCCACTCTCACTGCACCTCAATGATTATATCTTCAAGCAGGCTATTAAAACCCAAACAGTGCTTTTCTCTTCCTAAGGTCTCCCACTGTAGGCAGATACAATGTAAGGCAAGTTTAAACTGTTACGAGCCTTTTTAGTTTATAGTGGTTTCTGTGACTTCTCCCATATGGTGATACGCAGTCAATGTACTGTGGTGCACCGGGGTTGTCACGATATACTTCGTTGTCCATCCTCGCTGAGCACATGCATCCCTTCATGTTGGACATTTACCTTGGTGGTGATGGTATCTACCAACAGGATAATGCGCCCTACCATGTCGCTAAGGTGGTGCATGACTGATTCCAGGAACACAACAGCGATGTCTCCGTTCTCCCTTGGCCAGTGAAATCGCCGACCTCAATTCCATAGAGCACTTATGGAACCATTTGAATCGACAGGTTCGGCGTACGGATCCGCAACCACGTCATATCCGGAACCTCCATGCTCTGCTGGAGTCCGAATGGGCATGTGCCTCTGGCAACCTCCCAGGACCTCATTGAGTCCATGCCACGCCATCTCACCACTGTCTTCCGGGCCAAGGTGGTTAGTCTCATTATTAGGTTGGTGGTCACATTATTCTGATACGACTGTGTATAGGTTGAAAATGAGTATTCTGTGATGGCTAGATGGTCTGAGCAATTTACAGATGTTCTAAACAATGCGGTTATTTCTACTGCCATTGTTTGTAATTAGAATAGATGCATTAATGGCTTTAATACTGGCTCTATATCACATTCTGAAGTTATTTTGGCTTTCTCTAAAACTGCATAAATCTCCAGGGATGGATGAAATTACTGAAATGCTTAGAACTGGGAACATTTATGCTATCATATGGCGACTGAAATTTTTAACATATTTTTGATAAACGTGTTTTCCTACGTATTTTACAAGAGCTATTATTATCCCCATTTCTAAAAAAGGTGGTCGTAGTTCTTGTGATAATTACAGTGATTTTAGTTATTTTACTTTCTGTTCCAGGTAAAGTTCTTTGCATGATTATGTTTAATAGAATTAAGTATTTGGTTGACAGACAACTGTGCAATGAACTGTGTAGATTTAGAAGTGGTAGGGAAAGTATAGATCAAATATTTTCACTTAAATTTTAGAGTTTCAAAAACCTGCGGTTACGAGCTTCATATACTTCAAAAAGGCTTTTGACTCTGTTGATCGTCATAATTTATGGTTGATTGTTAGTTGATATGTTACACCTGACAAGTTGGTTTTCATAATGACAGCTCTCTATAATAATATGGAGTCAAGTAACAGAGTTGGTAATAGAGTTACCAACTCTGGATGCTAATAGAGTTAGTCAAAGGTGAATTTTGTCTCCTTTTCTCTTCAGTCTGGTTATTGATTAAGCTATGGGGAATTCTTTACAGGGTAAAGATTTGGGCCCCAAATGGTCTAGAGATTTCAAAATTTCTAATTTAGATTTATTCGGATGATTTGAACCTGTTGGCTAATGATGTTGATGAGACGAATTCTTTCATTAGGGCTATTGATTAGACTGTTAATAGAATAGGTTTGCTAATAATAAGTGAGAGTATTAATAGAGTTGGTTGGTGATAAACGGAGAAAAAGTGATAAAAATCAGGCAAGCAGATGATGCTTTAGTTGTTTTGAACGGTTGCACCATTGGGGAAGTCTCCCAGTTTAATTATCTCGGGAGCTATGCAACAGATAATGCTGATGTGTGGCATGAGTTAAATAGAAAAATAGGTATTGCTGCTGGCACTTTTAAGAATCTATGGAGAGAGTGATAAAATAGGCAAATGCATCGAAAGGCTAAAAATAGGTTTGAAAATAGTTTAGTTCTTAGTAAGGTTATGGTAGCAAAACGTGGATCACTCTTTAAGCGGAAAATTTTAACGGAAAATTTGATGCCTTTGATTCCAGACGCTTACGTAGTATCTTGGGCATTATGCGGTTTCACTTGAACAATGATGAGGTTAGGAGGAGTCGGCAGTTTCTTTTGAGCAGCATATTCTGTCAAGAGAGACTGCTTTGGTTTGGCCATGTTCCCCGTATGCATAGCTGCAGATTTTTTTTTTTTAGAATAGGGTTATGAATAGTGTGCTTAAAGGCCTTAGGGAAAAAAGAGAGGAAAAGATGGGTAAAAATGGTAAACAGAACTTTACTAGAATTGGCCTAGAGCGGCCAAATGCAGCAGCTGTAGCTCACGACAGACATGTCTGGAGAGGAAATTCGTTCTGGTAGGACCTCCGTAGCCCATGGATGCATGAGGATTTTGTATTTCACTTAAGCAGATTTATTCTGCACACCTAAATGCTTTAGTGGAGTCAAAGGTTAAATTAAGAGTCAATCTATTTACTCACGCAGATTATTAGCATTAACTCTATTTCTCTATAAAATGATACTCTAAAAAATCTTAAAGTGCCAATATATCAGCACCGGTTTCGATACTTTAACAGTTAAAGGTTTAGTTTAGCATCAAGCATAAGCAACATCAGCTATGGAAATTTTTCATAAGGGAAGAAATTATTTTGGTGATTGGTGGTTTGTTTAGTGGTTTTCAGTTAAAAGTGAAGCACAAAGCTACTTTCCAGGCCACTGGTGTAACCAGAAAATTCTAATAGGGTGTTTGAGTTTTTTTTTTCTGATTTTCAGGACTGCCTTAGAAAACAGATGATATTTAAGGTTAAGGAGGAGCTTTGACTCCGTAATCCCCCTCTCCCACTTAAGTACACCATTATCCCAGGTTATTTAGGAGACAAAAATTAAATGCGTAATTTAAATTAGGAATTTACCCAAAAACATTTTAAGAGATCTGTTGAATCATAAAAACAGAACAGTTTACAGCATGCATCATATCGTCTCAACTAGCCTACTTATCATTTAATGGTCGATCAGAATGGCTTAAAACGTTTTCCTTTCTTAAGATATAATATCTAGGATACGAGAGACAATGATGTCATCCCAGTGTATTAGCAATGGGTTGTCTTAAATGTAATTTTCATTTTGTTATTATTTTAAACGCAAATGATAAAAAAACACATTTGGGGAAATTATCTTTTAGAATCAAGAAAAACCCACAATGATTTTCCCTGTGCCGATTGTAGGTTTTGTTGCTTTTCAATTTCAAATTATATGTTTCTGGTTTTTAACAAACAGTTCGTCGATCAATAAAAATTTGGACAACCGGTGCGAACTGGCTAAATGAAACCGTTTGACATAGCTCTAGAGTCCAAAGTTACATCGCAGTAAACAGTGGCTTTATTATATATGCATAAATATATTATTTATGCATTCTAATTAAGAAATATTTTCCGATACATTTGATGTATTTAAATTGCCCAGAAAGCAAATGTTAGCTGCATTAATAGTAACGTTACACAGTTTAACAAATGTATGCTTGCTAAATATTTGTTTGCCTTAATTATGTGTGGGTTGTAGTTTAACATACTGAAATTTTAAACATTTATTCATGAATCGATTCATTACTTTGTTTGAAACTGAGTTTAATATAAGAATTTCGAATCTTGTTTCGAAGTTCACTTAGGATCTGAAGCCCAAGTCCTACAAGGAATTTATTCTCCTGGTGGCAGCGTGAAAACAGTTTCGTTCGCAAACGAAGGATTCACATGCTCAATTCAGTTTTAAGTCTTCGCTACAAGGAATTACATTAAATTAGGAAGCAACGTGATGTTAATGACACGTCTAGACTGTGTTCGCCTCCTGAATCGATCGTCGCACTTTCATTGGCAACAAGGGGTACCTTGCTGCCACTTGAGTAGTAAACGAAGTCACGATAGAGTCACCCATTTCTGTCAACTGTTGGTTTAAACTACTGATATGTTGAATAAACTTTTTCCGAGTAACGGATTAATTCAACATTAATATCTGTATTATATATTAATATAGGCATGTAATGAATGTATTTCTGTTTAACGAATATTTTTATTATGGGAATTCATTTGGTCATTGTTGACTCGAGTCGAAGTTAGATTTTGGAGATTTCTGTACTATAACTTGGTTTTCAGTGTTTGAAATTTTTTACATTCTATTTTCCAAATTCAAAGTATTTTTATTACACTAGTTTTCAAAAGTTACATCACAAAACGCAGTAAAAACTCACATATTTTGTTTGCAACATATCTTTTTGGTCACCATCTTTACCAATTCAAAAAGGAAACATTTAAAAGTTGTAAAAATATCCCTTTTTACACAAGTTAGTTACACAAGTTAGTTTACACAAGTTAGTTCAGTTACACAAGAGTAAACTGAGACTTACAATTTTCTGCCCTAGAATGCACAGCTTCATTTGTTCGTAATGACTAATCTACCTCTAGAAGGCTGCGGTGTACATAGGAGAAGTATAAGGTTTCGAGGTGGAAATTAACTTGCAAAATAATGCACAGAATGCTTACTAATTAGCTGAAAGTTACTTCAAAGTTTCATTCAAAAGCAAAGACAACTCTAGTAAAGAATACAAAATTATTAACTAATTTACTTTACAAAGATGAAATGACATAGGAAGATCTTAGTGAAGTAAATTTCTAGTTCAGTGTGGTTTCCAAACTTACTTGTATTTCGATTTACCTGTTCTATTTTAAGATTAAAATTATAAGCATTTAATAATTCAATAAAAATCTTTGATTTGTTGCAAATATATTTATTGAGATGGTTGATGTTTAGAACTACAAAATGAATCTATGTCAGAATCAAGTGATGTTATTTTTTATCTGAAATAGAGCATTATGCTTATATTCTTATTTTCCAAAAAAAAACAAGCAAATTAAATGTGATTTAGGTAAGCAGATTTTTAAATGGCTCTACAGATTCGAAATAAACATGCTGTCAAGAGTCAATTTCAGTCTTTGTTTCCTTCTTAAAATTTTCCCATTGAAGTTTTTTTCACGACCCATCTACAATGTTCTGTCAACTTATAGTTTGGGAACAACTGTTCCAGTAAATATTTCTTTTTGCCTTCTTCGTTTTTAATTATTTAGCAATTAACTTCAAAAAACCTTTTCTGAAATACTTTTTTAGAAAATATCGAGATAAAAAATGCTATAAAATTATATGCTTTAGTTTTTCAGGAATCCTAAATTCTCGTCGAAAAGTAGTAATAAATACATAGTTTTACACTTTATTAATTAATCAGGTGCTTGCATTTAACACAAAGTATCCATTAAGAATAGAAAACAAACAACATTCTACTAAATTATGGTTTGCGTGTTGACGCAAAACATATACAATATAAAAATACAATTCATTCTCGTATATGCGCGGAAATTGCATCCCGAAAAATTGCTGCGCATATCAATTCCGATCCCAGTGGCTAATAGGTGTGGCTAGTGGTCAGAAGGACCTAGATTCGAGCCCCGGATAAGACATAAATGGTTGCTTTTTTGTGTTTCCTTTCTTTCTGCTAAGCTCTTGCCTTCCTGCCAAATCTTCTCTATGACATAATCAAAGGTTCTTGTTAGATCTCTGTGACAAGCAGCTGCTTGATGGGTAATTTATCATTTTTATATCGAATCCGCACGAAAAGAGTTTCATAACATTTAATAATAAGGTTGCGTTCAGGAAATGAGGAAGATTAAATTAAATGAATCATTAATGGATTTAGTTTCCATGCATAGTAGCCGTTAGAGCAATAAATGATTATAGAGGAGATATAAAAATATTAAAATAATCTCAAGTATACTTCTTTCTCACACAATAATTTTTCGTTATAATGCGGTTCCCTCAGCGGTAATCTCGCTACTCTCCTTAAAAAAGTAACAATTCCTATAATAATTGCTATGGATCTCGTAATAGAACTGAACCCTTCTAGCCTCATAAAAACGTTTCTATCATGCATTGCTTCGCATGCAACTATTTTTGTTTTTTTTTTCTTTTGTGATAATGGGTGATAAGAGTACAAGAGCATCACTTCTACTGTCGTTAAGAAGGAAAAGTCCGAGTTTAGAAACTAAATCGAATTTTTTATGTATTGAGGTTTTCTTTCAAAAGATCAGCATCATTTTTTGGGTGAGGAAAATTATCCAAAACAACGATAATTTTGAAGAGAATCCTAAATTCGCAATAAGCTTTCTTCTCGCAGCGTTCTTTAAAACTCTTCAAGGAAAATTGTCAACATTATCCAGCCTCTTTTTCTCTAAATCAGCGCTGTCCAACTAGCGACCCGCACAAGGATTTTTATGTCCCGCGAACAAAATCAAGTTTTTACTTGAAATTTTAAATAAATATCTGTAATTCACCTTATAATTTTTTGTCAACTTATATTACTTTACTTGATATGCAATCTTCAACTTATTCATTCTATTTGCAATTATTATTGCATTATTTCAACTTACTCATTCTATTCTTATTGCCCAACAACTACGGCCACAATGCTCCATTAAATATATTAAATATTAGATAAGGTTTAGAAAATTTATATTGGCTTATTATTACTTATTATTTTTCGTATAAATAAAATAATTTTTTGAGGTGACATGGACTGACTTTTCAATTACCTATCCTATTCCTTTTTTTGGCCCGCGAAATATTGGCGAAAGAAAAAATGGCCCACGGTCTTAGAGAAGTTGGACAGCACTGTTCTAAATGATACTCAAATCAAATAGCACCTAGTAAAAGCCAATTGTATGCATTTTCTTTTCTCATAAGAAATGTGAAGAAAATAATGGTGATAAATAAGAAAAAAATATATCGAGTTTTTCTTTCAGGAGCTCATTTAAGGTATCCCTGAAAGCTAAAGCGTCGGGCTGTTTTGTCCGTCTGTGTGAGCCTAAAGCCTGCACAATTTAGGCTATTCAATTAGAGTTATATTTAAAAATAATTGCATCCTGATTATGACTGAGAATATGACCTTAATGGCATAATAATTAAAAGAACGTATAACTATTTTTGATGAAATCTCCTTAGATAAAGTTTTTATCTCTTACGCTTATTAAATAGGAATATGACGCAAAATCTACTACATAGGCCGTATTGTTAAAAAAATTACTACACATGTTCACTAAATTAAAGTTGACCTGATTAGTAATCTTACAGTTTAGTGGGTTGGGTTCTTTTTTTTGCCTCTGAGCGACACTTTTTTTCCACACCATGGGCAAGATAGTCAGGTCACAAGGACCTCGAAGGCTCAGAGAAGGTTGGGGGAGGGGACTCACTGTAACACCTGTTGGGAGACAGATGGTAGCCTCCCGTCAAGGCCATCCAGCGTGTTCTTCAACGTTCACAGAGTATGGCTCTCCCACACACGGATCACGGCTTAACGTCCCATCCGACGGACGGCGACTTTTCCAAGCCCAGCAATGTTCCCTACTGACCGTGTGCAGGGAGGGGAGTTTTGAGGAAATAAATCTCAACTCTGACTCAGCTGGAACTCGAACCTGGGAACTGCAGATAACGAGCCTGGTGCATTACCGACTGAGTCAGTCCCGGCCTCAGGTCAAAATGACTCCATAGCCCAGACAAGGTTGTGGGGAGAAGACCCCACTGGGCAGCTGTTACGAGACGGATGGTAGCTTCCCAGCAAGGCCATCCAGCGTGTTCTTTAATAAGCAGAGGCATGCTGTCCAGCACACGAACGATTCCTTTATATCCTATCCGACGGATGGCTGCCTTTTCAAACCCATTGATGCCCCGTCCCTACTGATCAAGGACAATTTGGGGATTGACCAGGTAATTCTCAATGCTAGCTCAGTTGGGACTCGAATTTGGAAATTACGGATTACAAGTCTATCACGTTACCGACTAAGCTAACTGCAATGACTGAAAACACTGCAATGATGTTATGATGTGTACTAATCCAAATTAGTGTTAGAAAGTAAAAGTTATATATATAAACCACTAGCAGATTTACCCGGCGTTGCTCGGATCTGAAACTTTTTAGAATATAGAGTAGATGGTACTTCCCACGTCGCAAGTTTTCATTTACCATATATATCTCATTACAGTCGATCTCTTCCCCTTCCATTTAATAGAAACTGCTGATCTTTTTGCTAAAAACTTAAAAATTACACAAGCACCTGTACATTCTAACCATATTCAAAATTATATTAAATTCAAATTAAAATATCTTAATAAAACAAAGACAATTTATGATCAACCATTTTCTACCTCGGAATTAAATTTTGCTATTAATAGTTTAAATCTTAAAGCAACTCTGAGGCAGACAAAATTCTAAATAAATCCTTCAAAGCTTTAC
Organism: Ryuthela nishihirai; assembly: GCA_038380435.1. Classification (NCBI taxonomy): domain Eukaryota; kingdom Metazoa; phylum Arthropoda; class Arachnida; order Araneae; family Heptathelidae; genus Ryuthela; species Ryuthela nishihirai. The sequence goes on along the minus strand of JAWZYU010000009.1, from coordinate 79,863,092 downwards.
CAGCTATTTGGAGGCAAAAGCTACTAGAGGTCATGGGGGAAAATCTTAATTATTTTTTTACAAAAATCAGGCAAAATACTTACTGAACTAACGTCATATAGACCAATATTTTTACTCTCTAACGTTTTAAAGCTATTTGAGAAATTAATTTTTAAAAGACTATTATTTTTTGGAATCCAATAATCTTTTTCCACATAACTTTTTTGGATTTCGCAAGAACAGATATTCTAAAGAATGTGTCTCACTTTTATTGACAGATATATTTAATGCAAATAAAAGAAGAAGAATCTACCGGCTGTTTCAATTGATCTGTCTCAGGCCTTTGATTCAGTCTCAGTCGAGGGACTTTTACTGATAATGTTAGAAGCTAAAATTAGTTCTAATTTTATTCGCTTTTTAGAAAAATATTTGCAAAATAGAACTCTACAAGTTAAAATAGAATACTACATCTCATAAACTTATAAAATTAATCAAGGATTTGCTCAGGGGTCAACATTATCACCTCTACTTTTTAATTTTTATTTACATGATTTAAACCATATTTTTAATAAAGATATAAATTATACTACATATGCAGATGACTTAACATTTTGGGCAACTGAAATTTGCCCAAAAAAATGAATTTAGTATTGAATTTAGAAATAAATATTAAAAATCTTTCTGTATACCATTTTACAAAACAAGAAGTTTTGCTCCAAATTTTGCTTTAAAAATTCAGAAAAAAATCATCCAAGTTTCCAATTGTAAACTATTAGGTATTAATTTAGATACTAAACTTACATGGAATTGTCATCTAGAAAAAGCATATTTAGCTGGACTAAAACTTTTAAATTGTATTAAATGTTTTGCCTTTAAAAAAGAGGGAACTTCACAATTGCATTTAATAACTTTATATAAAAATTTAATTAGATCAAAAATCTAATATGGTTTTGAATTTATTACTGGAGCCAATTTAACTAAATTTAAAAAATTAAATGTTATTCAAAATCAATGTCTTAAAATTGCTTTAGGTCTACCAAAATTTTGCCCAACTCAGGCTTTAATTGCAGAGATAGCAATTCCACCTTTAGAAATCAGGCAAAAAATACTATTAATTAATTATCTTTTAAAACTACATTTTAAATTACCCTCACATCCTTCTTATAAAAATTTTAAAAGAAGTCCATACTATAAAATTATAAAAAATGAAATATCCATTTTAAATTTCTTTAACAAATTTTCTACTTTAACTCTTAGGGGTCCAGAACTTGTCCCAGAACTTATTCCAGTTTGGTGTTATACCCTACCTTCTTTAAAAACGGAAATTCCTTTATTAAAATCAAAAAAGGATTTCTCTGTAGAGGCAACATCACAACTTTTCCAAAATAATAAATATGACAATTTAAAAAAAAAATTGAAATTTGCACAGATGGTTCACTAATTTCTGAAGCTATTTCATCTTCTGCAGGAATCTTTATACCTAAAAACAATTTTTTTCAATCTTTTAAATTGCCACAAAATACAACTATTTTGCATGCAGAATTATTTCCAATTCTTGAATCTTTAAAATGGATACTTAAAAATTTAAAAAATACTTCTGTTATTATTTTTGCGGACTCCAAAGGAGCCATTTAAACTCTTAATCAAGAATTATTTTATTCAGATTATAAATTTTATATTAAAAAATTTTAGAACTTAATACTGAAAATATTAAATATAAAAATTCTATTACTATTTAATGGATTCCAGGATACTCTGGAATCAAGGAAAATGATTATGCGAATTCTCTCGCAAAAAATGCACATTACTTAACTGAAATTACACCAACTTATAATTTTTTTCATTTGTTAAACAGGAATAAAAAAAATTGAATTTAATCTAGCAGAAAAATATTTTCAATTCCATTCAATTTTTAAACAAATTTTAATTACTATCTATCAAATAAAATAAATTATATACAAAAATTACAGTTTTCTGGATTTGAAAATAAGTTGATTCATAGACTACAAACTGATACTATTATGTTAAAAAATTCAAAATTTAAAATGAATCTTATAAACTCTCCAAATTGTGATATTTGTAATTTACCAGAAAATGACACACATTCTATTAAATTGCTTTAAATTTCCAAATCCTAGGAATAAACTTTTTAAGAACCTAAAAGAAATAGGAATACAGGAACTTACTATTGACTACATTTTAAATCATTCTTCAGTTGAGAAAAAAAATAAAATTTTTTAGATTAATTCTTGACTTTCTTCAAGAAACAAACGTTTGGAATTATTTAAAAAAAATATATAAAAAAATACAAGTTGAAATAATTTTGAAAGAAAAATATGCAAGAGTCATATTTTCCTTAATACTGTTATGGGTAAGCCTGAAGATGGAGTTCCCAAAAGCTTCGTAATGTAATCATTCATTAATTCGTTCTTCCCCATCCGATTAAAATTTTCTCCCTTTTAGGGGAGGAAAGAAATGCACATAGTCCGAGGTACCCATAATCCTCCCCACGCCAGAAGTTTCTAAACCAAACACCGGAATTCCCTTGTTCAGATAATAGAGCTTTTCAAATCACTTCACCAGAGTTCCTGGGATACAATTTGCCAGGCATAGTAACTTTATTAGAGTAAAAGAAAATAACTATGGTCTGAGGAGCATAAAAAAATATAAAGGTGCTAAAAAATTATTATTTTTAAACAAAATTATTTATTACTCAACATAATATTTAAAACATTTATTAATTATTTGTATATACTTTTATTAGCTTTTGCATATTTTTCAAATTAAGTTAATGATTTTAACTTTCGATACGAATTTAGTTTTGAAGCTTTCATTTCAACAAAAAATCTCGTGTTTCGTTCGTGCTTAATTAGAATGACTTCAATATCCACGAACGCTCGTGCTCTTGGTCCAGCAAACTGAACAAGTTTTTCAGGCAAAATCAGAAAAAATTAGTTTGATGCATTCGTTATTTCAAATTTACTAGTGACAACAGTTATTTTGAATAACTTTCAATCGTTAATGTTAAGTCTATAGAGATATTGGGAAATTCAAACCTGCCCATCCCATTTTGGTTGACCCCAGAGGGTTCGCAAATAGCCCATATTCTTCCCATGGGTAAAGGGAATTTTCATGCAAAGTATGAACCCTCTAGCTCTTGTGGGGGCCGAGTACATAAGCGGACAGGCACAAACTTTCTTCTTTATATATTAGATGGGAAAACTTATGACTAGGGAGAGTCATAAATCATTAAAATATCCCACATTACACTTAGCCATCTCACCCCCCCACCACCACCACCTCCACCAAATATATAAAAACCACTGCTTCCTATATTTACGCACACAATGGCCGATCATAACGATACATCCCATGCACTTATATGGGGAGGTTAAGAGGCTACATACTGACTCCTTTCTTTCCTCCAACGAAAAAGAGAAATGTTTGTAAGAGGATAATAAAAGAGCTACGAGGGACGTTCAAAACGTTCTTGACATGCATCTGCAGAACAATTACCATTGTACTTACCTCAGCAAAACTTTTACTGTCCTTCAAAGTTGTGAAAAGCTGCAGACATCTACGCCAATTCTGGAACGTTTGGTGGTATTACTATTGGGGCCCGTCACTCTGAATGAATGCATTTTGCAAGGTCTTTTACCCTTGGGAAAGGCTTGCGAGCAAGTTCCTTTTTATCTCGTTAATTTTTGGAAACAACCAAAACTCGCATGGTGCAAGATGTAATAAACATGTAGAATGAAGTAGCTGTTAATTTTTTCCTGCTCCAAATAGGCGGTAACTTGCCGGGTTTTAGGAGCACTGGTATTACATGAAGAAGAAGGATCCTTGACATGCCTTGTGTTGGATACTGCTCCTTCATCTCCTTAACCATTTTGGACAAAACAATGTCGGTGTAGTATTCGCCATTTATAGTCATTTTTTTCAAGTAAGGTGTCCACGGCTGCCACTTCTTGAGAATTGAAAAAAAGAAATTTAAATTCTTGAAAGAAAGTGTTGTCGGAGGATTTGGGAACACAGTTCATTTTCCGCAGCCCAAACATAGTTGTCAAACTTTCTAAGAGATGTATAGTAACAAACCCATGTCTCACCATGTGTGACAATGTCTATTAGCCGTTGAATCTACTAAGTTCAAACATTGCCATCCATCTCCTTTCATGAGTCGATTCTAGCCCTTTTTTTGGCAGTTCTGTCAAAATGTGGGATACCCTTTGGCACAGATCTTTCAAGACCTGTAAAACGGAGAGGAAAATGTTATACGGCATTGGAAATACAGTCCCTTCCCCTTTTTTTAAATTTTTTCTGCTCGATTGTGTTTACAACCCACCACCACCACCATCCACCCACCCACTCACCCTAAAATTGTTTTTCTAGATCTGGGCCTGTATGGAAGACACTTTTGTGGTATAGCACGTCAGCGATCTTCTTCTCCATCCCCGATCATAAAAGAACAAAATATCAATGACATGTTTATTTTCACTCTGTATTACTATTCTACAATTGATTAATCGATCGCATAACCATGTTAGTGTCTTTTCCTGAACATATAAAAGTTGTTAATCTTGTCACGAACTTTGGTTTATAGATTCAATCTGGAAGGAAATTAATCTACTGCTTTTGTCTAACGGATGCAGAGTACTCAGAGGTGATAAAAGCATACATAGGCTTCCTCTTCAAGATAAATTGTATCCTCACCTAAGCTGCAATTAAGAAAACACTCTGGGAAACAGGAGAAAACGGTAATTAAAACAATTTGTTTTGTGACACGATTACCTGAGTGGGTGTGGAAACATGTATGCAGCCTCTCTCTCTGAAAGCTGTAGAAAAATTTCTTCGAAGCACGCTTAAACAGTTAAATGAGAAGAGATAAATACCCGATCATAAGTAGGCCTGTAAGACACGGGTAATTTCCGCAAATAAATCTATGTCATTCTAGAAACATGATACGTTCAAATTGGCCATTTAAAGTAGCGCATTAATCTCACAAAATATGTAAAGTGAATACAATTAATCCTCTGGTTTCTTCTACACACCATTTTTCGACATTTCCATATAATACAATTCTTTTTGGCCAAATTTTAATTGGACCTAAAGATACCCCGGACAGTACTGCAGTTTACGGCTACAACTCGCCATCTTGGTTTTTACGCAAAGTAATGATACTTTGCGTTTTCACTAAATGCCCAAATTCCGTCCTCTTATAGGCGATTAGTGTAAATGAAAAAAAAAATTTCTTTCCTCATAAAATAAAAACAGTTATCGTTAAATGTATATATACCATAGCAAAAAATATTGTAGTAATATCGTACATCACAAGAAATATTCGGCAGTAGTGCAGTTCACGGTACAACGGCAACCAGTTTGTTTTTGACGCAACATTGTGTCTTTACGTTTACGATTTGTTGCTGTTTTACGTAACGTTGAACTTTCCGTCTCCTAGCGACGACCAATGAAAACGGGAAAAAAAATTTAACACTAAATATAAAAATTATATCTCTAATTTACTCCTATAAAGAAAATTAACATTAAATATACAACATAATACAAAAGAGTATAGAAACGGCACATTAACAATAATGTTGAACTAAGGTGTGCAGATAATGGCTTAAAATTCGTATTACGAGCCACTGAAGAAACAGCACAATGAAAATGTACCAAAAAAGAATTATCATGATAAATGCTTATTCATAAATGTAAAGGTTTTGCTGAGCATAAAAAAACATCAAATGTATCTAAGGCATTTTTTCTTAACTGCGCATATCGCCAAACAACGAACGTCACTTAATAAGCACTTTAATAATGCTAGGCAATGTCACTTCTAACATTGCTTATCACTATCAGTTATTTCATCTGTGTTTAAAAAAAATTACAAAAAATATAATTTCACGGGACACAACTATTTAGATTACGACATATAGCTTAACAGAAAATTTTTGTTCCACACTCAAAATAAAGTAAAAAAAAAAACTAAAATTGGTTTTTCTAATAAGTTTATTACTATACCATATAGATAAACATCAAATTTCGTTCCGCCTTCAAAAAAGCTCCAAAATATACATAATCTCATATGAGACAACAATTTTAACTAGAACCATATCGTTAAACAACGGATTTTTGCTCAGCGCGTAAAAAAAACGTTGCCTCAAATTAATAATCGCATCGAAGGCAACTATTTCAACCATATCTAATCACTCAAGAACAGATTTAGGTTTTGCTATAACAACCCCCCCCCCTCCCCCAGGTAAATATTCTCATTGAAGACAGCTTCGACTAAAGCATATCGCTAAACAACAATCATTCCATACTTTAAAAAACCTAAAAAAAACTGTAAAATCTAGGAGGATTAACACATAAAAACACTCCCCTGTAAAACCCTAATAAGAATTCGGTTGGTAGGGATCTTCTGCACATAGTCTGCATTATTAAAAGCGTTTTTAATTAGCAGCAATCGTAAAGCTTACGTTTGAAATCTAAGTCCCCCCCTCCCAACATGATAGTTTAAAGAAACCCACAAATATTCATTTCAGACCATAACCAAGACTCTTTTTAAACCTAAAAAAAAAACGAAATGCACTATTCACATGCCACCGTAATCTTAGTAGCATAAGGTATGTTTGCCATTCAATTCGGTAAAAACCTATATTGTGCCATACGTTACGTTTTCACTCTACTTGAGTTGCGTTTCTTGACGCCATGTTGTACCGTGAACTGCATAACCTAAAATTTTTGTTTCACATATCAAATATTAGCAAAAATAAATTTATATTAGGCATTTGTTTCTTAACTGCACATATCGCTAAAAAACAAACGTCACTTAAGTACAACAATGCTAAGCGAAGCCACTTCTTTTAACACAGTATATCACTAACCAAAGTTTAAATGCCTTTCGGCACTTAGAAAAAGCTCCAAAAATATATAATCTCCTCATTGAATACAACAGTTTTAAATCAGAGCAACCGCTGCACTGTATATTTTCTTTTCGCACTTGAAACAAGCCACAAAAATTAATAATTTCATCGGCGACAACAGTTTCATCCAAAGCTTATAGCTAAACAAAAAATTTGGGTCTGCACTTAAAATCCAAAAATAAATGTTTGCATCGCAGACAATTTTTGTTCAGAGAATATCGCTAAACAATAAGACGTACAAAAAAAAGAATAAGCAAACATAAAATCACTTACCTATAAACAACTAAAAATATCCAAGAATTTCGGTTGGTTGGGGTCTGGCTATGTAGATTATCCGCATTACAGAAAACACTTTTAATTCGTAAAATTCACGAGTTTAAAGTCCCTTCAGATGTTAGTACAAAAATCTCACAAATTTTCATTTCAGATCATATTCAAGACTTCTTATATCAAGACTTCTTATAAACTTAAAAAATATTAAAACGCAATATTCACAGTCCACCGCAAAGCTGAGCAGCAGGCGACATAATTATGCAAAAAGCTCCAACCGTTTTAACAAATGTTGTCACGCAACTTCCGTTCACGCAATCTCTACTTACGTTCCGATTTTCCACGCACCTTTGCTTGCGTTGCGTCACGTAAAGCAATATTCGATAACCGTGAACTGCAGGGTAAACGAATATTTTGATAAATGCGTGTAAATATACACTTTGTCTACGGTGCATTGCAGGGCTTTCAGCCGCCATGTTGGACTTTTCAACAAGAAAGCCAGAAAACCTGTAACGTTGAGTTGCAATAATGTTGCTTGTTCTAATGTTTATCACTGATTATGCTGTTTCAAATAGTTCTCTCTAACGAAATTATTTGTTTTCGGGCTTTTCTTGAGTTGATTCTTTAGCGATTAGAGTTATTAAGGGAATTTACTTTTCATATTTATTTATTTTGGAAGCTGTTTTTAAAGTGGGAAACGAGGTTTCATAGTTTAGCGATAAGCGTTATTAATCAAATCTTTTGATGAGATTATTTATTTTTGGAGCTTTTCTTCAGTAAGGAACGAAGGTTTACTTATAACGATAAGAGTTGTTATTAAAACCTAACTTCAATGAAATTGTTTAATTTTCGGGGTTTTTTTAAGTGAGAAATGAGGGTTCATTTAGTAGCGATAATCATCATCCTCAAGCAGCCATGGGCTACGGAGGTCCAACCAGACCGTGCAATTTAGTTCTCCAAGCAAATCTGTCCTGAGCTACATCTGCTGCATCTGGCCACTGCACACCAATTCTAACAAGATCCTGTTTGACATTGTCGGCCCACCGCATCCTTCGTCTTCCCCTCTTTCTGAAGCCTTTAGGCACACTGTTCATAACCCTATTCGCCAATCTATAAATATCCATACGGGCAACATGGCCAAACCAGCGGAGTCTCTCTCTGCACAATATGCTGCTTAAAGGAGGTTGCAGACTCCTTTGCCTAACCTCATCATTAGTTACAAAGTTAAACCACCTAATACCCAAGATACTACGTAAGCATCTAGGATCAAAAGCATCTAGTTTCCTGTTATCTTGTTTACAAAGTGTCCAAGTTTCACTACCATAACTAACCCTAGAAAGAACCGAACTATTATACAATCTAATTTTAGTCCTTAGGTGTATACGCCTATTTCTCCACACTCTCCATAGATTCTTAAAAGTCCCGGCAGCAATCCCTATTCGTCTGTTAATCTCATGCCGCACATCACCAGTATCTGTTACATAGCTCCCAAGATAATTAAACTGTGACACCTTCTCAAGACTGCAACCATTCAGATTAACTGAATCACAGTCTGCCTGACTAATTTTCATCACTTTAGTTTTCTCTCTGTTTATAATCAAACCTATTCTACTACCAGTCTCATCAACAGCTCGAATGAAAGAGTTCATCTCATCAACATCATTTCCCAAAAGGGCTAAATCATCAGCATAATCTAAGTCAGAAATTTTCGTATCTCCAGACCCTTTAAGGCCAAAATCTCTCCCTTGAATTGAATTTCGCATAACATAATCAATAACCAAACTAAAGAGAAAAGGAGACAAAATGAACCCTTGTCGAACACCAGAAGTAATGCTAAACCAATTGCTACAAGCCTTACCAACTCTCACACACGACTCAGTGTTATTATAGAGAACTTTCATTAACTAACTTGTCTGGTATGCCATACGATCTCGTAATCAACAACAAATTATGACGATCAACAGAGTCGAAAGACTTTTTGAAATCAACAAAGCTAGCAACGAAAGGTTTCTGAAACTCTAAACATTTCTCAAGATTTCTCAATGGTCCCATTCTTCCTCAACTTCAGTAGTAGGCAAACCATGACTGTCATAATGACCAAGTAACCTATCATGGTAAGCTTTAGCTATAACTGGATCTTTCAGTGCTCCAGTATTAAAGGAAAATTTTTAACCCTAGCACACTTTTTAAGTTTAAGTTGCAAGACACTTTTAACAAGGTAATGGTGAGATCCAATTTCAGCTCCCCTATATGACCTGGTATTCATAACAGAACTAGTCCATTTGCTGTTAATATATAATCAATCATATACTTATGCAGTCATCGGGTGAAACCCATATGTACTTATGTATGTCGCGGTGTTTGTAATAAGTTTTAGTTATTCTGAATACATTGAGTTTACTTACCTGTAGGAGACGTTGCCCATTGCCATTGCAGCTACCAATACCAAAAAGGCTTATCACTCCTCCCCAAAGTCAGAGTCAATACCAACTTTGGCATTGAAGTCAACTAGAACAAGGGTAATATCTGCTTTTTTGACAGAATTCGAAATATCCTGAAGTTGTCCGTAAAACCTATCCTTCTCATCCTCATCGGCATCCTCAGTGGGGGCATAACAGCAGTTAACATTCAAGTCTTTAATGCTTGTCTAAAATTTTGTTTTAAGAAACCTTTCATTAATGCACTCATATCCTAGAAGAGCATCAATAGATTGTCTGCTGAGAAGCAGACACATGCCTTGATGACGTTTATTTTCTTCCCTCCCTGAAAAGAGAAATTTAAGATTATTTTTTAAAATCTGATCTTTATCTGTCCATCTGGTCTCTTGCAATCTGAGAATATCTAAATTATAATGGTGGAATTCTTGTGTGAGGATATCAAGAGAACAAGCTCTGTACAGAGTCTTCACATTCCAACTACCTATGGAGAGAAAATGGTTAGTGTGATGTTTAAAGGAATTATGTTTATTGAGAGAGGAAATGGCGACAATATCGAACAGCCCCCTAATCGCAGACATGGAGCAAAGACCCGTTCCCCCACCACTAAAGGCTGAAGCGATCTACACTGGAAGACTTCCTCCAATGTAGAATTTGACGATGCCAGTAGAAAAAAAGAGTTCATGTGTCTGCGATGACCTCTGCCCACTATTATTCACCAGCTGATAAAACATTTTGTAAATCTATTCACTTGGGGCTGACAACCCACAAACAGAAAACACGGAGGAAGATTTTCCCTTCACAGAAGCTGACCATTGCAGCAAATTTAGGATCTATAATCAAGCTCAGAGCCTTATTTGAGTCCAGTAGGTTTATATGGTCAACACCAGGATCCTGTGTGGTTGACCACTCCTCAGCAGGGTAGAAAAAAAAAGAAAAACTAGCCGTTGTTGTCGAGATCAGTAGGTCGAGATCAGTAGGATCCGCTTCCGTTCACTTCCATAAGAGAGTATCTCTTTTGAAAGCTACTAACGGTCTGCACCACGAGAAGGCGGGGTCGTACATTAGTTGTTAGGCATGACCGGTTCTATGGATCATCACAGGGGATTGGTGCATAGGTCTTCTTCCAATGACTACCTAGCTACGAATTACAGGCCATAATAACGTTGCTAAAAATTTTGTTTTGATGAAATTATTTTCAGTGATTTTTTTTGAATGCAGAGACATGTTTTTATATATATATATAGCGTTGGATATATCTTTTATATATATACATACTCTAAACGCGTCACAAAGTTGATGCGGAACGGATTACTTTTACCATTCGGACTTTTCCATCACCACAGCGAAATAAACGCAAGATGGCGTCTGAGGGCCCTACACTGCACTTCTGCCTATATTTTTTTGTCTCCGTTACAGTCAGTGCCATTCTCAAATCGAGAGGAACATGGCCTCATATACGACAAATCCATATACAAAATGATACAGAGTAATTGTAATTAATATCTTAACTCATGAAATACTTCATTTTTTTTAATTATGCTTCTCACTATTCATAAGTTACCAAAACTTATCACATCAATGAAAAACTCACTTCTTTTAATTAAATAGTTATAAATTATTTACGACTGTGGAAAAATCACATTCAGCGATTCTTCGCGGAGATCGCAATATATAAATATATTTAACAATTTACTAGATATTAAAAAACAGAATGTAACAAAGACTTTTTGGGCCAGGTTGTTTTACCTCTGAGCTGCACTTTGTTGCCCACAATATGCTAAATGTCATGTCGCAAAGACCCACGGGCTCAGTGAATGTTTGAAAAAGGGGACCCACTAGACAGATGTTATGAAATAGATGAAAACCTCCCGTCAAGGCCATCCAGCGTGTTCTTTAATGTGCACAGGGTATGCTCTCCCGCACACGTGGCCACTGCTTTATGTCCCATTCGATGGACGGCGGCCTTTCCAATCCCATCGGTGTCCCCTATTGACCGTAGGCAGGGTGGGTGTTAAATTTCATCGCTGGCCCAAGTGGAGCTCGAACTTGGAAACTGCAAATTAAGAGCCTGGTGCGCTACCGACCGAGCCACCCCCGCCCACCATCAAAAGATACTTATTTACGTCTCGGTTTATCATTTGCATTAACATAGCTCAATAATCTAAACATCAATAATATTTATAACATATTTTTTAGCAATAGACATTTTGGCAATAATTTTAGCAATATTTTATTTGACGACACGTGAGTGACTTCGAAATAATTAAATAGTAAATGAATTATTTAATAAATAAAACAATCAATTTAGCAAATACAAATGGTTTATTTAAACTAGGGGTTCTCAACGTGGGATATGGGGTAAAACTTTTTGGGGTACGCCGTGAAAGCTCAAAAGTCGCTAGATATACGTATGTTATATATAAAAATAAATAAATAAATAACCCCTCAAGCAACTGCTTGCCACAGAAGTCTGACAGGAGCCTGTCAGTTTATATGCCAAAGTCGAAGGTCTGAGAGGATGGCAGGACCTCAGCAGGAAAACGACACACACACATCCATGCCTTACCCAGGGCTCGAACCCAGGTCCCTTAGATCACTAGCCAATATATATATATGTTTTATTTTATTCCTATTGTTATACTATAACTATAGCTTTATCTATCAATACAAGGGGTACGCCAATTACATACACATTTCCAGGGGGTACATGAAGCATAAAAGGCTGAAACCACTGATCTAAACTAATAACTAATTACTATTGCCATACATAGATATAGAATGATAAAAGAATACTTGAAACTGAACTACAGTAGTTTCTATATGCAGATCTGAATATCGATTCTTATTAATGATGCTTCTGTTTTAATACACAATGTGCTGACTGAGGATAGCATTTCTCATAAACGAATCATTTACGAATTCACTGACGAAATCATTTAAATTCTTCACAACTAAAAACAATGATCCTCTCTGACACATACACGCTTTACACAAATCCAATCCAATAAACTACTGACTTTCTTCTGTTTCCTTCAACTTTATTCTAATCACAATATATGACGTATATTTTCACACTACATGCCGTTGAGATTAATCTCCGCAAAATTTCCCCGCCCTGCCCACGGTCAGTAGGGGACACCGATGGGCTTGGAAAGGCCGTCGTCCGTCGGATGGGACGTTAAGCCTTGGCCCCGTGTGCGGGAGAGCCATACCCTGTGCACGTTAAAGAACACGCTGGATGGCCTTGACGGGAGGCTACCATATGTCTCCCAACAGCTGTTCCAGTGGGTCCCCTCCCCCAACCTTCTCTGAGCCTTCGGGGTCCATGTGACCTGGCCATTTAGCCCATGGTGTGCAAAAAAGTGCCGCTCAGAGGTAAAACAACCCAACCCAACTATATGTCGTATCTCATGTATCTCGTAATAATATAGTCACGCTACCAATTATTATATGAACACATTTCGTTTATATATAAAAGATGTTTTTTATTGGAGAAATACTGAACTGAGCTGTATCTGACCTAATAATACAGGTACGGGCAGATCAATAATCAGAAAGTGTGTTTGTAAACGTAATGCTAGTTATTATATATATAAATGTTTACCTCAAGTGCTGGAAGCGGCCGCCACCATGTTATATACATAAACTTGTTCGTCGCAGCGTCCTTTTCCTGGAATTGCTTCACTAACTTTTATAACACTATATTGATGGTTTATGGCCTCCAAAAAGATGCTGAAATTTACCCTGACACAGTTGATTCCCACCCCACTTAATGCGTTGCTCAAACGGCAGACACGGTTTCTACAACACTGAATGCCACGTTCTGAGAATAACAGATTTTGGCGGGAAACGAAAGAGCGAGAAATCGGGACAGAATGACGTAGCATAAAATTTGCTTCTTGACGAGCTGTAGCAAGGACTAGAGAATATATATTAACATACAATATTTAAATTTCTGCATTACATACGTTTTTTGATATAAATATTTATTTTTCTTTTAGCGAATAAAATAATTCTTTATACAGTTTTACCCAATGGCTTCATGCCAATTTATTCACCGGTCTTACTTTATTCTTAATGTCTAACTGTTGGGTTCTAACACAGCAAATAAGAAATTTACTTTTTAAAAATAGCAACGAAGGAGCTACCGCAACAGTTCTATTTACGAGTATAAGGTATATAAGTATATATATAGGCACGTATAAGGTACATTTGCATTTTTATTAATAATCGTTGCATGTATTTTATATATTTTTATTATTGAAGTCTTTAAACCACCTATTTGATGATACACTTGGTTTTACCAAAATGCTTCGATAACACTTTTTCGACTAATATACTTGTATTGGAAGTATAAATACTTTAAACTTAGATCACTTCTTTGCTTGCTTTTTTTAATTCCTAAATGTGTCAGTTCGTAATTTATTTATATATTCATATCTATTTTTTTATAATATGTACTTTCATTTCCGCTTTTGCCACCGAATGTTAAAATATTCTAATTTTCTCCCACTGAGTAAAAAAAACTTTTCATTTTCCTGTTGTGTAATTGATAAAGAAACTTCTAGTTAATTCCGTTTGTAACCCAAATCATTGAAATTTAATTAAAATCATTGTACATGTTAACTTTCAAAGTGCTGAGCTAAGCACGAACAAATATCCCACTAGGCGGGATTAAGCTGTGACATCAGCTTGCAGAGCGACCGTATATTAATATAATACTCGTAATTCACAGAGATGGGGGGGGGAGTTAGTCGGTAGTGCGCCAGGCTTGTAATCAGCAATTCCTAGGTTCGAGTTCCTGCTCTCGGTCCGTAGAGGACACCGATATTCTTGGAAAGGCTACCGTCCTTCAGATCGGACGTTAAGTCGTGGTTCCGTGTACGGGAGAGCTATACCCTGTGCACGATAAAGAACACGCTGGATGGCTTTGACGGAATGCTACCATCTGGCTCCCAACAGCTGTGCAGTGGGTACCCTTCCCCAACTTTTTCTGAGCCCTCGGACCCTTGTGACTTGGCTATTTAGCCCATTGTGCGCTTAAGAAGTGCCGCTCAGTAGTAAAACAACCCAACCTCACAGAGATGGCGTTAAAAGTCAATGAGCCATAAGCCACTATCAGAGCCGATTCGAGGTACCGGCTCACCGGTCAAATGCACGGGATTGGTACCTCGATTTAAACAGCACCTAGAGCTCGAAGAAAACACAGAAATAATATTTTTAAATTCTTCATATTTGTATGTAATTTGTAGTCTTCTAATAAAGGGTAAAACTATTTTATGTTGTTTTTAACGTATATATCGCTCCTCTATTGGCAATAAAGAAATCAATCATAGCGAGAGGTGAAAGTAGAATTCTTCGTCCGGGGAACTGGTCCTCGCCATTATATGCAAATTCTCCTGATTATTGCGCATGCTCTTCTTTCGTAATAAGCTCTCACGTGCGTAACGTAACTCACGCGTTTACGCTCTCACGTGCTCACGCGTTTACGTAATAAGCTCTCACGTGCCCTTGCGTATATTCCAAGCCAAGAAGATATTTTTTTGCCTGAGACTTGTCTCATTTATACGTATTCTCTCTTGTTGCATTTAAATTAATCATTGAATTTTGCATTTTTGATTTTGTATTTTTGATAAACGATTCTTGAACATAATATTTGAAGAAATATTCGTGTAGAAAATGATTGATGTGAGGATTGGCAAGTTTCAGACTCCTTGAATTTAGGTACAAACAGTATTTTCTGACTTTCCGATTTCTGCGGGACTTTCGCGTTTTGCATAGTAAAATCCAGAGTCATGGATTGACAGCCACAAATCCGGCAAATCTAGGAAGGATGCAATTAAAATTTCGTTGGATTTAATTGCTTTTTTTAATTTCTTAGTAACGATTTTTTTATCCAGGTTATTTTTCTATTTGGACGTGTGTGTGTTCAAACACAGAAGCCTGGGATTCCCGTAGTAAGAAACATCTACACCTGAGAAACTGGGGATCCAATTAACAATGGTAAGAAATTTTTAGATAATGCATTCAAATTTAAAATATTTATAATAATTTAAAAAATTTATAATTAAGTTAATTTTAATGTATTTCTATAATTTACTCGTATAATGTTTTTTTTTTTTTTTTTTTTGCATCATGTGTATTTACGTCAGAAGCATAAATTTTGTTTTATTTTTTTCACAATGTGCATACAAGTAGGATATAATTTTGTCTTGAATTTGATTTCGTTTGTCTGTCCTGACTTGTCACAATTTGTTCCGAATTAATATTTCAAAAATGTGTAAACCTTTCTATTTGTGATTTTAAAAAGCTGGCTACTCTGTATGCAATGGACGTCCGAAGGATTTCGGCAAGGAGTGGTGATGGTAGTGATGGTGTGTGTGGGGGGGGGAGGGGCGGTAATAAAAGTTAATTTTGTCCGAGAAAATTGGGGGAAGCTTTGAAAAAGCATAATTTTCATTTCTTAACTTAAACTTCTGATTAATTAATATATAACAAATAATATTCTCATATTATATATATATATAAAGCGCTCCTTTTGCCCCTCACTGAAAAGGTTCAAGTCAGATATAATTCATTAAAGCAAGAATGCTTATATTAATTTATGCATATCTGAGGTTGATCAGAAACTTTTCTCTTTATAAAGGAGTATTAGTTATAAAAGAGTTTCATTTGTAACTTAAAGTGTTGCTAATAACAAATCATCGAGAATAAGGATGGTAAATAAGGTCTACAATGTCTGTACTTGCGCTTCGTTATCAAATGAAATATTTATATATACGTGCTTTGTCCATAAAGTTTCCTACTAAATTTATTTTTAATCAAACATTTATATGCAGTCGACTGTAAAATGTTCCACTATACAGAAGTGGATAGTTATGTCTTAAGAGTAGAATAATGCACTCCATGATGAAATGTGCAAATTATCAGACCACAAATGAAATCGCTGCAGACAATAGCAGAGGCAACAGAAAACCATACGGACAAACAGAGTAGCAGCTAGCAAATCAGCGATGCTTGGGGAATATCTAGACAGTGTCGAGCAACTGTAGCGCCAGCTTAAAAATTTTTAGAAAGTTGAATAGCAGTACTTGCCGCTTCGATGACTCAGG
This sequence comes from Ryuthela nishihirai, assembly GCA_038380435.1. Lineage (NCBI taxonomy): Eukaryota > Metazoa > Arthropoda > Arachnida > Araneae > Heptathelidae > Ryuthela > Ryuthela nishihirai. The sequence goes on along the minus strand of JAWZYU010000009.1, from coordinate 79,846,370 downwards.
GATATTGTTTTGACTCGCGTGACACTGCGACTGCTGGGATCCGGGTGTGAGTCCCCGATATGGCTTGGTCGTTTGTTCTGTCATATATGTTGTGATTGCCCCTCTTAAATGGAAATTGTTTACTGATAGAGGAGTAACAAAATCTGTGTTCTCACATTGGAAAAAAATCGAACCTAGGTTTTAAGTTCCAGCATTTAAATTGGAAAAAAAAAATGGCAGTAATGAAGCCAGCTAGTGAACTTGCAACAATCCCTTGACTAATATGTCCGGATGATCAGCCTTTGAGGGCAGTAGATGGGAGTAAGAAAAACCCTCAACTATCGTCCTTACTACAGAGCCCATAGACTCGTCAGAACACTTGACCGAAATATGTGACGACTGATTTTAGGACTATTCTGTGACTTTAAACAAGAATAAGACTTAAAGACCAGAAATACATAAATCAATATCAAAATAACCATATATTACACCGTGATCGCGCTTTTAATGACGAATCTCGCTTCTGTTTCATAGCTGACGACTTTTAGTTTCGTATTTGGAAACGTGGTAGCTACAGAATTGCGCTTTCGTTTGTTCGCGAGTATCGTAGAATAGGATTCGACCTCTATTATAGAGCCGAGAAAATGTGGGGGGTAAGAGACTGGATTTCCAATCCAGCATAACATTTCCCCTCCATTTTACAGCTCTTTAAAAGATTTCTTGGAGAAATGCATGGAATATAAAGAATAAAGAAGTTCAATAATTTTTTGCCTCTATTACCCTTACTAGCATTCTGAAAGGGAGGGGAGCGTAGCCCCCTTGCGTAGCTCCCTAGATTCGATCCTGTCGGCACGTAACCTGATCTTTAGGTATTGTATTGACAGATGTGAATAATTTATATTGTTACATTACATCCCAAAGTTTCGCACTCTGTAAACTGGCGAAAGATGGTTAAACTCTGATATCGTCTCTGGCAAATATGAAATGTTCCTTTTCAAAGAGAATTAAATTGGTCATTTTCTGATTTTGCTCCTTTTAAGATAATTCGAACTAATGGTAATTTGGAAGATACCATTTCATTAGTACCAGAAACGAATTTTTTATTTATTCCTTAAAATAAAAAGGGTGCATTTCACTATGATCTTTGGTGGTAAGAGGGGAATCGCTGATGTCAGGGCAAATCTATTGACATCACATTCTAACACACAAATTTAAAATTTCTACCATAAACGGATCATTTAAAATAGTCATATGAAGCTTTGGCAATTTCCAAATTTAGCGCCCTCTAACAGAAAAAATTTAAACTATTGGCAGATTCGGAAAATGATAATCCCAATATTTAATTAATACTTATTGAGCATAAAAATAATTTTCATTTAACTCTGAAACCAAAAAAGTTGAATGTTCACAGAAGGAAGGACGACAAAGTGAAATCATTAGCTCTTTCTTGAAAATGAACTCTTTGAAGACCTATAGAAGACATCCAACTAGGGCATCCAATTTGTTTTGCAACATGCGGAGAGTATGTCTCTTCTACAAAAGGAACCGCGGTATAAAGTCCAATCTCGAATCAACGAACCTGGCTCACTGCCGACTGACCGGTTTGCAGGCGGGAATTAACCTAAAAGTATTTTCACTTTTAGGCTAGGCAATTGAAATCTATGTAAAATATTTATAACTATATGAAATTCAAATGGAATTAGACTATATTCAGATTAATAAATAATCAAAATTATAACTAAAGGATTAAAAACATTTGGGAAGTATCATAAAATATATAATAATTAGAATATTAATAATGTTGGTCTATATGACAAGTGTGTTTTGGTAATTGGCAGGAGCACACAATCAGTTGGCGAAGTTTATTTAATGTCAGTACATGAGAACATTCTTTATTATCAGTGATATTCCTTGTATTGGTGCGATGATTGTCAATGGCAGTTTCAACTCAAAGTCAATGGCAGTATGTAACTCTTTGAACCTATATATAGTAAAATGAAATGCCCACTTTCCATCAACAGATTAATGCAATTAGCCCTCAGACTTTTAACTCGAGTTTGTTGTGTCATTTTGTCCTCTTAGTTGCTGCAACAAAAGACTCATCAAATGAATGGGACTAGGAACAACGCCAATGTTACAGTAGTCTGATGATGAAAAGTGGACATTTCATTCTGTGATACACCAACTCACAGCATTCAATACTATCAGCTGTATTGCATTAAGGGCAATCATCGAAGCTTTGAAACAACGTGCTTACAATACACAGGAATGTCGTAGGTAACAAAGACTATTTTCAACTACTGATGTTAAGCCTAGCAATCAATTTATCTCTGTTTGATTCTCACCAACTTCCAGTTGCCAAAATACTCTCCATCATTTGGACTCACGCTAATGTATTGTACCATGTTGTAAATAAATTGAATTGCTTATGTCTAATAGTAAAATGGTGTAAATTAGCGAATAATCAACTTTCCTTACATTAGGGAAATTTCTTATTTCAATAATTGCAGTTAACATATATTTCTTATTTCAAGTTTCAAAAGTGCATTTTAAAATGAGTGATGATGCAATATTTTCAAGATTGAACAATTCCTCTTCGAGTCAAGTGCAGGTCTGCTTACGCCTGTGAATCGGGTCACGTTAAATTTTTATATAAAAATGTCCATTTGAATTCCAACAACTGTGGACCTTTGAAGACTCCACAACTTCTGCCAATATGTCCTGCACCATTCATCAATATATTACAATCCTGAACTTAAATTGCAATTTAAAAAAATATATGTGCAAAGAGCAAATATAATCATTGCATATCACTGGATGCTGAATAATTTTAAGACCAATTCTTTAGTGCTATCTCAACAAACCAATTGAAGCAACTTCTCCGAGAATCAATCAGCATTACCCAGTCTTTCATTGTTATTGGTCATTGCTTTGTAATCCGACAATTTGGAATAAAATGGAGGTGTATGTGAACAGAGTCGCATCTAGAGGTGGGAACGATAGACCCTCCACCGTCTCTCTCTCACTCCTTTAGAATTCTAGCAAGGATAATAGAGGCAAAAAGTTTTTAACCTACTTTATATTTCATGCATTTTTCAAGAAAATTCTTAAAGACCCATAAAGCGAATGGGAAAATGTTATACTGTATTGCAAATACGTTTTCTTTCCCCTCCCTTTTACATTTTTCCTGCTCGATTGTGTTCCTTTGCGATTCTGTTCATCATTACCATAAATCATGGCAGCTGTTAAGTTTTTCGTGATTGGAATCATACAAAAAATGTCTTTCACCGTAATATAAATCATTCGTCTCGTAAAAATATTGGTTTTGAGGCAAACAAACCTCAAACTGTCTCCCGAGAAAGAAGAAAGTCTTTGTCGTGTCAGCCTAAATCAACCTCATCCCAATTATTTCTTCGGTGGACGCATGATAAGGAGATGGTGTTTTTTCGAGGATGGTTCATGTCCTAATGTCAGAGTTTGGCTTACTTGGATGCAAAACTCTCAAGGAACTAATTCACACCAAGTTCAGCAAAAAAGACGCGTGGAATAGACCAAATAATACTAAAATTAGACTTCTATAATGCGGAATCGTCATATTATGTAATAGCCGTAATTCCGGGCGGTGAACGAACTGGCGAACACTCTTGTATCTCCGGGGTGTGACGTTATCGGTGGCGGAAATTTTCGGTTCTCTGTGATTCCGCAGGTACTTGAGCAATCGGTCTCAAATTTGATGTGGTGATCCCCCTTAGTTTTAGCTGTGTTGGGTTAATAGATAGTTTCTAGCTGATGAGGATCGGGAGCGAACCCTCTGAAATTTCCGAGATTTCTAGGAGTGCTGCTGTCGCCTGCCTTGTGAATGGAGTAATGCCTTATCGACATCAATTGCGAATTAAGTAGTATGCTAACGTTGGAAAGCTATGAACGAAGTATCAAGGATGGAATATTTATCAATGGATTTATGGATGGAAAAGTTATCAATGGACACATGTTTCGCTCCAAAGTTTGGGGGATTTAACTAGTCATATATCAGTTAGTGATAAAGCACGATTTTGCATCAGTGGAAACCGCTGTAATGATTTTCTTTATCGTTTTCGTAAAAAAAGTGCCATTTGACTGTCTAGGGGCAGAAGTGATTCAGTTGGTAGCGCGTCATGCTCGTAATCTGTAGTTCCCAGGTTCGGTCTCAGCTGGGTCAGCGTTGAGATTTATCTCCGAAAAATTCCCCGCCCTGTTAACGGTCAGTAGGGGACACCGATGGGCCTGGAAAAACCGCCATCCGTCGGATGGGATGTTAAGCCGTGGCCCCGTGTCGGGAGAGCCATACCCTGTGCACGTTAAAGAACCCGCTGGATGGCCTTGACGGGAGGCTACCATCTGTCTCCCAACAGCTGTTCCAGTGGGTCCCCTCCTCCAACCTTCTCTGAGCCTTCGGAGTCCATATGACCTGGTCATTTAGCCCATGGTGTGCAAAAAAGTGCCGCTCAGAGGTAAAACAACCCAACCCAAAATCTGACTGTCTAAATGGATAAAAATATCTTAAATCTGCAAAAACTATAAAATTCTAAAAAGAGGTAAACAGAGAAACAGGTATTGCTGCTTGGATTTTAAGGCTATATAATAGTTTGTAATTATCTAAAGTTTAATATGTAGTGAAACGAATTCTTCATAAGCAACCTAACAGGAGTCTCGATGCCTTTTGTTTCTAGATTCTTATGCAGTATCTTATATCTGGAGTATTAGGTGGTTTGACTGTAAATAATTATAAAGTTAGATGAACTATCAACTGTTTTTCAGCAGCATATTGTGCAGAGAGAGACTGCATTGATTTAATAACGTTCCCCATGTGCATAGCTACTAATAAGCGATTATAGTTATCACAAGTGTGCTTAAAGGCCTAAGAAAAAGGGTGATTTGGAATTTTGTGGCTAGGCAATGTTAAACTTGGCCGCAATAGCAACTCAGGCTAGATCTGTATGGAGAACTAAATTTAACTTCTTGATTAGATTAAAGTAGCCGATGACTGCTTGAGGATGGATGGATGGATGGATGTCTTCTTATAATTAAAAGAAATTCACCTTTTTCTCCTTCTACTCAATACGAAGAGCGAACGAGAGATTTATTTCTCATGAACAGTAGAAAGGCAACTAAGCATTTAAGTACATGAGAGATCTAGTGAGGCTTTCCTTGTAATTTATAAGATGAGCTACCATTGTTAGTTCTGGAATTTCGGAGATGGAATGTAACAGGCCGTATGTTTTTATGATTACCTACAAGCTATTAGATTGATAATAAATGTATATTGCTAAAACCTAGGCATTTCATTTAATTAATATCGCTAATATCGACCTTAGTCTCATTATGGTTCCAGAAATGTAAGCATAATATTACTTTACGAACTGGAAATAAATGTAGAGCATTTTAGGATTCAAGCATAAATAGGATTTGGGAGTTGTTGTTGAGTTCTTGTAAAACAGTTTCATGATCACGCGATTTATATTGAAAATCAGTGTTTAGAGTTTTGTTAAACGATGTGTGTTTTGAACTTGTACTTTGATTGCAGTTGGAAATTTCAAAATTTTTATGAAAAAGCTATATAGGTGTCAGTAAATAAGTGTCATCAGTGCGCTTGGCTATTGGTCTAAGGGACCTGGGTTCGAGCCCCGGATAAACCCATGGATGTATGTGTCGTTTTTCTGCTGAGGTCCTTCAATCCTCTCAGACTTTCTACTATGGCATATAAACTGACAGGCTCCTGTCAGACCTCTGTGGCAAGCAGCTGTTTGAGGAGGTATTTATTTTTTTTATTTTATATAGGTGTTTTGCGAAGAATTAAGGTGTTAGTTTCTTAAACCTTGTAAATTTTTGTATCAACGGTAATCTGTTAAATAGTTTCTGATACGTATAAAGATAACTTTTGTTTCTAAATAATGTTATTTGTTGTACATATGTTTATCTTAATTTTGATATTACTTTAGCATTATTATTTGAAATATAATTGAGGTTTCTCGTCGCTGGCAAACTTCTTAATTTAATTTAGTAAAGAATTAATTTTAAAATTTGTAAAGATAATTAACTTCCCTTTGATCATTTTTCTTTTAATTTAACATATTATTATTTTATAAAATATTTAATGTTTGAACAAAATGCAGCACAAAAAAATCAACTTACACTTACAACTTAATCTTTATTAAATAAGCACACCCTGTCATCTGTTCACTTTGTTGTTTTTTGGTGCTAATGATCAGTTGATTTGTGCTTATTTTTGCACGATTACTCGATTTTGTTTATTGTCTTTGTTTGTTTTCAGAATATTCAATAATTTGATAAAAAGTTATAATTTATTTGAATTTGCATGCAAAAAATTCATTATTTACAAATAGGAACTGCTATCTCATGTTCAGGTTGCAAAATTCTCAGGCAAGAATAAAGAGTTGTGGGATTAAAACTGAGTTAGAAGCTTATTCTTGAAATGTGCAGACTACTAGGAGCATACTTCACTCACCTATGGCTTCAGGATTTCAGCGGATGTACTTAATGCGATTGCAAGATATTATTTTGAGGTAAACTTGCTCTTCGTTCATCGTCATGGCGAGAGAGCGTCTAAGAGAGCGAGGTTTCTTTTGCAGCAAGTTCCAATGGACGATGAGCCGTCTATATGAAGCATTGCTAAAGGAGATCGTTGCCTGTGTTTCGTCACACTTCGCTTTTGATACTTGAGCCATATATCAAAAGAGAACTGCAGCAGAACATTCTTTATTCCTACTCAAGTGGTATCAAGTATCTTACATAAAAGTATTTGCTCTCTGCTTAAAAATAGAGAAACCAGATGTTCTTTCATCCTTTCAGAGATTTTAAGCTGCATGTCTAGGATTGCATCGCTGTTATAGAGCAGTATGCAGAATATTGAACAAGTAAACCAAGGACATATTAGCCAACTTTATTGAGACATTTAATACTTTCGAGAAAAAAATACATTTTTTCTAAACAAATCCTATTTTTATTCATTGCACAAAAAATGCTACAAAATTGGCCCAAAATTAGATGCTAGAATAAATGCAACATTTGTGATAATTTACATAAAATTCAATCTTAAACTTCTCGTAAAATGTTTTTATGATTCTGAAGTATCATATACATAAGTATTTTGGTACAGTATTTTTTTTACATACATACATACATACACACACACATACATACATGCTTGCATGCATACATACATACCCGAATCTGGAAAAAATCCAAAGTGTGGGAGCAAGAAATACAATCGAGCCAGAAAATGTAAGGGGGAGGGGCAAGTGACTGGATTTCTATTGCAGTATAATATTTTCTTCTCCGTTTTACGTCTTTAAAAAATTTCTTGAACAATGCATGAAATATAAATATGTTTAATCATAATTTGCCTCTGTTAGCCTTACTAGCATTCTGAAAGGGGGCCATGGTCCCTTCCCCCCTAGATCCGATCCTTCATACGTCGTCATCATTATTCTCAAGCAGCCATGAACTACGGAGATCCGACCAACATACAGCTAATGCATATATAGACGATTATGAGACATTGACTGACGGCTGACGACAGGGGATGATCACCATCTTTATATCAACAAATGAATATTCCTACAAAGATGACTTCTGTCTCTATGTAGACTCATTCAGACACATTTCTAATCGTTTTTGTTTTATTTATATCCTATTTCATAACATTTAAAATTACTAGATTTGATTTTTTTTTTAATTTTATTAAGTAATTAGCCGTCCCATGGCCGAGTGGTTAGCACGCTTGGCTACTGATCTAAGGGACCTGGGTTCGAGCCCCGGGTAAGGCATGGATGTATGTGTCGTTTTTCTGCAGAGGTCCTGCCATCCTCTCAAACCTTCTACTATGGCATATAAACTGACAGGCTCCTGTCAGACCTCTGTGGCAAGCAGCTGCTTGAGTGGATATTTATTATTTATTTTTATTTAAGTAATTACTTTAATATTCATTTTTATATGAAAACCTCTTTTTGTTATCAGTATTGAAATCTCCGCAAATGATTATTTCTCCTATTATATTTTAAATGATTTTAACTAATGTTTATATTTAATGCAAACAGCCGGATAATAGATATTTATTATGTAAGTGATTCGTTTATTAATTTTCGTTTGCACAATAATCATTTCAAGTTTTTCATGTATTTCATTTATTAAAATTCTTTTTGAATTAATTTTTTTTCAATGCAAGTTACTATTCCTCTAGATTTTATCTTTTTTTTTGTTGCTGATATATTGAAAAGTTATTTAATTTTAAATTTTAGAATCTTATTTACGTTATCTAGGTCTCTTGCATAAATATTTTTGCTTTAATCAAATGTTCAATTTTTGTTTTTATTATATTGAATCCTTCGACAGTGCCATTGCAAAATCATGGAATTTTCTCTCCATGAGTCGCTATATAAGAAGGATAATAGGATATATTTTATAAGATTGAGTTCAGGACAATTCTGTAGAAGATAGTCCAATAATTTTATCAAGAGTTCCAAAATTTGACTCTGAGTCAGTATTCAAGTCAGGTCTATTTATATTTTCCATATAAAACTGTTCCCTTTTTTTTGGTTGAGTTCTATTGATATTTTTATATTTGAATTTTTTGCACCACTTAAGGTCATTTTAGCCGTTCCGGCGTAATCTAATATTTTTTTCTGAGTATTAGCTGGCTTCATTGATACCGGAAAGTCATTTTATGTAGATGGAATAGCCGGAAAGCTCTCGTTTAAGGTTCGAATTCTTATTTTCAAACAAGCTCTCTCTCTCTCAGGTCGTCATGAACTTGTATTTGAATCCTGTGAATATCATATTCATTTTTTTCTAATTTTCTTTATTACTGTTATGTACTTCATTATTCTGACAGTTCTTAGTAATCACAGTATTAGCATTAGGTTTAGTGAAGGCCTGCTTGCCATGACATGTTTTCTTCAATTTGTATTGATCTTGCTTTACAGGCGATACTTCTAACGAAGCATCCAGCCCATGGCGCTGGATGTGGACCGGGACAATTAGGGCAGCAAATTTTTTTAGCCGTACATTGTCTGTGATGATGTCTTCCTCCACATCATTTACAGGTTATCTTTCCTGTAGATGTGGTAATTGAATGACCGAATTTATAACACCTAAAACATAAGTTAGGTGGGAGTGTATACACAGTCGTATCAAAATAATATGATCACCTAACATAGTATATGTATGGTAGGTGGTCATATTATTCTGATACGACTGTGTAGTTTTTTTAAATTATGGCGGCTAAATCCTATGTACACATATTGTGGAAGACATTCACCTTCGAACTCTAGCACTACTTTTTATATGGGCGAGCAGAACATCAAAATTTTACATCAAAATTTTGTTCAAGGTGAAGCATTCCCCTTAAACTGAGAGCATTTTGATCACCCAGTAAATATAACAATTGATCATCATTCAGGTTAATTGGAACTCTAATTTCGGTACCTAAGACTGATTTTTTTAATTTGGTGTAGTCCACCGTAATTGGCATTGACAAAACTTCTTTTAGTCTCAATATTTTTTCATGATGAGTTCTGTTTTTAGGGAATATCAGTAATCTACCGAATGTAATAAATTTACAGTGACATGTTCACCTAAAAGTCTAAAGAAGAATAATGTCACTTTTTTAATATCAAGAATACTGAGATCATCATTAATTCCAGTTAATACTAATGAAAAGTCTTCCTTATTATTCATCGCTTCTGAGATTATTTTTGGAAATTTGATGTCTTCCTAGTCTAATTTGGTTATTACCGTAAATCTTTTTTCAGTATCTATTTTATCACTATTTGTTTCAGTAATGATACAATTTGTTTTATTATTTGCATCTTTTCCATTTCCTTAACATTAATGTCAGTTTTTTGATCATTTGATTCGTTATGTGTTTTAATGTTTACCTTTTCTTTCTTCGTGTTTTGGTCTTGTTCTTCTCTGTTTGAGGGCTTTCGTTCCAAATGCACATTTTCTTCAATGGACTTGGAAGGCGAAATTTCGGAATCCGACGATAATTTCAGGTCTTCCGTCAGTATTGAGAAGTCATTATTTTTTTTCTCTTTGGTCTGGTGTATTTCTTCTTATGGAATTGTATGTATTAGATCGTTTAGCTTTTATTGAAGTCGGTAAACCTTTCTTTTTTTTAATTTTCATTCGTCATTGCAGTATTTTAAACTTTAAACGAAGCTAAAAACAATCAAAACTACTTTCCGCGTTCAACAATCACCAAGCTCACTCATCAAACAACAACCACCTCGTTCGGTGGTTAATGGACTTTTTTCTGACAGGGGATCATGCTAATTCTAACTATAGTGAGCTCTGAAAATTTGCACCTAGGAGTAATGCGAGTCGTAGATCTCAGAAACAAATTCAGAATTTGACCTTCGAATGTATCTTTTAAGGTGAACCGGATGTCACGTATAGGTCAAACCTTGATCTACGAGAGCTAGAAACGAGAAAATTGGCGTCTAGGGTGTTTCGGGTTGTAGATGTCGAAAACATTGCGAATTTTTGGATCCGGACGGTCCTTAGAGGTCAAAGGTTAAATTTAGATCTCTCAGTGCTAGAAATTTAAAATTGGTCCCTTGGAGTATTTCGGATCGTAGATCTCAGAAAGTATGTTAATTTTTGGATGTGATGGGTCATTCGAAGTCAAAGGTCAAATTCCAATATAACGTTACTACGTACCTAAAAGCTGGTGAATAGGGTATTTCGAGTAGAAGCTATGAATATTAAAGATGTTCATATCCTTGCGTTCAAAGTCAAATAGGGGTCGGAATGACAGGATAAGAATTAGAGGTACCGAAGACACCGATCAATTTCTGGTATATACATACATACAAAATCCTCATGTAGTCTCTGAATGGGCTACGGAGGAGCAACCTGACTGTCAAATTTAGTCCACCAAGCACATTTGTCCTGAGCTACAGTTTCTGCATCTGATCACTGTAGGCTAATTCTAACAAGATCCTGTTGTTTGACATTGTCAGACCCTTCCCTTCAATCCTAAGTCTGTCTTTAATCCTGAGGCCAAAAATAAACGATGTATAAAAATATTGATATCAGAATCTTGATGATCGTTTCTATTCTGAATGCTGATTAACTGCATTTTCATCAAAAAAAGATAGTTCTGCGTTCACTGGGAGCATTCTCTCATAAGCTATTTGTATTTTATTTTTTCAGTACATCACGTATTGAGTAAACATTTGTTTTCTTGTTCAGAAGATGACTGTCAGCTTCTGCCCTCCTCAAATTCTTTCGCTTTCTTGATAAGCTGCTGACATATTTCCTAGCAGATCTAGATTCTGACAGATTTCGTAGCTAGTCTAGATTCTAGAACAGTTCCTAGAAGTTCTAGCTTCTGGCACAGTTCAAAGTAATTCTAGCTTCTGGAACAGTTCTTAGCAGTTCTAGTTTCTGGCACAGTTATTAACAATTCTAGGTACTGGCACATTTCCTAGCAGGTCTAGCTTCTGACAGAGTTCGTAGTTGGTCTAGATTCTGGAATAGTTCCTAGCATTTCTAGCTTCTGGCACAGTTCATAGTAATTATAGCTTCTCTAACAGTTCCTGGCAGTTTTAACTTCTGGTACAGTTCATAGTAATTATAGTTTCTGGAACAGTTCCTAGCAGTTCTGGCTTCTGGCGCAGTTCCTAGCAGTTCTAGTTTCTGGCACAGTTATAACAATTCTAGCTGCTGGCCCATTTCTTAGCAGGTTTAGCTTCTGACAGAATTCGTAGTTATTCTAAATTCTGGAATAGTTCCTAGCATTTCTAGCTTCTGGAACAGTTCATAGTAATTATAGCTTCTGGAACAGTTTCTAGCAGTTCTAGCTTCTGACACAGTTCCTATCAGTTCTAGTTTCTGGCACAGTTATTAACATTCTAGCGCTGACACATTTTCTAGCAGTTCTAGCTGCATTTACAATTCCTGTCAGTTCCTAGAAGTATTTCTAGGAACTGGCACAAATACTGGATGTAGGAACTGCTACGAACTGTGTCAGCAGCAGCTTATTCTTGCACTTCATTGATAAGCTGTTGTTGGCAGAGCAGCTTATCAAGAAAGCGCATAAATTCACGCAGTAGCACAAGTTGATGACGAAATTTGAACAACAGGAGAGCGATTCAATCTAACCCTAGGGATTTACTAAATTGTGGCATATCTTTCTTTTACCTTCCCAACTTGAGTCGAATAGCCATTACTGTTAAAAATAATGTCTAAACAGGTTATTATATCTCATCAACCTGAGCATAGAAAGTTTGTTATGTTATTAACTACTGGCTTGATCTTCATTTTCTTTCCATCTTGATGGCATAATAGGAAACAATTCTTTCAGCAATAAAGGCTGCTTTATATCGGTTTCTTTTTGATACAAAAGAAAAAAAGATCATTTTGCTAAACTGCTGGATTTTTCGTTTTGAATGCAGTTTATGGGATATTAAACACAATGCATATTTCTGCTTTAATGGGCATTCTCCTGAGATGGTTGCTAGCCCATTCATTGTTTAATGCAAAAGAGGAAGAAAATCGATATTCTGTGGTCCGACAGTCGAGAAATAAAGAGCTTCCACAGGTGATGGTTATTATTTCGTACATATATTTCTATAATGTTCTGAAGGTTAGCGTTCCTGAATACTAAGACCAGCGGGCATGCCTTTGTGTATGTTTTGTTTGCTGTATGAGAAACCAGAACAAGCCTAATAGAGCTTCTAGGTTTCTTCTTGGTTTTGTTTTTAATGCAATTTAATTTTTACATCTGTATGTTTTATATCCCCCACATTTCTGACATAAGCCCCATACTTTCAGTATTCCTTGCATTATTTTATATATTCTGGGAATGTGTTGTACAAAAGAAACCTGCATATTTTGTTGTTATTTGAGAAAATTTCTTCTTTTTTAGCACTCGCGATCTCAGCACCAACTGTGTGTTCAGGCAGCATTGTCAAGAAATGATTTAGCTCATTGCAATTCTCTAATAATTTTAAAAATAGTTGGTGAACGTATGATGATCAGAGATTTTGGAGATTTCATTACCATCAAAGATTTCTCATACCTGCACCTGCCTAATTACTTTTCTGATTATGCTCTCTTGGATTAAGGAGGTTTTTCCCTTGGGAGCGCTGTTGCTGACCATATAACTCTTATTCATTGGACAGTTATGACTGGTTACGCTTCCTGGCGAGATTATAATCTTTTTCATCCCTTGTCATTCACTTTAAACCATGTATTCACTCTGCCAATTTTATGTCAATCAGATACATACTTTATGAGATATTGAAGAGTTGTGACTTCATAACCACCTCGTATATATGATTCAGATGATCAGTCAATGTTTAACGGAACATTTTATGGAAATATGATTCTGTCTTTTATAGAAAGTTGTTAATGTTGGAGAATTATAAGTACAGGGGAAAAAATAATGATGTTGCTGGGTAAGAATAGATATATTTAGAAATTACCAGGGATATAACTAATTTATGTGAGATAAGGCGAGTCTCTAGTACCATTCGGTATCATCAATGAATTTAAGTGCTTTTGTAGTTATAAATCAGGTTCTTATAGTTGTATACAATAAAAACAAAGAAAAAAAAAGCTATTATGAACCTCTTCTTATTGCTTTATCCTATCTGTGTGTTCAGGCAGCATTGTCAAGAAATGATTTAGCTCATTGCAATTCTCTAATAATTTTAAAAATAGTTGGTGAACGTATGATGATCAGAGATTTTGGAGATTTCATTACCATCAAAGATTTCTCATACCTGCACCTGCCTAATTACTTTTCTGATTATGCTCTCTTGGATTAAGGAGGTTTTTCCCTTGGGAGCGCTGTTGCTGACCATATAACTCTTATTCATTGGACAGTTATGACTGGTTACGCTTCCTGGCGAGATTATAATCTTTTTCATCCCTTGTCATTCACTTTAAACCATGTATTCACTCTGCCAATTTTATGTCAATCAGATACATACTTTATGAGATATTGAAGAGTTGTGACTTCATAACCACCTCGTATATATGATTCAGATGATCAGTCAATGTTTAACGGAACATTTTATGGAAATATGATTCTGTCTTTTATAGAAAGTTGTTAATGTTGGAGAATTATAAGTACAGGGGAAAAAATAATGATGTTGCTGGGTAAGAATAGATATATTTAGAAATTACCAGGGATATAACTAATTTATGTGAGATAAGGCGAGTCTCTAGTACCATTCGGTATCATCAATGAATTTAAGTGCTTTTGTAGTTATAAATCAGGTTCTTATAGATGTATACAATAAAAACAAAGAAAAAAAAAGCTATTATGAACCTCTTCTTATTGCTTTATCCTATCTGAACACGGGTATTAGAAGCAATTTAAATATTTACAGATCCCATTCACTACTCCTCCTTCCCCATCTAGCCCACCACCCCACACACATTTCCCACCATCATCCCCTTTCTCTTTCCAACACCATCACCGTCCTTTTACCCTGCAGCCTTTTGCAGATCGATACTTACAAATGGTCCAGTCGACGTGCGTGACCTCCCGAAGGAATCCTTAGTTGCGAACATTCATCATATTTGTAGTGGAAAATGATGTGTCCATTCTGTGCAGTGGTAGGAGTGAGGGGTACCAGGCGATTCTCGGGGACGAAGCGATCGGCCACATGGTGATAAATGATGCCTCGGAAAATCTTCTCCTCTCCCTCATCTTTCGAAGCTTCTCCTCTTCTTACCGGGCGGCTCAACGCGGATCGTTTTTTATCTGATTCCCCTCTTGTTATGCGAGATATAGTTTTCTTTAAACGCATAAGGTGAGTCTACAAAAGCGTGGCAGTATTTCTTTCCACCCAACGAATCTCGAGTGGCTCGATGCAAGTTTTTTTTCTATTTGTTTACCGACTTGGGAAGATGAGCAAATCTCGATTCGTATCGAAATGAAATAGACGCAGCAGTAGGTACTGACCAGTAAAAACGGAATTTAAAGACGTTTTTTGATGCATAATGTGCTATTAGATTGTTGATATTTAAACTCGAATTGCATATGAGCAAACGATATTTTACTCTTAACGACATTCTTAAAAAGGAACTGAATTCAACCTGATGAGATTCTTCAATTGGTATGAATGGATCTCTTTAACTATGCCCAGAGAACTCTATAATTGC
Organism: Ryuthela nishihirai; assembly: GCA_038380435.1. NCBI lineage: Eukaryota > Metazoa > Arthropoda > Arachnida > Araneae > Heptathelidae > Ryuthela > Ryuthela nishihirai. The sequence goes on along the minus strand of JAWZYU010000009.1, from coordinate 79,831,211 downwards.
ATGGATAAGCAGTGATTTGCATGAAACACAAAGAATATTAATATACTGTATAAATGAGTGCTTCAAGTATAGCTCAGAAATGCATCTAGCCTAGAAGTGATTTTCAACTTTAGGTCCTGATGGAATTGTTGTGATTGTCAACAATGTTATTAATCAATAATATTATATTTATAAGAAGAGCCATAGTTCATAAATATGACACTTAAGGAATGGAAATTATTCATTCACAACTATATAGAAGAAATTACGAAATCTTGCAAAACACATGTCATGTTTATACAATTTCAAACAAGACTAGCATCTTACTTTAAAGTTAACTCTTGGACACAGACTTTCCACCAAGCAATAGCTAATTGCCAAAAAAATATCTTTTTAGACATTGCTCCACTATACATTGATTTTACCGCAGGTTGACCTCTATTTTACTTCCTTTCAAAGCAACACTGAAATGCATTTTTTTTTTAGAATTCACACAGTTTAAATCACTAAACAAATATCGCACACACCCCACAATGCTATAGACACCAACTACTCTTCATTCCTCACCAGAACTACAATCTACAGTAAATACTTAAAATATATCATTACTTCCTGTTCTTCTAATGTCTCTTGTGAGGTCAAAAACAATCCAGTCTGGCGCACACAGCAACCCATTCTGGATTTCGAATTCAGTACCATAGTCCCACTACAGTGAAAATCCTCATTGTTCATTCATTGAATGGCTTGCCTAAAGCATTATTTAAAAGAACATTCGGATATTTTTCTTGTTGAAGCTTCGATTTGTGTAAAATTCTACAAAGTAGAGCAGCAAGCATCAATTTTTAATAAAACCTGGTTTAGAATCACACAGCTCTTGGCAAGAAAATTGGTCGATAAAGATTATTTCTGTTTAGGTTGATGTCATATAACTGCGTCTGAAAACAAAAGTGATTAATAATTGCTCCTGCTGGAGAGAGAAAAAGGTTCTGTATAACAACGTTCTGTTAACATTGAAAGCTAAACAATTAAGTGGAAATTATCGGGATGAAAAAAGGTGTCTCAAATTTTGCAAATGACAAGGAAGGAGCTGCAGGTTTGCGTTGATCTAAGAGACTGATAATGTGTCGGAATCTCGAAATGATTGGAAACCACTGATTACTTTATATTGATTTTAAAGCAAAAGTAATTACCTGGAAAACATTTTTCCTGGGAGAAACAGCATAACCAAACAACTAACGCAACTATATTAAGAATAAATTCAATGCGTAAAAAGCAATGATTTAAGATAATGCTTGGAAATTAACACCATCTTACCATTGCATTTATTCCACGAAAAATCTCAAATCGTTACTCTTTGATTACAAATTACGCATTGTGAAACTTTCCATACATTTCCCAGTATAATTAGGACTTAAAATATTTTCCTAATGCATCCTCTCTATATTTATGAATGAAAAAAGCCATTGTTATACCACCTTTATACCATTCGCTAAAATTATTTTACTCAACAAAATTTATATGGAGTATATACATACTCAAACATGAAACATCAATCGTTCATAGACTTATGAGGTGTAATCAGGTGCTACATATATTTCTTCATGTTTACCACTGAGTAAGAACCACTTTCTTTAACCATTGCATACCGTCTGGAAACGTTCATTTTAATATTGTTCAACTTTCCCTTTCTAAGTCTATCCTTTCCGTCAAAACATGCAAAATAATGTTCATAAATTCTATTCACTAATCGGTAGTTCTACATGTCGATTACATGAACAAAGCAGTCGATGATTCCTTCAATCAAACTCGCTGTTATTTACAATATCCAGGGTTATGTTATTGGGTTATGTTATTATATTATATCCAAGTTATATTATTTATTATGTTATACAGGGTTATGTTATTCTAATATACAGGGTGATGCTTACGCATCAGAAATCAGTAGCATCAAACTGTTTACTACTTTGCTGTAAAAAAAATCTAAAAATTATAAAACCTCTCAATATTTAAAATTTTGTCTAACGTTGTCTAAGGCTAGAAAATAACGATAACCAGAATCATAATTTATCTTTTGAAACCTAATGTACATTATTATTTACTCCTAATATTTATTTTATTTGATGTACTATACACTGAAAGGACAGTTTATTATACACACCCACATAATAATGTGTGGGTCCACTTTTCGCCCTCACAACCGCAACAATATTCTGTGGCATGGACTCTACCAGGTATGGAAATGTTCGGGTGGTATTGTCTCCCATGATTCCAGGACGGCCATCCGTAAAGCGCCGAGAGTTTTGTGGTGCTGGGTTTCGAGCTCCAATGCATCGCTCCACTTCGTTCCCAGATGCTCAATAGGGTTCAAATCCTAAGAGTGAGAGGGCCAACCAAGAGTTGTAAACTCACTGGAATGCTTCTCCAGCCAATCCTTCTCCAAACGGGAACAATGAGAAGTTTATCTTGTTGAAAGAAGGCTTTCTGCTGTGGGAATTGGATAGTCATGAATGTGTGTAGGTGGTCGGCGAGAACATTAACACAGCCTTGTGCGGCAATGGTGTTTTCAGTAGACATTACACTGCCTCCACAGGCCTGTAACACCCTGACATGACAGTTGGTGTTCAGGCCTTGTGTGGTCTACGGCTATTTCAATGGTCTACACCGCACAAGCGACCTCCCGTCGGCATTTTGTAGTTGCAACCTCAATTCGTTTGACCAAGCTATCCATTTCCAGTCTTCCATGGTCCATGGTACACAGGTGGATATTCCTTCACCCTGCAGCCGCAGAGCCCGGTGACATGCTGTTATAACAATGGTACCCGATGTGGGCTTCAGCAGCCATAGTCCAGTCATGCCCTCGTTCTTCGAATGGTATTTGTAGAAATTTCATAGCTTCCCCGTCATTGAAATCGACACTTTCATCTACACTGTGGCCCTCCATTCCGATATTACGATACGGAAGAGGTGCTGTTCACCTCGATCATCAACTGCCTGGTTATTACCACATTTTTCCCAGTGACTGCAGGTTTTGCTGGTTTTGAAGTAGTCCAGGTACAAACATGCATTATCACTGTTATATATATATGTCAGTTAGTAGCACTGATATTACATGTAGCAGTAGCACATCGCCACGTGATGAGACGTTGTTTTATTACTATAAGCGATGGTCATACATGGAAATCCCAGATATTCTGCCGACACGGATATGAAGAACCCCATCTACCTCATACTAACTACATGCCATGATCGATCTCGCTCAGGTCTCATTGTTTACCCATCGTAACAGTCACAGCTACGCTATACAGAATGTAGTATCTGATCTATTTATAACCCACATGGAGTTTCAACTGGGCGCATTTATTGTGGCGGAGTAAGGCAAGTTTGTGGAAGTGTGCAGTGTTTATAATGAATTGTGCTATCAGTGTATGCGAGTGTGTTTTCAGCGAGCAGTGCGCCATAAAATCCAAAAAAATCAACTAATCAACAGCCGTAATTCTGATAGAAAAAGGAAAGTTTCAAAGTTCTAATACGATTGCATAACATATATTTTTAATCTTGCTCCTATTACAAAAATACAATTTCTTTCATCACCTTATGAATCTCTTTTATAACTGAGGAAATCTTGGTGGAGAGTCTTCTAACTGGGGAAATACTTTTGAAGGAGTCTAAATGAATAAGTCTTGAATTTTTTAGCCACATTGTTATTGTAGAATCTAATAATTTTACTGTAAGAACTTTCGGTGCAACAAGAATTTTAATAAAAAAATAAGTAAGATGATTGCAGTTTTAAACTTTTATTTTGTGTAAGGAATTTTGGCAAATGATGTTGATGAGATGATCTCTTTCATTCGAGCTGTTGATGAAACTGGTAGTAGAGTAGGTTTGATTATAAACAGAGAGAAAACTAAAGTGATGAAAATTGGTCAGGCAGGCTGTGGTTCAGTTAATCTGAATGGCTGTAGGCTTGAAAAACGTCTCAGTTTAATTATCTTGGGAGCTATATAACAGTCATTAGTGATGTGCGGCAGGAGTTAACAGACGAATAGGAATTGCTGCCGGAATTTTTAAGTATCTATGGAAAGAGTGGAAAAATAGGCGTATACACCTAAAGACTGAAATTAGACTGTATAATAGTTTGGTTCTTTCTAGGGTTAGTTATGGTAGTGAAACTTGGACGCTTTGTAAACAAGATAACAGGAAACTAGATGCTTTTGATTCTAAACGCTTACGCAGTATCTTGGGTATTAGGTGGTTCAACTTTATAACTGAGAATGAGGTTAAGCATTGGAGTAGGCAATCTCCTTTAAGCAGCATATTGTGCAGAGAGAGACTCCGTAGGTTTGGCCATGTTGCCCGTACGGATAATTATAAATTGGCGAATAAGGTTATGAACAGCGTGTCTAAAGGCCTCAGAAATAGGGGCAGACCTAGGATGCGGTGGGCAGACAATGTCAAACAGGACCTTGTTAGAATTGGTGTGCAGTGGCCGGATGCAGCAGATGTAGCTCAGGACAGATATGCTTGGAGAACTAAATTGCATGGTCTGGTTGGACCTCCGTAGCTCATGGCTACTTGAGGATGATGATGATGATGATGATGAAACAGAGCTTGAAAATATACGGAACTTCATCTTCTTAACTTAATTAGGTCCAGATATTTTTTTTAATAATAAGTAGTTTAGAGAAATTTTTTACTCTTTTTTTCGGTTTTTGATGCACTTTTTCTGAGTTCATTTGTCCGCATAACATGAAATTTAGTATATAAGAATTTGTCAATAAGTGAAACAAACGTACCAAATTTCGTTACGATCGAAAACGGTGAGGTTGAAAATGGTTAATTTATATGCTGATTTGATTCATATGATAATGATGATGGTATTGTAAATTTCTTCTAAAAACCAGTATGGCTATTGGCCCTTGGTTACACACTGAGATCTGTTTTATTTGGTGTTTTTCTTTTTATTATACTTTTCCTTAACCTTTCTCGGATTTTGTACTTTTATATAAACTTGTCTTTGAGAAGTTACTATTAATGTAATGTATATATGTAAAAAATCTAAAAACAGCTAAGAAATACTTTGGGTATTGTTGATTTGTTACTTTTCCCCAAATATTTAGAGCGAAAGAATAGAAAAAGTAGGTGAAAAAGTAGGTGAAAAATTGCGAAGTTTTGTATTTGATTTATCAGCACATGCTCCAGTTTAGAATAATGGCTCTTCGAAATAGACCAACCCAACATTCTACACTAGCCTCTACAATGCAATACTATTATGCATATCAATTTTTACACTTTCACTTAATTTTGTAAGCAACCATTAAATTCGAATCATGCTTCTTACTTCTGTTATTATAATAAGAAATTTCAAAAACATTTCGGTGGTAAAAATTTTTACCATGTAACTCTAGCTCGTGTTTTTCCATTTTCATGGTTCCATTCTTATTAAATCCCTTTTTCATCTAGCGGCTTTAGGGATTTGCAGAACTGATATAAGCGCATCAACTATGGTTTCCAGCGATAAAGAGCGCGAGTCAAGAAGACTTGCTGAATTTCAGCTATTTGCGCACCGAAGAAGTAAATTGAAGCTACCTGAGACAGCACGAAACCCAGTCTTAAAAATATTATTATACCCATGAAAAAATGTGTGTATGTAGCAATTTCTTACATCTGGTCTTTGTTTTATATTTTTTTTGCAAAACATGATTTTTTTTTAATCCTGCCTAACTTTGAATCTTGCATTAACTTAACTACAAAGAATTTTTTTGTCCACGTAATAAATTAATGTCGTATTAGAGGGAAACTCAGAATTGAGGCTTAAACTGCCAAAGGGAAAGAAAGTTTTGTTTCAAGCAAGTGACGTATTAGCTGCTGGAAATCTACGAAAAAGTCTAGTATCGAACAAACGAGAGATTAATAGAGAAAACGTAAATTTGGAGAGGTGGCAGCATTAAAGCAAAACATAATCAAAGAATGTTTCAGGATCGACTGATGAATAAAAAAGATGTAATTCCTTGCCGTGAATAAATGCTGAGGGGAATTGGAAATCCGGGAAAAATGTTAATGTTACTATTATTTAAAAAATAAACATAAAATAAAAAGATCTTAAAATTGTATTTAAATTTCATAAAATATTCAGCAAGAACTATTGTACTGAAATATATGAATATTTGTTTTTAAATATCGAATATAATTAGATTAAGAAATAAGTCGTTTAACAATGGTATTCAAGCTTGATAGCGAGGAATGAAAAATGTGAGTGCATGGGTCCAATCTGTCTTGAATACTATTCTAACTTTCATTAAGATATTTTATCAAAGTAGAAATTCTTATTATATTACAAAATTCAAATTTTATTACGCTGACATTAATTCTAAGTAGCATCAGTGGCGTTGCTCTGGATTATTTCAAATCACAGTACGTATATAATCCTCAAACACTCCAGTTTACTACGGAGTCTAGCCAGGCTAGGTAGAGAGGACATTACAAAAGCTCTTGATACGTGTCTGTAGATTTTCAGTCGTTCCTTTGAAGTTAACGAGCTACGACTTGTTTGAAACCTTATCTAAACGTGTCATTACGTGCTAAAAAAACAAAGGCGGTATCATCATTTCTCTCTTCGCTCGCGTCGTGTAAAGTTTGGTCTGCGAAATCTGTGTGTTGTTGTTATGAAGCCTACTAAAGATGAGGAAAGATTTTACATTTTCACAAAGATGCAGCTTGGGAACGACCAAACAAATTCATGCCGATTATCAAGTGTGTCAGATTATCAAGATTGATCAAGTATGTGGGAATCATGCCTGTTCATATAGCACAATTACGGGATGGATGCGCAAATTCAGAGAAGGACGGCAGAGTTTCGAAGACCTCCTTTGTGCAGGAAGACCGAAGGAGACCGTGAAAGACGAATCATGTTGTTGTTAGTGAACTCATTAAGGAAAATCCACACATCACCGTTCAGGCAATAAGTTTAGATGTCAGTGTATCGATTGGCACTGATGAAATACTTATTCATCAACATTTAAAGTTCCGAAAGATCTGTGCAAAATTGGTACCCCACAAACTGACAGAACAGCAAAAAGGGGTAGAGTCGATTCGTGCAAGGAGATGCTGGCAATGTTTGAAGCTAGTGACCCCAAACGGTTAAAAGACATTGTCGCAAGTGATGGGACGTTGTTTTATTACTATACAACTCCTTGAAAGATCGACAACTATGTTTCGGTTGCGCAAGGTGAACCGCGTCCCCAAATTCTCCAGCAAACTTTCGCTCAAGGAAGTAAATTTTCAAAAGTCGCAATTTTTTCCATTCATAAGGAGTGCTAGCCTTGGACATCTTGCATGGAAAAAATGACTATAAATGGCCAATATTACATCAGAATTGTTTTGCCCAAAGTGGTTAAGGAGATGAAGAATCAGCATTCAAAAACATGTGTGTCCTGGGTTCTCCTTCTTTATGACAATGCAGTGCTGGTAAAACCCGACAAGCTGCGGCCTATCTGGATCAGGGAAATATCAAACAGCTACCCCACCCTGCATATTCACCCGATCTTGCACCAGGCGATTTTTGGTGGTTTCCAAAAATAAAAGAACTTGCTGGGAAGCGTTTTTCAAGGGTGCAAGACCTTGCAAAATGCATTTCTTTAGAATTGCTCAGTAATTCACAACAGGATTACCACCAAGCGTTCCAAAATTGTCGTAGACGCCTGCAACTTTGCACAGATACTGGAAGGGAATACTTTGAAAGACAGTATAATTTATTTGGGTAAATGCGAGGTGTTGTTTTGCAGATGCATGCCAAGAACCTTTTGAACGTTCCTCGTAATTTTATTATCCATACATATCTATCCTGAGCCAGAATAATTCTATTTGACCACTCCAGCTGAAGTCTAATAAGGTGAGTTATGCAATACCCGCCCACCTCACTTTTTTTGCCCTTTTTCTTCATCTTTCAGGAACCTATTCATTAAATCATGATGTGCATTTGGGCAACATGGCCAAAACAATGCATGCGTCAGATGATGCGTAAAAGCGACTAATGACACCTTCATGTAACCACATAATATTTTGCATCATAACTACCTAGTATGAAAAATTCTGCACAAGCATCTAGAAACAAAAGTTAAACATTTCTGTTATTTTACCTATAAATTGTCAAGCTTCACTATCATAGCGAAGTTTAGAGAGAACCAACTATTACAGGATACCTTTAGGTGTATCTCCTTATTTTTTTCCACACTCTCCGACAATTATGAGAAGTTCCATCAGCAAAGCCTATTCTGCTTTTTTACCTCCTGTCACACATTACCAGCACCTGTTTCACATCTCCCGAAATACTAAAACAGAACTTGCTAAAGATCGGAATCCTCTAAGGGAAAAACACTGGATCACACCCCGCTTGACTAGTTTTCATCACTTTAGTTTATCTCCATTTATCACCAAGCCTTCTTTATCACCCCTTGATAACACAGCTCTGATAAGAATTCTTGACCATCGTTCTTGACCATCGTTCATCAACAAGTCTCAATCATGTCTTGACCATCGTTCATCAACAGGTCTCAATCATGTCTTGACCATCGTTCATCAACAGGGTTGAATCATAAGCGTCCGATATTGTCATATCTCTTGACCAGTAATTCTCAAACATTATTTTTTCCTCACTGGACACTATTTTTCGCCGTGAATACTCGCGACACACTAAGAAATTAAGTTGGCAACATTACGGAAGACTCGTGCATGCGCAGTTTGTCTTCAATAATAGCCATATCTATAGAGTTTTTTGTAAACGCAGAGCTATTCTGTTCACGTCCTGACGTGTATTGAGATTAGCACTTACGCCGTACATGTTATGGATATGCTTTGTGTTAATTTTGATTTTAACATTAAGACTTAATAAGAATTAGTTTTTTGATTAAGCGGCAAAAGTTAAATGATGAATCAATAGCAAAAAGTAGCAACATAATGGTTTATAAATTTACTTTTATCTGCCATATAACCCTAAATTTTGTTACAGACCTGGCGAATCTCGTGGAACATTCTTTGAGAACAATTACTCTAGACCATCTAATTCCCAATCATTTCTTTGCAATGAATTCCTCATAATATAATCAATAACTAAACTAAACCAAACATAGCCTTGCCTAACTCTATTTTGCAAAATTATAAATTATTATATAATAAATTATTAATAGTCATCATTATATGAACTAACATTTCATTCTACATTGCTATGTTTCATTCTACATGTCTATTTTTAATGTCCATTAAAAATTTGAAGCGATATGAAAAAATGTTAAATTAAGAAAAAAACCGGTTAAAAATTTTCTCAAAATTAACGAATGCTGCATCATATTTCTGCCCAAATTGTTACTGCTGGAATTTCATTTAATATTAGTGAATTTACAATTAATTCTTTTAAATTCGGAGTATTATTCTTTCAGTTTTTGTCAATTTCTGCACACAGTTCTTATAGTGTGAATCTCATGGCTTAATGTTCCAGCTTCCAATAATACATGTTGAAGGAATATTGCTGAAAAAACCTGATTCAGTAAGATTAACTGAGATATTTTACTTACCTTCAGTCGCATTTTTTTTTTTCGTCAAACATATGCTATTAGAGTTAGGAGATATCGAAGTGGCTTTCTATTTGCATCGCATTCGTCATTCCTTGATTGTTTTGAGAGCGGACATGCTATTCAAAGTTGTAGATCGTAGATAATATAATCATATTCGATGTACCGGGTAATAATTTTACCCCTAACCATCTCCATCATAAAGATATGCCTATTTGGCATGAGTAAGAACAAAATATATAAGCGAACCACTCTTAGGTGGGCCCCTAAGGGAAAACATAAGAAAAGCTAAAAATAGCAGTAAATTTTTATAAGAAACCTAAAACGGGTAGGTCTCCTCAGAGAACGCCACCGTTTTAGGCGTTTTGTACTTGTTCAAAACAGTATGATCGTAAAGATTCAGAGAAGAAACAATCTCATTGGGATTATTGCTTACAGCCTCAAAAGATCTTTTTGAGGTGCGTTTTATATGTGTATATATATATGGTCAATGCCCAGGTCTTTATGAAGTTGTCTGTTAGTGACAAACTAGGGGCATCGACCGCAGTTCTCAAAATCTTGTTTTGTAAGACCTGAATCTTACGAATATTGGTGGGTGTAGTATTCGCCCATATGGGTGAGTTTCAAAGTTGTTGAATCAACGATAGCTCTTAACAGAGCTTATTTTAAAAACTTACTGCTCGCTGAAAGTTCCATTAATCGAAAATTTAGAGCAGGATGCCGTAAAAGCAATTTAGGAACTTTCCGAATAATCTTCAGTGATGAAAACTGTTCAATCTTAAGACGCTCCTGATGTTTTATCTGGTTTATGGAACATGCATTCTTTCTTTGAAAGGATATAAATGCTGATCACTTTATCGAAATGCATTTCCCACTGGCTCCATAATAATCTTATATATACATTTATTACATAACTGATTTACTTTCACTATTTGGTATATTTTTCAATAAATATTTCACCGAAAGCGTCTTACTTCCGTGTAAAATAGGAATTGTTCCTTCAGGTTTGTTTTGTTTAATAATTGACCACAAAATGCTACAAAGGAAGTGACCAGCAAATTTATTAGCAGTGCTTTTAATAATAATGATCAAGGTAAAAAAAAGTAATTCTGGATCAGCTCGTGCAATAAGAAAGTTTGCTTAAAATAATGCGATTAGAATAAAATAATAATAGATTATTGTGAAACATAAAGGAGATATTGACTGTAAGAACTGTGTTAACTGTTGTGTTCTTGTTCGCTGCATTTGATAACATTAAGATCTTTCCAAACTGTGTGGTTTCATATAATTTAATAAAATATGTGAAACCGCACAGTTTCCACCGATAACAGTCTAACAGATTTTAATAAAAAAATTCACTGCTCGAATTTCATCTCCAAAGAATGAAACAAATCAAACAGAAATTAATATTCTAAGTAATGATAGCTAGTGGCGCCATTGCGGTGTAATGAGTAATTGTTCTCTTGACGTGTTTTCTCTCTCATTCCTATGACTCGGATAATAAACAATTGTAAACTGTAACTTTGAATGAAACGCCACTAACAGAGGTCTAAGCAACTGTTACAGACAGTTATAGACAAAAGAAAAGCTGAACTAGCTGAGCGGGAAAGAACTTTGCGCTGAAGATCGATCATGAACAAACCTAACGAAGGTTGCCTTGCAGAAGTTGTGAAGGAAATCATGGCCCCATTCTTCTGGATAAGTCAGGAAAGGGCTAATGGGTTTTAAGTAGGGGGTGCAATGAGGGAGCAACGAGAAATTGGCTTTTCGGTCTCCATGTGTTTAGCACCTACAATCAGCAGTTAATGCGACTTTTGTTCTTCGTTAATGGTGACGCTATAACCCCTTTTCTCCTTATCGGTCCCGGCAGGAGATGCCTTATTACAGGGTAATCTTTGTATTAGTTCACAGTAATTACTCTGATAGAAAGAAGTTCTGCGTAACATTGGATCTCAAAATAAACCTTTTTTAATTTTAGTTGTCGGATGTTAAAAATATTTAAAATATTCGATGGCTATTGATATAATAAAAAATCATAAAGATTATTACATATATTTGCAATTGTTTATCATACATATTATTTGTATAAATGGAAATAAAAGTCAAATATCAAGCAAAAAAAGCTTTTGCGAAGATTTAGACTGATTTCTTAAGTTTTTTTATTACAGTTTTAAGTTTTGAAATACCTATGGAATAGAGTTTTATTTCTCTGAAACAATTTCTGTTTTGGCTTCGAATCATCAAGTCAGCAAAGACATTCTCTAGGTTATTTACTCTATTTTTAATAAATGACTTTCATAATTATATTTTAAATGACTAAAAGTAGACTTAAAAAGAAAAATACAGGTTTTATTAATAAACATTTCAAACAGATTTTAATAACCTTAGATGTAAAGTAACAGCAGACTTCTTTTTCCTGCACTGTTATTTAGTATATGCAAGTTATATATATATATTACAGTTCTGGTAATTGAATTATCGATTATCCGAAAATATGCTATCACTGTTGTGTTCAATAAATCTAAACATTACTGTAAAATCTATGTATAAGAGTTGATGCCTGTGGGGTGCTGCCTTGTTGACGTTATCCATGTAAGGTTAAAATGCTCGCATATAAATCAACTAGAAGGATGTCATAGCGCCTCTGGAGCACATGAGAATTGAGAATCTCGTTTTCAAAGAGAATAAAGTTTTTCCTTTACTTACTGTTTCATTCCTTAAAATTTTTTATTTTAACTAGCGGATGATGGGGAAAATCAAATAGAATTTCATTAGTAATTATACAACATGAAAGTATTCGACTTTTAATTCTTAAATCTAAAAAGTTGCATTTCTCAAACCACTCTCAGAAAAGTGGGTAGATTATTACTGTCAGTGGAATATCTCTTAAAAAATACCACTAGTTTTTCAAATTTCTATTCTATAGATATTATTTGTAAAACTGGATTACAGTTCTGCCGTTTCATCATTTCAGTAATCTGTAAAGATATGTATATTAAAACTACCAAGTATTTGAAAAATACGAATTATAATATTTCATTAGTACCATCAAATTAAAAAAAGAGTTTCCTAATTATTATATTCATTGTTTCCAATGAAAACTTCATGACGTTCACATTCCACCACCAAAATTTCATATTTCGATCATTAATACATCGTTGCAATATTCGTTTGAAATTTTGGAATTTTCTAACTTTTTCACCGTTAGAGGGCGTAATTATAGTGTTCGAAAGATTCCGAAAGTGCAAATTATAATATTTTATCAATTCCAATCTAACCCTAAAAACATTTTTTTTTTACATTTATCCCTAAATACAAAAAAAATTATCTGCCGAAACAAAAAATTGTGTCCCCCTCCCTTGGGTCTAAGAGGTCAATTGATTGTTGCCAATGGAAAAATCATGGCGTTCACATTCCACCACCAAAATTGAAAATTTCTAGGTTAAATACGTCGTTTGCAATATTTGTTTGAAATTTTTGAATTTGCAAATTTTTCCACCATTAGAGGGCGCAATTGTAGTTTTCGGAAGATTTAAAAAGCGTGAAACATAATATTTTACCAATTCCTACCTAACACAAAAAGAATTTTTTATTTACCTGCTAAAATTAAAAAGGTGTGCTTTCCCACCCCCTATGGATCTAAGGGGTCAATTTATTGTTGGCAATGGAAACTTCGTGACCTTCACATTGCACTACCAAAATTTCAAATTTCTAGCGTAAATTCATCGTATGCAATATTCGTTTGAAATTTTCGAATTTTGAACTTTTTTCACCGCTGGATGGCGTAATTCTAGCTTTAGAGAGATTCGGAAAGAGCACAACGTAATATTTCATCAATACCTATCCAACACAAGAAGAATTTTTAATTTATCCCTATAAACAAAAAAGTTCGATGTCTACAGACGGACAGACAGACAGACGACAAAGCGAAACTATTATCTCGTTATTTCGTAAAACGAGATAAAAATCATTTAGGGCGTTTCTCATTGGCTGTCGCTAGCAACTGTCGTTCTCTTGATAGCTCTGTTTTCTTTTAAACTTTGGTTTTCGTTCTTTTACGTTGGTTCAGTTAGGTTTAGAATTTGTGCTTCCCACATATTTAGATTAGATTGGGTTAGGAAAGTTAGAATAAGAAGCAATAGAATTTCCATTTAATGATAGTCACAAGATATACTAACTTCTTCTGTGAAAATTCCACCTATCCGCTCCCAAGAGTCGAAAATAGGATCTCCAGGGGCGGCATGAAAGCAGTTCTAATGGTGCAACTTATCCCGGCCCACGGGCACAGAGCCCCTCCCCCAAGAGCCCCTCCCCCACCCCCTTTCTTGAAGGCGAATTTATGTCGATTTGTTCTTGTACTGTTTCACAGCCTAGACCTCAAGATGCTGAAGGTTTTTTCACCGAAAGCTTCATCATATTCAGTGAACTTTTCTGTAGCTACAATATTGATATAGAGTTTCTAATAAGATTATCTCAAGAAACTGAAAAAATTATTTGAGATGGCAGTTTACACGAAATAGCCTCTTTAGCGTTATTAATATCATTTTTTAGAAATTTTGTGAAATCCCTCTTTTAATTTTAAATAAGGACTTTTAAATACGTTTATGGTGTATTTATTTTCTAAACATTTATATTTTATCACATGATAAGGAGGCATCACGATGACAAACTACACCCTGATGGTAAAACTTGAGCTCCGTCTCTGCGCTCAAATTGCTCTTCTATTTCCGTTAAGATGTTGGTGATTCGCACTTCCCTTAGTAAGCTATAAATAGATGAGGAGTTCAAATTGTCAGGAAGAATAGGAAGAACATTTTCACACTTGTCTACTGAAAGAGCTTGTTGACTTTCAAAAATTTGTGAGACCTTTGTCCAAACTGATTATATGGTATAGTACATATTTTTGGAAGATTCCATGTGATGGTGGTGTTGCGACATTATTAGTTTTCGTTAAACTCCATTCATGCCAGAAATCCCTTACATCATACACACACACACACATTCATACATATTTTTGACTTGTATACGTTTTATTGAGTATAGCCGACAAATCAAATCGTCATGTAGTTTTACTTTTCATCAATAGAGGGTGCTAAATGCGGAAGTGCGAAAGTTTAACTTAAAATATTGCAAGCGTTCTCTTTATGACAGAAATTTGAAATTTCGGTGGTTGAGTGGCGAGAGTATTACACTGACAGCAATGATTTTTCCCACTTTTCTAAGAGGTGGTGGGAAAACGCAACTTTTTTGTTTTAAGGGATAAGTGAGAAAAAATTTTTATGTCTATAAGAACTAGTAGAACATCACTATCTAAATTATCTAAATCATTCATTATTTTTAATTATTACTTTTAGAAAATGGAAAAGTCCGAAAAATTAAAAACCTCATTCGTTTTGAAAATGAGCATCCCATATTCTCCATAGCCTATAAACGATCTTCTGGTCCGTTTGTTTTTTAAATTTTCCATCACATTTTCTGTTTTCCAGGTAATTACTATTTTAAATTTAAGCACACAGAAATTTTGTATCTGAGATTAAAAAAAATTCTATTTAATGACGTAGAGATCGACCTACAGATATCACTGAAGGAATTTAATATTAGGACGGCAAAAGAATCTGCTGTTTGATTCTTTGATTAGTTTTTTAATCATTCTGCTATATTTTAAACTAAAAGCAGCATTTAGCAGATACTTTTTCTTTTTTTTCGGAAAATATAAGTTTATTTTGAAATATACAATATAAATGAAACTCGCCGAAGAGAGTGTATTTTAAAGTAATAGTGATATGTGTATATCATGTACATTTTTTTTCTGCTCAATTCATAAACAATTTAGTTTTAATTGAAGATTTGTTTAACACTCTCTCTCGACGATATTTAAGCATTCATTTTCATAAATCAATATTCCGTTTCTCCAAAAGTAATTAAATAATTCCTGAGAGATAAAATATATGGAAAAACTATGTGCTTTAAAAACGAAATTTTCTTTTGCAATGAATTTTGTTTTTCACTAGTTTTTTACTAATTCCTATCATTTACATATTTATTAACAGTTTCAACAGTTCATATTTATTAGTTGTGCAACATTTTTACCCACCGTATCATTTCCTTTGCTATAATTCCGAAGAGTATCAAGTAAAAGCCTTGAAGCATCAAAGACGTTTTGCGTATTAACAAATGGGTCCCAGCTTTCAAATTCTTACGTTAGCAATACATAAGACATCGTTCTTAGCTTTCCAATTCTTATGTAACATTACATAGTTCTTTATTATACAGGTGCACACAAGCTTGATTGCTTAATTGCTTTTACATATACAAATCTATTAATAGTCGTAGTGTGTCCCTTAAATAATGATAAACTGGCAACCGGAAAATCTAGATTTATCCGTTTTTGTGCTGGCGAAAACTTTTTCAGTAAATTAAATGTTAATAGTAATTATCATTATACGAAATACTAAATATTTCATTAAATTTTGTTGAAGAAGATAATACTTAATAAAGATATATATATTCACTTGTAAAGTGCTTAAATTTTTAGTTTTCCCCACAGAAACAATCATAGCATTTCTAGATAATTTCAGTTTAATTTTATCAGCTTACTTCCAATTTATGGGACGGGGTTCACTCATTTGATAGCGAGCCAGGCTTGAAATCTGCAATTCCCAGATTCGAGTGTCAACTGTGCTAGCGTTAACATGTATCTTTTCGTTAAAAAGAATCAAAATTTCTGAAATGTGTATCACTATTTTTTACATGTGATTGCTTTAACCAGGAATACGATTCCATCACTTTCAACACTCATAACCTACAGATACGTAGCAAATTTGTTATTGGTGGTAATATTGCTGACGAATGATCAGGTCGACAATTGCACTTGGCAAAGCACTACCACCTGCTTCACCAATTTTTTATCTCACTCATACCATTATGTATCATATTTAAATTTTAATAACATTTGTCTAATAAATCAATATCTCATATGACATCTAATAAATAATTCTTTTTATACCGAATTTTTTTAAAATCTAACATTTATTATTTCTAACTCAAATAATAGAAACTTTCCAATAAAATCTTTTGAAAAAAATAACAATGAAAATGAAAAATATTGTAACCAAAAATAAAAAAGATGCCTTTATTAATTGCCAACATTTCCTTGTTTTCGTATGCGAAACAAATTTTTGAAAATGTATGTTATTTTAACAGTTTTATGTTTATTTAAATAGTTTTACATTTAGTGTTCCGTATGGGAACATAGAAATTGAAACGGTAAAATTGTCTTTCTTTTATAGCACCAAGACGCTATTTTTTTTACTCAAATTTATCTTTTATTTTGATTTCGTCATATCAAGAAAGAATAAAACAACTGTCTTTTTGCTTTAATGGTTTTCTCCGCTGCAGTAAAAGGTACTCAGCCAAAATGAAACATACTTATCACTTTTATGAAGTCGCCCGTAAGTACATGAGTGTAACACTAAAATTTTTTCAACAGACAATGTGAAGCTTGCTTCATATGTGAAACTTTATGATTACAGCCTTGTTTATTTTCATCGAAGAATGAGAATTTCAAATGTAATATTTTTTCTGCTTTTTCACGAGCACTCTTTTTTTTAAAGACCTTTGGTTCTCACTACTCTGCTTAAAAGAGTTTTCATTGTTTTATTACTACAATTATTACAGAGTTTTAATTACTTCTGATGTCGTGAAGAAATAAACAGAGAATCTAGATGAGCATTAAAAGACGACTGTTAACAGAGAGACAAAAGATACGAGAAAGAGCAGCAAGAATTAATGAGGAAAAATGAAAATAGGAGAAAACGGTTGGAAAGAACTCTCTCTGGCAGCAGAAAAATAAACGTGTGTGCAGAATACGTTGAATTTGGAGAGATGCAATCTACTCTTTATAGTTTTGGCTGCTTTATGATAATGTATTTTGAGAAGCATCTTCGTTTTTAATGGATCACTAACCAACCTTCACCTTAAAATATCTACTTTAAATTGCTTTTATGTTCGTAGTATGGGTCTTTTTAAGATATTTGTCATTTTGTACCTTGAAGTGGTCATTAAATATATTTCTCTGCTATTTCAGGTAACAACTTCATAATGTTTTCGTGACATTTTTATTTAACAGTGCACCTGAAATATATGAATTATTTAGAAGTCATCTACGAAAGGTGTTTTTCTTGTTTGTAAACTGAATTCAAGAATTGCATTTCACGCAAGAGAATTAAGCTACTTTGCAGCTTTGTACTGGTTTTGGGTTTTCATTACATCATAAAAACCGTGGCTTAACGTCTCACTGTTGAAAATGGAGGGGTTTTTTTTCATAAGAATAGATCTCGAGTAAGAACAGAAGGTGATTAAGTTGGGTTCTGAAATTTAAAATTCATGCTGGTAGAGAAGCTGTTGTTTGCACTAATGCCAAAACATTGTGAAAAACATTGAATGGCGATAAAAAGTTAATAAAATAATGTATAACACTCTTCTCAAAACTATGAGTGCATTAATATGATATTGCATCTGGACTACCAAGTGACAAATAAAAGTATACATGGAAATCAGTCAGTTCGTAAGTTGTAGCTGTGCTCCGTTCCACATACAGATTAGAGTGGTAGACCTGAAGATCAAAGAAAGTAATCAACCAATGAAAAGAGGACACGCCCACGTGAGTTCTCGCAAGAACAACCCCCAGGTGTAATTCCGCTATAGAAAATGTCTTCACACCTATTTCGAGAAATAAGTACTTTTTCTAATGTACTTCCTTACATTATTAGTATGTATACATTATGAAATTGAGGAATAAAAAAATGCTGTTTTTAATTTCGTAATATTATAAAATTAATAATACAAAATAGAGCATAATTTATTTTCCACTGGTATATTAACGACTGGTCTGTAAATGGTAGCTAGGTAATCACTGGACGAAGAGCTATGCACCAATCGCTTGTGATGATGCATACAATCGGCCAGGCCTAGCACCTATAGTCCGACTCCGACTTCTCCTGGTGCATGCCGTTAGTACCTTTCAAAAGAGATACTCTCTTGTGGAAATGAACGGAAGAAAAGGACTGCCAGATTAGTGTGGCCTACTGATCTGGACAATTATGGCAACTTTTCTTTTTTTTTTCTACCTTGCTGAGGAATGGTGAACCACACAGAATCCTGGTGTTCACCATATAAATCTATTGGACTGGACTCAAATAAGGCTCTGAGCTTGATTATGGATCCTGAATTTGTTGCACTGGTGGGCTTCTGTGGAGGGAAAATCTTACGTTGTGTTTTCTGTTTGTTTGTGGATTGACAGCCGCAAGTGAATAGATTCACAGGATATGTTTTATCAATTGGCGGATAATCATGAGCAGAGGTCATCGCATGCACATGAACTATTTGCTTCTATTGGCATCGTCAAATTCTATATTGAAGGAAGTCTTCCAGTGTAGATGGCTTCAGCATTTAGTGCTGGGGAAACGGGTAATTTGCCCCTCGCTTGTGGTTGCCTGATATTGTCGGATATATTTATATATATATAATATATATAGATTATATAATTGGTACTTACTTATTACAGTGGTTCTCAACCTTTTATGCTTCATGTACTCGCTGGAAATTTGTATGTAACTGGCGTACCCCTTGTACAGATAGACAAAACTATAGTTATAGTATTTTTCTACATCCTACCAGATTTGATTGATGGGGAGTGAGAACTAGGGGGGTAACCGATAGGTCAGACCCCCAAAATAGTCTGTGAATTGCGTTGTGTCTTTTTAATTCAATTATTTTCATCTACTTCAATTAACCATTTTGAGTATAAGAGTGCAATGCATTTTCGTGAGTGAGGCATCACACAGAAATTTATATTTATAAACCACAATTTATTAGCTAAATTACACGGGCCGCCTTACGTGGTCGAATCTGCAGCACTGTAATTCTTACATGCCAGGCTGCTTGGCCTTACTGGCAAAACAGGCGGGAAGACGCAGAGAGGGAGAAACACTCGTTGGCTAAGACTAGAGAGAAAATGAAAGGCACGGAAAAATGGCTGCTGACCTTTTTGTTTCGTTGTTTGCCTCTTTCTGAACTACCGTCTATCTGGCCGGTGAGTTACAATCGTCTGCACGCTGGAACTATCGTCCGGACTCCTTCAGTGGCACCCAAGTGCATAGGCAAGGCACATTACAGGTTCCGTGGACACCATGACTGACTGTGCGGGGAGCTTCGTCGCTTCTTGTACAGTTGGGGTTGTACCATGGGCTGGGACGCTCGTGGACTCCTGGGCGGTTTTACGACTCACGGACTCTTCGGCTCATCTAGGTTGGACGCGACGACCATATTGCAGGACAGGGTAAGGCTGCTGCGTCGGCACTTTCACAGTCTCTCTCATACGTCTTTTCTGTCTGAAAACTTATCGTATTCTCTTCGTTCTGCCGCGCTCGTCTATTGAAAGGAGCACGCCACCAAAACCCATTAGACGAAAAGTTCCTTTCCCGTGGCCACAAACACAGTGGTGTCGTTAGCCCATTGGCGCGTCATATTTTATTGGACCCCGCAACTCTCCGGCGTGGTCCTGGCGCATCTGGTTCGGCTCTCGCTGACCCGGAGTCGCATGCTCCAAAAGGTATTTTTATGACCTTGGTTTCGTCTTTCTGGCTTGGGTGACGGGTGCAAAAAGGCCCAGATGGTCCACCGTTTCCAAGATGGTGGCTCTAAACTGTCTTTTCAGTCGTCTCACCGAGGAAACGTTGGGTGAGAGAAGAAATGGCGATCGATAGATACGTCGGACTCGGGATTGGAAAATTCCGAGTGCGACAGTATAACAATGGGAATAAAATAAAACATATATAGCATATATTCACCGACTTTTGAGCTCTCACGGTGTACCCAAAAACTTTTACCGCGTACCCCACGTTGAGAACCCCTAGCTTATTGCATGCCATTAAATTGTTCTTTAAAACTCGAAGTTAAGCGAATTACATTAAATCATTATCTCTAGCTAATACAATAATGATGAGAACAGTAAAATAGTCAAGATATAAATCAGTTCAACAAATGTGCATCGGGTCAATTAGGTTTATAGATATCTGAACGCGAACGGCAGAATAATACTAAATAAAATATTCCTATATAATTTGGAATGTGAAAGCCAGACATAGGAAAGTAAAGGAAAAGGAAGGATTTCGCCTATGTTTCTAAAAAAAATAGCCCAAATGGTTACACATGTCGTTTATGAATCAGTGATGCCGTTTGTATCTTCAGTGACACTATCGATGAATGGTGGCAACCAATCACAGAGCGAACAGTCTGCTTCCAGCGGGCTCTGGCGATCAGTGAGAAAAGTATGAAACATAAAGCAATGTTGTGAAGTGACCAGATAAGCAGCTTCCATAAGAGAAATTTCTGCTGGTTGAATATGGAAAATGTATCTTCTACTGTGAGATACAATTACTAATCCTATCTCACAGTCTTAGTAGCGATGAACCGAGGTTTTTGATACACTCCTATCTCGACTAGACTGATATATTGGAGTTTCTATATATTATACCACCCTCAAGTAATTGTTTGATACAGAGCTCTGACAGGAGCCTGTCAATTTATACGCCATAATAGAAGGTCTGTGAGGATGGCGAGACCTCAACAAAAAATAACAAGAACATCCCTGTCTTACCCGGGGCTCGAACTCAGGTCCCTTTGATCAGTATCGAAGCGTCATAACCATTTGGCCACCATACGGCTCTATTTATTATACCGTGTAATATAAATGGAAATTCAAATATTATTATAAATGTAAATTTTATGTTAGAATAAACTTACCAGATGTTACGAAAGTAGTTTTACTTTTATGACAAAACGTTTATACATATATAATTTTTAAGAGAATTTTAAGTGAAGCTTAGCTTTCTTTGCTTCCATGAATGCTTCGTCACTGATATATGTGCACAAATATGAACGGGTACCAATAGTGTACCAATATTTAATTTTGTTTACATCTTATTTAGAACAAAGTAGTCCATCTAATAGATCATTGCCCTCTTTAGGGTGTTTTATCGCAACAGTTAATAAATAAAATGTAACAAGTTTCTTCTGAAGCTGCAGCTTTCCAAAGAGGTTTTACAAGAGTCTGCTGTCAGTTTAATACGTCAAAGAGATCTGTAAAGAAGACGAGACCTCTGCAGAAAGACTGCACGTTGAAAGAAATGTTCATTCCTTATCCAGAGGCTCGAGCCCAGATCCCTTTGCACTGTAGCTAAACATCTAAACACTCGGCCACCACAATCGAACTTTGTGATTTACTTTAGTCTTAGCTTTTTTGTTATACTTTGACTCGGTTTTGTGTTGGGATTCAAACCATTTCCATTCAGCCCAATAGCATTTCCACTTACCAGTAGATCACATTCGTCAGTTTTAACGTAGTTGCATACAGGTTCAAGGGTGTTTTCTTTTTCCTTCATGAATCCACAAATATTCCCTGTGTATATTTTATATCTGATACGTGAACTGTACAGTGAAGTAGCTGAAGCAATAACCGAAGCAGAAAATAATTTCTATCGCAACGGATTTCCACACTATTATGGTTCTTCCGTTTCGGCTCTAATGAGTGCACAACAATTGCACTGAAATAAAACCGCATCTTCCGCACCGGTAAATCGATTATCATGTAGCCTGTGGAACGCCACTTCAGCTTTTTTTATTTCAGTTCCAGCCGTGGCCCTCCTTAGTTAATGAAATAAATATAATCTGCTGATCTGCATCCTTTAAAAGATAATTTAAACTGAAAGCGAATACAGTTCTTACAAAAATACTTTTAGAAATCTGTTTGAAACACTGTTTACAACGAACCAAAATTGCACTTAGAGTCTTTTAAAGTTTCAAATGAATACATTAACAAGCAAAAAATTTGTTATATCGCGACATATATGCGACAAAAATGACAGAAAAAATTAGTTTTATATGATCGCTTCAGTTGATCGAGGAATATTTTAATTATATGAATGCATAAGAAAATAAATAAACATAACACTAAGTCCGACAAATTTGTCATAATCCCAATATTTACAGCTCCGAGATTTCAAAAAATATATTTCATTTTCAATTCAGAATTGCGCTATTAACATAATTTTGAACCAACTCCGTTTTCTGTAGAATATACCACAAAATGGTTCTTGTTACGAATTCGCACGAACAGCGGTTTGGCACAGCTACTATAAAATTAATTTTATTTACAAAAATGAAGTTTTTAAAACCTTACCTTGTTAACACTTTTACTCTTCTAAACTTGTACTTTTAAATAACACTTTGTTAAATATAAGGAACATGTTTACTTTTTTATTTTCCGGCCAGTAGAATAGTCACGAGTAAAAATATTAATAAGTAAAAAAGTTCTGTTATAATTCTTATTATCCGAATCACGTTAAGAATAAAAAGATTTAAATTTAATATTGATTAAATATATATCAATGAGAATATAAATGCTAAAATTTAATTTTATATTTTTAACTAGGATTGCAATTACTTCGCGGGTGGATTAAAGTCTACTTCCAATGCACGAGTCGCATTTGGCCAGCGCAGAGCCGTTTGTAGGTTTTGTGGCGAAAATGAACAACTCAGAAATTCGCCTTTTATAGTTAAAATATTAACGTTTAAATATTTAAATGCACTTTTTTTTAAATAGAAGATAAACTTAAAAATAATGGTATGGTATTACAAGAAAAAAAGGTTACATATCGATTTATAACGATTATTTTTATATCTACATAAAAAATTTGTCCTGAAAAGAGGATTTATTTTTTTCAAGTAATTTTTTTTTATGCTGTGAAAGTCGTTAATGATCATCAAAATTGTCTATCGTTATAGAGTACTAAGAGTTTGAATGTAAAACTATAATTAATACTGCTAACGATATATTTCTGCCAGAAATTTGAAATTATGGTAGAATGTAACGGTCATGGATTGATAGCGCACTATAACTGATTTTTTTTTTTCATTTCACATATGTTTTAATTAAATTACTGTTGGATAAAATTCGACCAGTTGCTTTTATATTTATAAAGTTAGAAATTTAGTTTAAAATTTTCAATACAATTTAATATAGTACCAAAATTTTATTGATATATCATTTTAAATTTAATAGTTTAGATAAAAGTGATATTATTTTGCACGAAACATTTTGATAGTTAAATTTAAAAAATTAATTCGCTCAATATATATATATCCCTAATTTTGCTTTTGCCAACTAAACAAGACTAGATTGGACAGCTGTCCGGACTGATATTATTTAATTGGTTATAATAAATAGAGCCCTGTGTGGATAATGAAAGTTCAATCCGGAAATCTTTGTGAGCATCCGCGTATATTGTCTACTTAACAACATCATCAAGGTTAATATCTGTTAATTTATTAATTGATTTTAAATTTACTTTTTGTATTGTTAATGTGTATGTATTATAATAACCTAGTCAACTTTTGGGTTGTTTATATGTTTGTTAAATTTGTTTTAGAATTTTTAATGACATTAAATTTTTGCAAATACCCGAGATCTTTATATATTATTAAACATTAGAAAAAAATTGTCTCAATGAAATTGTTCAAAATTCTCTGAGTTAATTTTGCCTTTATAAACGCAATTATCGTCGATTATGGAAAGGCACTTCTTTATATTATCAAGCATGAGGCTTTCCGGGTTGGAGGTAATAAATTGTTTTTGGGGGTCCGAGAATACAGTTTCGTGGAGACTCCTAGAATATAGCTTCCGGGGGGGGGGGGTCCTGAAAATAAGATTTAATAATAATAATAATCTTTATTTTATTCCGCCAGTCAGGGTTTCCCAATTGCTAGAATTATTCCACCGGACAGGAAAGGTAAAAATGATATATCAGCGAAGCACTTTTATATGGGGATATTTGTATTCCCCAAATTACTTTATTAATAAGTATAGGGGAAGGAAATGCAACTCTCTAATTTTAAAAGATAAATGAGAAATTATTTTTGTGTTGTCTAGGGTTCATATTACCTATTACTATTATTTCTATACCTATTTACTAGGGATTGAAGGATAAACAAAGTAAGGTTAGAGAAGGTGAGGTTTCTGTCATAGCTAGGTGGGCTGAGCATTTCAGTGATGTTCTAAACAATGTGGTTAGCTCAACTCCCATTGTTTGCAAAGATCATATTGGTGGCTTTAACGTTGGCCCTATAACACAATCTGAAATTATTTTGGCTGTTTCTAAACTTCATAAATCCCCAGGGGTAGATGAAATTACTACGGAAATTCTTAGAGCTGGGAATGTTTCGGTTACCACTTGGATGACTGAAATTTTGAATATCTTTTATGATAAAAGCATGGTTCCTAAGGATTTTATCAGAGCTATTATTATCCCTATTTTCACAAAGTTCGCAGTTCTTGTGATAACTATAGGGGTATCAGCCTACTCTCTGTTTCAGGTAAAGTTCTTTGCATGATTGTGCTTAATAGAATTAAGAATCTGGTTGACATGCAAATTGTCTGATGAGCAATGTGGATTCAGAAGTGGTGGATATGTGTGGATCAGATATTTTCACCTAGTCAGATTCTTGAGAAATGTTTCGAGTTTCAGAAACCTTTGGTTGCTAGCTTTGTTGATTTCAAAACGTCTTTCGACTCTCTTGATCGTCATAATTTGTGGTTGCTTGTGAGATCATATGGTATACCAGACAAGTTAGTTAACACAATGAAAGCTCTCTATAATAACACTGAGTCGTGTTTGAGAGTTGGTAAGGCTTGAAGCAATTGGTTTAACATTACTTCTTGTGTTCGACAAGGGTGCATTTTGTCTCCTTTTCTCTTTAGCTTGGTTATTGATTATGTTATGCGAAATTCACTGCAAGACAAAGATTTTGGCCTTAAATGGTCTGGAGATACGAAAATTTCTGACTTAGATTATGCTGATGATTTAGCCCTTTTGGCAAATGATGTTGATAAGATGAACTCTTTCATTCGAACTGTTGATGAAACTGGTAGTAGAGTAGGTTTGGTTATAAACAGAGAGAAAACTAAAGTGATGAAAATTGGTCAGGCAGGCTGTGATTCAGTTAATCTGAATGGTTGCAGTCTTGAGCAGGTATCACTATTTAATTATCTTCGGAGCTATGCAACAGATAATGGTGATTTGCGGCATGAGATTAACAGACGATTAGGAATTGCTGTTGGGACTTTTAAGAATCTATGGAGAGTGTTGAGAAATAGGCGTATACATCTAAAGACTAAAATTAGACTGTATAATAGTTTGGTTCTTTCTAGGGTTTGTTATGGTAGTGAAATTTGGACGCTTTGTAAACAAGATAACAGGAAGCTTGATGCTTTTGATTCTAGATGCTTACGCAGTATCTTGGGCATTAGGTGGTTCAGCTTTGTAACTAATGATGAGGTTAGGCAAAGGAGTCGGCAACCTCCTTTAAGTAGTATATTGTGCAGAGAGAGACTCCTTTGGTTTGGCCATGTTGCCCGTATGGATAATTATAGATTGGCGAATAGGGTTATGAACAGTGTGCCTAAAGGCCTCAGAAAGAAAGGCAGACCTAGGATGCGGTGGGCAGACAATGTCAAATAGGACCTTATTAGACTTGGTGTGCAGTGGCCTGATGCAGCAGATGTAGCCTAGGACAGACTTGCATGGAAAACTAAATTGCACGGTCTGGTTTGACCTCCGTAGCCCATGGGTGCTTGAGTATGATGATGATGATTACTATTTAAAATTTTCCAATCATCAGTTAGTAGGAATTACTACTGTTATAAGATAAAATATTCAGAAAACAAAAAACTTTTTTTTCTTCGAAAACGAACATTCAATATTCACAAGAGGTGATTCTTCTACTTTATATATATATTTGTATACAAATGAAGGTAATGCAAAAATGTCATTAGGCGCCTAACTTCCATGGCACCTATGGCTGGGGTCATATTGGCCATAAGCCTAGATAAGGCTCTTGGCCCGAAGACCTTTGTTCACCAGAACTGCTCTAATCAAACGGATTTATTGTAATAAAAGATATCTTCATGTGAAAAATATTTTTTTCGGAACTTTAGAAGACAAAATAAAAAGAAAACAAAAAATGCTTGGACTTTATTTTTTGTTTAAACTTACTACTTTTCATAAATGAGAGTTTTTCGGAAAAAGATAAAAACATTTTGCATTATTTTCAATGCTGTATTGCTATTACACTAGTCTCTATTTTACTAAGTTTTGTTTACTTTAGACATGCTGTAATTTCTATAGCTAAATAATTGAACACCCTTATAATAATATACAGATATGCAAAATCCTCTTGCTGCTACTCAGACTCAACTAGATTTTAAATTTTATCCGTCTAAAAATGTTACTTAAATATATACATCCAAAGTAACAGATAAATAGCTTTGCTTAAAGTTGTAAGACCGTATTTTAGTATATTATTTATAACGATCAATGTACCTTCGTTTTATTTGAAAACACTGGAACTTAATAAGGTCTTGAAAAGCCAAAAAGAAAGGATCTCATAACAGAAGAGGTCGATAATATTGACTTGCCTCCTTGAACGTTTCTTGATCTTTGACGACTAGAAATTTCCGTAAAGAAACATCGTTAGCCCCGTAGTTAAGCAGCTACCATTGTTAGTCAAGTGATGTGAGCTTTTGTTGCTTTGAAACAAGAGCCAAAGTATCGTTCTTCGTAGTTCGTGCAAACACAAAGAGTGTTCTGATGTATAACCTTTTAATGGGACTTCTTTAACGACGGTTTCGCATAACTACCAAAAAATGTTGTTTACGTAAAGAGGCTTTGCTTACATATAAAATCTCCTGAGTATGGCAGAAAGTTTTACAATGTGCCTCAGGTTTTGATTGGAAAAATGAATATTCAATTTGTTTTATCCAAATATGAATAAAAATAAAAATTATTTCTGCATCTTATTTCTTTGGCTCACCTTCGACGTCAAATTAATTCTAGAAGACAGCTCTTTCCGAAGAATCAATGATCGATAGTAGATTATTTTTAAAAAATGTTCGATGTAAACATGAAAATAAGAACAAAAATCTGGAATTTGTTGCCATCAATTCCGTAAAGCAAAAATAAATATCAGCATGTGTTTCAGACTAGTTTTTGGGCTGTTCTTAAGGATAGAAACACCTACATTTAACATAGGGGAAGTATGTATTATAAGAATGCATTAGTTTCTAATTTATGTCTTTAAAAAAAAAGAACTTGCTTTTCGATAAAAAAAAACGTTATTTCCGTTTTTTTCATTAGTGTGTCTGTGTTTTACCAATTGAATATTACTGTAACTGTTTCGAAATTTCCGTTCACACAGCTAATGTTGGTTCTGAAGCATGTTGCATCTTTACATTCGATCATAACAATATACCCAAATTTGTTGCATTTTTTTTTATTTTGAATTCATGATAAAGAATAGGACAATAAATGCCCGAAATGTAAAGTCTTTTTTTTCATGTCGGAATGAAGCACTGCAGATGAGATGATGTACTTGACGATGACATAAAATATCTATTTCTAGTTTAGTTTTCTGTTTCATGCTTTGTGTCATCATTCTAAATATTGTTTAAATGATTATAACAGTATTAGTAACATCTACTATAAGGATTACAGGTCAGAGGTTCTTTGAATCCTAGCTGTTCCTTGGGTGTTTGTACTTCCCGTAACTGCTACAACTTAAAGAAATATTAGATACTTTAGGTATTGCTTGGTCACAGACACTCACATCTGTAGCATCGTTTAATACTACAAAGGGCTACCTGTAAAAAATTATATTAAAAGGGATCTTGTTTTTATGAATATATAACATCAGGTATCATTCATTCTGAAGACTGATTCGTTTTAATTTGATTTCTTCTAGTTTTTTAATGTATAAGCTCTAATCGATGAAGCATATTTAATTTCGAACTTTTCAGCTTTCTTAATAATGATTTTGACTTGAAACAGCGAAAGATATTACAAAAGAAATTATTTTTTGAAAGACATGATTACAAATGTGACTTATTGCTAATAATAAAGGTGCATTTAAAACGCTATTCTGCGAAAAAAAACAAAAAACAGTAAGTGAATGAATTAATTTCTTTTGCAAGCTGGCCTTCGATGATTAAACCCAAAGCACACAAAGTACAATAAAATTATTTTTTTAATAAATGGTACGAGAAGCACGTTTGATGGTAGATTAATATCTCACGATCAGAAATCCGGTCATATTTAATCATTTTAATTTAATGCTGTTTGCAGTTCAGTAACCATTTTGGTTTTCAATTAGGAAACCTCGGTGATTTATTTACTTATTTTTGCAACATCTACCTTCGCTACTGCCAGAGTTCAAATTCTTCCCATTCTAATAGTATTAATTTATTTCCACCAACTGCACACACAAGTTCATATGTGATTCTTACTCCACCGGGACATACACGAGATTGACACGTGCAAACAAAAGTGAGAGTTGCAATATCCTGCACGGTGCGACATTCTTTCGCTTGCGAGAAATTTCCATGTTAAAGCCATCAGGAAAATATTTGCATAGAGATAGCGACGTCTTCTTCTCTAAGCAATTGTACCAGAAAGTTATCGGCTCTTGGACTTCCTCCTCACTCGTCTAATCTCTAGCGGAATAATCTTTTCAGAGACTGCGAACTCATAGGGCTCCGAACAGATGAGACACTAGAGACTAGACTATGTAGAACCGGAGTTTTATTTCACTTGTTCGTCTTTGGAAAGTCAGCAACTTTTTCTTAAACAGTTCCAAAGTTGTTGATGATTCAACGAACTGCAATGTGCTATTTTGAAGTTCTTTCAGCGGTCTCGTCAGCTTGAACAAGTCCTGAAGAGAACAATGAGTTCTATGAATGCTGGAGATAATAGCACTTGTATTCTTGCAGCCTTTGCAGCATAAGCCGAAAAGGAGCTACTATCGTGATAGAATAAATGGTCAAATTAACAATACAGAGCCTATTTACATGCATTTGTCCAAATCGCTAAGCATGTTTCGGAAGCATTTTATTTTTTGAAAAAAAAAAAAGGAAATTCAAGCCAATGATATTATAGTGTAGGTGCTCTTTTCCTTTTACATACTTAAAATAAGAAACTGTTTTTTGTAATTCTCGTGTTTTTTCGCTTATTACTTGTCGATTTTTTAGAATTTTTCAGACTATTTTGTCCCATATGTTCGCAACCAGGAAGCAAATCATAATTCAATGTATTCTCTCCACTAGGGAGAAAATCGTAATTTGATATATGCTCTCAACCCCGGAGCATACAACGAATCAAAACTTATAACAGTATAAGTTTGAGAATGCTATCGCGCAGCAATTTCCAAACTGTGGCACTCGAATCTTCCGCCATTGGTACGCGATTCTAGTGCAAGCATTCATTCACACATGGATTTGCACAGCATTGTAACATGATAAATATAAGAAAATAAATAATTTTTCATCATTTTTAATAAATATTTTTTGTAAAAATGGGAAGAAGGTATCCCCTTGCACAAAGAACGAAGATGACCTAGAAGTAATCCTTAGAAATTTGGTATTAAATTGAAAATTTTTTAAAATGGTGAGAGAAATAAAAAAAATAAATTACCCCTTAATCAGCAGTAGACGACACAAGAAAGGAAACATCCATACCTTCCTGGTATAGGGCATCCATGCCCTATACCAGGAAGGACTGACCATCGTACTACATATTTTGTTCAAAATACTTTTTTTTTCTGTTTAGCAACCCTTCTTCGAGAAGTATCATTGGTTTGAATCCAGAGACAATTCATAGACAAAGACAAAACAGGAAATGAAAGACAAAAACCAAAGAAAAGTCCTTTAGTATTTTGGAAAGAATCTTTTTGAATTCAGATATAAATACACTACAAGAAAAAAAATTGTAATATCTGAAAGGATTAATGCCATTTTATTGAAACGCAGGCGGCTGTTAGCATACACAGAGATGTACGATTGATTACATTATCAAAAAAATATGGAAAATAATTAGTATGATTTTGAACAGCCCCACTCAGCAATGTATTCATGAAAACGGCGGGGAATGCTATCGTACAGCTCTATAATGTCCTCCTGAAGGATAGAACGCCAAATAACATGAAGTCGCTGTTCCATTTCAGCGACAGTGATTGGCGCACCTCTTAGGTGTTGTTGGAGCCGTCGGCCCATCATATCCCAGACGTGTTCAATAGGTCAAAATATCTGGCGAGCGTGCTGGCCATGCAAGTACCTGAACGTTTTGCTCATGAGATGCTGTAGACCAATGCGGACTGTGTGGGGACGGGAGTTATCTTGCTTGTAAAAGGTTCCGTGCTGCTGAACAAATGGGACGACCACTGGCTGCAAAATGTTGGTAACATATCGTTGGGCAGTTAGAGATCCCTTTATGATGACCAGTTTTGACCGAGATGCCCGACTAATAGCACCCTACACCAAGACACTAGGTTCTGGAGCTGTGTGACAATTTCGCACGCACTGGGTGGCGTTCTTTTCCCCTGGATGAAAGCGAACACGTTATCTACCGTCGTGCTGACCAAGACGAGATTCGTCACTAAACACCACGGTACTCCATTATGTTTACCGTCCGCCTGGTAGGTATTCGATGTAACCTGTTGCAAGTCCATTTGCAGTTTTGATTCTGTCCATTTGAATCTGTCACGCAATGCCATGCGTGCAATGGTTCTCCTGTCGCTCAGTGGTCATACTTCGTCTTACTGATCCTTGTCGGCGTGCACTTGATCCTTCTTGAACCTACTGGCACCATATGTGTACGATGGTGCTGGGATTGCAGCCAGTAAGGTTGGCCATATCTCAGTACGACAAACCGGCTTCTCTAAGGCTGATGATTCTTTCACGCTCAAAATCTGTTAATTGTTGGAATGGCTGTCGACCTCTGTGTAAGGGCATCTTTAGCGATTTAGAACAATTTCCACAACGTTTTGTCAACCAGGGAGCTTTGGTTGCCTTTATCTGTGTTTGACTGCTCAGCAGCTGTGACGTCAGCTCGCACCTGTCCAATCCTTTCGATCGTCCTGCAAACCTAATCACTTGCATGCATTTCATATACTATCACCTCCCTGAATTTCGTCACATTTGCATAACTTCTTGCAAGTGTGGCATTTTTTATTTCCTGTAGTGTACATGTAGAAAATTTAAAAGGCAAACTGTTATATAATATAAATGGATTTTGAATTATTTAAATACAGAGGTTTTGGAAAGCTAAAATCGGGACACTTCTGAGATATTCTTCACCATCTTTGATTAAATAGCACATACTTATAAATGTAATTAATTAATCTTATTTTAATCATTCAATTTGGCGTCCTAAATGAGCAAATTGCTGAAAGGTCTGCTAATATGTAACTTTTATTTTGTTTATATTTCATTCTTTTTCTGACTTGCGCTAATATTGTTTTCTGTTTGTATATGCAAGTTTTTGTATTGTTTTGTTATTTTGTTCTTATTAATAAATAAAAAAATGATTAGTTTAAAAACTCTTAAGTAAAAAAAATTCGAAGTTTTAACCATATCACATGAATTGTTTTAATATTCCTGTCACTAGTATTTGCAAATTTTTATGTTTTGCTATAGTAGTCTATTGATTCATTGGGGTTTGCATTTATCCTCTAGTCAATACAGATAATTGATTCCCAACAGAACTCACTTTATGAGTGACAAATTACAAGAATATAATCTCTCGCAGAGGGAAAAAAAGGCATTAATATGTATATGCTGCTCAAAAAAATATATATATACTAATGCATTCCCGCTTCCCGTAGTAACACTAGTCCTCTGTAAACCTCCTCTCACCCTCAATATTTCTTAAAAATCGACTCATTATTTTACTAAGTATTGAGCGTTTTGATAACATTAAATAAAATGTAAACTCTCAAAAGAGAATTTTCAGACGTTAATATACTAGAAATTTTTTATCACATTTTATCGATCTTGAGCATATTTTCGAGGTATGCTTGTAGCTCAGCTATTCGGAACTCTGATATAGATTCATTAACAGCTCGAGGAAAAGAATTTGCATAAGTTGAAGATAAATGACCATCATGATTCACATATTATCGTTCGAGATCTCTAGATCAGCTGAGATCTTAGCATTTTATTTCGTGAGCTTTTTATCTCACTAGTCGGCAAAAACTTCTAACCAAAGCTTCAGTGAGAAAGATATATTGACGGAAGGCTACAGAGTTAATAGAGTAAAAAAGGAAAGTTAATGAGTGTAAACTTTTTTGACTTAGGAAACTTCATGTAAATATTTTTGGTTACTAAAAATATGAGACGATTAGTAATTGTTTTAAGTCTTGCCAAATGTCAATGCAATTACAATAATCTCTGAAGATACAGAACAGAATGCTGTCACTCATATCAGAAAATAAATATTTAATTTATATTTGTAACAAATGAAAAGGCAATAGCATAAATAGAAATGGAAGTTCAGACTTTAGTTTCTTCAGTTTAAAGTTGAATATATTATTAAATAATTTGAAATATTAGAATATATATATAATAATATAGATGTAAACGAGAAAATGGTTTAAATAAACTAAAGTATTATAAAAATATGATATTGAAAAGAAAGAAAACCTTTACAAAGGAAGAAGCTTTTATTTCATTTCCTTTTACCCAGTCAGTGCCTCTTGAGAATAAATTCATTTATCACGTGTAGGAAATCTTCGTCTTTCACTCTTCGTTAAGTACACAAACACTAGAAAGAAGTGACACCTGAATATTTTATTCAGTTTCGCAGGACAAAAATTTCTATGCGGAATGCGGACGACGCATTAGCATAGAAATAGTTTCATTTTCTTCTCATATGAATCTCTTGTTTGTTCGTTTTATTCTGTTCGTAACGATCATTTCTTGGAAACTCAAAACGCATCTAGGAGTGGTAAGTTGTTGGGTCAGCTTTAGAGGACGACTTATCCTCATGTTAAGAAAGATTCGGTTCAGTTGAAAAGCTACTTTCATTTAATTTCGTCATTTTTCTGCCGTCAAGATGAAGTATGACCTAACCTAATTTACACTCTGCTCGTACTGTGAATGTGTTTTGTCAAAATTCATTCCTGTAGAAATCACTTTTTTTCCTTTCAAATACTTCGCATTACACTGATAACCTTTTGAAATGCGATTATAATAGAATTTCCTTGTTTAAAGATAAATTCACTTTTCTTTTTGTTCACTATAATTAATAATTACTCAATATTTTTTTTTTCTGATTTTACTTTCTCTACATCAGCGTTAAACTTTGGAAGCCATACATCATGAAAATTAGTTATGAAAAACCAGGTTATCAAAGAGTTGTTTGTAAATAACAGATGTTCATTTCATGTTATTGAATTTTTATTGACTGCCAAAACCATAACCCACACAACTACAATATCCAGAAGATATCTAAGACGACAAATGGATATCTATTTGTTATCTTAGATATCTGTTCTATATTTTTTGGATGTTGTGACTGTAAGGGAAGTCATTATTAATCAACAAACAGTAGTATCAAAAATTCATAGTACTGCAAACACTGTTTCTTTTCCATTATCATTGCTGATACTTTTAAATGAATCCTTATTTTTGAAATTTTCTCTCTTTTTCAGCGATAATATTACGCTTTTTTTTTAACAGTGATTTAGTTTACTATGCTGGCTGCCAGTATATAAACTCTTCCAGGCCTGTAAAATGCGAATTATTTTGTATCCTACTAAGGAGTTAGTTTTTGTACGTAATCGAATTGCCGCCTTAAAATTAACCCTAATCTTGATTTCACCTGGAGCGGATGACCCACTGGCCCTTTCTTAATAGAGCAGCAATTGTCATCAAAAGAGTAGCATATGTAAATAAGTTTATCTTAAAATATTTTTTAGCTTTTTTGGTCATAAAAACTGCTCCAAAGCACTTTCACGATCATAATAAAGGCATATACTAAATGGAAAGACACCGAAGATGAACCTGATAATAAATACAGAAGCATTTTATGACATATTTTCATACCAAATTCTGACAAATAAAAGTGTAACAATAAAGTTAAATATAAACTTTGAAAACTAAATTTTGACTTTTAAAAATGCGCATTTATGTCTCATAATGTACGAAGTGTGAAAGAAAAAAATAACTTTCATTCCCATTAACAATCATCAGATTTACTCTTCCTTTTATACTTTTGAGGTTTTTATTCATCATATTAACAGTATTATTTGTTAAAATAGAGAGGTTCTGTTTAACTATATATTTCTGTTCTAACTAGCTTTCAAGCTATTTAAAATGCATAGTCGTAAAACACTGATAACACATTTTGCAATGTTGATAAATACTTGCTGCAAAAACACAGACAGTTTAAGTAGACACATGATGATTTAAATGTCATATCAAGTATTGTATAACAAAAAGAGCAATAATGCTTCTTCGTGAATAATAATATTTCAAATTGAAACATAAATTTTCCTTCTATATTACAAAATAAAGGAGCCTTAAATCATCTAATTACGGTGAACGTTAGACAATAAAACGCAGCAAATTGCCTTAGTCACCAAGCTCTTCTCAAATATTCGATGTGCAGTCAGCAGAGCTGACATAGTTCGCTCATTACCACCCACTTATAAGTCTGAGAAGAGAAGAGGCAGAGCAAATCCAGCTCCAAGCAGCATATCCTTCGCTCACAGGATACTTGAGAAACAAGAGCGCTGTGTCATTCTTGGTCCACTCTGCGGCGGTTAATCCACTTGGCAGCAGGCGTCTCTGTGAAAGAGGGACAAGACACAGGTGCACAATGTGATTACAAGCGTGAGACAGCAAAACTCACTGACCAAAGACGGAGAGCAGAGACGATTAACGATCACCACTGATTAAGAGCTCGTGTCGAGAAAATTACCGTTCTTTCAAAGTATGTTTCAAGCATGTTCAAATGTCTCAGCTGGATTTTTGCTTTATACTTATTTTTGAAAACTAAACCTTCATAAATGTCAACTGATATTTTTAAAGGTCCGTTTTTAATCTTGTTGTAAAAGATATAGTTTTGACTGTGACTGAATTAAAGCCATAAGAATTCCAGATCTAAAATTTTCAAAATCTTATCATTTGTGAAGTGAGAAAGTTTAAAAAAATGGTAGGCATATGTTTTCACTTTAATAACTCAGAAAAAATGATGTTTTCAGTTTATATCAACAGTTTTCAATTAAAAGAATTTTGTAAGAGATTAGCAAAATCATTTAACATTTGTTTTCATTCAGTTGCATCTGGAATACAGGTTACTGAAGTCTGCTATACTAATATATATAATATATCCTAGAATAAATTATACTGCAAATAAGAATAAAAAAAAGTTGAGGATTGTACTTAATACGTCCTCGACTAAACAAAAAGCGAAAATACACAACAGCATTAGAAATTAAACGAAACTGATGACATTATAGAAAACGCATGCTCGAAATGTGAACGAAGATGCTCCAAACATACGTCACAACTGATACGGAGATTGTCAAACATTGACTGGATTGTAGACACTCTAAAATTCCTAGGAGTGTACATGGATTCAAAATTTTCATGGAATAATTATATAAAAATTGCAAAAGAAAAAGCTAACAAACTATATAAGTATTTGAGATACCTAGGTAACTCTAAATGGGGAAAATTCCCCGCCCTGCCCACGGTCAGTAGAGGACACCGATGGGCTTGGAAAGGCCGCCGTCCGTCGGATCGGACGTTAAGCCGGCAGCCGTGTGCGGGAGAGCCATACCCTGTGCACGTTAAAGAACACGCTGGATGGCCTTGACGGGAGGCTACCATCTATCTCCCAACAGCTGTTCCAGTGGGTCCCCTCCCCCAACCTTCTCTGAGCCTCCGGGGTCCATGTGACCTGGCTATTTAGCCCATGGTGTGCAAAGTACCGCTCAGAGGTAAAACAACCCAAACAATCCAACTAAATGGGGATGTCCCCAAAAAAACTTAATTCTGATATACAATTCAGTCATATTACCAAAATGCACATATGGCATAGAACTACTCAATAACCTATCAAAAACAAAATTAAAAAGCTTAGAAACTATGCAAACAAAAATACTAAAGTACTGCCTAGGACTTCTCATCATCATCATCCTCAAGCAGCCATGGGCTGTGCAATTTAGTTCTCCAAGCAAGTCTGTCCTGAGCTACATCTACTACATCTGGCCACTGCACACCAATTCTAACAAGGTCTGTTTGACATTGTCTGCCCACCGCATCCTAGGTCTCCCCTTCTTTCTGAGGCCTTTAGGCACACTGTTCATAACCCTATTCGCCAATCTATAATTATTCATACGGGCAACATGCCAAACCAACGGAGTCTCTCTCTGCACAATATGCTGCTTAAAGGAGGTTGCAAACTCCTTTGCCTAACCTCATCATTAGTTACAAAGTTGAACCACCTAATGCCCAAGATACTGCGTAAGCATCTGTAATCGAAAGCATCTAGGTTCCTGTTATCTTGTTTACAAAGTGTTCAAGTTTCACTACCATTACTAACCCTAGAAAGAACCAAACTATTATACAGTCTAATTTTAGTCTTTAGGTGTATACGCCTATTTCTCCACACTCTCCATAAATTCTGAAAAGTCCCGGCAGCAATCCCTATTCGTCTGTTAATCTCATGCCGCACATCACCAGCATCTGTTACATAGCTCCAAGATAATTAAACTGTGACACCTGCTCAAGACTGCAACCATTCAGATTAACTGAATCACAGCCTGCCTGCCCAATTTTGCCTGACTTCTACAAGCAATCCCTCCTATAGAAATAAAAAAAACAATATTTACTATCAAACCTAATATTTCGAATAATACTGAAAATAAAAATCATCCAATTAAAGACAAAATAATAAACAACTTCCCAGACATCACATTAAATAACTTGCAGGAGAAACAAAAAGTAACAGAAAAAATGAACAAAAATACCAGTGGAGACTTTTAACCAACTTTCTAATATGGATATCAACCCTTCCAATATTATCTAAGAATATTCCAGGAATTCATTCAAAAAATTCCTCAGATAAATCAACATTTAAAATTCTATCAGAAACCCATATAGAACATAACTGCAAAAACTACATATAAATTTATACTGATGGATCTCAGAATTTTTTAAATTTAAAAAATATGGGGCATTTTACTGTCCAAAAAACAACTTTGAATATCAATTTAATTATCCTACTACTGTCCTCATTGCTGAATTGACAGCTATCATGCTATCAATAAACTGGGCTCTCCAGTTCTCCAACAAAAACATTGTATTCTTGACTGATAGCAAGACCTCTTTAGACATTTTACAAGATAATCCATTTAAAAGTAATTATAATATTTTCATAAATGGCACTTACACATTAATATACAACCATATACAACAACACAACATATTACATATACAACCCTCACACATTAATCTAAAAAACAATGACATTGCAGACACTTTAGCAAAAAATGCAAAAAATCTGAACCATTCTCTGAAATCCTCATATCATTTTCTTCTACATAAAAACTTAAATAAAAAACACATGAAAGTACACTTCAAAAATTTTATTCTACATATGCAAGTCACACACACACAGATACTTAATTTCACATAAAATTGATAAATTAAACAATTATGGATTACAAAAAAGGAAATTAGCATAATATTAAGAATCAAAGCCAACCAAGCATTAACAAAAACCATGCTCTTTAAAATGAATAAAATAAATTCACCAAATTGTCTAAAATGTAATGAACCACAAACAATAGAACACATAATTTTTCAATGTAAAGAATTTACAGACGAAAGAAATAAATAGCTCCAAAAACTCAGAAAACATAAAACTAATCAATTTAACTTTCAATCAATCCTTGAACCAAAAGAAAAAGCACTTAAACCCATATACTATAATCTACTAATTAGTTTTCTAAAGAACATAGACTGTCTAAATTCCTTATAAAAATAAAAAAAAGTAAAAAATTAATATAAAAATTAATATAAAAAAAGAAATCAAAATTATCAAAAGTGCCAGAATAAGTCTTCGGGGAAACGAGAATTGTCCTTGAAGGAATGTTCAATTGCTTTTGTGTGATATGTATGTATGTATCACCGAAGTGCTGGAGACAGCAAACGAGGTGATGTTGATTGCAGTGCACGTCATATGTTGGGCTTCAGTTGATCAATGCCAAAAGGCACTGTATCGCGATACACCTTTTTTTAAGCATTCCCCACAGATATGCATCAGGTTGGTGAGGTTTCGTCAATTCTAAGGGAATGGATAATCTGTCCCTTTGGAAATGAGACTATTAAGAAAGTGCTGTTGGAAGTCTTGCAATGCATTCCTAGCCATGTGCGCTGTAGCTCTGTCATGTTGGAATAACTGGGTATCCAAAGGCAAATTTACTGTTCGACATAAGCGTTTCAGATCGTACAGCAAGAACTTGATAATCTGCTGTAGGTAACGTGTCTGATTCACTGTGTCGCATTTACCCTGATTATCTTCTATGAAATAAGCTTTGATAAGACCATACCAGAAAGTGGCACACAAGACAATGGTTTTCTCGCTCTGATGAGGACGTTCGCTTACCTCATCTGGTCGCTGGAAACCTGGGAGCCTCATCTGCTTATTGCTGTATCGCTGAAACAACATGTGGCATTCATCAGAAAGGCAAACATTGCAGAGCAAACTCTCGTCTCCGTAAACATTAGTTACAGTCCGAGCACAAATCCCTTTATAATATATCTGGTTTCCACAGCTTCTGCTTAACTTTGAAACTGTATAAAAAAACCCGAAACTCATTAATCATTTTTTGCATAGATGTTTTCTTCATAGCCAATGCTTTTACTAATCGCCATTGACTTTTCCTTGGTGATTTGAGAATTTTATTAAGCACCTTCACCATACGCTTTTTGGCTGTGGTGGTTCGTTTCTTTCCCGAATGTTGCTACTATTGAGGTACCATTGTTTCAGTCTCTCGGATTGTCTTCACCAGCAACAACACCATTACTTGGGGGTGTTTTGTTAACTTTACATCAAATCATTCACGCGTCATTTCCGCACTTGTTCGCCCTCTGCACTCTTGCCCTTATGTACGAAAATAATGCTCCCCTACAAAGGCTTTTTCTCGAATACTGAGTGCCATTATGACACAGCTACTCATGCTTCCACTTCGGAGTCCAAGGTCACACTTTCATCGGTAAAACATCAGACCCACCAGTGCATTTTTTGCCAAATTTTTGTATATTTTATTCTGGGTCATATTGTACATATTTATCGGAAATTACTATAATAGCAGAGTATGCAAAGGAAACAACCTTGTAGGGCGAAGAGCAATTTGAACTGCAGGGGAAAGTGTCTTTTATTTTTATATAACCGATCTTATATAATATATTAATTATATCTTATATTCAATCCCCTAGAAAGATAAGAGATAAACAAGAATGTTTTCTTCAAATTGAATAAGAAGCGAAACAGATTTTTAATGAACTGATATGTTAAATCCTTTTATATAGTGTAAGAAGTCTTGTTCAAATCAATTTAAAACTAGAAGTTCAAAATACAGATATATATTCGTGTTGTTTAATGATGACTCGATTT
This sequence comes from Ryuthela nishihirai, assembly GCA_038380435.1. Taxonomy (NCBI): domain Eukaryota; kingdom Metazoa; phylum Arthropoda; class Arachnida; order Araneae; family Heptathelidae; genus Ryuthela; species Ryuthela nishihirai. The sequence goes on along the minus strand of JAWZYU010000009.1, from coordinate 79,791,097 downwards.
CTCATTGAACTTTATTTAAATATTCGAACTCTGTACTGTATTCATTTGTAAAATGTTATCTGTAAAAAAATAAGAAATGATCTCAATGATTTTGTTCCTTCTGGAACAAATTCAGGGAACAGTTTTCTTCTTTATGGTCTTCAAAATTACACTGCTGTTTCAACAACAGCAGCTAAAGTGTATATCGCAGTTTTAAAAGTTATTCTTATTTTTTGAACTAAAGAAAAAGTCGCAAGAGATAAAATTTCGGCTGTACAATGAATGGAGAAAACATCCAATTATCTTTTGAAACAGAAAAAAAAAGGATTTTAATAATATTTACACTACAAAGATATTCTTTTTTTGCCAGTAAATATTCACCTTTCGGGGAAGACATCTATCTGACACTCCTTTCTATTCCATTTAAAACTGTTTCATTATTTTCATAAGCTTATTTCAACATAAGCTGTTTTAGTCTATATTTTTAAGCTAAAGCCTGAGTTTGATGCCCGAAAGATACTTTTTATTCCCATCCGTATTTGCATTCAACTGCAAATGCAAGCTACTGAAAGCAATGTCAGAGTTATCAAATCTTTAAAGCCTGTTTAAACAAGTGTGTCCCTAACTGCGACTAAAAATATATTTTTATTATTTCTTTATTGTTTTGCAAAATATACCTTATTAATATATTTTATATAAGCTTACATTTCTGTTTTACACACAAAAAATTGTTTTCATAATAATATCTACGCATATCTTGCTTATTCCGATTAAATATAAATAATTTGAAGAAAAAATATTTGCTTTGAACCAATTCAGTTCTATCAAAATGTGCTCAGTTAATTAGATTATACTAATCTCTTGTTTTTATGAGGAAACATAACTCATCAGTTCAATCAGAATAAGGAAATTTATGGAAAAAAAAATCCAAGTCATCATTTTTTAACTGATTGCAATCTGGGAATTAATCTTTAATGTTTGCTTCGCTTATTTTTTTAAAGCAGCAGCAGCTTCTCGACCCAAAGGAGAGAAATAACGGAGATATTTTATGAGGCTTGTCTTGGTTTCTCATAAAACATATATGCACAAAGGATGCGTCCACTGACTTAATTATCAGGTACGCTAATTACTACATCAGGGAAGGCTAAATTGAAGAGCATTATTGCTTTTTAGAGTTTTTGATTAAAAAAAAACTAACTGCATATTAAATACTATTTCATATAAGTGATTAATAATCACTCCTCTTTGATGCGTCATGAGTTACTTTATTATTTTATTAGTCCCGGCATCCAAATGATTAGCTCATGCTTGGACGAAGATCAAAGGGATATTGGGTTCGAGCCACAAATACAGCATGGATTTTTTTATTGTTTTCTTATACTGTTCTTCTGCTGTGGTCTCGCCATCTTCATGATCCTCTACAACGCATCAAACTGAAAGGCTTCTGTAAGACCACTGCGAAAACAGGTGCTTTGGAATAGTTTCATTCTTTATATATTTATTTTAGCTGGTTTTATGATTCTTAGTTCTTACTGGCCTGTTTTAAGTCTCGCATAATGTAATATTTTCTTATTTTGTGCATTTAGAGCAATTTTTATTATTTAATGAAATTGTGCCGCCTGTCTACTTCTAAGATATATTACATCTTCTTAGTGATGGAGTTTAAATATCGTCTAGGTGACAAAGTGGTAATCGTATTCTTCTGCAGATACAATGGGCCTGGTTTCGAACCCTGTATATGACACGAAAGTTTCTCCTCTTGTGCTTTTTCTGAGATCTTTCCTTCCTTAGAGATCTTCCCTGTGGAGTTTTATACTGGCATGATCTGTTAGACCTTGGTTGCAATCAGCTATTGAAGGATTATTTTTTTTCAGTTTTAAACCCTGTTTTTTAGACCCTGTTTTTAGACCCTGTTAGTTTTTTAGACCCTGTTTTTTAGACAAATATTGTTCTAGACTAGATCAACGTGCTTATATATATATTTGCAATTATATATCCTCTAAGAGAGATCAACAACCAAGCCATTTTCTCTTGGAAAAAAAATCCGAATTCTTTTTCGTCAGCTGTAAACGAAAAAGAAAAGAAAATAAACGCAAAAACTATATCACCACTTTGACCACAATAATTTATTTTACATTTCGCATCAGTAAAATATAACTTCCTATTATCTGCTTTACCGTTTAATGCATGTGTTTTGAGCTGCAATACTTTGAGAAGAGTGTATTATTTATAAAATATCGCAACTTATGCTGTACATGCTTTAATATTAGTAAATAAATTTCCGATAGCAACAAAACGAATATAAGTGGAAGGAATTAGAGAAGTATATTTAGCTACAGTGATGAAGTTTTGCTTCCGAAAAAGCCAAAATCCAATGTATAAGGCAGCATACTATGGGAAAACCTGTCTTTCATGATGTAATTGTTACTTCTATAGAGGCTATAAATTTTAAAACGCAATACCATTTTCTGTCAACGACTTAGAAGCGCTTGTTTACTCTGCATCGATGGACTTACAAAATAATTGGTTTCACGTTCACTGAAAATTGAAACTTTCTTCAAGAGGATAAACACCTTCTCTGAGATAATAAACAACTGACAGATTGTTATGAAGTTCTCAGTCAGAAGTTTATCGACCTTCATAGCAGTTAGACCTTTCTCCATTTTCCCTTAGATTGATATTATTGTTCCTTTATTTTGTCATACGTTGTCTTATATAACAATTTAATGCGAATTAGTTTTTCAAATACAAATGCACACGGTGCATTTGAAAGTCGAAAGTCTAATTTACAGTTAAGCCTTATTTAATTAATCTCAATAAGAATTCCGAATTTTTTTCCGTTATCAGGCATTGCTTACACGTTATCTGTTTCTACAGCGTTAATTACGAGTAGATATTAAAAGTTTTCTGTCCTTTCGGCGTTTCGGCAAGAGCCAAAAAACAGCAACAGATTTATCAGATGCAGCTTGGTGAAAGTGGTCGTCAGGATCGAAGCAGATCTTAAACACATATTTTGACATTAGGAGCTGCTGGAATTTAGTTTTTTCGTTCTTAATGAAGTGTTTCTTGTTGAAGAAAATGATTATTTCGAAGAATTCATTCAATGTATCGGAAACGAACAGGGAAGTATGGATGCCAGAGTAAGGTTTAGCGAAATCATTTAATTCCAAGCGATCACTTATTCACTTTATTCTTTATTAGGAACGGAAGTTGTAAGGAACACTGATATTCTCAGAAAATATCGCTACAAGAAATATTTTATCGGCTTAAAATTTAAACATTTAACGACGAAAAAAAAAACGATATTAGCCGTAGCAAGACTTACAAGTAAAAAATAGATATATAGACAGCACTCTTTCGATTGCTTTGATAAACGAATAAAGGTTAGTTACCATATGCTGGCTACCACTGGGATATCTTATTAACATAGTTAATCCAAAGAAATTGATTTATCAAATATCTCACACAGTAAAGAACATCTAACATGCAGGAAGAAGATCGTGGACTCGCGTTGCACTTGGGTTAACATATATTTTGTGGTTTGCAAAAATTGTTACTGATCCAGTTCTAATGAAGCTTAGGGATGATAGTTTTATATATATAGGAAACATTTAATAAAATGAAATTGTTGGTTGAAACAAAAAATGGGTTGTCAGTAATTAGCCCTCGAGAATCACACTCGATCTTACATTATCTATTGCCTCAAAGGTCTACTAATTCCACATTAAGTGAAGCCAATACATGGTGACCGAGATAAGCCAATTGCTAGCGTGCAAGAATCTTAACCTGCAGTGAGCTGGTTTGAATCCTAACCTGACCTTGCCCGCACTGAAATTTTCTCAAATGTTTCCCTGTTTTTACGTTCGAAGCAAGAGAGAACGATAACTCTGTGGAGACCATCGACCGTTCCATGAAAGAAATGCAAAGCCGTGGTCCAGGACACCAATTGTCGTAGAAAAGGTCTCAGAGGCCTTGGAGAGAAATACTATCTATCCACATGATTCACACATCCTACATCCTGTTTTAAGGTCTTTGTGATCTGGCTCTTTAGAACATTAAAATGTTACACATGTTAATGATTGCAGTAAGATCCATGTGTTTTCTACAAATGCACCTTGCCGAAAATGTATAAAATAGTGGCTGATGCACTGGCAAAGTACAGTATTTGGAGGCCATAGGCGCCAGAAGAATCGAGACGCCCTAGGCGCAAAAGATTTGAGAGGCCTCATTGCTTGGGTGGCCTCATTCTAGAAAACATTTTGCAGCTTACAAATGGAAAAAATGCATACATCAGGTTGAATAAATTTATTTGAAAAAATTCATAAACCGAAAAATAAAAAAAATAATAAAATGTATTATATAAATTTGCACATACTGAAAAATAAAGGAAAACTCAATTATAAACCTAAGTAAATATCTGTTAATCTTAGTGTATTTAACAAAAATCACCTCATATTTCGTATTGACCTAAGTAAAACACGAAATGTGTACGTAAATATTAAAACTGCACTGATTGTGAAATATTTTACTGAATAAAATGTTCGAAAAAGATATCGAGTTTTGAGGCCGTCATGAGTGTCGAGGACCTAGACGAGCGCCTTATGCACCTCTGCTGTAATCCGCCACTGGATTAATGCATTCTGAAATAAGAATAGAACAGAAATCGGAAGCTCTCTCGAGATAGAAAATTAATTAACTTCCGAAGATTATCGTTAAGAATAATTCCTCGTGAAGAAGAATAGATGAGCTATGAATTTTAGGCAGAATAAACTTCCTTCAAGTGCAGTAGTAATTATTAATTGAAGAATTATTGATTAACTATTGAAAAAAAATCTAGTTTAATTCAACATGTTAAGTTTGAAGTCAATGTATCAAGACTTGGTGGGCACAAGCACAAAACGTTTAATCAAGTTTAATTTGTTGAGTTTCATTTTCACGTATTTATAGATCTGTTAGCTTTTTGCACTTTATTTGATTAAATTCTTTTATCCCTTTGAACTGAGAAAATTATATCTTTTTCGCCTTATTCGTATTAACGTTATGTTCCAATTATCAAACCGTCGCTATTGGTAACGTTATACTGGAATAAAAATGGCTAATGCTCTATCGCGCACGTGGCCAGCTAAAAAGAAGCGCTGAAATAGAGCACTGCCTGAAAAAACGCTTTCATTGCACAATCTTTCTCATTCTGCTGTGCACTTTTGCATTTCTTTCTAGATGATTATCATATTTATTATTTATTCCGCTATAAAGCCAAATCAAATTCTATCCTCTCTTTTCGGATGTACAAGATAAAGATTATTCAGATAATACGAATCATCAGAAAGAAAAAGAACTTCTCCCGACGTTTCTCGAATTTTATATATTCTGACTACAAGCGAAAAAAAACAACCAAATAAAATATCACAGAAAGACATTACCTTACCAAACAAAGCGAAGGTAAAATTCCTCACTTACATGAGAGTGCATAAAGAATAGAACGCATAAAGAAAAGCATATGCTTTTACTGCCATGTAGACATTGACGTACGATGGGTTATGCTCATGTCGAGCAAGAATAAGAATTGCAACTTTTTCCTGCTTATCCGGAGCTGAGGATGCCAGCAGGCCAAGGAACATCTCCGACAGTGTCTCTGCTGGCCGACCCGGCGGACCTTATATTAATGTCATGTTTGTAAGTCAAACTGTCTGTCACAGTTTGCATTGTATCGTACAAATACGACAGATTTTGAAGCTTCCCAAGTATTCTGTCCTGTGCCTCTTCGTTCGTCTAGTAGCTACTCGCTACACCACCTTTTGGAGAAGGGATCGGGCAGCTGTCAGTTTATCTGAGAACCCATGATCGCAAAGTACATTTCCAAATCTTTTTTCCGTCACAGAAAAAGCCTCTTCCAATAAATTGTATATTTTCATACCGCAGTTTCGGGAAAAGCAAAAAAAAGGAGATCAAAGGATTTGAGAAAATCCCCTTAGTCCAGACATTGACAACGAAGGACGAAGTTAATAAAGACTTGGTGTCTTGCATTTCATCCAGAATCCTCTATTAGCAGTCATTGCAGGCCATTATTTCTGGTTTCTCTAGAAACAAACTCTCAATCGCGAGAGGCAGTTCATTGTTTTAGGATAGAATATTCCGTCGAACGTCTTTTACTAGAGTTTTTTTATTCCCCAATAAGACTTGTTTTCCTTATGAAGATTGTGAGCGATAAAATTTACCGATGAATACGGTGAAAAAGCGATAAAAAAATTCTGAAAGGAAATGAAGCTAAGCAAATTCCGAAAGAAAACCATGCACATATATTTATTCCTGCAAAGAAAGATAGTGATAAAAATAGATAGAACAATGAAAGAAGGAATTGGTAAGAGAAAGTATGAAGGAAACGAGAAAAGGATTAAAAACTGAACATATAAGAAAGTGAATTAGAAAGGAAGAAATTAGTTAGGCAAAACAGCGCTGCGAAAAGAATTTAAATAAAAGCGAGTGGACGAAACTAGTGAAAAGAATTTTCGAAAATGAAATCAGCGTTAAGAATTCGAATAAATTATTTGACAATTATTTAAAGTTGATTTTTTGTCTCCTTCAACAGCTGTCATCTCTTCCGACATTCCTTGAAAACAAGATGATAATTTAAAGCACCGACAGTAAAAAAACTTTTTAAATGGCATACGGCAAAAATTAAAATTTTTCAAAAGTTCAGAGTTTTATTAAATTTGTCATCTTTTCAAATATTTTTTCCACTTCACATCAAAAATATGCTTTCAATATAATATTAAGAATAAAAATAATATTCCTCTAATAAATTGGACTATGAAATTTTAATGTAGGATAAAATTTTATTGTTGCTTATTATCGTGCATATTTTAAAAATGTGTAGGATTTCGCATGATTAATACTACTATTTCAGGGTTCTCCCTTGTTGAAACCTATGAAAGGATTTGAATGTCAGTAAGAGAGAATTTTTTATCTTATGGATTCATAGTCATAGATTTTTTACATACACTAAATAACAAGATAATTACAATGCTGCGAAGTAGGAGAGAGTAGAGCCATGAAAATCGCACCAAGCAGTTTTCTGGATGAGATATGCAAATAATTAAAATTTCACATCGAATCGTCACGTGAGAGAATGGTTATATGGATGGAAAGAACATTATGAGGCATACAGGTCCTACAATTAGGATATGGTTCATGAATTTCGCCGAACAGAGCATGCCCAGAGTATAATAACGTAGTGCATGTCTCCAAGTGACTAACACTGAGCGTTCGAGGACCATCAAATTGCAGCAGGTATGACTGGACAGGTCCGATATTGCCTTGGACTAGTCGTGTCACGTGCTGCTACTAAGGACTTAGAAGAGTCTCGGCTACTAGTGGTTTGCTTTCTGCCAGCCAGCTCCTCAGTCATCAGAGGATGGTGGCGGTTGAGGAATGCCTCAACTGGCACGTCTCCCCCCCCCCCTCCCATGGTAATACCACTGATTAAAAACCCAGATATATCCTGATTTATCAGTAATGATCAAGCTCATAATATCAGGTCCTTTCTCTGCTACCCGCAGCTCAAAGTATATTTACCATGAATGATTTCTTTAACAGTAGATAGCGATCAGTGGCATCACCCATCAGATCAATATATCTAAATATATTGGAGCATCAGATGGTGCAATATAATTTATTACATTTGTCCATGAGCGCAATAGTCGCAAGGGTTCTTCTTGATGGCGGAACTATATAATGCTACTGATGTCATTGGGTTAGAGCACATCAAAGTACACAGCAGGGACTGGGCCGCAGTGGGGAACCACAGCTTGCGAGGATCACCAGCTATGGCGTACTAAGTACCATAGAACAACATCTTGACCTACAGATAAACAGTTATACAACAGTCTCTCTTCAAACAATCCAATGCCATACAAAAGCTGGTCTCCACGAAATCAGGTCACTTCAACACCCACTATTACTGCTACAGCACCTTGGAATAGCGAAGAACCTGGAACCACTGGAAGCATTAAATAAAATCTTTCCTGGTCAGCGATGAGTGCAGGTTCTGTTTCAGGTGGAATGCTATCAGGACACACGTCTAGAGGCGTGTATAGTGAGACTTGCAGAAGCTGCATCATTCGACATCTCAGGCTAGCCCTCAATATGGTGGCTTAGAGAGACATCACGTACGGCAGATGAACACTTTTGGTTCATATTTTGTACACTGAACCTGCCCAACAGTATGACGACATGGTTGTGTAACCATTCCTCTAAAATTTTACAGAATATTTTGACACTATTCTGGGTAGGAGACGACATTAGAAGACAACTCCTTAGAAACACTCCTGGCACTTTGCAGGAGTTGCAAGCAAGGTCGATTCTGCGTGAATGAACATTCTTCAGCATGTGATTGATAATCTGATTGACAGTATACATCACCATCTAAATGCCTATATTGATGCTAGAGGTTGGCATAATACTTATTGATAAAAGCTATGGTACTGCATATTTCTTTCTGGAACTATAATCTCTTAAATCTGATAATGCCCTTCTATATGTATGAATTTTCAAGGGATTCCCTTTAACTTCATCGTGTTGCAACTTCTGCATGATGCTTAGTATAATTTGATCTGATGATGAGCAGGTGATCAGCAATTTAAAATGAGTTAAGCTAAAAATATACTTAGAGCTGGAACTTGACAACTAATTCGGGTTTATCGACTCCTCTTGTGATATTTTTTCAAGAAAGGATTTATTCTCAATGAAATATAAAAACCACCATTGAAAAATATTAGAACTGTCTAATAATGGCGTGTCCCTTTACATCTTCCGTCTTATCAAAATTATTCAAACACGTTCATTCTATGTACCAAAGTAAAGCAAAATGACAAGTTGTATAATTTGTAAAGCAAGTTTTTCACCCAAAAATAGCTTGTTTATTGCTTTTATGTTAGAAAACGTCAACTGAAACTTAATTTTCATAATGACTTACTACAGGTCATGTTGGTATAAATGCTCTTTTCCTGGATAATTTTGCTTATTTCCAACCAGATTAAAGTTTTGGAGATAGTAGTTCAGCAAAACAATTTCTCATGGAAATTGCTCTGAGTCATCTAAATCAACAAAAATCAAACATCTTTGCCAACATATCCGTGCTCTTTTCTTTAAATAGGCTCAAGTGATTCCATCATAGGGAAAATATTTTCACTCTAAATTTCATTCTTATAGAAAGTGCTTCAACAGCATCGCCATCATTGACTTCATTTTTATTCTCAATCTTTCCTTTATTCACCTACTTGTAACATATATCAGAAAGCTCTTGTTTTTTCTCTTTGAGTTCATTTAATAAAAACTTTTCCCCGATTCCTTCAAGCGCTGAGAAAGTGATTTGTAAAGCTTTCCACGTTACTAGATTAGGTTGTTTTACCTCTGAGCGTTATTTTTTTGCACACAATGGGCTAAATGGCCTGGTCACAAGCACCCCGAAGTCTCAGAGAAGGTTGGAGGTAGGGGACCCATTGATCAGCTGTTAGGAGACATATGATTGCATCCCATCAAGGTCATCCAGCATGTTCTTAAAAATGCACAGAATATGGCTCTCCCGCACACGGGGGGCGGGGGTGGCTCGGTCGGTAGCGCGCCTGGCTCGTAATCTGCAGTTCCCAGGCTCCAGTCCCAGCTAGGTCAGCATTGTGATTTATCTCTGCAAAACTACCCGACCTGTCCACAGTCAGTAGGGGACACCGATGAGCTTGGAAAGGCCGTCGTCCTTAGGATGGGACGTTAAGCTGTGGGGCCCCGTGTGCGGGAGAGCCATACCCTGTGCACGTTAAAGAACACGCTGGATGGCCTTGAAGGGAGGCTACTATCTGTCTCCCAACAGTTGTTCCATGGAGTCTCCTCCTCCAACCTTCTCTGAGCTTTCGGGGTCCCTGTGACCTAGCCATTTAGACTATTGTGTCCAAAAAAGTGCCGTTCAGAGGAAAACCCAACCCAACCCAACCCAAATCCCGCACACGGAATCAAGGCTTGACATTTCATCCGACGGACAGCGGCCTTTCCAAGCCCATAGCTTTTCACGTGTATTTACCATGTAGGGGCTATTTATTCACCATATAGAACATTGCTGGCTTTAGGGACACTAAAGACTTTTAGGGACATGTTAGGGAATTGATATTTCAAGCGCTTTTATACGTCTAATACGAAAAAAAATATGATTATTCCATTTTTTTTTTAATAATGCCAACTTTTTTACTTGTATCACCTTTCAATCATTAGGATGAACACGAGTAAGTGTTCCATTACCTAATTCATAGCTTTTAGCACAGACTTTGCATATGATTCCTACTTAGTCTCACCGATATATTTCGGTAGCGTGTAAAAATGTAGAATTTGCTGACGATTATTTAGTTAAGAATCAGTTACCAGAAGGTATTCTTGTATCCATAAAGATATTTTTGGAAGCAATTGTTCAAACATGGATTTTGAGGGTGAATGGAACACCAGAAACGAGAAAATCTCTCTAAAAAAACCATGTCATCTAAAAACGAAAGAACAAAACATGCAGTCTAAAAACAAACTCGTTTAGAAGAATAATTAGTCATAGTTTAGGTTCCTTTAAGAATTCTCAAGTGGGATAAAACGGAAGGAAATCAAAAGTAAACTTCATTGATATACTGAATAATTAAATTCTAAAGAGATTACTTGAAAAGATTACAGATGACTTCGTTATCGATTTCATGGTCCAACCAACAATTCTATAATGCGCATCACCGGAGAAAGGCTCAATTTTTCAATATCTGCTAATGAAATGAAGACGTTCGTTGCAATTTTATTTCCTTCCGTTTTGTATTATAGGAATCTGAAAAGAACAGTCTGAAACAATTTACCCCAAATAACTTACCTGTATATAACAGTGCACATGATCTAGAAATAATGGAGTAACGGTTAAAATGTGTTGCTGTCATGCTAGAATAAGATGATGCTGTTAAAAGTACAAGTTGCCATTTGAAGGGAAAGAATTTTTGCTTAGTTATACCCTACAAAATAATGTGTATGTATTCACCAGAGTACTAAAAAATTAATAAGCAATAACAAATATAATTTTTTTTACATTCATTTCATTTAACTTGTCTTAATGGGCATACCATAAAAATTGTTGACTACATATGTTAATAAACATTATCTAATATAGGGTTCACCGCCCCTGACTTCTTCCTTTGAATGACACTTTTGGGGAACAATGGGCAAAATGGCCAGGTCACAAGATCGCAAGGGTTAAGAGACAGGGCATCCAATGGATAATTGTTAGGAGACATGTGGAAGTCTCCCTTCCACGCCATCCAGAATGTTATTTAGCATGTACAGAGGGTGGCTCTGTTGCACAAGGGCCGCCCTTTTACGTCTCATCCGACGGACGGCATCCTTTCGAAGCCCATAGGTGTCCTTTTCCTGATCAAGGTCGGTGAGGGCTTGGTAGAGATAAATCGTAACGCTGGCACAGCGGGAGTGTCCTTATATGTGTTTGTAGATTGTATGAGAAACGAGGACGAGCCTAAGAGAGAAGGGAGGGAATCCATCATAGGTAAAATATTTTCACTCTTATAAAATAATTTCATTTCTAAATTTCATTCTTATAGAAAGTGCTTCAACAGCATCGCCATCATTGACTTCATTTTTATTCTCAATCTTTTCTTTATTCACCTACTTGTAACATATATCAGACAGCTCTTGTTTTTTCTCTTTGAGTTCATTTAATAAAAACTTTTCCCCGATTCCTTCAAGCACTGAGAAAGTGATTTGTAAAGCTTTCGACGTTGCTAGGTTGGGTTGTTTTACCTCTGAGCTCCATTTTTTTTTTGACACAAATTATCTCGTTCCTTTATGTTGGGGAGTACCTTACTGTCTTAAGCAAAATAATGAGCTCTAATGGGTTTATTATACAGAAGTTAAGCAAAGAAAAACTACTTGCAGAACTATGTTACTTGTACATTAGGAAGAAAATAAAAAATCATTATTTTCTATCAATGAAAACAAAGAATAATACTAGTATCATACACTGAAGAGCCAAAACATTATGACCAACGCGTTTTTATGCAAATCGAAGCAACTGCAGGTTGCTTCGATTTGCATAAAGATAATAATATTGTCTGTAATAGTATCGGCAATAATAGATGGCGCGTGTAAAGATCATGAAACGTATAAATAACACCTGATATTGAGCTCTGTTAATCTGCGTTATTCTTGTTCTTCAGATGTGAAAGGCAGAGGACTAAAGTGAGTTTGACAAAGGCCAAATTGTAATGGCCAGACAGACGACTGGGTCAGAGCATTTCCGAGATGCCCAGGCTTGTGTGGTGCTTACGTTCAGCCATGGTCAGTACCATCAAATAGTGGTCAGGAGAGGAAAAATCACGAACCGCTGGCAAGATGTGGGATGACCACAGCTCATCGATGCTAGAGGTGAGCGAAGGCTATCCCATATGCTACGAGTCAGTAGAAGGGATATTGTGGCGCAACTCACCCGTAATTTCAATGTTCCGAGTGCCCATGCTAACCGAGGTTCTCCGTCGAAAGCGCCTACAATGGGCACGCGAGCATCAAAACTGCACCTTGAATGTTTGGAAGAAAGTCGTCTGGTCCGATGAATCTCGTTTCCTGTTGCACCGTATGGATAGCCGGGTATGTGTGCGTCATTTACCTGGGGAAGTGTTGACACCAGATTGCAACCATGGGACGAAAACAAGCCGGTGGAAAAATTGTAATGCTTTTGGCAATGCTCTGCTGGGAAACCCTGGGTCCAGTTATTCATGTACAGGAAACTATAACGCATAGATTCCCAACGGGGGCGATACCGCCCCCCAGTGGGCGCTGGAGCCTTCCATGGGGGCGGTAGCGGATCCAGAGGCAAATGGGGGGCGTTGAGGCAGTCAAGAGGGGTGGTCAAATAAATTTAATGGAATTTTCTGTGACAACCTTTTTATCTCTTCTATTCTGTGGTGTCTTCCTGGTGATTCTGGTCATCCACTACCTCATCCGTCATGTACAGCTTTTCAACTGCAGCTTGGACAATAAGTTCCCTGCTATCGCCTACTAGCGTACTGGTACGTCTGAAGTCGACTGAGATGCTCTCAAAAGTTCTCTTCAAGATCACAGAATGAATATCAGCTTCAATATGTTTTCCCACTCCAAGTCGCTTTGAGTATGCTTTATGGTACGTAGTTACAATACCATCCCACGTCAGAACATAAGGTATAATATTAACATTACATTTGTGAATTAGGCTCAACTCATTAGCCAGCAGATCATACTTCCTCTTCTTTTCAACCTCTACTGTCTGCAGGTTATCCTGAGATGTTATTCCTACTTCAATAATTGTAATCTCATTCAAAACCTTAACATGCACTACTATATCAGGCTTATTATGTTGGACATGTGTGTCCGTCCTGATAGGCAATTCAACCTTGATGCAATAATCATATAATAATAATAAATTTATTATATTTAATTTTTTTTATAATTATTTTTTTAATATAATAAAATACTTTGAAAATACCTGTTTTCATGAAAAAAGATTTTATCTAGTATGTAAATTATCTTATTGTTATCGCGTTAATAAGCATTTTTAAATTAGCATTAGGTATAAAAAAAAAGTAAATACCCCCTCAAGCAGCTGCTTGCCACAGAGGTCTGACAGGAGCCTGTCAGTTTATATGCCACAGTAGGAGATCTGAGAGGATGGCAGGACCTCAGCAGAAAAACGACACATACATCCATGCCTTACCCGGGGCTCGAACCCAGGTCCTTTAGATACCTATACCTAATTTGTTTTAGTTTAGAATAGATTGAGGGTGACAAGTCCTTGCAAGTTGGTAGGCAAACACGCGGTTCATGCAATTTAACGTTTCGACAAGAATATGGGAACTTGAAATGACTTATTTACGGAGCAAGTGCTCCGGCATCGCAAACATACAAGTTAATGCGTGCACAAAATCAAATCTATAAAAGCGATAACTCTAGGAATGTTTTATTATTTTTATGTGCTTCGCCGTGATAAATAGTCGTGAGTGATAAGTGTTAGAAGTCATTATAAACATTATTTTTATAACTATCTATAAATCTGTTGAGAAGTTAATTTGTATTTGAAAATGTCTGAATCTACATCTAAAAAGAAATGCCGGCAGTACGGTATTGAGTATTTGAAATATGGATTTACGTACTCTCCTACAAACCAATCATTACCTATGTGTTTAATTTGCCGAAAAGATTTTTTCAAATGAAGCTATGAAACCTTCTAGGCTACAATAGCATTTAAATAAAATGCATGCTGATAAGAAGAACAAAGATTTATCCTATTTTCAAGAACTGGAAAAGCGATATTTAAAACAGCCAACTATGTCAAACCTTTTTGCGTCGTCTTCTAAACAAGATGATGATGGGCTACGAGCCTCATATAACGTTTCATTGTTAATCGCAAAAGCAGGAAAACCACACACAATTGGCGAGGAATTAATTTTGCCGGCAGTCAAAGAGCTATTAAACCGTCAGATATCATCCATGATATATGGCACCGTCAGATATCATCAAAAAAATTCCTCTCAGTAATAATTCAGTGCAAAGAAGAATAGATGAAATGGCAAAAGACGTTGAAATATCATTATGTGATTACCTAAAGACTTGCAAATTTTCCATTCAACTCGATGAATCAACTCTACCAAATAACGAAGCTCTACTCTTATCATACGTACGATTTATAAAAGAAGAAAAAAATTCATAAAGAGTTATTATTTGCTAAAAATTTGGAATCTGATACAAAGGGAGAATCTATATTTATACCATGCAAAAGTTTTTTCAAGAGAAAGAAATTCCTATTTGCAATATTTTGTCTGCTGCTACTGATGGTGCTCCAACAATGACAGGGCGTCATAAGGGTTTCATAGCGCATTTGAAACAAGCAGTACCAGATGTACTCGCTGTACATTGTACATTCATCGTCAGCATTTGGTTGCAAAAAATTTTAATGAACGTCTGCATACGTCGCTCCGTTACGTTATTAAAGCAATCAATAAGATTAGAAGCAATTCATTGAATGACCGATTATTTGGTAAGCTTTGTAATGAAAATGATGAAGATTACAATCGCTTGCTGCTGCACACAGAAGTACGTTGGCTCTCTAAAGGTGTTTGTCTGAATCGTTTTTTCAATCTATTTGACTCAGTACTGGACTTTCTTGAAGACAGAAACGAAAAATTGCGCGAAAACCTGATTACGTCAAAAAATGACATTGCTTATTTGACAGACGTGTTTAAAATATTTAATCAAGTTAATTTACAATTGATGATGAGTTGATGAGTTGAATGGTGGTGATGAGTTGAATTTAATTAAAACAAAAAACGTCATAGCTGCTTTTGCGGGAAAACTTCTTCTATTCAAACGAAATCTAGGTAGAGGTGAATACAACCACTTTCCCACATTATCAGCAGTCTCTGCAAAACCGGAAGATTTACTTACTTACTGCCAACAGTTGGAAGTTCTTCATGTTGATTTTACGGAGCGTTTCCAAGATATTTTAACCATGAATATACCGAGTTGGGTTTTAGATCCTTTCGCAAACACAGATACTGAAGAATCATCAAATCTGGAAGAGGAACTCTTAGAACTCACGACTAACGAAGCACTCAAAGTAAAATTCAAACATGGATACCAAGAGTTCTGGCTTCAAAAATCAATACCAGTTCTCTACCCTGGATTGTGGACAATAGTACAGAAGTTTTTAATCGTATTTCCTTCGTCCTATATGGCTTGAGCGTGGATTCAGTGCAGTAGCTAATTTACTGTCAAAGAAGAGGAACAGACTACACATCACTGAACGTGGCGATCTGCGATTGATGTTAACGAAATTGGAACCCGACATTAACAAATTGTTGACACTCCACCAGCCTCAACCATCTCATTAATTTTTTTTATTTATTATTAATTTTGTGTTTATCTCATTATTTTTTATTTCTTATTGATTCTGTGTTTATTTTTAAAATTTTAATAAACAATTTTATTGTACATTTGGTTGTCGTTTTATTAATGTCTGCTTTATGATTTTTAATAGATAAATAAACAGATAAATTAGGTACAGATAATATGCAACAATATTTTAATATTTCATATAAAATTAACTATTATGGACTAGGGGGGCGTTGAAATTTTTGTTCTCTTCTGAAGGGGGGCGATGGTCCAGAAAAGGTTGGGAATCACTGCTATAATGTTTACCACCTACCTAAACATCATAGCAGACCAGGTACATCCTTTCATGGCAACGGTATTTCCCTCTAGTAGTGCCTTCTTTCAGAAGGATAATGCGGCAAGCACACTACCTGAATTGTTCGACAATGGTTCGCGGAACACGAGGAAGACTTCCAGGTATTGCCCTGCCCTCCAAGTTCCCCAGACATCAATCCAATCGAGGATCTGTGGTTTGTGTTGGAATAGCCTATCCGATCTGCGGCGGCTCAACCACGTAACTTACAAGTGTTAAAGGATCTGCTGGTAACGTGTTGGTACCAGATACCACAAGACAACTTTAGAAATCTTTTAGCGTCTATGCCTCGCCGGGTAAGAGCTGTTTTGGTGGCATGAGGAGAACCATAATGCTTTGGCTCTTCGATGTACATTCCAATATCTATTATTTCATTTCCAAAATTAGCGAACGTTTTAAAGTTTGCCAATTTCTGTTAAGGAAATAAAATTACTAAACATGCAAGAAATTGCTTTAAATATTTCTTTCGGAAAAAATACTTGCCATTACATACTTCACTGTTCAGTTTATTATAATAATAAGGTTACAAACAACATATATTTGTAATACTCTTATTAACCGAAGAGCATCTAAGCTCATGTAGGTTAATTTACAAATTATTTAAATACATAATTTTGGCAACAGTGTCACTCAACTTTACATAAAGAAAAAAAATATATATATATACAAAAGCAACACAGAATTTATAAAAATGAATTAATTTTTTTTTACTTTAAACTGAAAACAGGCTGTCAGCATTTGTAATGGTCATTTGATAATTAGGGTTATTTGGGTTATTTGACCTCTGAGCGGCACTTTTTTGCACACCATGGTCTAAATGGCCATGTCACATGGACCCCGAAGGCTCAGAGAAGGTTGGGGGAGGGGACCCACTGGAACAGCTGTTCGGAGACAGATGGTAGCCTCCCGTCAAGGCCATTTGATAATTAGCAGTGAGAGATCTGAAATGCATCATATTAGTTTCATTTCGAATTATAATCGGTAAAGAATTAAAAATTTTAGGGGCCAAATAATCAAAGTGTTTGTGCATAATTTCTTTATTTACAAGTGGTAACAGAAACCTTTTCCCATTATCTCGCATAGAATAATTTGTATAATGCAGCACTGCATTATTGTTTTTAAAGAAGTAATTTAATATTCTATAAACAAATAAATGTCTCTGTGGAAGTATACCTGAAATGGTATACTTACAAAAGATGGTAACAGTTTTATATTTATTTGGTAAAATTTGAAATATAAATTTATTTTGCATTGAGATTAGACTCCTTAATGATGAAATGTATGTTCTTCCCCAACTTGTAATACCATACTGTATAGCAGACTGGACCCAAGATTTGTATAACATTATTAACATTTTATTACTGAGGATTTTTTTAAATAATAAAATTTATATAACATCTGTCTAAGTGTGTTTGTAAGTTTTCCAATATGCATTTTCCAACTTAGGGAGCTATCAATATAAACGCCTAGGTATAGTAGACTGTGAACCTGATCAATTTCTTCACAGCAACAAGCTGAGTAATTATTGTATGAAAATGTATGCAATTTTAATTTAATCAAATTTGGATTGTATGATTTCTTTTTTAGGTTAAATAGAATATACTTAGTCTTTTTCGTATTTAAATGTAATCCATTTAAATCCAACCATTTCATCACACATTTTAGATCAGTGTTCATGTTATAAAGGAGATTTTCCAGAGAAATCAGCACATAAGTTAATGATGTGTCATCTGCAAAAGTGTTAATATAGCTATTTATTTTTAATTTACATAGATCATTTATGAATATCAGAAACAATTTTGGTCCCAGGACTGAACCTTGTGGTACGCCACATGAAATATGTTTTGGGTTACTAAGTGTATTAAAAAGACTAACATTGCGTTCTGTGCTGTAAGTAGTCTTTAAACCATTTTAATACAACACCACGAATGCCAATATTTTCTAGTTTGCTAATTAAAATTTCGTGATCAACGGTGTCAAAAGCTTTCTCCAAGTCCATAAATACGGATAGAGTAAATTGATTATTGTCTATGGAATGAAACACATTTGACGTATAATTCAACGAAGCAGTTTCTGTAGCCAAATTGGTTTTCAGAGAGAAAATTAAAACTATCTAAAAAATTTATTAGTCTATTATTAACTAGTTTTTCTAATATTTTTGAAAATATTGGGAGAAGAGATATCGGTCGATAATTCTTAAAATCATTTTTATTTCCTTTTTTGTAAACTGGAATTACAATAGCTTTTTTCATTAAATCTGGAAAAGTGCCAGTTTCGAAGGATAAATTACAAATGTGAACCAATGGTTGAATCAAGTTAAAAGAACATTTTTTAACAGCAATAATGGAAATATTGTCATACAAAGCAGATTTTTTATTTTTAAATCCTTTTATAATGTCAGTCAATTCCTTTCTACAAGTTGGAGCTAAAAACATGGATTTGACATTTTTACTCATATGGCTATTTTGATTTCTTACAATCCTATTCTTTGACAGATTTATTGCTATATTTACAAAGTATTCATTAAATTGGTTTGCCAATAACTTAGCATTTTCAGTTGAATCAGAACCACTTTCTAATTCTGGATATTTATTTTCTACCTTCTTCTGATTTATTATCTCTCTTATCAATTTCCACTGCTGTGATATATTTCCATCACAATTTTGAAACTGAAGTTGCAAGGAAACTGTTTTTTGCATCTCGTATTTTATAATTTATTTGATTCTAAAGTTTTTAAAGCTACTTTCGTAGTTTCATTTAAAGGGTGTTTTTTGTGTTTTTTATACAGCTTATCTCTTTCTTTTAATAAGTTCAGAATTTCGGAAGTAATCCATGGCTTTGCTGATTGTGATTTATTTTGAATTTTTCTTTCTCTAGTTGAATCTTTAATTATGAGATTAAATGTTGTTAAAAATTTATTATAAGCTTCATTGGCATCATTAAGAGTTAATACCTCGTCCCAGGAACATTCACTTAAAAGCCTGTTCAATAAAGTATAGTCTATGTAGTGATAAAGAATAGGCTCTGTATAGTTATCACACTGAATATTCATATTATTGTTAAAATTAACTGTTATGGCAAAGGGATAATGATCAGTTACTGCTAACTTAACAATACTACTCTTGAATGAACTTTCGATTTTGCTTTCAACAAAAATGTGATCTAAACAAGTAGAAGATATCATACTTTCTCTGGTCGGTGAATTTATGAAACTTTGAAAGCCATTTGATGACAACAAATTTAGATATTCATTTGTGTAGTGATCATTTCCTAGTATATCTATATTTGAATCACCAATTACAACAACTTCGCTTTTATTATCAAATGATAAGAGTAGTTCCTGAAATTCTACTAGGAAGGAGGTAAGTGGGATACAAAGAGATCTATAGATACATACGAAATATTGCTGATAATTTTCCAGATAAATAGCAATATATACAGCTGAACTTATATCATTAAATGCAATTTGCTTGACTATGAAAGAACTTTTAACGTAGCAAAGTATCCCACAAGATTTATTGTAATCTCTACAACAATGGAACATATGATAACCATCTATTTGATACAAATTTAACTCGTATGGTTTGATCCATATTTCAGAAAGTATTAAAATATCCGTCTTACTATTTAAATATTCAAGAACATCTTCTAGCTGTTCAAATTTATTTCTTAAACTTCGGATGTTAAAATGTAAAACTTTTAAACTTGAAAAATTTCCAGAATTAAAGAAAGACAGTAATTCTTTAATGTCGTTACAGATCACTGAACATGGCATGGATTCAACAGAACTAAAAGGTGAAATATTTTCAGCAGCCATATTGTTCATTTAACATATTTAGGTCATTGTCATCTCTGATCCGCCAAATTTTGGATCTTTCACTTTTACGGATGAAAACTTTTCCATTTTTCTCCCAAACGAATTTATATCTATTTTTTAATTTAAATTACTTAGCATTATACAATAAATTTTTAGTACTAGGAATTAGATGTTCATTTAAAAATAATTTTAACTCCTTAAAATCAGGATTAATGTCAGTACTTTTTAGAGGGAATTTAGATTTTTTGTTGCATTCTAGCCAATTGTCTCTTATTTCCTTCGTTTTTAGTTTCACAATAATGGGTTTAATTTTGTCTCTGTTAATTTCAGGAACTCGATGAGCCACCTGAATATCATCATTACTCACCTTTAATTGAATTTTGCTAGCAATTTTCTTAACAATGGCCAGAACATTCTCGCCTGGAATGTCTAGAACATCTAAAATTTCTAAGTTCTGGTTTCGCGAATACTGCTACAGTTCATGTAAGTCATTTCGTAGTTCTTTCAGTTCAGCCTCTTGCTTTGCAGTTCGACACTGCAACTTCATGTCCGAAACTTCTTGAGTAAGTCCCTGCATTACTGTTAAAAAGTCATCTATTTTGCCTGATGAAAATTCTGTTGAAGATCGAAGTCCAGATATTTCATTTTTCAGCACTTTGATCTCATTCTTTAGGTCTACGATAATATTTCGTAAAGAACCTACCTCTTCTATTATTGACTCCTGTCCACTGTTCTCTGTAGTTTTCTTCGCTCTAGTATTTATATTTACGGGAGCCGCTAACACAACTGCTTCTATGGAATCACAGAAACTTGCCTCACCGAAGTCACCGTGCCCTCCGATGCCCGATACACGTGACCCCGGAGATGATAGATTCCTTGCGTGGGGATCCTGGTCGATGTAATCTCCTTTCGATTTCGCATTTTGCTTTTTAAATTTGCACTGTCCACATCGCCACTTATTTCTGGCCTCCTTCGAAGTTTACGATAATTATTTTCACTGAAACCTCCACAGTAGAAATGCATACAGCGATTGCAACTGTCAATGCATTTAATTATATAGCTTACGTCGCGAGCTTCTTTAGAACACACTCCACACTTTAAAACCATGTTACCAAATTTCAGCTCACTCTACAATATGTAGACAGTCCCTTACGTTTTTCGACACGTAGGTCAAGGTCAAGGTCACTAGACTGCCACTGGTCAAGCTTTCGCTCGCTTCGCTGTCGCAGTGATTTGGTTCCAAACAAAGGAACAACCAAATTGACTATTTTTAACTTTTTAACACTTTCCAGTAAATTATTTGGAAAAAACTAAAAACATCTAGCAACTCACCGTCCTTTCATGTATTGCATCACTTGAAATCAGAAGTCTACAATTTGTGGTTTATTAGAGATTTACAGAAAACTATGGAGCTCGTAATCATTTCTCCTGAGTGCCATCTGTCCGCCTGAGTGCAATTCTTCCTACAATTTTATAATACATGTTGTTTAGTGTAAGAAATCCGCCTTCCACCCAAATTATCCATCTTCTAGAAACTGCTTTAAGTTTCTCGTTGAAGTTCATAATGCTGGAGTAAGTTAACTTAAAACGGGTAAAAGCAAATTGTATTTTTACCATCTTAACTTGCTATTCATGTCCTTGTTTTCAGTCAGCTCGCTACTGTTGTTGGTAACTTCAAAGAGGTATTTTTAAGCTTGTATGAATAACAAGACACATTCATCTATTGCCAGTACAGAACCAAAATGATATCACAAAAAATGGCACGTAAAGGAAAGAGGACATTAAAACTTCGCGTAAAACAGTACAACTAAGAAACTTAGCTTTACTTGCTTCACTGAAGAAATGCCTATGCTTTGAGTACACAACTAAAATCTAAGTTATAATTTAAATTCCTATTTCGTTTCCAGTCGGGGACAATACATAATCTTTTGATAACATCAATATAACACTTTTTTTTCTTTGCAGATGAAAACGATTCTACGAAATCACAATACTATATAACAGTTAATATGCTTAGAGTGACTTGGAAAAAGTCTTGATCTTAATCCTATCAAGAACTATTGGTCTAAGATGGGAACAATTGCTAGGCAAAAGTACTCTGAAGCAAAAACTTCAGGAGGAATTTATACTTGTATAAAACTATGAACTTAATCCAGATGTTCGGAATTTAATATCCAGAATGCAGGAGAGATGTGCAGTTGTTTTAAAAGTTACGGTGGCGGTACGAAATACTATAGCACAGTGAAATAGAAAAAAACATTGTATATACACTGGTGCTCAAAATTAAAAGATAATATATAAATTCTTACATAACTCGAAGTATTTTTAAGGGATGCAATAAAATTTGGTAAAGATGTATATTATTACATTACAAATGTAAATCAAGCAGAAGAAATTCATAATCGTATAATGTGCATGCGTTAAGATCATAAGTGCCCAATTGACATGAAGGAGCAGTCCATTGAACAATATTTAAAGTCTGTTACGTGCGATATGCGTTATGTTAATCTGGAGTGTGATCAACCCTGACAGTTATGCAGCTCAAGCAACGACTCCTCATATTGTTTATGAGGGTATTGGTGAAACCAGAGGGATTAATGACCAGTCCTCGACAAGTGCTGTTGGGAGCTCATGCAGTGTCCTGGAAAGGGGCTGGCGAATTCCAATACTTCTCCCTAGAGCATCCCACATATGCACAGTGGAACTGAGGTCAGGATACCCTGGATGGCCCTCCATTTGGCGAATATCTTCCTCTTCGAGAAAATCGTCGACCACATGAACTCGATGAAGGCAGGCATTATCGTCCATAAGAATAAAATTTGAACCGACATCTCCCCGGAATGGACTGACATATGGGTTCAGAAATTAGTCTTTGTACCGCAGGACAGTAAACAGAGTCATTCGGAAAGATGTGCAGGTCTGTATGCCCGTTCGTCATGATTCCTGTCCCAACCATCACGCCGCAGCCACCAGAGTAGTCCCTTTCTCTGATGTTCGAGGGACAGTTGCGGGTCCTTTGTTCTCTCCAGATGGAATACATCGCGAATCAGTACTTAAGCTGAATCGCGATTCATTTTTGAACGTAACATGCGCCCACTGGTCTGGACTCTAAGTATGATATTGGTGACTCCGCGTTTAACGAGCTCGCTAAGTGGCGGGAGTTAGAGGGACGCAAATAACAGGTCTCCTGTAATTTGCGTCCCTCTAACTCCCGCCATAAAAGCATTGTTCACGAAGTCTCCTGTAAACCTGCCTTGAAACCTTCATTCCTGTAGCTGCTACAAGCTCCGAAGACCAAGTTAATAATATCAACGGTCATCACTCTGTTCCATCTGGCAGTAAGACTGATATAGCGATCGTCTGCAGCAGTTGTAGCTCTGGGACGGCCTTGTCCTGGTCGACGACAAACATCTCCTGTCTGTTGAAATTGTCTGCAGAGTCTTGATAGGACATTTTGTGGATCATTTAACACTCTGGAAATTTCCGTCTAGCACTGACCAGCTTCCATCCTTCCAATCGCTCTCCATCGCTGAAAATCATCCATACGATGTCTTCGGGAAATCGAAGAAATCGAAGAATCGGGAAGCTGAAAATCATCCATACGATGTCTTCGACATGCCACTGAAGTGAAAGCAAGAGTTGCCTAAAACAGCTGCAAATTGCGAATATAATCGCGCGTCTTTTTAACGCATTCCTAATTTGAATATTCCGGTTTATGTGCGGCAACTGTAAATGTGGTATATTTTTCCGCGTAGCGTATTTTCATGTTCGCCAATGTTCACTGCATTCTTTTACATAATATATCGGCAGTTATATGTACGCTTTTGTCGATTATCCTTTAATTTTGAGCACCATGTATATATGTATATATGTATATGTATATATATATATCATCAAAACATTTTTATTTCATTTATTTATTGATTTTTAAGCAAATAAAGGGGTGCTATATTTGTAACGCGAAGTCTTTATTTAACTGCAGTTAATTGGAGATTTTTCAAATGGATATTTAGATTATTAGGAAAATAAATAATTTTTGTAGTTGATTGGTAATGGAAGTTTACGTATTATGTTCTCAACAACCTTATTGCAAAATGTTAATTGTTAAATGCAACTCGAAAGATTACTGATTTTCAAAACACGATTGTTAAATATTCCATCAACCACCCCAAAAATAACCAATATTACATTAATAATAGATAAAGTGTAATGAATATATATGGAGTTCATAAACTTCAGGCTTAGTTTATGATTGTTCTCCTGAGTACGAAAATCGTACTCAAGGAAAGAGCACCAATGGGAAGGAAGGAGTGATCCTCCTGAAAGTTTCTATCGCTGCCAGATCGGAAAACCACGATTGATTGAGTGGTGGTAGGTAGATAGGTGGAGGAAGAAAAAAAAAATTGTGCACGATAGTGTTCCTTGTAGAGAAAGCTAAGTATTTGATTTCGTGTACCAAACGGAACAGCATTGTATGAATAAAAGAGAATTCTGTCAGCTTTTTGCAAGACTCCCCCCACCACTTCATTAAAATCGTTTTTTCGTGGTATCCAAAATTTGAATCCACTTAGCATAGTTTATAAGCCACATTCAGCAAGGCCTTCTATGTCAAATATCTCAGGGAAGTGTATTTGACGATGGGGTGAATTCCAGGTAAATCTGCATCGTCTTTAAAGCTGCAAGTGTCTTTGAGGTCCTGCATAATATTGCCAATAACTGAAATTGGTATGTCAACGTTGTACGTATAATTTAATATTTAAGGATTGTTTTGATGATACATTTATAATTACTATTGATAACAATAAAAACACAGATATAAATTGAAATGTAATGACTAATTCCTCAATTTGAAACAATTATTGGAAAATATGTGAACTATTCGGAATTCCCTCTGTGTTTTATAATATCCCGAGGGAATTAATTAAACTAAAAAGAACAGCAGATATCAAAAATTCTAATGAGACATTGCTTCTGAAAAATGTTTAGACTGAATAATGCTGAGACAATTTATATTTATTGTAAAAAATTTTGATTGTTTTAGAATAACTCAGGTTGCGTTTTATAATCTACTATAATTTTAATGAGTTCCTGATAACAAAATACATAGTTTAGTGGGACTGTGATTATACACTAAAGAAAAAGAGAAATAAATTGGCATATTATTAATAATGCTTAAAATTAATACATAAGAGTAAAATATAATTTGATTAAATTTTTATGTTTGGTTTATTTCTGCTTGCAACTGCACATTCTTAATTAAAGTTACTTTTAATATTACTTACATTTAGTTAAAGAAAGCAATTTCTACTCGATACAACAACAGTCTTCTAAGGCAAATTTATTTCTTTTTAAAGTAACGCTAAATCAGAAAGGCTTTCTCGGCACATTTCCAATTGCTAAATTTGTTTTTACAGTATTATGTTAACTCAAACTTCGCATCGTTCAATAATTAGCACCGTACAATTGTTTTATGCTTCTTGGGTATAACTTTAAATTAAAATTAATTTGTTTTCTTGTTTGAGGGAGTTCTATGATGCAATATTAACAAAACGCATTTTTTTTATGTTATATGATTTTAAACACCACATCACAGGGCAAGACAACAATATAAAAAAGGGAATCAGCTGCTTGCTACTTAAAAAGAGAAAACAAAAGACTGTTTCCAGAATTATTACCATTAATTACTGACACTCAGTACTTTCAACTTGTTCTTTAAATTTTCATTTTAGTATCAGATCTGGAGAGGTGTGGAGAGTTGGTATCGCTTGAGGAAAAAACGTAGAATATTTCTAGAGGCTGGGTGCAGTCTCCAGAGGGGAATTATTTCGTTCCCTCTCTTCGCACTGTAATTCAGGGATATTTTGCATTTAATGTTTTTGGTTCATTAAATACTGAACGAATATTGTTGAAAAACTAGATATTGATTTGTTTGATTGAGATCTTTATCTGCAGTCACATTTTTCAAAACAAAAAAACTTATTTTAGAAGTTATAGAGCTTTGACGTTAGCTTCCCATTGACTTAACATAGGGATTTTCCTTAATTTATGGAAACCATGTAGTAGTTTCCATCAGTAGTGAAGTGTTAAGCACAGTCCCACAGTGTTTACAAATGTGCAACTGTATACAGAAAATAAATGTCTGTGTCGTCCACTACATACTACAGTGGGCATTTACTTTACTACATACAAATTATTGCATTGCCTCTAACGTACACCGATGGAAGGGTGTAACAATCCATGAATCCTTGTCTTCAACTATAATTAATCAGAGATGAAGAGGAATAGATAGAGATCATTCAATAATCAAAAAAATAAAATAAAATAAAATAAAATTCGGTGGTACCCACTTCGGGACCATGACAACAACATTGACGTCAATTGTTACATTTATAGCTCTAAAATATGAGAAATTCAAAATTTTTGTCATATAACGGAAACTGTGCTCTGAGATATAATTTCCATAAGTGTTACAATCCGTATAAATGGGTTTCCGTAAATTGAGGTTTACCTCTACATTAATAAATCCATTTTACAACGATCTCCAAAAATAAAATGTAAATTACACCGAACAGCCAAAACATTATGACCAGCGCATTATGGCCAAAATATTATGACGACGACTTTATGCATATCGAATAAATTGCTGGTAAGCGACAGAGCTTGTGAAGGTCATGAAACGGTATAAATAACACCTGATACTGAGCTCTGTTAATCAGTGTTGTTATTCTTCTTCTTCTTCAGATGGGAAAAGCAGAGGACTTAAGTGAGTTTGACGAAGGCCAAATTGTTATGGCCAGACGATTGGGTCAGAGCATTTCCGACATGGCAAGGCTTGTGGGGTGTTCATGGTCAGCCATGATTAGTACTGTCAAAAGTGGTCCAAGGAGGGAAAAACCACGACCGTCGGCAAAGTGTGGACCGACCATGTCTCATGAGCGAAGGCTATCCCGTATGGTAGGAGTCAGCAGAAGGGATACTGTGGCGCAACTCGCCCGTAATTTGAATACTGATGAGGGGAGTAATGTGTCACAACACACAGTATATCTAACCCTACTGAATATGGGGCTGCGTAGCCGCAGGTCACCTCGAGTGCCCATGCTAACCTCGGTTCACCGTCGAAAGTGCCTACAATGAGCACGTGAGCATCAAAACTGCACCTTAAATGATTGGAAGAAGGTCATCTGGTCTGATGAATCTCGTTTCCTGTTGCACTAAGTGGACGGCCGTGTACGTGTGTGTCGTTTACCTTGGGTAGTGTTGGCACCAGGATGCACCATGGGACGAAAACAAGTCGGTGCAGGAAGTGTAATGTTTTTGGCAATGTTCTGTTGGGAAACCCTGGGTCCAGTCATTCATGTACAGGAAACTATGACTCTACCACCTACCTAAACATAATAGCAGACCAGGTATATCTTTTCATGGCAACAGTATTCCGCTCTAGTAGTGCTTTCTTTCAGCAGGATAATGCACCATGCCACACTGCCCTGATTGTTTGAGAATGGTTTGCGGAACATGAAAAAGACTTCCAGGTATTTCTCTGGCCTCATAATTTCCTAGACATCAGTCCAATCGAGCATCTGTGGTTTGTGTTGGAACAGCATATCCGATCACAAGACACCTTTAGAAATCTTGTAGCGCCATGCCTCGCCGGGTAAGAGCTGTTTTGGCGGCATGTGGAGGACCAACATCATATCAGGCAGGTGGTCATAATGTTTTGGCTCTTCGGAATATATTTATTTAGAAATAATATTATTGTTACTATCCCATATACGATCTGTGAAGTAATGCGAAGCTGAGGAGGACACACAGCTTTCAGCTGCTTTTTCCCAGTCATTGAGACTCATAGCCATGATGATTACTAATTTTAAAACACGTAATAAGCTTTGATTAAATGGTACTTATAATTAAGATTGAAAAAAATCACTCAAGATTGAGATGTTGTTGTTATCAAAATTATTATTTATTACTCCAGCAATATTTTATAATTGAAGATTTATCTCTGCTCTATTCAAGTATCATTGTTCCTTTCTTCTCTGTTTATTGTGTCGAAGAGTGTCATCATTTAAGAATAAAGACTTACTGAAACTTCAAGTCTCCTTTCCTCCAAGGAAAACGCTGCTCAATCTTGTGTCTCTCTTTGTTTAGTTTAAAACCTCGTGTTTTGTTGTAACCTTCGTTTTCTTTTGTCTTCTCACTTTTCCCCTACCGTAGCCCACCGGTGCGCGCACACACTAATACAGACGTTGTAATCTCGCGCCTCTGCCGGCTCCAGATCTTTCCTTATCAGAAAGCTGTCACTGTTTCGATCTACGTTCTATCGAAGCCAAATCCCAACAGAAGTCTTTAAAGCAGCGTCCGTGCAACGTGACCCGCTGCTGTAAGCCAACTCCCTGTACGGTGCCGAAGCATGTCACGTCTGTGCACCACTGTCCCCACGCAAAGCGCACTAACGAGCAGCCCAACATCTTTTGTGACATCTAAGAATCGTAATGCTTTGTCCGAGTGGCTACTTCCAAAGTAACATTAATATTTCAGCTGAACGGGATTCGTCGAGAAGCGAGGGAAATAAGAGATTGCGCAAATTTTACAACAAAAGGAGCATGAATTGCATCCCACCTTGAAATCAACAGATTCATCTTTTCAATAACAGATTCTGGTTACGCGATTGAAAAGATAAAAGATTTCTGTTAGAGACTCTTAATTAGAAACAAAATTTCAATAAGAATGTTTATTCTGGAACTGAAAAAATAGCAGAGCAATATATGAGTATTGTCGTGCTATTCAATTTAATTCTGCTAAGCTGTTGCAAATATACAGCTTATTCATAAAATTTGTAAAATATTAAATCAATATTCGCTCCTATTTTTTTTTGTTCATATTAAAAGCTCCTTTTCGAAATATTGGCCCCCTAAATAGAAGATTTTCAATTCAGTTATAAAATTATTCAATTTAGCTATAATATAAAATATATCAATCGAAGAATACTATATAATTTAATTCATTCCTTTCTTCATGATGCAAAGTACCGAATGCAAACTTAAGAGTTTAATAGCTCTAGGAAACGAATTATAACTTGTGTAATGAATAATTATTATTAAGCAAGAAATTAAAAAATTAAATATATTTGTTAATTTTAATATAGTATTTTTTATTACATAATTACTAAATGACCACTCTTAAGCAGTATAAGATACTAGGCAAGTTGGAAAAAAGGACAACAGCCAACTTCTAGGAACAAATGGGAATGTCAGATTCGTCGTAAATCAGCTTATTTCTCATGACAAAGTGCATGCAAATGTATCTCCTGTTTAGTATCTACGATATAGCATCCCATTAGCAAACCTTGACAACCAGCTCACTTGTGCCTCTCACATCAAGTACTTGAAAGCCACAGTTATTTCTCCCTTTATTATCTCCTAAGTAGAATTAATTTTGCAGTTCCTACAAGACTGTTTTGAAAAGATCTCTCCTTTGTTTCGTACAAAAATGCAGTGTCTTTCTATGATCAACGCTTCTTCTATGATCAGCGCTTCAAATGATCAATGCTTCAAATCTCTCTTCTTCTATGCTTCTTCTATGATCAATGCTTCAAATCTCTCTATCACTCACGCCTCTTAAACCTAAATATAGATAAATCCTTCTGAAGGGAAATTAGTTGAAAAAAACAACAACATTAGATTGTCACTCATATTGTCATTCATTCTGTTTTGCATATTTGCCATTTCTATGCCGTAACATTCCAAACGCTTCGGTGATTTTAGAAACTGATGACCTTCTGTTTACATCAGAAAAAATAAATGATGTGCCGCCTTTCAAAGATCTAAAAGATATATTATAACAGGATTTATTTGCGAAACTCCAAGATAGTCTGTCTGCCATTTGCCTGTTTTGCGTATATTTTTCAGAAATGTACTTTCAGACAACTCTAGAGCAGGCTGTACTACTATTTTGAACTTGCACCCAAAAGAAACACGGAACTTTGCCTTCAACCCTTCTGTTCCCTTAACATGTCGAAAGCACGACAATGATTCCTTTGTTTATAGAAATGTGACTCTTGTTTTTTAAAAAGACTTCTTACCAGAATTGGTCCGTATCTACACCAATGAATCCTTCGACAGAGAAAACTACTTCCGTGTCCACTGCTTCCATGATCTCCCATTGGCAGCATCCCTTTGAGGTGAATTCCATCAGAATTCTTTGTCAGACAGGTTTGATTTTCTCAGAGACTCCAAGTGTGAAAAAAAAAAACAGAATGGCAGAGAGCAATTGAGGGATAAGAAATAGCAAGATTATTGATGATGAGATTTCTGTCATGACAAGAGGGGCTGAGCATTTTAGAGATGTCCTAAACGTGGTGGTTAATTCTACTTCGATTACCTTTAATGAAAATAGATGTATTACTGATTATAATATTGGCCGTATTTCACAAGGTTATCTGAAGATTATCTGAAGTTATTTTGCTATATCTAAATTAAAACTACACAAAGCACATCAGGGGTAAACAAAGTTACTGTTGCAGTGATTGGAGCTGGAAATCATTCTGTTGACTGACTCTAAGATTGACTATTTTCTATGATAAAGTGTTTGTTCCTCAGATTTTCAAGAGGTAGCATTATCTCTATTTATCAAGAACAGTAATCGCAGTTCTTGTGATAATTATAGACATTAATGTACTCTCTGTTTTAATTAAATTTTGGTCTATTATTGTTTTAATAGAATTAAAAATCTGCTTGAAGGATGACTTCTGGATGAATAGTATGAGTTCAGAGGTGGTAAGAGCGCATAGGCCAAATCTTTATGCTTAGACAGATTCTTAAGAAATGTTTGAGAGTTTCAAAAACCTATGGTTACTTGCTTTGTTGATTTCAAAGAGGCTTTTGAATCTGTTGATCGAAAAATATGATTGATTGTGAGACCGTATAGTATTACTGATAACCTAATTAACATAAAAATTCTCTATAATGACACTGAGTCGTATGGGAGAGTTGGGTTGATAAAGCTTGCAGAGACAGGTTTAGCATTTACTCTTAGAGGTAACAAGTCTGCATTTTTGTCAGCTTTTCTCCTCAGTAGAGTAATTGATAACGCTATGAGGAATTTATTGCAAGAGAAAGACTGGGCTTTAGATGGCCCAGAGCATTGTTTCCAACATTTTCCTCTTGGGGACACATTTATGAAACAGTTCACTAACTGCGACACACTAACGAAATAACCCATTTACCGTGATACACCTGTAGTAAAAAGTTAACGTTTCTTGATTTATCTTAATTCAAATTCAATTTATTTAAACAAAAACACGCATTAAACGTAAAAATTGCAAAGCGCAAAAATTTAAAAAATATATATGCTAAAGTAGAAATTATTACGCAATACTGTCCATTTTCTTAAATATTCGCGATTCACCTGTTGGAAATGTCTGATCTAGAAATATAAAAAATATCCCACTTAGATTGTGCTGAAGATTTTCCCTTTGGCAAATAATGTTTTGAATTCTTTAATTAAAGCTACTGGTAATATGATAAGGTTAGCGATAAATAAAGCGAAAACTAAAGTGATGGATTCATAAAATAATAAGCTGAAAAAATTGTTTTTTTTTTTTCAACTTATTGTTTCACGAGTTCCATGTTTACAAGACACATCCTGTGATTCTTTACTATTGAATAAAATCATGAACACTTATCAGCGGGTGCTGTTCCAATTCCTTTAAATGGCTATGCTTTTGATCAAGTGTCTCAATTTAATTATATCAGGAATTGTGCGATAGATACTGCTAATGTGTGATAGAGATAAACAGGAGAATAGGCATTGATGATACCTAGGCTTTGAACAACAGAATCTATGGAGATTGTGGAAAAATTGATGTATACATTTAAAGACTGAAATTAGCGATGTAATAGGTTAGTCCTTTCTAAGGTTTACTTTGCTACCAACACTTGGACTTTCTGTAAGTACGATAACACGGCTTCTACTTGAGTATTTTGGTTCTGGTTACTTGCACAGTATTTTTGGTATTACATGTTTCGAGTATCTGAGAAACAATGAGGTCAGACGAAGAAGTCATTGGCATCATTCAAAACATCATGTGCAAAGAGAGACTGCTTTGATCTGATCATATTCCCCGCATGCAGCGTTACAGATTTTTGAATAGTTATAAACAGTGTTCCTAAAGGCTCCAGAAAAAGAGGCAGACTTTGAAAGCAGTGTCTGATTGGATTTCCGTAGCCTTTGGCTGCTTGAGAATTATGTATATGCATGCATGTACGTACGTGTATATGTATGTATGTATGTATGTATGTATGTCTACATATCTTCCAATAATATTAGTTACTGTCATTCGTATTTTAAAGCAAAGATGCTTCATATTAATTTTCGAATAGGCATGTTGAACATACCACTACTCATAATTGAATGCCAAAAGTATCGAAAAGAAACGATGGTAATCACTTGTATTTTAAGCAATTGTAGCAACTTGAAATATTTACTTAAAAAGGTCACAGTTTCAAAATACGATTATACTAATTTTTTTACCCCTCCTTCATCTCTGATGAGAAGATTAAGCTCAATTTCCTTCACAGTTGTCCAAATATTTCGTATCTGCAACAGAGATTTTAAACCATAGATAAAGAAAACCTGCCGAGAAATGAATTATATTCTTTCTGTCGTAATTTTGTGCTACTCGAGACGTGTCGTGTGGTAAAGCAATCAATTTCATCTGCAGCAACTAAAATATCGTGACAGTTTTATAAGGACAGTCTCAACGTTGCCATGTCTTCAGACAAGTGTCTGTCTGACAGTATGTGATAACTTTTAATGTAAGACTAGGGCATTTCCCTTCAGTTTTGTGATATCCAGTATCCGACTGCATTCGTAAACTTCTATATTGACTCGTTCGGTGCAAAGGGAGAGGACGACGAATGTTCATCCTGTTTCATATACTCGTCCGTCCATCGAAAAATCGCCCTCACCCCTCGTCCTTACGCATCTCTGCTTTTTGATATATTTTATCGAGGAGAGTTCAATATTGTGACGCAAGTGATGTGTGCGATCTCATATGTATGTAGCTCTGGCTTTACCTATACATGTGCTGCGTAGAAGCAGATCACCGAGGGAAAGACAGAGGCAGCTGTCGCGGAGATGACACTGAATGGAATTCGAAATGAACCTCTCAACGTTTTGGATTCAAACACTAAGTTTGCTGACTACATCTGTGCACGTGTGTCTGTATGTATATAAAGTGTGATATCTCGAAGTGAGCACGGTGTTGCTGCTTCAGTGGATATTAAATGCGTAGTGGTATTTGACGGAGAAAAGATAGAAAACAGAGTATTGGACAGTTCGTGAAAGGTTTCGCCAGATTTCTCGTCTAGGAGATGAAAACGTGTAAACTACGATGCTGAGGCTACTGCTGACGATATAAGTAATATTAAAAATGTCGATGGTATCCATCGATGATAGAGTCCGTGGTAAACAGACGAATAAACAGGAAACTAGTACAGCGACCTCCGAATAGATAAATATGAATTGTACTTGATAAAACTCGTCAAATAGACCTATATATTTTGATTTTCCTGCGACCTGCTTTGCAATCATCTGAATTCAATTATTTTTTGCATATGATCCTTTCATCTAGGTTTTGTTTCCCTTCATGGTTCATCTCGGCTTCAATAAATACAATTAATATTAGTATTTGATTATCTCACTGAATTTTCCTAATTCTAGTCGTCCTTTGCAACTCTGTTAAACATTACATTTTCTAAGCAATTCATAATTTTACATATTAGGAGTTTCGTACAGGAATCGCATTCAACATTACACCCCTGTTTACGTATAAGACTGTGCTAATTGATTACACATACTTTTCGTTTCTTTGAAAACTACTTTCAGTACTATTTCTTTGTATTGTTGGTACTCTATTTTTTCTATCTACTTTTAATTTTTTTTCCTTAAATTTTTAAGACTCTTTCTGTTTAGATTTTTCTTTCCCTTTCATTCCATTTCAAATTTCAACCTATTGTTTGTGTATTTCATCTGATGGTTTTGACGATAAATAAATGCACTTCATCAGTTCTATTATCTTTCTATTTTTATGTCTTATGAAGGATAAATCGCATTTGTGTTTTTGAAATCTTCTGAATAAAACGTCTCAAATTTATCATTTTCTGATTCCTGTTAACACTTTGTACAATAAATGCAATTTTTTTCTTCTTCGTATCTTTTTTTATTCATCAATATAAATCTTAGTTCAAGCAATTTCTTCATCACTGCAGTTGAACAAGCCACTAAGCAAATGCTTTGATTGTAGAAAAGAGTGTGAATTCTCTTGGCAACGACCAGTTTTATGTCATCAGAGATTTAATAATAATGTTTCTAATTTACACGATGCTGATGTACCAATAAATTTTTCATGAAATTTTGTCTCCTATGTTTTGTAGTATCTGCTCGCATAGCATTAGAGATCGAAATTGCCTATTGTAGTGAACACAATTCATGAAAAGAGTTGTTTTTAGCTTTCTCAATAATAAATTAAAATTATTTAACTAACATTAAGTGAAAATTGCAATTTCGTCTTCGCTTTCTTTTTTTTCCCATAGGAAAATCTATCATGAAAAAAATAATTCTTACTATTTTAATTAAATATTTAATAGTATAAAATTGCTTATCATTTCAAGTCACGTATATATTATATATAAATACACTGAGATGTCAGTTTATTAGGTACACCACCGGTCGTCACATAAATGGTTCATTCCAACAAGTAACATGTCACCTGACCGAGGTGTGCGGTATAAATCAGGCAGACCAGCTCGAAGAGCTGATCTGCCTGATTTATACACGATTTATACTGATTTATTACGCACACCTCGGTCGGTTATAATCTGCAAAAAACACTACGGGTAGACGCATTAGTGCTGAAAATTTGAGTTATCAACTATTTGAGATATTTTGGGAATAGAGCAGAGTCATAGAGCAGAGCTGAATTTCGGTCTGTTCATTTTAGTGTCTTAAAACTGAATCATAAGAAATCTACAAAGGTTAAAAGAATACCTGAAACCCTGAAAGTCGGAGAAACAAAGTTTATCATGATAAGTTGCTTAGTTGTATGAAAATATATTTTTTTATTTACAACTGAAGTTGAGGAGGAATGGAACTGTTCTAAGCAGTCTATTTCTAGACTGTATTAAACTGTTTTAAATCACTTTTTCTGAAACCAACAATTGTGTTCTGTTCTGACTAAAAAGGAATAAAGGAGACAGGGCCTTTTTAGTGATAAGAGGATTCCGCTTATTGTAGATAAAGGAATGCAGGAAAAACCGGATCAACACATTTATAGTCTTAATATACAAAATTTACAGGCAGCTTAATAGATATTTAAGAAATCAGTTCAAAGTTGATAAGAAACTTTGACTTGATAGCCTTGCTGTCAAAGCAAGGAAATTAATTAAGCAGTATAATACGAGATTGTAAATACTTTGTGTTGGGAAAGAAAGAAATAGTGGGGAGTAATTTAGAAACAGAAATAACAAGGTTATCGAGGAAGAGAATTCTGTGGTGCAAAGATGAGCTGAACAATTCATTAATAATCTGAGTAATGTGATTAGTTTTACTCGCATTATTTGCAATGAAACTAAGGTATTAATGGCTTTAATCTTAGAACTACGTAACGGTTTGAAGTTACTTTGGTATAAATAAAAATAAATACCCTCTCAAGCAGCTGCTTGCCACAGAGGTCTGACAGGAGCCTGTCAGTTTATATGCCACAGTAGAAGATCTGAGAGGATGGCAGGACCTCAGCAGAAAACAACACAAACATCCATGCCATACCCGGGGCT
Source organism: Ryuthela nishihirai (assembly GCA_038380435.1). Classification (NCBI taxonomy): domain Eukaryota; kingdom Metazoa; phylum Arthropoda; class Arachnida; order Araneae; family Heptathelidae; genus Ryuthela; species Ryuthela nishihirai. The sequence goes on along the minus strand of JAWZYU010000009.1, from coordinate 79,755,183 downwards.
CGAACCCAGGCCCCGTAGATCAGTAGCCAAGCGCGCTAACCACTCGGCCACGGGACGGCTCTATTTTCTTGGTATATCAGTTTCTGATATTCTTTGGCATATCAGAATTAAATCTGCAAAAAACACTACGGGTAGACGCATTAGTGCTAAAAATTTGAGTTATCAACTATTTGAGATATTTTGGGAAACTCCCATGTCCCGTCAGGACCTGCATCAAGTAGTGGTCAGAGGACATCAGGGATAGACTGACCCTTTTCAAGAATGTCTTTGTTTGAAGACCATTCTCAGTCGTATCCAAGAGCCTCTGCCACTCATCAATTTCTCTTCGACATGGTATAGACTTCAGGGTAGTTTTTGAAGTCTTGACCGCTATCACAGGTTGCGTATTATTACCTGCTGAGCGGGCCAGTTGGTCTGCCCGCTCATTCCCCTCATGACCTACGTGTGCCTTGATCCAGGAGAAGGAAACTCTGGGCATGATCTGATTACCCAGGATGCGCTTGATCTCGTTAACAGTTTGATGCTTGTTGTTTGCATCTTCAAGCGCTTGGAGAGCTGCCTGGCTGTACGTATACAGCCGGATGTCGCCATTGTGACCGCCGTCATAGAGGCCCAAATTAGGGCCTCTCTGATGGTGAGCAGCTCCGCTTGGAAGGCTGAGCCATTATTTGAAACCTTCCTAATAAAATCATACACTTTGACTCCTTTATTGTAGACAGTGTAGGCTAAGCCCACACCATCCTCGCTCTTGGAACCATCAGTGTATATCTCAATTCCTAATCCTGATGGTACCTCCGTGGACCATGACACACTGTCTTCTGGTGGGATTGATATCCCACTTAGTGGTATCAGTCTTGCAATCCTCGGGGTCATACTGGACTCCAAGGAATGTTGCTTTCTCCTTAGCTTGCAGGATTCTGAAAATGGTCGCTTTCTTACCGACCGTCAAAAATAGCGGAGAGATCCCTGCTAACACCAGGAGGGCATCCGTAGATGTGGCCCTATAAGCCCTGGTGGTTTGCAGTAAAGCCAGTCATTGGGCTGCAATCAGCTTTCTACACATGATGGAGTGGTCCGTCGGGCGCCATTTGGTGCCCGCTCCATAAGTTAGGATCTGCTCCATGCCCCTGAGATAAAATTTCTTTGAGGACTTCACCTCTGAGTCCCCACGAGACGCGAGCCATTCACCCCAGTTTGCACATAACATTTTTGCACTTAACCTTAAGGTCCTGCAAGTGTGGGATCCAGCTCATCCTTTCATCCAGAGTGATCCCCAAGTACTTTAAAGTCGTCATATGGCGAATATTATTGCCATATAATTTGTAAATCGGGTACTTCTTCTTGAGGACGCCCTCTTTAGCCACAGTCATGGATGTTGTCTTTGCAAAGCTGAACCCAAGCTTATTGCGCAGACTCCATTCCTCAAGTACTGACAATGCTGCATTGCCGGCAATCTCCAGTCTCGCTCTGGAGGATGCCGATATGACAAGCAGCATCTCATCAGCATAAGCCTGGAGCCAGACACCTTCTGGTTGGGTAAACTCCAGGGCAGTATCGGCGACCAAGTTCCAGAGGAATGGTCCACTGCACGATCCTTGTGGGCAGCCTCTCTCCAAGTTTCTTGAGGCTGTCCCGATGTCATGGGAATAGTTGACCACCCTCTCACTAAGGTAATTGGCCACTAGAACGTAGATGTTCCTAGGACAAGAACAATCTTTTAGCCTACTAAGAATAGCAGGCCACCAGACGTTGTCGAAGGCGCCCATCACATCCAAGGCAATGAGAGAGGTATGCATCTTGTGCATTTCATTTTCTTTAATGATGTCCACCACTTGTTTGATAGCGGCAGTGGTGGATTGGTCTGTCCTGAACCCAAATTGCTTAACGTTCAGGAAATTGTTCTTAAAGCAGTGGAAATACATACTGTTTGTCAGGAGCTTATCAAGAATTTTTCCCAACACTGGCAGCAGACAAATTGGTCTGTATGATCTTACGTCTGCTGGATCCCTGCCTGCCTTATTAAATAGGAGTAGGTGAGCCCGTTTCCAGGCTTGTGGGAAAATTCCTAGTCTCAAACAGATGTTGAAGAGCTGGGTGAACAGATCTTTGCGTTCATTAAACACCTGTGACACAATCTCTACTGTCAGACCATCATATTCAGGGGCTTTACCCCGAGCCATATCCTTGATCACCTCTCCCACTTCCTCTTCCATGAACAGAACGTCATCTTCTGTGTCCAGTGGAAGCTTGCTATATTCCCGCAGGAGTTGATGTTGGGCATCATCAGAGCTCCTGTCATCTGGCGGGAATAGATTCTCTAATAATACCTGGATTGTTTCGCCAAAGGAAGAGGTCTTGGACCCACCTTCTTTGCGAACATATTCAATTTCCAGGGGTTTTATGTCCTTCCCCGTAGCCAGCTTGTACTGCTGAGTAAAGGGGTTCTGTGCAGAGACTTCACTACAAAACTGCTGCCAAGAGGCCAACTGTGCTTGGCGTATAGCGAGCTTATACTCCTCTTGTTCCTTTCTATACAATTCTTCTCTGGAGCTTCTGTCCCCATTGCGGCACCTTTGATACCTTTTCCTAAGAGCTCTGACCATTTTTCTCTTAATACTGAGCTCAGGTGTCCACCAGGGCACCGATCTACAGCCTTTGCTGGATTGTCTCTTGAACCCAAAGGTTATCTCACATCCAGAACTTAAACGCTCAGTAAGATCTCTGAGGATGTTGTTCAGAGTTAAACAATCACCAATGTTTGGGATGCGCTGGCTGAACTTCGCCAGACCGGTGCAACACAACGCATGAGTTTACACCAGTCAGGGATTTTACCTACCACAAACCTTTTAACATAGTGTGGGGGAGGTGTTGTTCCACCCCCAAGGAACATAATATAGTTGTGATCGCTGTTAGTGACCTTGTCGCTAACTCACCAATCCTGGATCTGTGGAAACATCCGAGGCGTTGCCAGGGTCAAGTCGATTCAGCTCTGACCTCGAGGGCCATGAAAAGTTGCTGGTGTATCCAAATCATTCAATAAGTTAAGATCAGCAGAGTTGATAAAACCCAGAGTCATATCTCCTCTGATGTCTTGTCTATTTGATCCCCACAAGGGGTGCTTCATGTTGAAGTCATCACCTATCACTAGGTTCTTAGAATTGACTCGAGCCAGGACGTTTTGCAACTCGGTCAGCGAGTCCTCAATGTCATGACTTGGAGGACAGTAGATGGAGATGGCAGGTAATATTAGTCTCCCATAGCCAATCTCCAATACCACCATTGTGTCAGAGTTATATGCCAGGATGGTATTCATTTTGGGGTTCAAAACGACAACTCCAACTTCCGGTTTAGCTCCTTTAATGAAAATAGCCTGCTGGTCAGAGGGAGCCCCCTAATGATGTTCTCTGTGCAATAAGGTTCTTGCACTAGAGCAACATCGACTCCTTCTTTTATCTCCTGACTGAGTTGGGCCACTGTGGCCCTTGCCCTGTTCAAATTTATCTGAAGAAATTTCAGACTCGCCCTGTGACCACCAGGAAGCCTACTGCCCATAGTAGGTGCGCTTCCGCAACAACTTCAACTCTCTACAGTACGATGGACAGATACTGTCCATCGCATTGTGACCAAGGTCATATTTGGCTCCGTGCTCCTTGTTTGCATTTTTGCAAACTATGCATTTGGGCTTGGGTTTCTTACACTCCCTGTACGAGTGCTTGCCCGCGCATTGAGAACACCGTTGCGTCTTTTGTGTGCAGTCTTTTTGCATATGCCCAAAGGCATAGCACTTATAGCATCTGAGCACACGTATATAATCCTTTACTACACAACGAGACCAACTCACGTTCATCTTACCTACCTGTGTCATCTTGCTGTGGGAGGCACTACTGGCTTCCATAACCCAGTGGACTGTATTGTCATCTCGTCCTTTCAAGGATAACAGCGGGGCTAGATCCGCATGTTCGTCCGTCAGCCCATTCTGGGTTTGGATGACCTTCTGAAGGTCCTCACGGCGGATGTCCTTATCGACTCCGTAGACTATGATTTTAGGCCTTAGCCTCTTGGCTGACTTGGCCTCTAACACATCCTTCAAAGCATCATGGCTGTCTACTGCCTTTTTTAGACAATCCATGTCACCCTGCGTGCTACATTCGAATCCGACATTAAGTGCTAGGCTTTGCCGGTTCTCTACATGATTACGGGTGCATAGCTCTCCTTTCCAGTGTATGCCTAGCTACCATTAATAGACAATTTTATACAGATAAATTTTATAATATATATATAACAAATTTTATACTGTTTTAAAATTTCGTAATAGGATATGAGCAGGTAGTAACGCTTTTCAACAAAAATGAACGAGTCTATGCGTGCTTATTGTTAATTTGCTGCTGAATTATTTACAATAGAAGAATGTTACATTTATGTATATTACACCTTATTTACATTGTTGTGCAAGATTGTTTCGGCTTTAAATGCTTCAGTTGTAATGTTTGCATAAAAATACATATTCATGCATATGTAGATTTAATTGTGAATTTAAGGTAAAAAAAGTGCTTAAATGATCTACCACTGAATTTCAGAATAAATGGCACTATTTTAAGCAAAGTATTCTTGATGCTAACAATCCTGAATAAAAAGGTGCAACTTATTGCTTATTAATTATAAATATACAATTAATTTATTATTATTACATTTATTATTTTATATCAATTTTAGTTCAAGTAAATAAACAAGACTTTTTTATGGAAATTCCCCCCCAAAAAATCAAGGAAAAATATTTAAGGAAATATTTATGAAGACAAATGAACCAAATTAGGACTGTCCTGATTAAATTAAGAACTATTTCTACTAATATCTGATATATTTGTTTTATTTCCCATTTTCTGTATATTTACGTGCTTTAACTTCCTTATTCTTGTGTTTCACAAAATAAAAATTGTGGCTCTTCCCCTGTCCTGAAGCATGGTTACTGATTATGCTTAAGAGCTTGCGAAATGGAAGAGTTCGGAGTAGAAAAGATGAAGAAACGCGTTGCATTTAGGGTATAGCCGACCTGAATTCAAAGGCTGTCATGTAACTTCACAAACTCCCAATTGATTCTCTGCTTCGCATTCCTGAAAGTCTTTCTGCATTACAGGCTTTCTCGAAAGTATTCATCACAAGGGCTGAAATTATATTGATTTCCTATAGCACAGTATTGGTTTTCATCACTAATTACTGTATTTTACCATAGTGCGATTTCTCGAGATGCGTGTTCTTTCACCTAACATAATCTATACTTTCGCGTGGATTCCGTGATGTTTTTCATCTCATTTTTTTTTTCTGTTGTGCTGTTCTCTTTTCGTTTTTTTCAGACGGTGAGGTAAATTTGTGTTTTAAAGATTAACTGGATGCCATCTACAAAAACATTTTTTTCCTTTAGGAAATAAAATTCACTTTTCACTCTTCCAGATTTCATAGCCTTTACTCAAGTCTACTGTTATATTACTGTATTACTCTGGATTTCCAAAATTCACTAATTAGCAGTCCATGAATGAATTTCAAGTTTCGCAACAAAACAAGTAAAAATATGCACGGATATCGCGAAGTGGTTTCAGAAGTAACCAACGTTCATTTTTCCGCAATAGGTGCTTGCATTTACGGTTTGCCTTGCAGTTGTGCCAAAAATTCCATAATATGTGAATTAAATTAACAGTTTTTGTTTCTTATCATCATTTCATATGTAGGTGAGGAAGAAGATATTCAATAGTTTGAAGATAATTGCAATGCACGTGCAGCAGATATTCTGATCCTGCAAGCAAGTGCTGCAAAATATTATGCTGCTTTTCAAGTTTATAACATGCTGAAGTGATTGTGAAAGGAACAAAGCAAATAACTTGTAGGGGATTGGTGAGTGTCTTTTGGAAATTTACAGATATTTATGTAAGAAAAAAGACGGAGCAAATGAAATTATTTTATTTTAATTATTAAGCTTCAATCAGACTTATATAAAGAAAATCGGAAATAATTACTTGCAACTTCTGGCCAGTTAAGCATGTAATTTAGAATGTATAATGAAAATGTTTTGCTTATTAAGAGCTTAGTCTGAGTCAATCAGCATGCGGCTGAGGAATTGAGTGGCAGGAACGAATAAAATAATTGTAATCATGAAGTTCATGATATATATTTACATAAAGAATTATTATTAATTATTAACTTAATTACATAATGCGCTATGGTGTCGATTATAAACGCAAACACAGTCAGTATTTTTTAATTATTGAAATTAGATTTAATTGTTTTATGATAGTTGTTTTAGAATGATCGATACAGAATTTAAATGTCTGATTGCATATCCTGTGTAAATTTCTATCCATATTATCATGAGAATTTCAGAACCTGAACTTCGGTTATTTTACACAAAATCTTAATATTCTAGACGATTCTCTAAATGCTCTTTGGGATTAAAGTGCATGGAATGGGCTGGGTAAACGGACTTAGCAGAAATATATGCACAATCACTGAGTGTGTATAGCTGCATAAAACATAAGCCAAAAGACTGATATTTTGATATCGCATAGAAAACAATCTCTTCTTTATGGTGTTTTGGTAATATTGAATGCATGCATTTATTCTTAGACCATTTATTTTGATCTGAAAATGACTAATAATCTTGAAGTTTCCTTTCTGTTTTCTCTCACATATTTTACTAAAACATTCACGTATTTTAATACCTTTTTTTCGTATTAGTTTATGACTGTTTTTATTCTGTTATGTCGTGCTCGAGTATCGTCCCCATTTTCCCATTTTTTATCCCTCTCCAGAAAGGAAGAATGATGCATGAAAGCTTGCCTTCTTTTCGCATAACTTTCATCCATATTTATTACTCGTGCGGCATGAATGCGAATAACTGCAGTTTGTTTATTTATTGTTTTTCATGTTTCTTTTGTTTTGTTCTATTCTCTTTAGTTAAAGCCACTGCATCGGTTATTTTTCCAGGACGATTAAAAAACTGGATCAAATAGAAAATCAACTAATAATGGGGCAAAACTTGAAAGAAAATGAAAGAGATACACGGTTCTGTTCAGGTCGCAAGCTACAGATAGTCATTAACTGCTATTTTCATTTCGAAAAGCGTGGTATTTTTCCGATTTTCGTAGGGGATTGAGAGCAGAAAGGGAATAATATTTATACAAACCTAATAATTGTAGTGGACAATTTGCAACCTTCTAGTTTTTGTCTTTTCGTTTCCATTCTTTTCCATGATTATATTTTTCCAGTTTACTGTAATCGTATTTGTACATCATATTTGGAGATGTCATAGCGCTGAAATACATTGTTGCTATGAATACAAGCCTTTGTGTAACAAAACCTAGATGCCAAATATTGCCATGACATCCAATACGTTTCTTCCAGCATGATTTTCATTAATAAATAAAATAAAAATAAATACCCCTTTAAGCAGCTGCTTGCCACAGAGGTCTGACAGGAGCCTGTCAGTTTATATGCCATAGTAGAAGGTCTGTGAGGATGGCAGGACCTCAGCAGAAAAATGATACATACATCCATGCCTTACCCGGGGCTCAAATCCAGATCCCGGAGATCAGTAGCTAAGCGCGCTAACCACTCGGCCACGGGACGACCTTTCATTAACAATACTATTTAATAACACTCTGTGCCCAAAGCGCAATTCTTGGTATAAGCATACAAATCAGTATCTGCTGAATGCTTTGTACAAGATTGTGATTTCGTTCCTGTTCTGTTTAAATAATGTGCCACAAGGATATAATTATGCAATAGGATCATATTGACTGACAGATTCTGCAAGGCGGAATGTTATTGCTGACGCCTTCAAATATCAGACCTAGATGAACTGAACAGCTAATTGTCATCTACATAATTCCAGCAATGCAGAGATGTTATTATTCGAAGACCAACACCAACATACTCTTATACTAGGTATTTTTAATATATTCCATTCAAGTGTGAAGTCTCTGACTATTTCTCTATTTACTTGGAGTCTACACAATATTGCAGCAAACGATACGGAAATTATTCTTTTAGAGCGAATTGATTGCTCTATCGGTTATAAGACAAAATTATTTGAATTGGATTCTGTTGAATGGTTCGTCGAAATTAATCAGAGATTACTTCATTTATCTCACATGCTGCGTTTAAAATGATCAACGAGATACATATGGTTGTGTAGATGATTGTTTTCACCTGAGAACCAAATCATTCTAAACAAACATTAAGAAAACATTTTTTCAGACAACCCACTTTTCACGGAGGTCTTACTGGAGCCTGTTAGTAGTATTTAAAACCTGTCAATGTAGTACATTAGTTGTACCAGCTTATTTTGTCTCTGAGATGGCCTTGATTAAAGGCTTCCATCTCTCCCAATAATTGTCCAGTGGGTCTCCTTCCCCCAACTTTCTCTGAGTCTTTGTGGATTCTTGTGACCTGGCCATTTACTCCATTATGTGCAAAAAGGTAACCTAACAGCCTTACTGACTGAACTAATCCGGCGCCTAATACAACAATGGAAAAGATCCGTGAGAACTGCGAGACTTCAGAAAAATAGGCAATTTGCGCAATGAGTCTGAAAAGTAATGAGCCAAATTATTTTTATAATTTTGTTTTCCATTCAAGAGGAATCGTTCACAAGTAAATTGTTTCAAAGGAAGAAACATAAATGCCCAATTTTATTAAGAAGTGATGGAACGATTGTTGCAAAGAATTCGACGGTCAGACCAGACTTTCATGAAAACAAGAACCGGTTGTTGGTGCACGGACAATATACCTGTGCATTGTATATTAACTGTTCGAAGAGTTCTTTTGCAAAAAATGGTTACTTAGACGAACTCTCTATCCTCCCTATTCGCCAGCTTCGACTCCGACTAACTTCTTTCTCTTTCCAAAATTAAAAATAAAAGGGCGATGATTTAATACAATCTAAGTCATCCATAAGAATGCGACCGAGCATCACAAGATTACTTTGGGGTAATTTCAAGAATGCTTTCAACAGTTGAAAGAGGTGTAACAAATGTACAGAATCCCATAAGGACTATTCTGAATGATTTTTTTATAATAAATTCTTCTCTTAACCTTTGCTCATGTTTCAGAATTTTTTGTCTTATTTCTTTTCAGAGACAGTATCTACATCGTAAATAAAGGGTCATGCCTTACCCGAAAAGGAAATTTTTTGCTCTGCATTCAAGCGCAGCAATAGCTTCTTCATTCCGTCGAAATACATTTTTGATTAACTTCAACTATGGATTATTTATTCAACATTTGCTTGTAAATCGAATTTAAGACTCAGATAACATCATATAGGTTAATTCCGCAATCATACACTTGATAATTTAATAAACTAAGAAGCTACGGGGCAAGAATTATTTTGTAGTTGACTAAAAATTTTAATTCTAAAACTTAACCTGGCAGTTCAAAAATTATGTTAAAATTACTTCTAACATCAGCTGAAATACATTTGCATTCTCTAATATAAGTTTATTTTGCATTTCACTGTCGGATCATTAGTTTGGTAAGGGATGAAAAAGAAATGACGATCATTGTAAACAAGCTTATATCTACTTAATATTAAAAATCTAAACATTTTTTCCTCTCTAATACCCAATATGCTATACTCACAATATCTAAAATAATTGCATTCTACCGTTTGCAAAAACAGCAAAAAAAGAGTATAATCACGGTGTAGTTTTTCCTTATATGCATATAAGATGCGAAACATTGCCTTGATTAAAGAAAAATATAGAAATATTTTTTTTTACACTGCGAGCTATTGTTCGCTGTGAGTAAGAACTGATGCTATTTTTTGTCCCTTTTATTTTCAATTAATTATTGGCTGGGATGCATTTCGTTCACTCTATCATAATGTCTTTACTCGAGGGAATCTCAATAGCTTCATTAATATATATTTCTTCTAGCTTCCCAACCGTGTATGGCGAAGGCACTCGACCCGTCACTTGTAATTTTCCACTCTGAAATGAGAGAATGAGCATTATTTCGTTCAGCACCTCGACTCCGTGTCTGCTGAGGGTAGGGTTTGTCCTCCTCTGTTTCCAACTCTCAGTACGTGCCTAGCATACCTCCTGCCACTCTGCAGTTCTGATAATTGAGCACGTGCATGCATGTAGATGAGCAAGTGAAACAGAAGCTGCTGAAAAAGCTTGAGAGGGATGGACCCAAGCCCTTATGATTGGGCAGTCTTTCTTTGCTTGGGCTTTTCGGGGAGCAGTGCTTTCAACCATGAAGCCCCACTCCTCCTATTGTCGGAGTTGTTTCTTTTTTTTCAGTTTTCTTCAGTGATGGCTTTGTATGAATCACTTGAAGCGTAACATGAAACTTCAACGAATGGGATGTTAATTGAAAGTCGATGTGTTCCCTGGTACATGTTTCCGCTTCTAACAATTTGATCACGAAATTTCCAGCATCTGTACCAGTTGAAATATTGTTAAAGTGTAATTTTCCTCTTTTAGGGGGAAATTAATGGAACAGGAGAACAGGTCCCGAAGCAGGATAGTAAATAATATATGCTTCTATTCAAATATTTTGCCTGATTCTTCTCCAACACTAGTTCTGTCCGTCACCGAGAATATGACCAATTTGGCCTAATCTGTTCTGAAATTTCACTGACCTTGGACTAATATTCATTGTCGTTCATGATTTGCCATTTTTGTGTAAAGTTTATTCTTTAGCGTTTGTTTGCAGTCGATAATGTGTGCTTTCAAAATAATATGATTAAAATTAATGCTTTCTTTTTTTTAGTTGCTTGCAACGAAAGAAAATTCCTGTTATCAACTTTAACGAGACAAGATTGCACAACTTAATCCATAAAACACAAAAACGTTTTTTGAGATTCACCTTCCTGGAAATAAGATTCAGATTTCCATGTGAGCGGAACTGTGCTCGCCTGAGGCTCCCAAAGTCTTGAGAGCTTGCAAAACATAGCGATAGAAATCAAATAATCCGTTTGTCCAAAAGTTTTTTTTTTTGCTCGAATTCTCTTTCATTTCATAAATTACATTTATTCATCCTTACCAAACCTAGAAAATGTTATTAAAGTGATTAGTATGGGTGAAATATATCTTGCGTCAGTGTAGGAAACCAATATTTAGTATCCTCCAGGGTTGAGTTAGGTTGTTTTACCTCTTACCGACACTTTTTTGTACACAATGGACTAAATGGCCCCAAGGGCAAGGACCCCAAGGGATCAGAGAAGGATGGGGGAGGGGACCCACTGGACAGTTGTTAGGAGACAGATTTATATGCGCCAAGGCAGGCCCTAATCTAGAAATAAATAAAAGGTGCAGTTAAGTGACGCGATCGACACCGGAAAAAGGCAAAAGGTGGTTGATGGGGAAAAGACTGCAATTCCATTGCAAAACAAGTTTTATTCCTACATTTTAGTGGTCTTCAAAAATGCATAAAATGTGCATAAGTTTAATATTTTTCCCTCCATTACCCTTTGTAACCCTCAAAGGGGAAAGCCCCCTTGCTCCCCCCCCCTACATCAGGTCCTGCGCCCAGATCCCTGACATGCAAATTCTCTTGTGTCTGAAATAAGGTCGAAATATATAGTTTTGACTAATGTTGTCATTATTTGTAAAAAGAAATGTAGGTGATGCCCCGTTTACACTATAGATATGATCCTAAGGTTGTGGCATAAATCGAAATTGGCATAGATCGTAGTAGTATTTGCAAAAGATACTTGTAACTTAAAGAAATCTTGGTCAAATTACATCTGTAAATTTTAAATCAAATTAATATATTAATTCACTTCAAATAATAAAACTTATGTAAAAAAATTTATAAAGGCAAGACTTCAATTGGAAGTTCCTGTAGACAGGCAGATGTTTGGTAGCCTCTTCAGTTTATGTTGAAGGTTCAAGTGAGGTGCAGAATGAAGGCTTCTCTTAGAATCGTGTAATCGAGAATTGAGTTAATGCTCTCCTTTTCTCAACGTTCTTGCTAACAGTCCAAGACACGATTTTTCTCTCTCTCACAGCTCTGGTGCTTCTCGGATGATCTGATTGCGCTTTGCTTTTTCTGTGATGGACAATGAAGAACGTAAAAAGGCGGGAATCGCAAAAAAAAAAGATGAGATGAATGCGCGGCACATGGTGCCAATTTTGTCAGACTTGGCGGTTTTCACAGTTTAATAAAAAGTTGATCCACGAAAAAATAAATACGTTTTATTGAATATATTCACATATTAGGTACAGCATAAGATTTGAAGTGCAAAGAACGAGTAATAAAGTAAAATTCTTATAAAAATATGTGAATTAATGACGAAATTTTTACTTAAAAATGATATCAATGAATATTTCATCTGTCGAGCTACAGGGGTTGGCATTCGCTGCATGATGGGAATTAAATGACACTTTTCACTATAAATGGCGTTAGAATGAAAACACATAAATCGAATTGTCGTATACTGAATGTCACCTGTATTCTCTAATGTATCGGAAAGAAGAGACAAGACTCGCATCAATGTATTAAAATTTTGACAGATAGAAGGATTGGGTTGTTTTACCTCTGAATGGCACTTTTTTGCACAGAATGAGCTAAATGGCCAGGTCACAAGGACCCCAAGGGCTCAGAGAAGGTTGAGGGAGAGAATTCACTGGTTAGCTATTGGGAGACAGATGGTAGCTTCCCGGCGGTCATCTGGATCAGGGCGGGTCAAGGCCATCCAGCGTGTTCTTTAACGTGTAGGGTATGGCTCTCCCGCACACGGCGCCGCGGCTTAATGTACAATCCGACGGACGGCTGCCTATTCAAGTCCATCAGTTACCCTACTGATCAAGGGCAGGGTGGGAAGTTTTGCAGAGATAAGTCTCAATGCTGGCCCAGGCAAGACTCGAATCTAGGAACTTCAGATTACGAACCTAGCGTGCTACCGACTGAGCTGCCCCGCCCCAATAGACAGAAGGGCATGAAAAACAATATTTATAACTTGTAATCAGAATATAATTATTAAAATTTTAAAATTAATGTAATCATGCCAGCTTTTGCTTATACAGAGTGATTCAAAATTCGCGCAACAATAATAGAAAATTTCAGTTATTCTCAATTTACGTTTACGAATTGTTAACAATGGGTGACTGCTACAAACGTTGATTAATATCCTCAAGTTTTTTATCACTTAATAGAGAAAGCCGACCAGAATGTTTCTTGTCATGTATGCTTACGGTCTCGAGGAATCGTGCAATTAAACGTGATATTGTAGACTTCTTGAATACCGAAGAATCAGGAAACTGTTTATTGAAGTCAGCTTGAACAGTTAAAAATGATTTGGTTGTTAAATAACATTCGACTATGTATATATGTTCATCCTGGGAAAAATTTCATTACTAGTAACTAGTACATTATACGTCACCAACAAAGAACTGACAGCGGAGAACTAAACAATGTTGCATATGTCAGTGACTGCAGGGTTGCTAACGTTAGAATCGGTATTTAATTCCGTTCAGTTGGTGCGAAATAATAAGCATTTACATTTCAGGTTGCGAGAATTTTTGAGTCACTCTATAGGAAAAGGTGCTAATTCATCATGTTCTTCGCAACCGCTCGAGAACCGAAACATTTTATTTAGTAAGAGTTTAGGTCGCCATTTTATGATCTCGCCTAGAACTCCCATGCAGTCAGCATTGTGCCTTGATTTTAACGCCTGTCGTTTCGAAGCTCATTACGCAGGCAGCAGTTCTGCATACATTTATACTTGAATAAGTTCCAAAAGGCCCAACTTTCCCCCACTTCATTGTAAGTTGTACCCACTCGTCTAAATCGCGATGAATGACATATATTAATAGGAATTCCAATCACATGGCGGTACATACAGTGCACAGTTATTCGCTTATCGCGTCCAAGGCTACAGCGGAGTAAATCCTAATTAATTTTCATGCGTTATTAGGTGACAGGTGCTACGGTCAACTGGTGCTAATAGGAGAGAAGTTCTCGGAGTAATGTAGATGCCTCCTTACGGAACCAAAGAAGATTATTATATTCTATGTAAGAGGCAGAAGAGCAACACTCTTACATTGCTCCTTGAATGCATTCGTCTATTTCATATTTCTCGTACCTTTTCCTGTTGCACTGCAAAAAATATGGGTGAAATGAGTAATGGAAGATACGACTAAGATATGCATCACTGGTATTTGATGAGTAATTATTATTCAGCATTACAGTGTTAAACTCTATACATGTATTTGTACAATTTAGAAATCATATTAAACCTATTTAAAGAAATGTGCTTATAAAAACATGTTTCACCAATTATTCACTATATTATTCATATAACATAAGATTTACTTGAATGTTATTTTTTTAATTTAAATGTATATATATATTATAGGAATAATTTCAGCAGATAATAAATGTATATAAATTTCATAAATAAATCATTATAAAAAGTACCCAATTTTAATTATTATAATTTTTAAATTAGTAAGCAACGAAAGCGATTGTGTGTCTGAAATGTCAAAAAACTCTTTAAGTTTTCGTGTCAGATCAGCGTGAAGTTAGTATCCCACGGTGGTGCTACTATAGCATATAATATGTTAAATGTTAAGCTTAAGGTTTTATTTAAATGTCAAATATTGAAATTTATGGATTTCTAGAGGTGGACTGATCATGTGGTCCCAAGAAGTCGTGATTTGACCCACTGGACCTCTGTTTTTTGGGGGGAATACATTAAAAGCATTATTTATTTAGAAAAAAATTTTCAATTTACAGCATTTAAAGAAAATAAGCACTGCAGCTGTTGCAAGCCGACATGCTGAGACAAGTATGGACGGAAATTGAATGTCGCGCCAACTAATGACGCTCAGATTAAATGCTAATGAACACAAAACCAAACTTTGAAAGTTTCTTGATAATTTGTATGCACAAATACTTTTTATTTAAATAATTTAATAAAATATTGTCCTTTGAAATGTAGATTTTATTTCATAATGACCCTGTATTTATATATGTAAAACACCTTTAGCTTAAAATTATATATTTCAAAAGTTTGTTATGGTTGCAGTTTTGTCACCATTATTGTTCATTGTATATTGCCTATAGTTCAAATTTTGTTTCATGATTTATAGATTTATATTAGTTATTTCCAGAACGAGTTATATTTTCCCCAAATATCAATATCATCCGATATGCATTTCACTTAATCGAAAGATGCAGTAAATAAACAAAATGAGTATGCTTAGAGCTTGAGCTATAAGCATGTTTATCTAGCTTATGCTATTAGCTTATGATCTTAGCTTCACATAGCAGTATATCCAAGAAGTCTGTAAATTTTCTTGCCTTCTCCTTTTCTCAATAAAAAAAACAGCAAAATAACCAAACCATGTGGCTATATTAAGAAAACACAACTCAAAATGAGAAAAAAAATGAAAAAAACATTTGAAATATATATATAACTCAAACCACAATTACGCCACTGGTTTAATTTACAATTTTACCACAGAGGCGGAATCTTGTTGGTCTCGGTGACATTGCAACTCTTGGGGTCAGAGTTCGAGTCCTAGGATGGCATAGTTGTTTATTCTCTCATAGCCTGCGAATAATGCTAGTAATTTTACAGGTCTGATCATAAAATGAAACGAACAAGATTTCAGAGGCTTTCATTTTCTTTTAAAATCTCTGAGTGCAAACCGCGTTACTTCAGAACCAATCCGCGTAAATAAAATAACGGTGTAAATACAGTGACCGCGTTGTATCGAAAACGTGCTAATCAAGTTGGCGGAAATCGAGAGCCGACTGTATATTGTAGGTGCGATGTATATTTTTTCATATGTTTATAAAAATGCTGTGAATATATTTTGTATCAAAGAAATGACTGATATGAAATGAAGAACAACTTTAAAAATACCTTGTGCAATTTTTTAAACGTAACAATTTTACTACGATAGTAGTGGGTTCGCACCCAGCCCCCCATGTGCTTTCCCCTATGACATCACTGACCGCGCCCCCTATGGCGTCACCGACCAGGCCCACTTATTAATATTCCTAATTAATAATTAATAATTAATTCATAATTAATTAATCCCCCCTTATTAAAAAAACCCTTTATTGAAAATTTATCCCCCCTTATTAAAAAATCGCTTCCTCCCCCTTTTTTAACCCCTGGCGCCATATGGTGACTATGAAAAGCACCATTTTCGGAAAAACACCTATTTTAGCTATATTTTCCCGATTTTTGACTCCCCCTTTATTAAAAATTTCTCCCCGCTTATTAAAAAGACCCCTTTCTTCTCCCTTCCCCTTTTAACACCTGGCGCCATCTGGTGACTATGAGGAGTACTATTTTCGAAAAAAAACCTATTTTAACTCTAATTTCCCAATTTCTCAGCCAACCCGTCGTTAAAGACCCCTGGTTGACCCACCTATATTTTAAGCCTCCTTAATCCCCGATTAAGTCCCTTACCAACTAAACTTCGCGTGGCATCGATCGGATGATGCAGTAATAAGTACTTTGCCCTGTGTCATGCGTTCTTTGACCGTATCGCGTGTTTATACGGTGGGGTGATGTGTAAAGGTCACGGTTCTGGCTGTATATAACGGATGAAAAAGGTCTAGCATTTATTCTGAGCTACGTGTTATAGTCGGCAGCATGGATTTTGGTCATTTTTGGACGAGTGATGAGAACTCCGGCTACGAGAGCGATCCACAACACTTCCGCACGCGTATTCGTCGGTTGTTACGTCGACCTGTGGTTGTACCCCCTCCACCTTCACCTCCACCCCGGCGCCAACGGTCAGTAGGGGACACCGATGGGCTTGGAAAGGCCGCCGTCCGTCGGATGGGACGTTAAGCCGTGGCCCCGTGTGCGGGAGAGCCATAACCCTGTGCACGTTTAAGAACACGCTGGATGGCCTTGACGGGAGGCTACCATCTGTCTGCCAACAGCTGTTTCAGTGGGTCCCCTCCCCAACCTTCTCTGAGCCTTCGGGGTCCATGTCACCTGGCCATTTAGCCCATGGTGTGCAAAAAAGTGCCGCTCAGAGGTAAAACAACCCAACCCGGCGCCAACTGTTAGAATGGAGCTACGCCCTGGACCT
Organism: Ryuthela nishihirai; assembly: GCA_038380435.1. Lineage (NCBI taxonomy): Eukaryota > Metazoa > Arthropoda > Arachnida > Araneae > Heptathelidae > Ryuthela > Ryuthela nishihirai. The sequence goes on along the minus strand of JAWZYU010000009.1, from coordinate 79,738,126 downwards.
AGTGGTCCTATGCTACAGGCTGTTCTTGTGGATGATGACACACCACCACCACCTACAAGATACGAGGGCCTTTGGTTATGAAACCTGGCCCCCTGGTCTACCGCAGAACGTCGTTGAGGCCATGAGACGTAAACGTCAGAGACGTCTCTAGTCGTGCCTGTGTGTGAAGTCACCAAGCATCTGCCTCCCATCATCAGTATTCGAATTAGGGTGAATATTTATGCAGAGTCTGTTTTGCCAAAGAAGCGGCACTATAACACACTGAAAACATGAACTATGGGGCTGTGGTGGAGGATGCTATGACCTCAATAGAGATAGCTAACATCGTTGAAGTTGTAGCATAACAGGAGAAAAAAAGAAAAGGTTCTTTTCAGAACCACTTCATTTGTGTCAAAAGGATTACCGATCGTACAATTTCTGTTCACAACTCTTACTTCTCTATCTACACGTTTCTTCTATATCTCTACACTCAATTCACTGTCTCCCGGTTAACAGAGTAAATTTTATAGGGTGTTTAACCTTCAGTATAGTTTTACACACTCTGTTAGGATTAACAACTCTTATAGTGTATAAGTAGTTTTTGTTGCTAGGATCCCTCTCCACTTTTAAAATTTAGATCTTACACATTCTTGCAAACCCGACAGTCTTTTCATATTCATATACGTATTTTTATAACCGTCGTAAAGTGCGTTTTAATCAACACTTATTTCTTTTAACCCCACGACTATTGGTTGTCGCATTTTTACTAGAAGAAGGACTACTCCACAGTAACTGTTTAACTGCCCCGCAGAAAATAAAAAATGCTATAGGGTAAAAAAATTAATAAAAGGAAAAAAATCTGATTTTATTCATAATTATGAGAAATATTGAGGGGTAATAGGGTGTGGTGATCTAAAAGACCCATGTTCGGATCCTCATCCCGGACCATGTTTTATTGACGGATCACTCTCAATAGGGAAAAAATTTTCGAAGTCTCTAATCTTTCATCTACGTCAACAATCGCGCGGGCGAATTGACCTTCCTTCAAATCATACAATGGGGTCGCTTATCGATGGGTGCAATCGGACTTTCAACATATCATGTGACACACAGTCCTCGTGCAATCACTTATCAGTATGGGTTCAAGAGGACGAGTGCAGAAGCTGCCACAGTGTTTACATTTGGTGCCGATAAGAATGCGCATTTTAATATTTACAACTCAGCAGCGGTCACTTATCGATGTCAGCAATCGCACAATATAAATTTGATCTTACAACTTATCGGTCTGGGGGGTCAAAAGGACGAGTGCAGAGTGCGATGGTTTTTAACAAATGTCCTACGAAATTAAAAACTCCCCCGTTACGCGACATGGTTTAAAAATACTTATTATAGATGTATCCTCAGTATATGATGCAAACTCTTTCCTAGGAAGTTACGCTACTTGAAGAAAAATCAGCTATGGGAGTAATCATTAATCTACAAGCGCTCGCACAGTTTATAAAATCGTCTCTTCCACCATTTATCGGCGAACGTGAGACGCTGACGAAATTCACGTTGCGGCGTCAGTTACATGCTTTTACAGGGTAAAGACTGCATGGCAGAATGCTATAGAAAGTAAAAATGCTAAAAGTAGAATTCGTACGTTTCCGTAAAAAACTTTAGTTCCAACATGAGTTAAAAGAGTATGGTTCGACTCACTTTGAGAAGAGCAGTCTTTCTGTCCGAAAGCCCAATGAGAAAGTTAAATAATTACTGTTTCCTGTCGAATGCTACACTTTATCAGAACTCCATGTAGGGTGCCTTCGGATCTTAAGTTATCGCGTTCTCCAAGCGCTCAGCTGATTTTACAAAGTCGACATCACAATTAAAGTATGTAGCGGTTACAGAGAGAATATGATTAATGAGACATTAGAAAAGGGAACAATTGTTAATGTCATAAGAAATGTGTGATGTATAATTCTGTGGAAAAACTTAATACGAAATCTTTAGCATTATTCCCGGCGTCCTTTGTTAGGTGACAGTATTAACATCCTTATACGCTCTCACTTCAAATTTTCATATGACATTCGGGAGTTATCACTTAAGTTTCAACTTTTATTTTCTCCAACCCCAATAATGCGCAGTTTCTGTGGAATGCTGGTGACTTCGATGCAAAGGACGATCTTTCTCACACTAACGATACGACCGTGCACTAAGAAACAAACCTGGAATCCCATAGACAATAAAGAACTAAAAAGTCATTAAAACCGTAAATGGACTTATGTGAAACGTAATGTACTTAGCTTGACAGCATTAATATAGACAGGGATCCTCGCTTCTTTTCTCTATACTATCATAACCCTCGATGCTTGAGATATTATCAAATATGAATAGACCTCTGTAAAGTTCTGACCACACAATCTCCTTAGTTAATTCTGCTGTAGATGTCTAATTCTGTCAGGATCACAAGGGATGTTTTACATATTCAAGGACTTTTTCTGACATTCGTTAATCAAAGTGTCTATCTATGCATCAGACTTATCATTACACAGACAAACTACCTATCCATAGGATGTGTAAGCATTTAGAATGAAAAATTGAGTTTGCTTCACTGTCATACAATCTCATAACTTAATTTTCAGATGCACGTTTCTTCATAGAATCTTAAATTCCCAATATCTATGCATTTCCTCACATATCTCGCAAGATAATTAAAGTTCAATCACTGATTCATCTTCCCTATCTGTATAATTACTTTCTAATAAACCAAACTTTAACGACCAAAGTAGGTAAATCGCAAGCATCATCAGATTTTTTCCATATATCTGCTTATGTTGAATATCTCACAATAGCCTATTCAGTACATTACCACAACCGATGCAGCCACAAGTTACGATAGCCAACATCTATCCTGTAGACAGTAGGTTAGTTACTTCTAACAAAGTCAAGGTTTGAGATCAATAGTAAGACATGAACGTTGTTTATCTGCCTAGATCCCGACATCCTCTCATCCCTTCTACAGGGTCGTGTGAAAGCTAACCGTTAAGACACATATTTGCATATATATTTAAGGATACACCGAACTCACTCTTATATGCACGAACCTTCCATTTCCTAAATGTATGAAAAGCAAAGTTTTAATAGCACGAACAGTCATTCTTTCACAAGTATTTCATCAGTATTTCCATGAAAAGTCCGGTCCCAGAATCGATCCGCTAGACCTAACTTTGCATTCACTGACTTCAGCAACTGATAAAATGTAACTTAAGAAACGTAAGCTCTCTCGACGGTTATTCCAAGGCACTATCTCTTTTCAGAGTTCCTGGTCCCCTTGGTACGTTTGAATAAGCGTGGGTGAAGGTGGCTATTTTTCGCTGCAAACACAAGTTTTTCGACAAAGATGGGGTGTTTCACTGCAATCTAACACTGTCTAAGAATCGGTTTAGTTATTTTTCCTGCATGAGAATATTTCTATACTAGTGTGGAATTCTTAGAACAAGTGGTACTATTTAGTGTGAAAATGGTTTGGGCAAACACACGTTTTTTGATAATGTTATGTATCTTGTTTGGAAATCTGAAAGAACACTGTCTATAGAAAGTAGCATTACCCCAGTAAGCTAGTACTAATTACTAGTACTAGTTAAGAACTTGAATACGCATATTTCAGGAGGTGTAAGGATTTTTCTTCAACACGTTCGAATATTTTTTTGAACACGACTGTTTTACGTTACACTTCCTGACAGATGTGTCGTAACGAATGAAACGTGTGTGTGTGTGTTTTTTGCTAATATAGAAGAAGACATACAACCGAGAATATTTTCAAACTGAGAATAACACAACATCCTGATGCGTTAAGAACGAAGCGGAGGGATACTAACAGGTGAACCATGACCTGAAGCGATCGAAATCCTGTTGTTTCCCGCAAGGGGGCGAAGGCCCGATCATAGCGTGTTTTTTCACAATTGTGTTCCAGGGGTAGTGATCTTTATCTCTATAGATTGAAATGTGAACCATAGAGTGCGTATCTCTTTGTATGAAATCGCTTATAATGAGACAACATTTCCTTTCAAAGTTGGAAGTTATTAGTATGAACTAAAAAAAGTGATGATATATCCACTATCTGATCGTTAAAATCAAACTTTAGCAAGTTAATATATCGTTCTCTAGCTAGCGAGTCCGAAATTAGTGTGACTTTGCTTTAAAAATAAATACGACCTCACGCAGCTAATTGTTGTAACAGTTACAGGATCCTCTCACACGACCCCGTAGAAGGGGTGAGAGGTTGTCGGGATCTTGGTAGGTAAACAACACAAACGTTCATGTCTTACTATGGATCAAATATCCCAACACTATGGCTGATTACATAATTCTGACAAAATATCTGTCAACGATTGCAACCTTCGTCCCTCAGAATCGAGAAGTAATTAGTACTAGCTTACTGGGGTAATGCTACTTTCTATAGACAGTGTTCTTTCATATTTCCAAACAAGATATATAACATTATCGAAAAACGTGTGTTTGCCCAAACCACTTTCACACTAACATAGTACCACTTGTTTTAAGAATTCCACACTAGTATAGAAATATTCTCATGCAGGAAATATAACTTAACAGATTCTTAGACAGTGTTAGATTGTAGTCAAACACCCCATCTTTGTCGAAAAACTTGTGTTTGCAGCGAGAAATAGCCAATAAATAATAACCGTCGAGAGAACTTACGTTTCTTACGTTACATTTTATCGGTTGCTGAAGTCAGTGAATGCAAAGTTAGGTCTAGTGGATCAATTCTGGGACCGGACTTTTCATGGAAATACTGAAAATATTGTTGTTTTCTTATAAACAGTGTGTTTTCAGAATTTTTAATTTACAAACAAAAGCGCCTATTCAGATTGTCTTCCGTTCGAATCATATTAAATGCAGTCAACTTTGACTTATTGTGAAAGAATGACTGTTCGTGCTATTAAAACTTTGCTTTTCATACATTAGGAAATGGAAGGTTCGTGCATGTAAGAGTGAGTTCGGTGTATCCTTAAAAATATATGCAACTATCTGTCTTAACGGTTAGCTTTGACACGACCCTGTAGAAGGGATGAGAGGATGTCGGGAACTTGGCAGGTAAACAACGTTCACGTCTTACTATGGATCTCAAATCTTGACTTTTTTAGAAGTAACTAACCTACTGTCTATGGGATAGATGTTGGCTATCGTAACTTGTGGCTGTATTGGTTGTGGTAAAGTACTGAATAGGCTATTGTGAGATTTTCAACGTAAGCAGATATATGACAAAAATCTGATGATGCTTGCGATTTACCTACTTTGATCGTTAAAGTTTGGTTTATTAGAAAGTAATTATACAGATAGGGAAGATGAATCAGTGATTGAACTTTAATTATCTTGCGAGATATGTGAGGAAATGCATAGATATTGGGAGTTTAAGATTCTATGAAGAAACGTGCATCTGAAAATTAAGTTATGAGATTGTATGACAGTGAAGCAAACTCAATTTTTCATTCTAAATGCTTACACAACCTATGGATAGTTAGTTTTTCTGTGTAATGATAAGTCTGATGCATAGATAGACACTTTGATTAACGAATGTCAGAAAAAGTCCTTGAATGTGTAAAACCATCCCTAGTGATCCTGACAGAATTAGACATCTACAGCAGAATTAACTCAGGAGATTGTGGGGTCAGAACTTTACAGCGGTCTATTCATATTTGATAATATCTCAAGCATCGAGGGTTATGATAGTATAGAGAAAAGAAGCGAGGATCTCTGTCTATATTAATGCTGTCAAGCTAAGTACATTACGTTTCACATAAGTCCATTCACGGTTTTAATGACTTTTTAGTTCTTTATTGTCTAAGGGATTCCAGGTTTGTTTTTTAGTGCACAGTCGTATCGTTAGTGTGAGAAAGATCGCCCTTTGCATTGAAGTCAATAGAATTGAACTTGAAGTCAATAGAATTCAGTGTTCCATAGAAACTGCGCATTATTGCGGTTGGAAAAAATAGAAAGTTGAAACTTAAGTGATAACTCCCGAATGTCATATGAAAATTTGAAGTGAGAGCGTATAAGGATGTTAATACTGTCACCTAACAAAGGACGCCGGGAATAATGCTAAAGATTTCGTATTAAGTTTTTCCACAGAATTATACATCACACATTTCTTATGACATTAACAATTGTTCCCTTTTCTAATGTACGAGGTCAAATCATATTCTCTCTGTAACCGCTACATACTTTAATTGTGATGTCGACTTTGTAAAATCAGCTGAGCGCTTGGAACACGCGATAACTTAAGATCCGAAGGCACCCCACATGGAGTTCTGATAAAGTGTAGCATTTGACAGGAAACAGTAATTATTTAACTTTCTCATTAGGCTTTCCGACGGAAAGACTGCTCTTTTCAAAATGAATCGAACCATACTCCTTTAACTCATGTTGGAAATAAAGTTTTTTACGGAAACGTATGAAATCTACTTTTAGCATTTTTCTCTTTCTATAGCATTCTGCCATGCAGTCTTTACCCTGTAAAAGCATGTAACTTGGTGTAAAAGCAAGTGAATGTATTTTGTGTAAAACTGTGTGTGTGTGGTACTTTGTGTAAAAGCATGTGAATTTCGTCAGCGTCTTCCCGTTTGCCGATAAATGGTGGAAGAGACGATTTTATAAACTGTGGGAGCGCTTGCAGATTAATGATTACTCCCATAGCTGATTTTTCTTCAAGTAGCGTTACTTCCTAGGAAAGAGTTTGCATCACATACTGAGGATACATCCATAATAAGTATTTTTAAACCATGTCGCGTAACGGGGAAGTTTTTAATTTCCTAGGACATTTGTTAAAAACCATCGCACTCTGCACTCGTCCCCTTGACCCCCCAGACCGATAATTTGTAAGATCAAATTTATATTGTGCGATTGCTGATATCTATAAGTGACAGCCTCCGAGTTGTAAATATTAAAATGCGCATTTTTATCGGCACCAAATGTAAACACTGTGGCAGCTTCTGCACTCGTCCTCTTGAACCCATACTGATAAGTGATTTCACGAGGACCATGTGTCGCATGATACGTTGAAAGTCCGATTGCACCCATCGATAAGCGACCCCGTTGTATGATTTGAAGGAAGGTCAATTCGACCGCTCGATTGTTGACACAGATGAAAGATTAGAGACTTCGAAAATTTTTTCCCTACTGAGAGTGATCCGTCAATAAAACATGGTCCGGGATGAGGATCCGAACATGGGTCTTTTAGGTCACCACACCCTATTACCCCTCAATATTTTTCATAATTATGAATAAAATCAGATTTTTTTCCTTTTATTAATTTTTTTACCCTATAGCATTTTTTATTTTCTGCGGGGCAGTTAAACAGTTACTGTGGAGTAGTCCTTCTTCTAGTAAAAATGCGACAACCAATAGTCGTGGGGTTAAAAGAAATAAGTGTTGATTAAAACGCACTTTACGATGGTTATAAAAATACGTATATTAATATGAAAAGACTGTCGGGTTTGCAAGAATGTGTAAGATCTAAATTTTAAAAGTGGAGAGGGATCCTAGCAACAAAAACTACTTATACACTATAAGAGTTGTTAATCCTAACAGAGTGTGTAAAACTATACTGAAGGTTAAACACCCTATAAAATTTACTCTGTTAACCGGGAGACAGTGAACTGAGTGTAGAGATATAGAAGAAACGTGTAGATAGAGAAGTAAGAGTTGTGAACAGAAATTGTACGATCGGTAATCCTTTTGACACAAATGAAGTGGTTCTGAAAAGAACCTTTTCTTTTTTTCTCCTGTTATGCTACAACTTCAACGATGTTAGCTATCTCTATTGAGGTCATAGCATCCTCCACCACAGCCCCATAGTTCCTGTTTTCAGTGTGTTTTAGTGCTGCTTCTTTGGCAAAACAGACTCTGCATAAATATTCACCCTAATTCCAATACTGATGATGGAAGGCAGATGCTTGGTGACTTCACACACAGGCACGACTAGAGACGTCTCTGACGTTTACGTCTCAGGGCCTCAACGACGTTCTGCGGTAGACCAGGGGGCCAGGTTTCAGGCGGTTTCATAACCAAAGGCCCTCGTAGTCTTGTAGGTGGTGGTGGTGTGTCATCGTCCACAAGAACAACCTGTAGCATAGGACCACTAGGTCCAGGGCCTAGTTCCATTCTAACAGTTGGCGCCGGGGGTGGAGGTGAAGGTGAAGGAGGTACAACCACAGGTCGACGTAACAACCGACGAATATGCGTGCGGAAGTGTTGTGGATCGCTCTTGTAGCCGGAGTCCTCATCACTCATTCAAAAATGACCAAAATCCATGCTGCCGACTATAACACGTAGCTCAGAATAAAGACTAGACCTTTTTCATCCGTTATATACAGTCAGAACCGTGACCTTTACACATCACCCCACCGTATAAACACGCGATACGGTCAAAGAACGCGTGACACAGGGCAAAGTACTTATTACTGCATCATCCGATCGTTGCCACCCGAAGTTTAGTTGGTAATGGACCTTTCGGAGATTAAGGGGGCTTAAAATATAGGTGGGTCAACCAGGGGTCTTTAACGACGGGTTGGCTGAAAAATTGGGAAATTAGAGTTAAAAGGGTGGTTTTTCCGAAAATAGTACTCCTCATAGTCACTAGATGGCGCCAGGGGTTAAAAAGGGGGGGGGGAAGGAAGGTTTTTTAATAAGGGGCGATAAATTTTTAAAAAAGGGTTTTTTTAATAAAGGTGATTAATTAATTGTGAATTAATTAGTCACTATTAATTATGAATTAATTATTAATCATTAATTATTAATTATGAATATTAAAAAGGGCGTGGTCAGTGACGTCATAGGAGGAAAGTACAGTGCGTGGGGGTGCTGGGTTGCGAACCCACTACCTACGATATAGCACAAAAAACAACAGCATCTTGTGTTATTGATTTCCTGATTTCCTTCATATGTTTTGCAAGGCCATGAGTGAGCTAAGAAATTCAGGTGAAAATTAACATTTGATATAATGTTAGTGAGGAGTCTTCAATTTTTTTGCTATCTTGAAAATATTAATATAAGATTCCTATATTTTAATATGGAGCTAATCATTATTTCGTTATCTTAATGAAAACTGCATTTTAAAATTGAACATTTTAGTCAGTCATACTATTCATACGAGTATATGGGAAATGATCATCTATGAAGTAAAAAAAACAGTGGAATTTTTTCCCCTTCCTAATAAGTAGTGCATAATAACGCAGGGGAATTATTATTGTATCAAAATTTTTAACTTGGTGTATATGTGAATGTTAATTCGCATTAATTTGAGTCAAAATAGTTGTTTTTCCTATAGCTGTTAATTTTCTTTGAACAACTGAATAATTATCTTCTAAGGCAAAATAAGTTTTTTCGACAGTGAAATGGAGGCAAGGAACAAAATTACAAAAAAAAAGACTATTTGTCTTTCATTGCAAATGTCTTAATTGAATGCTGGTTGGTATCCTGTAGTATTCCGACAAAAGACAGTTATTCTTAAATTATGTTTTCTTACGTGTAAAACGCCATTATTTATTCATTTATTATCATTATTAGAGGCCTATATGTTGTTACGAACACCAACCAATCAACTTGCAATTAAGTTGCCATAGCAACCGTCTCAACAGTGACCACCTTACTCTATTAACTCGCTCGCGTAGCGCTTAAAACACTACAAATCCTGAAAATCTTCTGGGACATTAGAACAAACCAAGAAAAAAGAATACGAACCATATTTCATTGTTGACGTTTTAAGCCTCTAACCCATGGAAAATCGAGCAGCACGTGGATTTCTCTCTAGCAAATATTTGCTGTTTTTATTTGATGATACCTGCAGTCGCTTGTAAACAGATTAAGCATCGTGATTTGTTTTAGCTCATCTTCAACGTAAGGTTTTTATTCCTTTCATTAAAAGAATGGCTTCAGTATCCGCCTTCCAAATGTATTAATACGTAAATTCTAACAACGAGAAAAATGGATGATTTCGTAAAAAATATGCATGAAATTAGAGCTGAAATTACTGAACCAACTGAAAGGCACGATGTGACACAAATATTACACGCGAATGCCTAAATGGTCTGGAATTTGTTGGTGTAGCTCTGGGTAGGGAAATGATGGGTTAAAGAACTAGAATAGTATAACCGAATTCCAGTTTTCTCTGTCATCGGTCTAAGACATCTAAGTGTAAAAGCTGATGTATGCCTCGAAACTTTGTCTTGATGCAACCATGTGGTGTTGAGGTATTGACGTCGGTACTATAACTGTAAAAGTCAGGCATTTCTTCTCGGTATATCGGTTCGAGTACTTTGGATAATACGAGTCCACTTTGGCGTTCTTTTCTACCCTACGGATTTGCAACTTTAAATTATAGCTGTCTCCAGCAATGGCCATTAAACCTTTGAGAAAACGTTCGGCACATTCCCTGTACCACTTCTGATAAGCTGTTTGGTTGAGTGATCTGTAATATAATGACCAGGGTTTGTTGCAGTTGTCTAGGTCGACGTATCCCTCATTCAATGCGTCCATATTTTTCCACTTGTCGACCGCCAGGTAACGTTTATACAATTTGCTGCAATTGGTAAGCTGTTCCGTTAGTGGAGAGGCAGCATCTTGTGGAGATGGGACGAGACTTAAACTGCTCTGTAAATGAAGATTGTCTCTCATGATATTGTGGACAGTCGACTGGGACACCTTCGTAGCTTTGGCGACCGTTCTCTGGGTTGTAGCGTTTTATCCACTGAACATTTTGCAACCTTCTTGATAACAACTGGTGTGCGATACGCTTTGGATGGATGAGGTATTGACGTATGTATGTATGCTCTACGCTTTTTTGTCATACCCATAACCGCTTCTGAGGGTCCGTCTCCTATGTGTTGCTTCACCAGATAGATGCCCTTTTGAGAAATGCTAAATCTTCTAGCTATGCAAATTTTATAATTTGTGACCAGGAATGCTGCCAATCGGAAAGGACAACGATGAACCTTTCCCCCCCCCCCAAAAAAAAAGGACAACTGAACCTTTTCCCCAAGCTCGAATTGTGCAATATGTCTCTGAAAAAAATTTTTCAGAGACATATTGCACAATTCGAGCTCACAAAATGGTACGCACATACATCGTCTCAACAATTTAACCGTTGTGGATTGCATATCAACGAGGCATATTCGTATCTGCAGTTAGTGGCATGTAACGTAATCAATCTCAGCACTTTCGCGGACCCTTAGGAGTCCATGAAGGTACTGAAGCTGAGGAACCACTGGTTGGGAACCACTGTTTTAAAGCATGCAATACTAGAAACGAAGAGCACGTGCTCTGATTAATTCTTTGGAAAAGTTCAACCTACTGAAAAATATTTTGGTATTATTAGTGGAATTATTTTCTAGTAACATAGTAATGAAAGTTGAGAAAATCATAATCTGACCACATATGTACGGTGAAAGGAAAAATCTGAGGAATTTTTGCGATCTTTATTTTTTATACTGAAAGACAGAGAAAACCGTTCTGTGAGTGAATTAGACTTGGATTAGTTTAGTTCCTTAATGTCTCCCTCATGATCACATAAACTGCTGAGAAGACAGTAAAGTCGGAAAGTTACCTGATTCATTAGCATGAGACTGGTTGCATAGGAAAAGAGGCAAACATAAAATTAGAAAGAACATCTCACATTCCCTTTCGGCATTTTCAACAAAAATTTATAAATTTATTTATTTTACAAAGCGTAATCATTGTTGTTGAATTTTATTTCAAATAATGTTACCATTTCAGTTATTTATTAATTTTTTTTCGAAAAAATAAATTATGAAATTTCTGTTTTCTGCAATAATACAGAAATTTCGTTACAATCTACATTAGTGTTTAATGCTGATTTGCTCTAGTTTGTAACGTACCTCAGATTACAAACTATTACTTAGAGTAAGGGTTCTCAACGCGGGGTACGCGGTAAAATTTTTTGGGGTATTGAATTTTAGTTTTGGGGTATGCCGTGAGAGCTTAAAAGTCGCTAGATGCAGTAACAAAGTAAAAATAACCATTGTTATACTATAACTATCTATCTATACAAGTGATACGCCAGTTACATACACATTTCCAGGGGGTACGTGAAGCATAAAAGGTTGAGAACCACTGACTTAGAGGATTAGTACTTTTCGGTAGAACTTGTATAATTATTAATAAAAGGAGACTGAATAAAGTTTCCATGATCCTCACAGATTTATCACTGAAAACGGCCGTAGTCGTTCAAATTGTCCACAGACACAGATGGAAAGAATACTGAAAAAAAAGATAACTTTATATTTCCGAATTAGCTTCTGTCGATACGTCGAAGTGAACTTCTCATTCCTTAAGCAAAGCTGATGCAAGTCAGCTGAGTCTGCCAGCTATAATTTAGCAATAGAGAAGGAGGAGGGGCAAGTCCTCAGCTGGTTTAGTTGCCTCCGTGAAAGATAAACGCTAAGCCAGGTGACGAGAAGCAACGAGAAAGAGAGAGAACAAGGGAATGCGAGCTTTGGACTGCGAGAGTCAATAAGAACAACCACCGAACACAAGGAGTATTGTGTATAGGCAGTGTAGGATTCCCATTGATCCGCTCTGCCAGCGAGCCAGCACACAGGGGCAACGCGACTAGCGCGCAGTTGGCACGAGGGTAACTACTACATAGGAGAGCGGCTGATGAAACCAGAATGGTGTAATAAACAGATGCTTCTCTTGCTTGTAGCTAGAGCAACTGGGATTCCTGCCAGTGTCCTGGCGATGGACGAGAAGTGGAAAACTTCTATTTGTTTGGACGGAACACAGGTCCAATGATCAAGTAGGAATGCTGGCTAGAGTATCCTTATTGAAGAAGAGCCCACGGAGTAAAAAGACAAATACAATAAAAATAAAGCAGGCAACCTGTGACATGCCTTCAGGGTACGTAACTTCTGTATGCATCAGAATATTAAAAACTATTCATAATAATGTAATTAAGTTGAAAAGTTTAAGTAAAAAAGCTCAAGTTTCATGTTAATGACTAAGCATTTCATTGCAATTCATCTCTTGCAAATTGATTAGTTGTAAAAGATTCAAACTATCCTTTATTCAGGAGACTGACACCCAATGACGAAATTTGTGTCACAACGTTTTTCCTTTATTTCTGAAGTATTTGAAACCTGGTGCTAAATAATTATATTGAGTCTGTCTTAGACAATCACTATATGTAGTCATTTAAGAAAAATAATAAAACTGTTTTTTTTAACATTTAAAAGAAAAATAATTAGTTAAGCTGTATCTACCCAATAAATGATATCCAGCTTTCCCATAATGATATTAAACTGCATCTATGAGAGAGAACAACGTAATGAAGTCGTAGTGCTGTTTCGAAAATTATCTATGGTTAATTGAATTGTCAGTTACAAGTTAACAGAATCCCATCAAACCTTCATGACAAGTGGAGTTAAGAAAAAAGATTTAGCTGAAATCTGACTGCAAAATTATTCTGCCCAACATTCGATTACTCAGTCAAAATTACTTGATATTCGGAGACGTACTATCGATGAAACCCTAGGCTAGTTGGCTAACTGCGATGTTTAAGTAACGTATAAAGGCAGGAGCAAGGCCCTTTGCTCCCTGCTGGCAGAATAATTTTGCAGTCAGATTTCAGTTAAATCTTTTTTCTTAACTCCACTTGCCATAAACGTTTGATGGGATTCTATCAACTTGTAACTGACAATTCAATTAACCATATATGATTTTCAAAACAGCACAACGACTTCATTTCGTTGTTCTCTCTCATTACATAATTTATTCGTATGTTTTGTCTCATAACGATACTCACGTATTACAGAAGTATATTCTAATTTTTCCAAACAGGTATTTCACACTTTTCTTTGTGTTTGACTTTTGCAGTCGAATTCTCAGACTCCATGCAATTAGTTTTCTTATATTAAATGTTCATCTTTACACACTTTGTCGCTTGATAATATAAATCTCTTTACAATTTTTCCCTCTTTGAAATCTGAAGCTTATCCTTTTCACTTCCTTCAAATTCCATTAGGAAATTCTCTTTCAATACCAGAAAAAAAATCTTTTCTTCGGATCCACTTGCCACGAAGTTTTGACAGGATTCTATCAATTTGATTCTCCTTTTCCCAAACTGCGAGAAATTGTCGTGGAGAAGACATTCGGAAATCTAGATCTTAGACCACAAAGATAAGCAACGATTCATAAGGTTCTCTTCATAATTATTAAGTAGCTACTTGGCAAAATTACGGTGAGCCCCCAATGCACAAATTTGTTTCAATTTCTAAACTTTATTGCTTGTTTCGCGACTGGAACCTTTATCCATTTCTTATTGTATTGAAACATGCCAATGCTCTCGACTACTACTTGTTTAAAACCCTAATTTCTTTCATTTGGTAGTTATCCTAGTGTAATCAATAATTAGTCCCATGCTTTTAGTTCTATCTACACGCATTCACAAGAAATTGAATAAATAATTCATACATTAACAAATTATGGAAATAATGATAACTAAGGGACCTGGGTTCGAGCCCCGGATAAGGCATGGACGTTTGTGTTGTTTTTCTGCTGAGGTCTTGCCATCCTCACAGACCTTCTACTATGACATATATATTGACAGGCTCCTGTCAGACCTCTGTGGCAAGCAGCTGCTTGAGAGGGTATTTTTTTCTTTTAATCCATATATAATGAAATATAGCCGTCCCGTGGCCGAGTGGTTAGCGCGCTTGGCTACTGATCTACGGGACCTGGGTTCGAGCCCCGGGTAAGGCATGGATGTTCGTGTTGTTTTCTGCTGAGGTCCTGCCATCCTCTCATATCTTCTACTGTGGCATATAAACTGACAGGCTCCTGTCAGACCTCTGTGGCAAGCAGCTGCTTGAGGGGGTATTTATTTTTTTTTATTCATAATGAAATAATCAAGTTATTCGTCTTTGTGACATTTTGGCTCCAAAGTGAAAACTAGACTTGTCTATCCTCCCCTCCCTGAATTTCTTTCATCGTCATGTTTTTGGTGGAATAAATTTCTAATGTATTCAGGGTCTGTTTATCTGCTGGGGAAAAGTTTTATACACTGACAATGGTTTAAACTCAACAGGTTTTTTTTTTTATCAATACATATATATTTAATCATCATCATCATCTCACAAGACACCTATATAGAATGATTTTTTACATTTGACTCACAAAGCTAATAACTTATTTGCAGGAAATATAAATGAGTATTATTTTTCATACATAAAATGTTACGACAATAGTATATACATAAAATATTATGATAGTATCTCATACCGAAATAGAACGATTCAAATTATTTGACAATGAAACTGTGCACAACAGTTGAAACAAATTGTGCGGATATAGAAATGAACATGGTAAAATAAAAAAATTATAAATACAAGGTTTCTCAGGATTAAAAATTAGCGGACATTCTTTAAATAGTTTTTAACGTTTAACTTAATCTCATTATTACACTAGGTGCTTAAATTAATGCTTATCGACAAAATGCCCCTACTTTATGGAGATATTAACCACCTCAAAGTTTCTACGGTAGCTTTGGGATGGGGCAATGTTAATGAATTAATCGGCAACAACACAGTATCTATGCTTATACTTTTATTAATCATCTGTCCTTCCTAATATGTTTGCGGAAAAGCTTGTAAGCATGAGTTACCCTACTCCCCTCTTTAATGGGACGTAGGTTGGTTAGTTTTATCTCTGAGCGGCATATTTTTGAACGCAATGGACTAACTACCCAGGTCACAAGAACCCCAGAGCTCAGAGAAGGCTACGGGGGGAGTGGACCCACTGGACAGCTGTTGGGAGACAGAAGGTAGCCTTCCATCAAGGCCATCCAGCGTGTTCTTAAACGTGTTTTTAACACACTGGGCGATCCCATCCGACGGACGGCGGCTTTTTCAGGCCCATCGGTGTCCCCTACTTACTGAGGGCAGGGTGGTGATTTTGCGGATATAAATCTCAACGCTGGCCCAGGAGGGACTCAAACCTGGGATCTGCAGTTTACGAGCCACCCGGCCCCTAATGGGAACATAGGAATCAAAACCATAGAACTTTGTTCCACCGAGTGTAAACAATGGCCTGAGTGTCATAGCACTTCAGTGGGACAATGGATTAAATGCTGTAGTACTTCGGTGCGACAAAGGACTGAATGTGATAGCACTTCAGTGCGGCAATGGACTGAATGTCGTAGCACTTCAGTTAGACAATGGACTGAATGCCTTAAAACCTTGTCGAATCCATTGGTACAAAGGAATTAAAGCAGTGTACCGCTGTCTAACTAAGTGGGACAGGAACTGGAAGAGTACTTGAAACGCTGTATCGGTGGGACACAAAATTGTAAAGTGTTAAACAGATTAACCAGATTTCAATTTGCTATTTTTTCTTCAGAATTCTGACTTTAATAACCCTCAGCGTAGAGGCAACTGAAAATCGGAAACATGAAAGTTGATTTCGCTAAAACGGTAGTGACGCAAATAGACGTCTCGCAACATTTTTACCCGTGGCCACGATTTTTACCGAAGCTTCGTCATACCAGACAAAAGGAGGTTCGACATCCTTCCGCAGGAGCGCAGAAGCGAAGGTCACATGCGGTGACAGCTCCACCCTCGACGACCGTGAACCGCCCATGGTGGAGAGCTGTTGCATTCCGAGCGGGATGGTGACATTCCTTTCCGCTCCGACGCAGCTTCTGTAAAAGAGAATATACAGCTGCAGCAATAGCCAGATTGGTCTGGAGGCTTCTCATTATAATTATTAAACACTTGAAGATGATGAAATTGTAGTACGTCAGTGTCACCAGCGCTTAATTTTATTTCATCAGCAAATGAACATTGAGTTTAAGGTTAGATGTATCATAATATTTAAGAAGGAACATCCTTTCATTGTTCGCAACGGTTCACGAATATGCAATACTAAGTTATTTGCATATAGATATTGCAAAAGCAAAGATAAGCATAATGGTGATAGTGGAAAGGAAATTTATAATGTAAACTGTAGAGATAATATTAGCAGGGGAAACGATTTCTTGAAACTTTTTTCACACCGACTTTGTAAATAGAACTTTGTAAACAAACCGAACAGTAAAATGTTAGAAATTTGTTCGTATAATGTAGAAAATAAACTAGAAAATGGCTTAAGCAAGATTGGTGTGATACTGAGACGATCTTTAAATGATTTTTAATGAAAAGGTACCTTGCTTCCGTTTCACAATTTGTCATATTTTCCTAGCTTCAGCATAAAAATTATAAAGAAATATTCATCAATTTAAAAGTTCAAAAACTACAGTTAAGAATAAATGAAAAGAAAACTTTACTTAGTAGGAAACAAAAAAAGTAAATATTATATTGATTTTGTACGTCAATAAATGGTCAAGATCCATTTTTGAACACTTTAATAGCAACTTTGCGTCTAACGAATTTATATTACATTTTATTCTCTTCTTCTTTTCTAAAACATAATGAACCCACGATCTCCTGATCTCAATATCTATATTATCCCACCTCAATATTTTCTATATTTAAAATCCATTTTCTTAAATCCAGAAATCAACTCCATTTCACTGCGTTAGAGGCCAAAGCTCTATATTTCAGGCTGCTCCATCCTCCAATTCCTCAGGAATTAAGGACAGAGGAGGAGCAAAACAGGACACCTACTATACCCTAAGACCCCCCTTTACAGGGGCATATCGTGTCTCAGAGCACGTCAAGGATGCGGGTTGGACATTGAAAAAATATGGGAAGTAGCCACACAAGCGGAAACTTCCTTGGACGATTCTCCTAATCGTGTACAGCACCAACATTGCGTACGTGTTAAAGTATCTAATCTTAAATGTCTACCTAAGTTATTTACTTAAAGTAACTAATCTTAAATGTCTACCTAAGTTATTTACTTAAAGTAACTAATCTAAGTATTTTTTTTTGTTATTATTATGTAGACTCTTTGAATGTAATAAATTAATAACAGACGTATATTTCTTTCGTATTAACTTCGTTTTTTATATTTAATCAAGAAAAAATGAAGCTTATTCCTGGGTAATCAAACTGTTCTCCCATACCATCAGGAATTTTGGGTCCGCCAATGCAGCGTTGTACGTACTGAGTGTTGTCGGCCTGGTACGAATTTGGCAACAAGCACCGCACGCGCAAGGGACATATATCGTACTATGCAGTATGACTATGCAATCTATACTCGACTCGCGTAGAGTGGGTGAATTGTTGCTTCTTACACCTACTGGAATTGTCCTATGCATGCGTCATGCCTTTTGCGCTGCTTTGTCTTCTTCGCTGAAACACTTCAAAGCGTTTCGAGGAAGAATTGTCCCTGTTTAGTACACTTAAATCGGAATATTTAAGAACCTGTCTCGTTTTCAGAAAGTTGAAATCGAGATATATGAGTAAATTCATCAATCTAAATCTTGTCACCCTAATCCAGTGTGTTGTTCTTCAGAATGCATAAATATTATTCTCCCGCTCACGAACCACACTGCTTAAAGTCATATTGGCGGAATACAGTTTTCGCGAAGTCGTTGACATTCCTTTTCTCACCGGTAGCAGGGCGTGAGCAAGTTGAGCAAATTACGAAGCTGGAATTTGGATCTCGAATAAACAAACTCCTTCCTATACACCAGATGAAACTCTATAGATTGAGCTATTCTGAGTGATGAAAACACGCATGGGGTTGTAACGTCCATAATGCTCACCCTTCATCACAAAATCGGACTTTGACTTTCTGAAGCATTAAGCTTTGACAAGTTTAAGAGGCTCCGAAAATTCAAAAATCGAAATATATATTTGTTATTTTGAATGAAGGATACATTAAAAAATAATCTTAAAACCCACAAGTTATAACTACTAATGCAAATTGACAACTGCTACACAGTAAAACTTGAAATGCATTTTTTGAGAGTCCTTCATAGTTAGCTTATACATATGTTCGACCCTGGTTCATCGGTTAAAACGTGGTCGGTTTTTATAACATTGGCACATATTGTACACGTTAAAGAACACACTTAACTGCTTAGAAGAGAGTCTCTTTCACCAGTACATTTCTCAGGCTTGGTATCTTTATGATCTGTCCATTTAGCTCATTTTATAGGGAAAAAAAATGTAACAACAAAGAATATTTCTGTTATTAATCACTTTTATTGATTTGTCGAGAGATAATAGAGAATTTACAATATTAGAATTTCTCAGATATACACCTGGTAGTAGTTCATTAGAATGTTTTTAACGAAAAATTGTCATTAGCCGGGTGGAACCCGAACCCACGATTTCCTGATAACATGTCAGGTGCTTGACGCTTGATGTGGGCTGGCCGTGTGCATTAAACTGGAAGGTGCCATCAGGACCACAGACTTCGATTACAGTCAACTACATTTCCAATTATTACTCTATGGTAGGGGTTCTCAATGTGGGGTACGTGGTAAAATTTTTTGAGGTACGCCATGAAAGCTCAAAAGTCGCTAGATCTAGTAACAAAGTCCCTAAGTTGGCATTATTATACTATAACTATAGTTTTATCTATCTATATACATGTCCTGCCATCCTCTCAGGTCTTCTACTGTGGCATATAAACTGACAGGCTCCTGTCAGACCTCTGTGGAAAGCAGTTGCTTGAGGGAGTATTTATTTTATTATTTATATAGGGGTACGCCAGTTACATACACATTTCCAGGGGATATGTGAAGCATAAAAGGTTGAGAACCACTGCTCTATGATATAATGCTTAAAAGTCACTAATAGAGATGATTTTTCGGCGACCGGTAGCTCAGTGGCCAGAGCATCTGACATGTTATCAGGAGGTCGTAGTTTCAGATCCCACTCGGCTAATGACAATTTTTCCTCTAAAATATTATAACCGATAATGTTGTTTACTTATTTATTTTAGACTGTTTAACCTTGGGAAGATTAAGCAAGAAAGGATGTGAAGACAAATTCAATACTCAATACTTATTTACATCCCGACAATAATTTTTTTTGTTCTTTTTGAACAGCTCCCTGTCAAAGTTTTAAACCTAACAGACAGCGAAGCCCACCCAAATTCCCCTCACCACCATCAGTAGCTATTTTGCCCTTTCGATATGCGGTTTAATACCACTTCTACTCCGCATGCCTCACCAACAGGGAAGAAGAAAACTTCCACCCAGAAACAATTACGACATATCTTTTACCCGCGTCATAAACACCATTCCCTCGAATAATCGCTCAATTAACTCATAACTCGGTTTGCACCCTTTTATACAATGCCCTACCAAAATATTAGAGAATCTCTGCGTTATTTCAATGGAAATCTAACTTCCAAAAAAGAATTTCCAGGAGATAAATAAAAGATCATAATCAAAAATATTTAAACTCGATTTTCACCAACATGCGTTCGGTATATTATGAACGCCGTCCCGTGGTCGAGTTGTTAACTGCGCTTGGCTACTAATCTACGGGACCTAGGTTTTTCTGCCGAGGGCCCGCCATCCTCACAGACCTTCTACTATGGCGTATAAACTGGCAGGCTCCTGTCAGACCTCTGTGGCAAGCAGCTGCCTGAGGGATTTTTTTTTATTTATTTTATGAGTTATGCAAGTTTGAATGTTTAACAATAAATCTTCTTAAAAAATTCGTAATTATCTGATATTTAAATAATTCTTATGCTCGGTGACTTCAGCCTTTAGCGGAGGAGGAACAGGTCTTTGCCCCATGCCTGCGATCAGGGGGCTGTTTGATATTGTTGGCCCTACCAATCTCAATAAACCTAATTTCTTTAAAAATCCTACTAATCATTTGAACGTGAGGACTCTGCACAGAGCTTTTTCTCTTGATGTCCTCACACAAGAATTCCACCATTATAATTTAGATATTCTCGGCTTGCAAGAGACCAGATGGACAGATAAAGGTCAGATTCTTAAAAATAATCTTAAATTTCTCTTTTCAGGGAGGGATGACAATAAGCATCACCAAGGCGTGGGTCTGCTTCTCAGCAGACACGCTAGTGATGCTCTTCTAGGATATGAGTGCATTAATGAAAGGTTTCTTACAGCAAAATTTCAGACAAGCATTAAAGACTTGAATGTTATCTGCTGTTATGCCCCCACTGAGGATTCTGATGAGGATGAGAAGGATAGGTTTTACGGACAACTTCAGGATATTTTGAATTCTGTCAAGAAAGGAGATATTACCCTTGTTCTTGGTGACTTCAATGCCAAAGTTGGTACCGACTCTGACCTTTGGGGAGGAGTAATAGGCCCTTTTGGTATTGGTAGCTGCAATGGCAATGGGCAACGTCTCCTACAGGTTAGTAAACTCAATGGTTTCAGAATAACTAACACATATTACAAACACCGCGACATACATAAATACACATGGGTTTCACCCGATGGCTGCATAAGAATATGATTGATTATATATTAACAGCAAATGGACTAGTTCTGTTGTGAATACCAGGTCATATAGGGGAGCTGAAATTGGATCTGACCATTACCTTGTTAAAAGTGTCTTGCCACTTAAACTTAAAAGTGTTGTGCTAGGGTTAAAAAATTTACCTTTAATACTGAAGCTCTGAAAGACCCAGTTATAGCTAAAGCTTACCATGATAGCTAACTTAGTCATTATGACAGTCATGGTTTGCTTAATACTGAAGTTGAGGAAGAATGGGGCCATTTAAACAGGCTTTTTTGGAAACTAACAGTACTCTTTTAGGGAAAAAGGAGCAGAGGAGACAGAATTATTTAAGTGATAAGGCACTTGAGCTTATTTCAGAAAGAAGGAACTGCAGGAATGTCCTTAATCAGTACCCTACTAGTCCTAATACGAAGCTTTACAAAGAACTTAATAAACATGTAAAGGATCAGTTAGCTACTGATAAGAATCTTTGGCTTGATGGCCTGGCTGACAAAGCTGAGGAAGCAGTTAGACAGCACAACAGCAGAGAGCTGTACCAGATAGTTAATGTTTTGTGTGGTAGAAAACGAACAGGTATACAGGGACTGAAGGATAAACAAGGTAAGGTTATAGAAGGTGAGGATTCTGTCATGGCTAGGTGGGCTGAGCATTTCAGTGATGCTCTAAATAATGTGGTTAATTCTACTCCCATTGTTTGCAATGATGATAGATGCATTGTTGGCTTTAATGTTGGCCCTATAACACAATCTGAAGTTAGTTTGGCTATTTCTAAACTTAAACTTCATAAATCCCCAGGGGTGGATGAAATTACTACGGAAATGCTTAGAGCTGGGAATGTTTCAGTTACCATTTGGATGACTGAAATTTTGAATAACTTTTATTATAAAGGCATGGTTCCTAAAGATTTTACCAGAGCTATTATTATCCCTATTTTCAAAAAAGGTGATCGCAGTTCTTGTGATAACTATAGGGGTATCAGCCTACTCTCTGTTCCAGGTAAAGTTCTTTCCATGATTGTGCTTAATAGAATTAAGATCTGGTTGACAGGCAATTGCGTGATGAGCAATGTGGATTCAGAAGTGGTAGGGGATGTGTAGATCAGATATTTTCACTTAGACAGATTCTTGAGAAATGTTTAGAGTTTCAGAAACCTTTGGTTACTAGCTTTGTTGATTTCAAAAAAGGCTTTCGACTCTGTGATCGTCATAATTTGTGGTTGATTGTGAGATCATATGGTATACCAGACAAGTTAGTTAACATAATGAAAGCTCTCTATAACACTGAGTCGTGTGTGAGAGTTGGTAAGTCTTGTAGCAATTGGTTTAGCATTACTTCTGGTGTTCGACAAGGGTGCATTTTGTCTCCTTTTCTCTTTAGTTTGGTTGTTGATTATGTTATGCGAAATTCACTTTAAGGCAAAATTTTGGCCTTAAATGGGCTGGTGATACGAAAATTTCTGATTTAGATTATGCTGATGATTTAGCCCTTTTGGCAAATGATGTTGATGAGATGAACCCTTTCATTCGAGCTGTTGATGAGACTGGTAGTACAGTAGGTTTGGTTATAAACAGAGAGAAAACTAAAGTGATGAAAATTGGTCGGGCAGGTTGTGATTCAGTTAATCTGAATGGTTGCAGTCTTGAGCAGGTGTCACAGTTTAATTACCTTGGGAGCTACGTAACTGATACTGGTGATGTGCGGCATGAGATTAACAGACGAATAGGTATTGGTGCTGGGACTTTTAAGAATCTATGGAGATTGTGGAGAAATCGGCGTATACACCTAAAGACTAAAATTAGACTGTATAATAGTTTGATTCTTTCTAGGGTTATGGTAGTGAAACTTGGACGCTGTGTAAACAAGATAACAGGAAACTAGATGTTTTTGATTCTAGATGCTTACGCAGTATCTTGGGTATTAGGTTGTTTAACTTTGTAACTAATGATGAGGCTTAGGCAAAGGAGTCTGCAACCTCCTTTAAGCAGCATATTGTGCAGAGAGAGACTCCGCTGGTTTGGCCATGTTGCCCGTATGGATAATTATAGATTGGCGAATAGGGTTATGAACAGTGTGCCTAGAGGCCTCAGAAGGAGGGGGAGACCTAGGATGCGGTGGGCAGACAATGTCAAACAGGACTTTGTTAGAATTGGTGTACAGTGGCCGGATGCAGCAGATGTAGCTCAGGACAGATATGCTTGGAGAATTAAACTACGCGGTGTGGTTGGACCTCCGTAGCCCATGGCTGCTTGAGGATGATGATGATGATGATGAAACGTTTAAAATGAATATTAATTTTATTAACTTAAAACAATGCTTATTATTTAAGTTTTAATTAATTTCTGAGGTAAATTCTTAATGACGCTTTACTGTTGTGAAATATTCCAGTTTCCAAAACTCTTTAAATACTGAACAAATGTTGTTGAACATCGAAATTTAAATAGTTCTGATTATGATCTAGAATTTATCGTCAGTCCCACTTTTCCATTGAATGCATATTTTGGAAGTTATAGAACTTCGAAGTTAGATTCCCATTGATATAATATGAAAAATAGATTATTAATTATTCATAGAGAAATAATTGACTGAACCTTTTATACCGAAAATGAAATACTTATTCATAAAATGCAATTATACACTTAAGTATTATATTTTGGAACATGAGAATTGGCAACGTCGCTCTGAACATTCAAATCTGTAGAATTTTGTTCATTAGGGAAGAGGTCCAAACATATTTTTAAGTTTATAGCTTATCCAACATTTGAAATTTTTCGAGGGTAATGCCCTTTCTCGGTATGAAGTGATATTTAACTCAGTCGGCAGCATGCCAGCCTCGTAATCTGCAGTTCCCAGATTCGAGTCCCAACTGCGTTGAGATTTTTCTCCGCTTAACCCCCGTTCTGCCTTCGATGAAAAAGGGGACACCGATGGGCTTGGAAAAGCCGCCGTTCGTCGGATGGGACTTTGGGTCGTGTCGCCGTGTGGAAGAGAGCAGATCCTGTGCACATTAAAGTATACACTGGGTAGCCTTGATGGAAGCTTCCATCTGTCTCGTAACAGTCATCCACTGGATATTCTTACCCGACTTCTTCTGAGCCTTTATGATACTTCAATGACCTGATCATTTAGCCCATTGTGTGCGTAAATATGCCGCTCAAGAATAACAACACACGAGAACCATGTTTGGCAATACTGATTCCTAATATTTTTATAAAAAAATTTAGTGTCAGCCAGAAATTTTTCTTGCTCCATCCCTGGTCGTTGAAAGAATTATTATCAGGTGTTTTCATTTATAAGATCAACATCTCAACAAGAGCTCCCTCTGTATTCAGAAGTCATTGCAGACTTCTGACGACGAATGCAATTGCGAAGTCCAGGAACCGTTTCCAATGATAGACTTTGAAAGCGTTTTGTCCCTTAAAGCGTTCATGTGTGCAAAAATCGGGTTTTTAAATGTTTATCGATAACTGACACTGAAGATATACATCCCGTCATTTGTTTATTCAAGTTTAAATGCAACAATTTTTTTTAATCTTGCGCTGCACCTGCCTCGGCTTAGGCTTACGTTAATCTCTAAATTCTGGCACATCACTATTTCACGCAACACCGAACTGGCGCCCACTTGTCTAGAAATAAACAATCGCCTGCATAGCGCAGTGATTTACTACTTTAGCTCTTGCTGTCTGCGATTGTCACATTGTGTGCGTCATAATCTCTCGTGCAATTCCCTCTACCTCACACTTCCGAGCATTGTTTACTGGTATTGTTATTATGGAAGCCCGTTACACTCGAAGAAGCATATGGTTTAAACGGGAGCGAATGCCATTTGCTTCTTTGCCATGGAATGAAGCATTGGTCGCTAAATGACTCTCCCTCTCTGCAGGAATCCGTTTGGTTCCGATTGGGGCGCTTTAGGGAGCCTGATTCTCCGCATCCAGTGGTGCGCATCGACTGGCAATAACTTAAAGAGAATGCGGTTTCCATGGATGGATTAGTCACTCTTTACCAGTGCGTCAGCTCTTTCGAGAGCTAAAGGGTTAAACGGTGTCATCTGTTCACTGACAAACCCAGCTGACCAGCCGCTTGATTCGCGAAGCTGACAGGACAAACAATGATCGATTGCATCGTCGCCTTTTGCTCTTGACTCAAGTTGCAATTTGGAATTCTGCTCAAATTCCAAAGTTATAAAAACTTGGCGAAAGACTGCTCCTTTTTAAACTTGAGACAAAAATAGCCATAATTTTAAAATAAAATTTCTCCAGTATTTGATGAGCTGAATTCCTTTCAGAAATTATTCCAGCAGAGGAATTTTGAGAAAAGAAGAAAATAGTTTTATTTTATAAAAATGTTGCTGAGATCGTTAAAGGTCAAATTCCACCTCGTGTAACTACTGGTATTTAACAGAAGCCGTTAGTAATAAGATTTCAGCACAGAGAGAAATTAAACATCCTGACCTTATCCGTAATTGAAACCCGAATCTTTTAGCTCCATCATTCATCCTCTTGGATCGATGTGCACAATAGAAACTGTTTTTTGTGTTGCATTAAAGTACGAAGGACGTTCTAATATAAACGTGAATCTGAGTCTAAAAAAAAAATATTGACAGCAAAATAGAAAAATCATAAATACTACTTTCAACATAGTCTCCGTTAACTGAATGCACTTGTTCCAACATTCTAGAAGCTTCTTAATTTCAGTTTCAAAGAAGGTTTTTGGTTGCTTGTCAATCCAACTTTACACAACTGCAATGACCTCTTCATTGTCTCGTAATATCTTGCCCCTAAAAACGGATGGAGCAAAGTCGGGACTATAGACTCGACTTTGCTCCATCCGTTTTCAGGCCGGGTAAATTCCATCCGTTTTTAAGCCGCAGTGAGAGGACGAGCATTGTCCTAGACAAGCGTTGTCCTTGTGCTCCGGTGGAAGAAGTCGTTGGACCCACCTTGCGCTCACTTCATTGAATTTCAGCTCGTTATGCACAATTTCTTCCACACTTCTTACACTTACTCCTCTGAGAGTTCACGAACAGTTGTCTGGAATAAATTCCCTCATTCTGACAGCATTATCGTGAGTGACAGAAGTTCGTTGTCTCTGAGAGTGAGGTTCATTTTCGACACGGTCTCCTCCTTTTCTTGAAGATGTGGCCTAACTGATACACCCTTGCCTGTGACAAACAATCTTCCCCAAACTGGGCTCGAATCCTGATAAAGATTTTGGAAGGAATGACACCTTCCTTCGTGAAAAATTTTATAACAATGCGCTGCGCGACGCTGCTGGGTATTTCTTGGTCCGTCTTCTTCATTACAATTGAATGGTAATGTGGAGGGGGACAGTGGTGGACTGGCCAGGGTGTCAGCTTGCCCAATAAAAATAATAGTCTTATAATACTCTTGCCAATAAAAATAATAGTCTTATAGTTGTGAGTCGGCCCCCTTTGTCTCCTGGCAACCAATATTTTTAGACCCAGTCCGCCACTGGATGGGGTGGGGGCGGCATGACTAGTGCTGTTCGCACATGTCTTTACTTGTCAATGAATTCCTGTTCCCACAAGTTGATTTGTGCTCTAATGGTAACTTAAGTTCTCGTTTATAATTGAACTCCCTACGTATGTTCAAAAGTATCTTCAGATTATACCATTGGAGGTCATAAAACGCGTGAACAAAACTCTCAAGATGTTAACTAGAAATTCACAAGTAGAAGAAGTAATCTTCTCTTTAATGATTTACATCGGTAACTTTTTTTTGTCAAGAGTTGCCAGGAAATAGCTTTTTTTATCAGTATCAATGGGAAAAAATAATGCATTCTTAGTATCTTTTTTTAATATATATATTTTAATAACAATAATCAAGGGAAGAATTTTTTCCTTGTATCAATATTGACGTAAAGGCACTACTTGTTTTGTGAGTTTCGATTTATGCGAATTTGGATTCACACGGTTAATTTAAGCATGTTTTCAATTTGAGCGATCCAAAAATTTACATTTACAGAGTTTGAAACGAACCCTGAAAGCGGTAAGTGAGAAACCCTGATAACTCTGATGATAAAACTGCCACTTTGCAGAAAACGTAGAAGATGCTCACAACTCGTTGACAGCTGTGTACGTGAAGTGCGGGCATCTCATCTCATGAGTCGCTTCCCACTGTGATTGGCCCAAAGTTGCCAATCGTCCCGATTTGTGTGGAACTGCCCCGTTTTTGATAATGAAATCATGAATCTCGCATTATTCATAGCCAAAAATTCCGCAGATCAAGAACAAAAAAAAAATTAAAATTTAGTTAGATTTAGTTTTTTTTTTAATACAATATGTTTTTTTTATTTGTCTCAGATTCATTTTTACTTTATTTTCTACTGTAAATTATTGCATTACACTTATTGTATATTACAGTTAGGAATTTTCGGTGATGTTGGGTAGGCTAATATAGAAACGTATTAATCGGGACATGTTAATTATTTTATATGGAACAATTGTTCTCGCTTTGCACGAATTTGATATATATTGTAGTTTATTAAAACCGCATTAACCGTTCAAATCGAGAACTACCTATATATCCTTATAATTGAAACGTTGGTATTTAAAAGACATTTTTTGTAGGCAGAGCTTTAAACGTGGAGTGATGCAACTGCTAACAAGTACCCCAACGCCCCATGTTTAGTTGGTAAGGTTTAATATTACGGAAGATCGAAGACTGAAAGCCTATGACCATTTTACAGTTATAGACTTCAGAATACAGTTATAAACAATGTGCCTAAAGGCCTCAGAAAAAGAGGGAGTCATAGAATGTTGTGGAAAAACAATATCAAACTAGATCTTGTTAGAAGTGGCTTGCAGTGGTCAAGTGCTACTGAAGTAATGTATATATGCAGGCCCGGATCTAGAAAATAATTAAGGTGGGGGGGGGGAAAGAAACAAATCGGGTCGTAAAATTTTTAAAGGGAGAGATGGAAAAAGACTAGATTTCCAATGCAGTATAAAATCGACACTTCTAAAACAGAAATGTCGATTTTACGACCTTTAAAATTTGTTGAAAACTGCATGATATATAAATAGGTTTAATAAATTTTTACCTCTGTACCCTTACTTACATTCTGAATGAGTGAAGATCATGAACGCCTTTCCTCCCCCCCCCCACCTCTAGATCCAGACCTTATATATTATATGTATATATGTCCAAAGATTCTCATTATTCTGAACTTGGATTGAATATTGAGTTCGCCATTTCTTGATTAAGCCATGGCCTAAATGGCTAGGTTGCAAGGTTACTAAGCGTTTGATAACCAACCTACATGAAACTGCAGATACGAGTCTCAGTTAAGGGCATAAAATGCTATTTAACTTGCCGAAGAGATGTGCTTCGTACGCGCAAAATAGATTAATATTCAGTCTATAGACGTTCTGTCCTAATCACTGATTTCTCACTGGATACAGGTCGCGAGCAAGAAAAAGAAATTAATCAGGTTACAGTCCTCGCGAGCTTGATCCCCTATTTGAGTTAGAGATTTTTTAGCTGAATATTAATCTTATATAAATTATTATTATTATATTATCTTTCTTTTTTTCTCAAGCTCTTGATATTTCAATACACTAAGCTCTATTGATGCCCTGGAATGAAATTTCGCCATCTAAAAGTTGATAGGTAATAATATAGACTTTTATTTATAGAAATACTGCAAAATACTACGTTCAATAATAATGAATGAATTTAATATTCAAATTTTTCGAAGTTTTTTTCATGAATCAATTTTGTAATGATTTTCAACATGATAAAAAAAATTCTCTTCAGATAGCTATTCTTGTTACGAAGATACGACTGTTCGAATGATTGAAAATTTTACTTTTTTTCTTCAGTTTTTCGAATCCGTGTGAGTTTTTATACGTATACTTTTTTTATATCTATGCTATATGAGAGTTAAACTTCTGCCACTTTCTGAGCTATAATTAGAGACCAGAGGTTTGATGGTGTGTGGCTAGCAGCTGATGAACCTATTCTACCTAAGGGAAGATTGAATTACTAGGCAATGTACCAATGCATCGCCAAGCAATGCATTACTCCTCATCAATGAGGAAATGGTGAGATGATGATCATCAATATGTATGGAAATGACGGCTCTGTCGTATTCGTAATTATAGCAGCAATCAGCCAACTCACAGGAACCGTTCCCTTGGATGTTAGGTGAGGCCCTTTACTGACCCGTGACGCTTACATGCATTCACTCACACATATCTTCTCTTGTAGCTGGCCAAAAGCCACAGGGATAGCAAAGACCGTAGCACAGAATAGTGTGTAATATATGCATTATTTCCTGTCGGTGGAATGAGGGGACCTGGCTCCTCTATTTATCTGTTTCTGCAGCTTTTATCTGTAGTCACCTTTCCGGTCACTCGCAGAGCGCAAACGGAGTTCATCATCATCAACATCTGGCCATCTCCCAACAGTTTCCCATTAGTTCTTTCGGCGTTAGACCATCCAAACCCATCTCTCCCCATCAACTAAACATGTCGACGCCGTTGGCAAGGAATTGATCCACCCTCCAGAATGCAACGAGAGAACGGGATTCGCCTACCTGAATTATCGTCCTGAATGAGTTGAGACCAGTCATGAGTCATTAAAGGGTCTCGACTCCCCACTGAGTCACTGTTGTTAGCTCGCTGCCCTTGCTTATCGGCGAGCATACCCCAATGTGGCGGTGCAATGAAGTGTTGGTGTAGTTCATTATCTCCCCTGAGACGGAAATGATCCCTGGTGATCATGTATGTGTAAATAATACAAATGGAGAATGAAGTAGGCTGGGGGCTCTGGTGTATAGCACCCTGCTCTTTAGTTAAACGTCGTGTCACGCTAGCGTGTACAGAACTGCATGAAGTAACTTATACAGGTTTTTCTCGACCTATAAATATGTTAAGCTTAGAAGCGATACTTAGTGATAATGTGAGAAGATAATCTGTAGGCGGGAGAAAGGTGCAGGTGAGCACTGATGTGCAAATACCACAAGGAGCAACTAAGCGTCGCATCACGCAAAAAGTGCACGAGGTAGAAAACTGTTGAGGCGTTTCTTGATATTCAATCTGTTTATAGACGGAAGCAGTATTCTGTAATCATGTCTAAGAAAATGCAAGTAGTGGATGAAATAAGTGAGAACTCGTGTGTGCACACTGAAACTGCTTTTAAACTCCTTGTCACGCAAAGGCCTTTACGGTTGAAACGATGTGGGCATCATGGATTGCTTATGATTTCTAATAGTTCCATGATGTTTTCACTCTTCATGAACTACACTATCCCTTTCCGGTCATGTTGCAAGATACTTATAAAAACTTTTAGATCATTCACGTATAAAATGATAATTTGGAGAAATGAGATATAGAACTCTGCACTTTAGACTCTTGGAAACCAATATTTGTTTACTTGTATCTCTGTATCTTAGTAGCCTACTCCTGGTTATCCATGGGTAAACAGCTTTTCAGTCAGGTGCACTCGGAACCTCAGGCCCATTTGAGGACTACTATTTTGATAATTTGCACTATCAAAAATTATTGTGGTGTTTTTCGATTTTTCATTAGACATCTACGGAAACTTAATGTTTTATAGGAAAATGTACATTGCCAGTGAAAAATGGAAAATACTTACACCATAATAAAGTAGGCACTTTAAAAGTGAATTTCCTTTTAGGGATTGAAGGCACTGGTGTTGACATGTTTTCAACCCCTATCAAATAAGAAAAAAGAAAAAAAAATCCTCTGAATATGTGTAATAGCTCGACAGGTTTATGGGCATCTTTAGGGTCGAGTATGGATCCACAACACACGAACAAGTGCAGCCCGAGTACGGTGCGAGCTTTCCTATTGTGAGATCTAGTTAAATGTGTCTAGCGAAAGATATGCCAACACAAGACTCTAGTTTCATTGCAATAGCTTGCATATTTTGATCAAGAGCAATGGAAGCCAGTTCGGGCTCTGGAAAAATATTTTTTCAACCATCCTCATTACGAATAATTCGATAATATACAATTTAAATATGAAAAAATAACGTTTCTATATCATTTAAGAAAAATAAAAACAAATACTAAAAAATGAAAGATAATTTTACAGAAATGTATGGTGAATAACCATGGTTATGTAAAATAAAACCTTCTTCCGACGTCCGGTCTTATGGAGACCTCTTGGCAGTGATACCACTTGCCTTCCGCTTCCCCTGCTGACGCCTCTGATTCGGATACACTCCGAAGCACAGCGCAACTCATCAGTGTATAAAACATTGCGTTACAATTTTTTTAACTTTAAAAATATGTGAAAATTGAGGTTGAAGGGTTTGTTTTTATCGACCTCTACTTTTGAATGTAGCAAATTTAAATAACGCGAAACAAAATATTGAAAGGGGGAAAAAGAGTAAGTTTTATTACTACTACACACAAATTTAATAATAATGAGCTCAGTTATGCACGTCCTGAATGTTTTGAATTCGTTGAAGGAAAGGAATTCTCTTAACTCTCTATTAGATTAAGACATGCTATTTGTCTTAATTTCTGCGTTATTTATTTATAAATTTTATGCAGAAATAAAGTTTCTTGCGCTTGGCTACTGATCTAAGGGACCTGGGTTCGAGCCCCGGGTAAGGCATGGATGTTCGTGCTGTTTATCTGCTGAGGTCCTGCCATCCTCACAGACCTTCTACTATGGCATATAAACTGACAGGCTCCTGTCAAGTAGCTGTCTGTCAAAGGCTGTCTGCAAGCAGCTGCTTGAGGGGGTATTTATTTATTTCATTTTATTTTATGTGGTACATCTAGGAATTATATTGTTTTTTTACCAAATAGTATTTTGAACGCCGATTATGTTAAAAATGTCAAAATCTTGGTATGTGTTCCCTTAGTCTTTTAAATGCATCAAATATCCATCCAAAGAATTTCTGTTACGATGAGGAATTTCTGAATTAGATGAAGTTCGCAAATATTTTGATGAATCAGCCACATCCGTTTGGCATTAATCCACATATGCAATAAAATGCCGCTATTTAGTTAAAATGTCCAGAATGTTGTAAGAACAGATGAACTTTTTTTAAAATCGATATCACCTATACGTACTCTATTTGTTAACTGTATGTTCTATTTGTAAGGAATATGTAGCGTTTTTCTTACAGTGAATCTCTCAGAGTTTACTACACTGCGGAAATTGAAAAGAATACCATAAACAATCGAAGCGTAATCTAAGAAATTCATTTAATAGAAACAATTTGTTGAGAAAAGACAGTGATCACACGTGTGAAGTGATTCAATTTTATTGTACCTTTTAATGAGTATTACATTTTACAGAAGACACATTTTAATGAGGTCTCCTCGAGCAGCAATACAAGCTTCCAATCTGACATGCAATCGGTCGTAAAAATGCTGGATATCACGCTGGGGTATACTATTCCATAGAAACAATTTGTTGAGAAAAGACAGTGATCACACGTGTGAAGTGATTCAATTTTATTGTACCTTTTAATGAGTATTACATTTTACAGAAGACACATTTTAATAAGGTGAACCTCCTCGAGCAGCAATACAAGCTTCCAATCTGACATGCAATCGGTCGTACAAATGCTGGATATCACGCTGCGGTATACTATTCCATGCGCTTTCAACTTGGACGCGTAATTCAGTGATGGTCGTTAACTGTTGCGGTCCGCAGAAGATTCTATGTCCGATCCAGTCCCAGACATGCTCGATTGGAAACAAGTCCGGAGAGCGTGCTGGCCAAGGGAGTTGATGCACTGTCTGAAGAGCATGTTGAGTTGTCTGGGCGGAGTGTGGGCGGAGTGTGGGCGGGCGTTATCCTGCTGGGAAATCGCATTTGGGATTACACTCAAATATGGCAGGACGACCGGTTGTACAATGTCGCTGATGTACGTATTGCTATTCAGTGTACCCTGTACAAACACCAGACACGTACAAGAATGCTAGTTAATCGCTCCCCACCCCATGATGCCCGGCGTGGGCCCTGTGTGGCGCTGGCGGATGCACGATGGAAGAAGACACTCACCTTGTCGCCTTCGGACGCGTAAACGACCATCAGACGCTCCTAAGCAGAATCGGCTTTCATCACTGAAGACCACAGATTGCCATTCTTCCCTCCAATGAACTCGTTCTTGACACTACTACAAACGTGCTCGACAGTGTCGAGGCGACCGTGATAACCGTACCAGCGACACGAGCGTCCGTAGTCCTGCTTCCAAAAGACGATTGCGTATCATTCTTGTAGACACCCTTGATACGACAGAGGATCGAATTTGTGATGCTGTAGCCGTTCGCTCTGCTACCGCTGCCCTCCTGATATGTCAATCCTCTCGTACGTCCGTAACTCTGTGTTGCCCGGAACCACATCTGCAAGTGGGCGAATGCTCTTCTGACCAGTGACGCCACCATCGTACCACTGCCGACACCTCTCGTCCAACGCGGTGTGCAATTTGACGAAAAGACCAACCTGCTTCCCGAAGACCCACTATATGACATTGCTCAAACTCCGTTAACTGAACAAATGTTGCGCACCTGCGTTGTCCAGGCCTGGTAGCTTCTTCAAAGATCATTGAACAATACGACACGAGAAGAATAACTTCTTTCTTTACGCCCTAATCCTTAAATATGCGCTGCGTACATTTTCATGTTGTCATCATTGCATGTTACATTATTGCTTTATTATTAATAATGCTGTTGCATGCATGCATTGCATGTTGCATGTTGCATTATTTCATCCAATGATCGTCAATCTTGGATCACGGTGTCTGCTGCCCTTAACTATTAACATATTATAATATGACGTTCCTAAAAGAATTCCTTCTGTGTGTTCTTTTTTCAATTTCCGCCAGTGTATAATAAACTCTGTATATGTAAATGCAAAAGAAATAAATAATTGAATTGAATAGTACGCTAATTTATAGAATAATTGGCATATGAAATACGATCAATAATATTGGTTTTGGCTATGGCAGTGATATTTATTTTCATTTCTTGGTCTGCGAGATATCAAAGAAGAAACTGAAAAGTGAAAAGAGGGAAATGAAAGAAATAGCTCTCCTCATAATGCTCTTTCCTAAGGAGAAAATTCACCTGCTTTTTTTAAAACGCCACTCTGTCGACAAGTAAGTTCGCATTTCTTATGTTGGGGGTAAAGTATAAAACTGATAATATAAACAAAATATGATGAAAGCGCAATTTCAATGGTATACGACATTGTCGTCTTAAAACTTCAGATAATACATAAAATATATACGTCACAAAAATAGCGCTGTGGTGTAACCAGCTTTTGAATATTTGCAACTTACAAAGAATACGCATGAAAATATCGCTGAAAATTCGGTTTCCTCCGTGTCTAACAACGTGTTGCAACTGCGAATGATCCTGAGAACGGCACTTTTTCTGTTCGAATAAAAAAAGGTAAAGGAAAATGAGGACATCGTTATGGTTTGCATTGCAAGTGCCGGGGGACGATTCTGAATTATTTGTGCTTTGAAAATAAGGACGCTGAGTAAAAAAGGAGTACGAACCAGGAGGATTATTCCGATTCCGAAGCTTCACTTACTAGTTTTAAAATTGTTTTTGGATATATAGTATTCTAAAATAGTGTAGCAAAAAAGAAATTATAAAAATAAATCAGAATGACACGATAGATGTTTTCTCCAAACCATCTTGTCCAGTACACAAATTTCGCAACCAGCATACCTCTGAAACGAAGTGTTGAGATTTGTTGCTGCGTGTAACTGGAATGATGATGGTTACATGACGTGCTAATAATATTTTCTGTACGAATAAATTATTGTATTGCTCTATACTGGCACCATTTCAAGGCAATTTGATCGCTTGTCCTTCGCCAAGTTGGCACGTGTATCCATCCAAATCTTTAGGCGATGATATTTCATTGTCGTGGAGTTTATATTATATAAAACATGTAATAACAATAAATTAATTTACCTTTTTTTGTTTTACGTTTTTTAAAGATTTTTATTCATAAAAACATATAATACAGTGCAAAATACAAAGGACCCATAAAGCTAAGTAGCTCAGCTATAGATAATTGAATAATACATTCATAATGCGTATACATATGTTCTGTCAATTATCAATTTTGTGAAAAAATAAGATAACCCTTGGCTACTGATCTAAGGGACTTGGGTTCGAGTCCCGGTTAAGGCATGGACGTTCGTGTTGTTTTTCTGCTGAGGTCCTGCCAACCTCACAGACCTTCTACTATGGCATATAAACTGACAGGCTCCTGTCAGACCTCTGTGGCAAGCAGCTGCTTGATGGATATATATGAAATGCAAAAGTTCATGAAATTTTACCAAAATGTAATAAAGGTATATAATTTTTATCTAAGCTATTCTTTTAAATTTATTTTTAATCTATTATAATTGTTTACAATTATAATTTCTTTTGTAATTAAATGGAAAATATTTGGTATTTCATACATCATCCATAACTGTTTTTAAATTGAGATAGTTTGTAATAATTTTTAGTTTCTAATCTTGCATTTTTACTATGATATATTTTCTTTTTATCACGTATTTATCACGTATTATCAAAATAATTTTTTAGGATTATATTATAAATATATAAGTTTCTTTAGGTGACCGAGTGGTAGCGTACTTGGCTATTGCTCAAAGAGACCTGGGTTGGAGACCTGGTAAGGCATGGATATTTGTGTTGTTTTTCTGCTGAGGTCCCACCATCCTCACAACTGCCTGAGGGAATATTTATTTTATTTCTTTCATGATAACAAATTCAAGTAATTTTGATCTGTCTCTTAAAGTAGCATAATTTTGTTTAAGTTTCGTTGGTATTATTATTTTAGCTATTATAGATTGAAGATTTTAAATTTTCTTCATAAATTTTAGTTTTGTTGTACTATGAATGGTTATATTATAAGATATAATTGATTAACATACAGATTTGTGGAATAAAATGTATTTTTTGTGTTAAATGTATATCCTAACCTTTGAATTTTTAAAACAGATATTCTGAAATATTCATATATTTTAGAGATATGAATATTACATCTAAAATACTATCTATCTATCTATCTATCTATCTATCTATGTGTGCCTAGATATTTTATGTAATTTCCAAGTCCAGGTTTATAACAATTGCAACCATAGTCAGTAGTAAAGTTTCATTTTTCAGGACAATTTTTTCTATGAGTTTTAATGAAAAAATCGTCCCTTTAAAAAAAAATCGTGAAGCTTTGTAATGTTCATTTCACGATGATGTTATTACAACATCGAGTAAACAAAAATGCAAACATGAAATTCAATTCTCCTCAAAAGTTAACCCGGATCAATAAAATGCTCATATCTCAAAATATATTTGGACAAGTTTAATCAACTATCACAGAAAGATACAAAGATATTGTTGTGATAAATCAGGAAAATTTGGTCCAAAATGATTTACATATACTCTAAAAAAAGAATAAATAAAATACGTGAAAATGAAAGGGGGGGGGGATTGGATTAAAAATGTAGAGTTAATTGAGGATGTGGCCCGCTACACCACTACTAATGCAGGACTGAAAACAACATGTCATCAATAAGATAATCCAGAGAATGGGTGGACAATATAGCCTACTGAGCAATAAGAGCTGTACTGAGGCTCTGGAGAGTTGGGGAAGGGATTGAAGGGAGTCAGTGCGTCTCCCCAGAGCATCCCAAAGATTTCTATGTGGTTGAGATCAGGAGAAAATGCAGACCACACCATTCATTGGATGCTTTCTTCTTCAAGATACTGGTTGGTTAGTCTTACTCTGTGTGGTCCAAACAACACATTAAATTATAGATAAGTTAAAAAATCTCTTATGTATCTTTAACAAAAATAATTTTTCATTCACATTGTTGTCATTTTTTTTTAGTTTGTCTGCACCATTTTCAAAGCAGTAAACGAGAGTTTGCTGAAACTAAGGCGACATTTCATTCCGTGCATTGGACCATTTCTCTGCAATGGGATTTTAGATGCTAGAGGAATTCAGCGATGCAGATAGAAAAAGCAACCAACAGACAGCTAGTTCTCTTTCCTCTTAACGGTCAAGCGCACTGCGTCATATTTGCGAAAAGCCCTGAAACCCTTTATGTCTGCCTGTCATGTGCAGTAGTCACGGGCCAAGTCAAGTGTATTGAACAGGATAATGTTCTTAGAGAGAGAAAATGCGAATTCTCTTTGGTTTCGAAAAGAGCTCCTTCACATAGCACATACACCATAAATAGGAACACACGGAAGGAATCTTCTCTCAAACCAAATTATTACTTACTCCGACATTTATTCTCAGCGTTGCCAAACTCGTGGGGCTAGAAATAACAGTTCACGAGCATTGCATTTAAAGCTAAATTTGACCTCTGTTTTGGTGAAGTGAACGCTCTTGGGGTTGAGAATTCGGCATGTTTTGTGTTGCATAAGCTCTTCGGCCTATCCGTCTCGTTGGTCTCTGGTTGGTTACACGTGAGAATTTTCTCGTGCACAACCTTTCACGTGGGTAAGCAGGCCGCATTGAACACAGGCATGATCACGCAAGACAACAGAAACAGGAACTGTGTACTTCCACCTATTCGTGTTTGGTAATAGGTTTAAAATGTGTTTATAAATTAAAATCAAAACTTAATGATTGTATGGGAATCCATCAAGTATCTCAGTTTGCCAGCTTATTAAGGAGTGCAGTGTGTTCACAAGTTTGTGAAAAAGAAAGACGAATTTTATTCAACTAAATCTGTAAAGATTACATATAACTCTAACTCACATAGGAAGCCCAAAATGCCAATACTTATTACAGATTTCTCATTCAGAACAACTCAGAATACGTGATCTTATAATGAATAAATGTTAAGTACTAACGATAGAAGCATTGAAAATTTCATTTAAAATGAATTATACAAATTTGTACCCAAGGAACCCATTTATAGCGAAAGTCTGACAGAAATGGCTGTAGAGTACATCATGGAGATAGATAAGTGAGGAAAGCAAGAGTAAGGGCAACACAAGCTCTCATGCTTTACTCCAGGATTTGGACTCGGAACTCGTTCGCTCCACAGTCAAAGACGTTAATCATTCAGCTTTATATATAATTTTTTGTGTCGAAATGAATGTAAATGAGGTTAGGAAAAATACTGACTAATTATGTGTTCGTTTCCTAATTTCAACATTTATAGTCCGTTTTCGATTTTCGCTGAAGGATTCGAGTATCTTCATCTTCACCTTCTTACGTCCAAAATTCATCAGAAATTTAATTTTCTGTCTACTGTTAATTTACAAACAATTTTTTTTTGCTAGTTGTCAGGCTCCTCAGTATCAGGAACAATGACTTGGCTGAAACAGCCACTGCCAATAAATGACAATCTTAATTCTACTTTCAATTAAAAAAATATTAAATTCACTTTTCTACTTAGAATTAATTTATTATATATCATATATTTAAGGACAGAATAATTTAGTATCGGGTGTAGTAATTGTTACAATAAAAAACAATGCTTCCTATTACTAGTAGAAAAATACTTTGCCATTTTTAACTTCCATATTTTTCGTATGAGATTAATTAAACAATACTGAATAAAAAAGAAAGAAATATATTAACATTGGAAGTGTACGTATTCGTTCAGTAAACTGAAGTTTCACATTTCCATTCCAGTGCTCAGAAAAATACTTATTCTTCTTTACCATCTTCGATATAATATACGACTTTCAGCCTTTTGAATTTAGCCCAAGTAATAAATATGAACTCTTAAATTACTATTTTTTATTTGACTGCTGAAGGTTAATTGTAAGAAATCTAAGATTAGAATAAATGATCATATTCCTTTACAAATAATTCCATTTCCGGATACTATTAACGAAATCTCTCCCTGCCCACCCACTAGCATCATCACGCTTCTTTGAAAATCAAACACTTTATTCGTTAGCAATAGCACGCATGCGCTGCCCCGTTCACTTTGGCCATTACATTCTTCCTCTGATGAAATCTCTCCGCAAGTGGCTGCTTCGTCCAAGGATCGGCTTTTACGCTTTTATGTGCTCTTAACACTGAGTGCTCCATAATCATTTATGTGGTTGATCTATTGGAGCTCAGAGACAGACGCCACCAGCAATGGCTCCGTCATTCAGACTCCTCAATAGACTCCGAAGCCAACGACCAAGAAATGCATTCGTTCGTACTTTAAATGCTCACAATTATTCTCGCAAAATGTTAATTTTCTTTCCCTTCTTGTGTAATACTTCGAAAAAAAAAATAAATTTGTTAGGTAAAGATTTA
The DNA here is from genome assembly GCA_038380435.1 of Ryuthela nishihirai. Classification (NCBI taxonomy): domain Eukaryota; kingdom Metazoa; phylum Arthropoda; class Arachnida; order Araneae; family Heptathelidae; genus Ryuthela; species Ryuthela nishihirai. The sequence goes on along the minus strand of JAWZYU010000009.1, from coordinate 79,698,484 downwards.
TATACAATATCTTTCAGGATATTTATATTTCTAAAATTACTTCATGCATTAAAGCATCCATGGAAGCGTCAGTTTTCGTCCCTGCAGTCGAGAGAATCGTCTACGATGACCAGGAAAAAGGCGCCAGGAAACCTTCAGTTCACTGCGAAGTAGCCCCGAGGGATAAAGCGTGCACGCCTGTATTTCTCCTAACGATGTTGCCTCGTATCTATTCCTTAATTAGACGTTCATGGACAGTAAATTACTTATGTTTCGAAAGGGAGAAAGCTCACTTTTCACTAGGGATCTACTTTGAAGTGGAAAAAGATTTTTCTGTTAAGACTCTCTTCTATTAAACACAGCCGAGCATCGACTGTTTCACCTTGCACGATCGTTTCACCTGCGCATGCTCTGATGGATGAATGGGAAGAATTTAATAAATTAAAGAAGAAAATATATGAGCTTAGTAATCCACTTTTCTGAATGCTATGAGCAAAAGTTTATTGCTTCACTTTCCTTCCCAATGATGAAATATTTTGCTAATCCACATAAAAACAAATTGCAATTTATTATTTTCCCAAAAAGGAAATTAAATATTAATATTATTACTTTATTTTTTCTCTTTAGCAAAGTGATTAACAAATTTTTATTTAGAAACGATGCAAAGCTCAGCAATGGAAAACACTCATCCATAGTTATTAAAAACAGTTCCCTAAAATGTGTTCGTAAAATATCATTTCGTATACTTGTTTTGCGATAGATACATCATTGTATTACTAAATATGAGTATTGAAACATTTTCTTCGTATAAATATAATTTCCACGAAGTTTAGAGAAACGTATTTGTATAATTCACAATAAAAGATGCCTGCTATTCTATACAATGTCTGATGGTGAAATACTGACACAAATGTTTGAAGGAAAACGACAGAAGATTGTCATTTATTGGCAGTGGCTGTTTCAGCCTAGTGATTGTTCCTGATACTGAGGAGCCTGACAACTAGCAAAAAAAAATGCTTGTAAATTAACAGTAGACATAAAATTAAATTTCTGATGAATTTTGGACGCAAGAAGGTGAAGATGAAGATACTCGAATCCTTCAGCGAAAATCGAAAGCGGGCTATAAGATTTAGTCGATATGAAGTCAAGGTAAGAAAACTGGCTTTCAATTCTGCTTGTAAAAATGCTGTAATCTACGGAACCAGTCCCTTTTCATAGAATTATTGAAGATAATGGCTAATTTAGAATCGTTGAATCTTCCACTTTCGAGCTGGTACATTGTTCCAATGAACAATGGATGGCTGGCAAAGATTTCATTTCAAATACGCACAGGACTTTTTTTTTAAAAATTAAATCTGTCTTCTCTCATCACAGTATTAGAAAGCAAATCTCAATAGTCCAAAAGCAAAAACTACATAGCTTGTCTTCGCGAAATAAATAAAACTTTTTAAATATTTATTTGAATCTATTACATTCTAATAAAATAAAATGAGTAACATATATTTATATTTATAAGCAAATCTGAACTATTTATATTAAAGTACTAGATTATATTTTTGAAATGTGCAATTTAGCTGTTTTTAAAAAATGAAAATTTCCCTTCAAGCAGGCGCTTGCCATAGAGGTAAGTAATCTTCTACAGTGAGGAAAATGAGATCTTAGTAGGAAGACAGCACAGAGAAAAAACACATCCATACATTATCCTGGCTCGAATTCATGTCATATGATCACTAAAGAAATTGAACTCTCGCTAACCACTCTGTCACCTTGGTTTAAATAGTATTGTCTTTTTACTTGTTTTTATTATTATCGAAGTATTTTATTTTTTCCTGCTGGATTCATTAACGAATCCACGATGTAATTTTAATAAGTTTGAAAATTAGATGAAGATTCAACCTGTTTTAAGAGATGGAAAATCTAACGTGGATTGACTGATTTCACAAGTAGTTCAAACCAGGCCTACTGGAATTCTTAATTATTTTCTTGCATCACCTGAATATACTATCATTAGTACTTTTCCCACATCCAAAAAAGCTGTGTTCCAAACTGTTCTTACTTGTTTATGTCCTATCAGCTTTTTTTTGTTAATATTATCAATATTGTTTTTTATGCAATGAAGGAAAACAAGGATAGTAACCACCTACAGCTTAAATGGTGACACGAGGGCTCACTGATGGAATCTCTACACTGAGAGCGATTTTTTGCCTTTCAGCGTAAGGAGATTTCTACCAACTTTCTATATAAATAAGTAATTAGGTAATTAATTATCTAGTTGACTTTTTTACAATTGATTGTATTTTTTAGGACGCTGATGTGTTTTTTCCTAACTCAAATGAAATATTGATGCAATAAAGTAATTAACCAACTTCTTTTGATGGTGGCCAGGGCATGAGAAGTACAGTAAGTAGGAGTAATTAATTGTTTCATTCTTTTTTCATAGCACATTTTTTTTGCCAAATGTCAGTTTACATGGTAATTTAAAATCTGGTCAGGCTGTGGAGAATGTCCCTTTGTACTGAGGCCCTGGAAGCCATAAATGTAATAGTAATATCACCACAAATTCCGAATACACAAAGTACAGTAATAACAGTGCTCTGTTGAAAAAGATAACGAAAATTCCATACGTTATGTAGTTGATATAACACAATCAACACTGGTCGTACCACTGGTAACATTAATAATATATTTATTGTTGGTTGCTAATATTTATATTGTTTATAAGTATCAATACTGTAATACTAATGCTGAAAGCTCAACATTTGCTTAAATGGTGTTTTGTTGTACAGCCTTTATTTCTTTTCTCAACTGATTATGCTTCACAAAACATTGCTGCGGAGACATTTTTGGAGATTTGAAAAAACCATTTTACCTGTCAACTTTTATAATGACTTTTATTTCTGCAAAAGGGCAAAAAATATTGATTTGCATATCGAAATAATCTGAGGCTGCTGGATCTCAAAAGAAAGACAACGCAACACAAGCGAACAAGTTAATAGCAATTCTCCTGTTTTAACTTTTTTTCTTTGTGCTCGTAAAACTCCATTTTATTTTTGTTTTTCTTAACAAAAGGTAAATGTATCAAGAAATTTACATTTTTAGGATGATATTGACTAATGAAAATATGGTTATTTAGTGAAAAAAAAATTCGGTCATTTGGTTCAAATGGAAAAATAATAGCAAGAAATGACAATGAGTTGCACAAAAGGATTAGCCACATTACCTAGCGGATTAAGAAACATTCCTCAAATTAATCTCGTGCACTTGTGGCAATCTGAGGTCATTTGTGGATATCCTTTCACCATATAAATACAGCCTGTCAGACATCTGTGGCAAGCAGCTGCTTGAGGGGTATTTATTATTATTTTTTTATATCCATGGTGAGGGGCCATGGTATCATTGTGAAGGCCATTGAAATCCATGGCCTTCACAATTGCCTCTGATTCGTCCTGCAATTTGGTAAAGTGTGTTTCATCTCTTTGAAGGCAAGTGAAGATGGAGAAAAATATCGATATTACTCTTAGGAAGGCTGCTAAAATTGTGGCTCTAGAGGAATCTGGAAAAGCAAACAATGAAATCATAAAAATTGTCATCATACACAAGGCGACAGTTGGGCGGTAGTTAAAGAAAATAGCAGAATTGGGAGAACCATGCAATGGAACAGTAAGCAAATGTAGAAGAAAAGGCCTCTCAACATCAAGGACAGACAATACCGTTCGTCTTATCTGCCTTCAAGACAGATTTGCTTCTTCTAAACGTATCCCAAACAGTGAAAACAGACAACTGGAATAGGAGCAACTGGTAGAACTGTAAGGAGAAAGTGGGCCTCGGACCTGGTTGCTTAATGAAAAAAGATCACTGTAAAACAACGGAAAGCACATGTTATGTGAGCTAAAGAACACTAATATTGATCTGAATTAGACGAAATAAAGTTTTATGAGGTGATGAAACAAAAATTAATCTAAGTGGCATGAATTGTTCTCGAATTTTTCGCATTTCCAATGAATTGGTGCATGCTTTGTGCGAGAAAGACTCAAGTTACCTACCATTGTCACGGTCTGTTGATGTTTTGCTGCCAATGGTGTGAGAAGATTACAGTATTTGACAGCATCTCCATTTCAAAGTAAAGATGTTCTTTCTGCTCAAATGCTAACCTCAGCAATAGAGCTATTCGCCAATCGAGAATTCAGTTTCCAAGATGACTCTGCCCATGTCACCGAACAAAGACCGTTAAGAATTTTTGTGTTCCAAAAATGTTAAAACACTACTTTGGCCTGGTAACTTAGCTGATCTGAACCTTGTAGAAAATTTATGGGTGCTATTAGAAAGGAAGTTAAATAGGAAAAAAAAATAATACAAAACGCGAACTGATAGAGGCAATGAGTATGGCACCATGAAATTCCACAAGGCACATTAAAAAGTCTTACGTTCTCAATGCCCAGGTGATGTAAAGCTATTATACACGTTCACGGAAATCCCATAAAGTATTAAATACGGTTTTAGGTAAGAATATTATCTTCCAAAACTTGCATTTCTTAATATTATTTTATCCATTTGAACCACGTAGCAGAACTTTTTTTTCCTCCGAATAACCATATTTTCTTTAGTCAATATTATCTTAAAAATGCAAACTTCTTCGTGTATTCGTTTAAATATTATTCAGAAAAATTAATTTTTCCGGCACTCTCCTTAATTCAGAAATTTGATTCTTTCTGTTCCGTTGTTAAGCATGATAACCGTTCAGACGCTGCGACGGTGTTTATAAATCAGTTGTAATGGTCTTTAAATATCATAAATTACCCTCCAGCAGCTGACTACCGCAGAGGTCTGATAGGAGCTTGTCAGTTAATACTCCCTAGAGAATACCTATGAGGAAAGCTAGATCTCAGCAGAAAGATATACCAATAATAAATGCAGATATAGGACTCAAATTATACTTATACCATAAATAAATATCCAGGTTTTGATGGCTTACCGGAGAAGTAATACATCTGCAGAGACAAAAATTCATTGGAACACTTATAAATTTGTTTAATATAGCCATAGAGCAAGGACTTTTCCTAATGTTATGGAAAAAAAAACTACTTTTGTTCCAATTTTTAAAGTCAGGATCCGAAGGAGCTAGGGAATTATATACCTATTTCTTTACTGTCCCCAATTTCTAAAATTTTTGAAGATATAGTTAAAAATATATTATATGAATATCTGGAAAAGAAAGGTTTTTTCGGTAGAAATCAGTTTGGATTTAGAGAAAAAAAATGGAAACGGATGATACATAGCTACATGCAACAAATAGGATTTAAACAATAATGAATAACAGTAATAATAACACTCTTTCAAGACATTAAAAAAAAAAGTATTTCATACCAAAAATCATGAAAAATTAATACAAAATTACAAGCTGCTGGAGATAGAGGTATTTAGTTTCAAAGTTAAATAACTTCGAAACAGTTCATTAACTGGTTAAAATAAGGGATATATGTATCAGATATATGTGTAACAAGGGATGTATGTATAATAGTTTCGTTACAGATAGTATGCAAAACAATAAATTAAAATATGATACAAATTGTTCATCAGAAAGTCACTGTAATTGTCTAGAAATTTCTGAAGTGTCCTCAGTGAAATAATTAGGTATTTGGATTGATGAGTGCCTAACTTGGAACGTATATATAATATGGTTTAAAAGGAAAGTCATCCGTGACTTAGTTCGTTTATATCTGGTAAGAAATTTATTTTCGTTTAAATTTATGTGTACACTATATTTATGCATTAATCCTTTCTCAATTAACATGTGGTATAAAATCTTAAGGGGGCATATATTTCAATTATTTTAAGCAACTTTTAGTGCTACAAAAATATTTCTTTGCTTACTAAGAACCCAAAAATGCCATCTTTTGACATTTCAGGAAGCGGAAAATTTGCCCTTGCGATACGATTATTTCTTCGAAATTACAAAATGCATTTACTTTAGAAATGAAAGTTCTAAAATTGATACCAATAGCTATCAATTAAGGCATGGCAGAAACACAGATAAATATAACTATGTAGTTATATTTATCTGTGGGTAAAACATAAATTATTAAATTCCTGAATCATTGTACATAAGCCAATTTTTAGGCACTACTCTTTGTACTTAGCACCGAAATTCCTTTCCTCTCTCCCAAACAGCACGAAAAATTTCCAACATTATCGTTTTTTTGCAGGGGTTCTAAAGATATAAGTTTTAACAGATCGTCACCTATTGATTTAAAAATTTCACATTTCCTGATATGCTATAAATTTTATTCGCATTTTTATTTCTTTCTGAATTACTTTTGTTTTGTTTTTCTTCAATATGACATCTGCTGTTTGCAATCGAAATTGTTTCTTGCATAGAGACATCAAGAAGGAGTTTACTCTTATGAAATCTCAAAATCTGTTTTTATGCTATTAAATATTATTTGAACTAAATATACTACTACTATTTATCCGCGGCTCGAATCCAGGTCCAATTGATTCGTAGTTAGGCAAGCTAACCACTTGGCCACAGGCAAGGTTTGGGTTTCGTTGTTTTACCTCTGAATGGCACTTTTTTGTATACAGTGGGCTAAATTGCCAGGTCACAAGGACCCGTGTGCTTAGAGAGGGTTGGGGAGCGGACCCACTGGGACAGCTTGTAAGAGACAGATGGTAGTCGTCCGTCAAGTTCATCCAGAGTGTTCTTTAAAGTGCACAGAGCATGGCTTTCCTGTACATGGGCAAGGCCTAGGCTACCTTGATTTACCAGCCCTGGACAGCCTTGAGTAAAAGGAGGGAGAAAAGGAGGGATATTAACTATGCATGAAAATTTAAATGATGTAATTTGTTCAAAATTTAAGTTAAAGCTATTTATTCTAAAATCAATTAAAATAAAATTATTTATTCGTAATGGTTTAATTAAAATAATTGAGAATATTTTAAAATAAGCAACTAGCAGTTTGAATTTTTAGAAATTTACTATAGTAAAACCTGCCATATTTTTCGAAATTAGGTTTACTGTTACTGCAGTCCAGTGTCCAGGCCTATTGTATCGAGGTGGCCTTGGCAAGGCCCGCCGAAAAGGTGTAAAACGTTTACAATATTTGTTTTGGTTATTTTGTTAGTTATAAATAAATGTTAAGTTGCAGAGTACACATCAAAAAAGAGAAAGAAACAAGCAAAACTATACCACGATATGAATTAAAATAAAGAGAAAGTGAAAAGTCTGTTTTGACTCAGGTATTAACGTATTATCAGCGCCGGAAGTGTGGGCATTGGCATGTCGAGTAAGCACATCATTTGCTCCTCTTCCCGATTTCTCAAAATTTTGCAAATTTGAATTTCGGTATTAATATATATCAGATTAGGAGTGTTTACCGCTTTCTGGCCATTAGAATCTACATGTGATTAAATAGCTCTCCACCACCTCCACCAAATAGCTGTTTATTATAGAGATCTAATTTGAGTCTCACAGTAGTATAATACGCCATAGAGGACACAGAGAAGATCTGGGAAATGTGACCTCATCCAAAAGACAAAAGAGAAACAGCTCTACCTTATCCGGCTCGAGCCAAGGTCCTATGATCAGCAGCTTAGCTCGCTAACCATTCGGCCAAGGTTCAAAGCGCAGTCAATAGCGCAATCAACACCTCAATGCAAACCACAATTTCACGACCCTTTAAAAATAAAGATTGATACACGGTTATATTTATTATATGTATTGTTCGTGGGTTCAGTTATTTCTAAAAACTTTTTATAAATTTAAACAAAAAGAAGGGGGGGGGGGTTGAAAAAAATGAAGGAACAGAAAATGTACACTTATTTCTAGAAACACGTCTTCTGAATACGTGCTATTCAGGCGTTCTACTTGTCCTGACGTGTATTCAGAAGATAAGGGTTCGAGTCCCACTCATGACGAAACTGAATATTTTTCAGCAAAATATATTTCTTGAATTCAGTGTTTATTTATTTTTTGAATTCTGTGCTTCGACTACTGATTCTATTCATTCTTCTGTATTTGATGACGTTTGAAAATAAAATCACACATTAATAGGGTTATTCTGACAGGGTATAAAATGGGATAATAAAAGTAATTAGGAATCATAAATGAAATATAAATTAAAGAATTATTAATGTCATTTTGGCCGAGTGGCTAATATGCGTGGCTTACGGGCTAAAACGAGGTGGGTCGAGTCCTGACTAGAGCATGTATATTTCTTATGTTGCTTTTCTCTGCTGAGGTTTTGCCTCTCTTCCAAATCTCCTTTAGGGGATAAAATGATGATAGACTTCTGTCCGACCTCTGTGTCAAGCAGCTCCTTGAGGCGTAATCTATTTATTTATGTTTCCCTCTTTAAACACAGACCTTCTACTATGGCATATTAAACTGGCAGACTCCTGTGGCAGGCAACTGTTTGAGGGGATATTTATTTATTTTTTATTTAAGAAAAGCGCTCTTTTAATCTGCTGGTCTGACGTATCACCATCAAGGTCGACATCATTTACCTCTAATCACTTTTCACAAATCTTCTTTAGATTGATTTAGAGCATCAAAGAATTATATTCTATAAACGTTCAAGCATTTTAAACCGAGCAAAGGCAACAAATGGTATTCTCATAAGCAACTTTCTCAATTTTTCTTAGAAGTTTTGCAACAGATATTGGTAATATGCGGCATGAAGTAAACAGATTAGCCATTGCTGTTGTCAGGTATGTTCTCATCCATGATTCCCCACCACCACCATCTCTGCCTTTTACAACTTTTCGTTGACACTAATGCCATGTGTTGCACTGAGGTCCATTGAGTTTGCACCTCCACCTCAGTGTTTCTCGGCCGAATATGTGTAAATCGTATTTGTTCGAATAATTTTCCTTTGTTCACGATTTACAGAAGAGCCTATAAGTGAAACTTCCTGATGATTTGTTAAAGAAAATCTTTGCGAATTTGCTAAATTTATACTATTTCAACTCCCTCTCAACCTGCTCATGAAATACCAAATCGTATATATCATTCGTTGGTGCGCGAATAAGTTTTGTCAGTAGATTATTACCGTATTTCTTCGATTCTAAGACGCACCCCGTTTTTAGAGACGTTTATATGGGGAAAAAAGTTCGTCTTAGAATTGCAGAAATACGGTAGATCAAAAGTTTGAAACATATATAATAGTGGAAAACGCAGCTTGGATCATTAAATTGGCAACTCCGTCGCATCAATTTAAAATATCGCAGATTTTCACCTGTGATTATCTAAACTGAGGGATTCTAGTGAGCGAAAGAGCTTCGCTTGCCCACAAAGAACATTCATTTGGCCAGAATGTTTCGAATCTTTAAAGCGAAAACAGATGATATTCGAAAATTTAAGGTAAAACAGACAGGGTTTAAAGAAACACAAAAGCAAATTTCACAGCACCTTATGTTGTGTAAACATTAAAAATTAACTATTAATAATTTTCTTTAATTTTTTCTTCTTATTGGATTTCATAATGTATTCAATATCACTGAATCACGAAGTTCATCGGATTAATTTCTAAGCTGCAATAATTGCTACAATATGTTGTTTTGTATCTGTTTAAAAAGTGTCATTTCAGTCGGATCCATGTGTTGTCCGGTTCTTTGTACTGCAACTTTATGATCTCTGATATCTGGTAATAGGAAAAAGTGCAAATGACTATAAATCGCCACCTGAGTAAAGTAAAATCCTTAAAAATGAAAGGGAAAGCAAAAAACAAATAAAATTTCTATGATTTGTTATCACACAGTTCTATTCTTTTTCATATTAGTGAAAAATCAATCAAGTTGTTTAGAATCACTTTAATTCAATAAAAAACAGTTTGTAGGAATCTTTTCTTAAATTCAACAAAATCATTTTCGCAGCTATTTATGTCTATTTTAGCTACGATAATGGTAGAAGTTGTGAATGGCAACGAAAACTAATGCTATAGGTGGAAAAATGTAATTATACTTTTAAAAATCAGCAAACTTCGAGAAGCAAGTGGGACTAATAATCATGTCCGATTATAAAGTAACCAATATGAATTGAATTTTTCACGGATGTATAGATAATATTAACTAATGTTTTGATTTTTCCCTAAATGTAATAATAGTACGGAAATTATATACACGTTTTCGCAGACGACTTATTGATCAAGATATGCAGTCTTAAATATAAAAGTTACAAAATCATTACATATACAATTTCCTTACTATATATACACGTACAGAAAAATCAAAACTTTAGTTACACATAAGAGTCACACATATGCATTATAGCGTTAGTCAAAACGTCATTGATTAGAACTTTGTAATTTCGTATTAATGAATACATTATAAAATCCAGTAGGAAGATAAAAGCATGTTAATAACCAACTATTATTTTTTTACGCAGGACAAGGTGTTGTGAAAGTTGCTTTTGCCTTAAGCGTTCGAAGTGTCATCTTATTTTTGCCTTAAAGTTCCAAATTATTTCTGCATAAATGAATATTTTTGTGGCCAACGAGGCTTTAGTTTTCTAGAATCCCTCGATTTAGATAATCGCAGGTGGAAATCTGCGTTTATCTAAATTTAGGTGAGATCTGAGGTTCTCTGATTCTTATTCTTCAGATGGCAAAGGCAGCGGACTTAACTGAGTTTGACAAAGGCCAAATTGTAATGGCCAGACGACTGGGTCAAAGCATTTCCGAGACGACAAGGCTTGTATGGTGCTCAAGGTCAGCCGGGTTAGTATCTTCAAAAAGTGGTCCGAGGAGGGAAAAACCACGACCGCCGGCAAGATGTGGGCTGACCACGGCTCATCGATGCTAGAGTTGAGCGAAGGCTATCCCGTATGGTACGAGCCAACAGAAGGGATACTGTGGCGCAACTCGTCCGTAATTTGAATGCTGGTGACGGGAGTAATGTATCACAACACACAGTACATCGAATCCTGCTGAAAATGGAGCTTCATAGCCGCAGGCTCCTCTGAGTGCCCATGCTAACCTCATTTCACAGTCGAAAGCGCCTACAATGGGCATGCAAGTATCACAACTGGACCTTGAATGATTGGAAGAAGGTCGTCTGGTCCTATGAATCTCGTTTCCTGTTGCACCATGTGGACGGCCAGGTACGTGTGTATCGTTTAGCTGGGGGAGTGTTGGCACCAGTATGTACCTGGGACAAAAACAAGTCTGTGGAGAAAGTGTAATGCTTTGGGCAATATTCTGTTAGGAAACCCAGGGTCCAGTCATTCATGAGCAGGTAACTATGACATCTACCACCTACCTAAACATCATTGCAGACCAGGTACATCCTTTCATGGCAATGGTGTATCTCTATAGTAGTGTCTTCTTTCAGCAGGATAATGCACCATGCCCTACTGCCCGAATTGTTCAAGAATGGTTCGCGGAACATGAGGAACACTTTCAGGTTTTGCCCTGGCCTCGAAATTCCCCAGAAATCAATCCAATCGAGCAACTGTGGTTTGTGTTGAAACAGCATATCCGGTCTGCGGCGGCTCAACCACGCAACTTACAAGAGTTAAAGAATCTGCTGGTAACATGTTGGTACCAGATACTACACGACACCTTTAGAAATCTTTTAGCGTCCATGTCTCGTTGGATAAGAGCTGATTTGGCGGCGTGTGGAGGACCAGCATCATATTAGGCAGGTGGTCATAATAAGGAAAGAAGTGGAGGGCATTTCTCAAACCACAGGAAGTGGCAGGGAAAAGGTTTCTTTACAGTGTAGAATCGTATTGAATAGAAGGTAGGTCAGGGGCTTGGCTTCTTATACTTCTGCCCACAAGTGTGGTCATAATTTAACAGTTTAGAAATAACCTCATTTGGGTTGCATTTCATTCTCTGATATACTTTGTCTGATATACTTTTTAACAGATTCTGCACAAAGATCTTTGTGCGTTATAACTCTTTCGAATAAACCAAGATGAAGAGAAACTGTTTCTGAGAGATTTGGTTTAAAAGGTTTGGATTGATATATTCTTAGCAGATCCTCACACCTGACAATCGTTTCATAAATTAGTAACTTGTTTTCGTTTCTTGAATTTCTTTCAACAAGTGCACAGACAACAGACTACCTTCTGCACCTTATTAATAACTCTAGTCAGTGCCGTCTTAACAGTATTGTAGGCTCCTGGGCAAAGCAATGCACTAGGCCCCTACCCACCCACCTACGGGAATAAAAATGTAAACGGTCAATAAAATAAGCCAATAGATTTATTGGTACTTTTAACAAAATCAATGTTCAAACATAAAAACCATGCTGTAAAGCGAGGATTAATCAACACAAACTTTCGCGAAATTTAGAATCGTGGGGCCCCTGGACAACTGCCCAGTGTGCCCAAGCCTTAAGACGGCCCTGACTCTAGTGATATTCTGATTCCAGCAAAGTCTGTGATGAAGAGTGAGAGCCAAGAAAGTGATATTTTCCTTCCAGTCGGTGTCAGTTTAAAATATCTGAAGTCTTTTGGTAGGGGGTAAAGTCTTCGATGTGTGAACATAATAGAATTACATTTAGAGGCATTTATTCTGATTCTCCATTTGGTGAACCGATTCAAGTTCATCAAGACAGTCTTGAGTTCGTTAAGCAGCGAGATTTGGGTTAAGAGAAGACGAAATGTTGTCAGAATCATCTGCATATAATGCTACTTTAACCCTCAGGCATATCATATGTAGCATGTAAATGTTAAAAAGGTGGATTCCTAAAGTGAGCCTTGAGGCGCACACTCTCTATGAGGTCTGGGCTCTGAAAGGGAGCACTTAAGAATGACTTGGAAAGTTCTTTTATGCAGGTACGAGTAGATTATTCGAATTAGTGGTAGTGGAAAATTCTTCCCGCTAAGTTTATGAAGAAGACCCTTGATCCATACCATATCAAAAGCATCTGCAACATCCAGAAAAACAGCAGCGACTTCTTTCTTGTTTAGGCTTTCGGTTATGAGTTCAAGAACTCGGAGAAGCTGCTAAACAGTCAAATTTTGCTTCATAAATTAACCAGCAAAGTTATGAACAGTGTCGCTAAATTCTTGGAAAAAGGGAGGAAGCTAGAATGCTGTGGATAGACAATCTCAAACAGAACCTTTTTTTAATTGGCCTGTATTGGCCAAATGCAACAGCTATAGCCTAGAGCAAACGTGTAGAGGAATAAATTGTACAGTGCAGTGGGACTAAGCCCATGTCTATTTGAGATGTATTTATATTGGTGTATATAGGTATGTATGTATGTACGTATATGTATATAACCTGTATAATAATAAGCTATCTCTTGGGAGTGTGTGACGGAATCCGGTAGCCAGACGAGAAAGGAAATTGTAAATTCACTTTAAGCGAAATGTTTTACTGGATTGTCAGATATGTTTTCATTGAATGGCAACTTAACTGCACCGTCACACTAACAGTTCGTACGCTACGTTCTAATCGAGTGATGTGCTTTAAATGTTTATATCCCAGAAAGATTTAAGCTTTAAGAGTTATCGTTTTCCCAAAGTATTTATGATTTATTATGCAAACGATACAGCAATCGTGTATTATTTGCATTTTATTATCTCTCTATACAGTTTAATAGATTTGTGAATCAGTATCCTATTGAATGGATATAAAAGTAATTTAGCCCTTTGATATATTCATCCGTAAACGCAAATTTTTATATGGCTTTGTTTGACGAGCCACTTCTCTGAAAGGAGCGAGCGAAACAAACCAACAACGGAGGTTCAAGGGGGCGGAGGGCCCTTGATGAGGTTGACTGTAGAGGAGAAGCCCACAGTGCATGTGTAAGAATATAAATCCTTAGTTAATCATCTATATTAATGGCATAAAGCAGTAGAATTTATAACATTTGAAAAATAATTTGTGGCCGAATGGTTAGCGCGCTTGGCTACTGATCTACGGGACCTGGGTTCGAGCCCCGGGTAATTCATGGATGTTCGTGTTGTTTTCTGCTGAGGTCCTGCCATCCTCTCAGATCTTCTACTGTGGCATATAAACTGACAGGCTCCTGTCCGACCTCTGTGGCAAGCAGCTGCTTGAGGGGGTATTTTTTTTTTATTTATAAATAATAAATAACTGGCACAATCGAAAGTACTTGTCAAATTATTTGTATAAATGCTAAGGAATAAATAATTTAAAATAGATGCTTGGAAAATACCAGCGTTCTCAACGTGAAAAAGCAGCACAATAATTTACACCAGCTGTTCTTTTTGTTAAATAGGAGTAGATCCCATCTCTATACACATATCTGTCCCACAAAATTTGAACTAAATCTTAATTTATACGTTTTACCAGTATCAGTAAGAATTAATAAGTCCTTTATAAGTTTTTTCAAGTTTCATTTATTTTACATCTAATGCATCGCTTTTCGGATTTTTTCTTTTCTCATGCCAACAGTCTTTTAGTTTTATACCTTATTAGACTTTTGTATACAATACTGAGGAAAGTAACATTTTCCTTTGTTAATTTTCAGGCCTGCGTAGAACAAATTCCAAAGTTTTAACCATAAAAGTTAAATTATTATCTCTCCGTTATTCCGCAAGACAAAGAGATATTTATCTCTAATTATGAAGATATAATTTTCATGCGCTCCATTACTTTAAGGATAAAGAACTTTCAGTTCTGATCTATTTAAGACGGAATTTAATAGCAATTTTGTTCTGCAAGGAAAAAACAACGGTTTCTTTGGCGTCAGGGAGACGAGTCCCTTGTAAGAACAAGTTATTTTCGTCTTCTCATCCCAATCGATTAGTTGCATCACGGTTTCCCCCGATGTTAGATATCTGGCCATATTTCATCATAGCTTATGGATACAGAACATTCTCTAAGAGACCTGGGGTTGGGGAGTGGGGGGGTCACACGGCATTTATTGTTTCACTTGACACAGTGTTGTCTTGATAAAGAGCTCAGTTGCTCATCACTGACTGTTCTTTTCTGTGACAAACTTTAGACTTGTTCATTAAACGTTTTTCACCTTTCATTATTATGAAAGAATTTTTACTTAACTCCTGCAACAATGAATGTTATACTTGGTTTAAAAGTAAACTATATTGTTTCCGTTTTGATTTTTCAATCACAGATTGAAAAATATTATCCTTTGCTTTGAAATAACATTAAATGTTATTAAAAAACACTACGAAGTTAACAGCGAAATCAAAATGCATAATTTCTTTCGTATTATATCTAAACGTTTGAGTATTTGGTTTGAAACATACAACATAAAACACAACTGTATTTCTCCTTTAAAAGGGGCCATTTAGTAATGCGAGTAGAGAACGACGGTTGATTGATAATTTCGAATTCTTATATCAAATAGATTCCCCAAATTAAACTATTAAATTAAGTTAGTAGGACTGTGGTAAAAGGTAATTTAAATGATCAGGGATATACAGATAACCTTTAACCAGAGTCTCTAAGCTCCCTCTTCCCCCTATCTCTCTTTCTCTCTCTCTCTAGCTCTTCTCTCTAGCTCGATAATTTGTCAGGTTTGCATCCCCTCTTCTCTTAATCCACCAGAGAAAATGGGGCTGGGGTGGCTCAGTCGGTAGCGCGCCAGGCTCGTAATCTGTAGTTCCCAGGTTCGAGTCCCAGCTGGGTTAGCGTTTAGATCCGCAAAATTTCCCGCCCTGCCCACGGTCAATAGGGGACGCTAGTGATCTTCGAAAGGACGCCGTCCATCGTATTGAACGTTAAGTCGTGTCGCCGTGTGCGGGAGAGTTCACGTTATAGAACACGCTGGATAGCCTTGACGGGAGGCTACCATCTGTCTCCCAACAGCTGTTCCAGTGGGTTCCCTCCCCCCCAACCTTCTCTGAGCCTTCGGGGTTCTTGTGACCTGGCCATTTAGCCCATGGTGTGCAAAAAATGCCTCTCAGAGGTAAAACAACCCAACCCACCACAAGGACTCCATGATTCAGAATTGGATAGAAGAAGGGGACCGAGTGAATAGTTGTTAGGAGACATATGGAAGCAACTTGTCAAAGTCATCCATCATGTTCTTTAACCTGCACAGGATATAGTTCTCCTGCACACTTTTCTTGTACACATTGGGCTAAACGGCCAAGTCAGAAGGACTTCATGATTCAGAATTGGTTAGAAGAAAGGCACCAAGTGAACAGCTGTAAGGAGACATATGGAAACCACCCTTCAAGGCCATCCAACATGTTCTTTAACTGCACATGGTATAGTTCTTCTGCACACTTTTCTTGAACACATTGGGCTAAATGGCCAAGTAACAAGGACTCCATGATTCAGAACTGGTTAGAAGAAGGGTACCAAGTGAACAGTTGTTAGGAGATACATGGAAACCACCTGTCAAGGCTATCCAGCATGTTCTTTAACCGCACATGGTATAGTTCTCCTGCACACTTTTTTGCACCCATTGGGCTAAATGGCCAAGTCACAAAGATCCGTGATTCAGAACTGGTTAGAAGGGCACAAAGTGGCCAACTATAAGGAGACACGTGGAAGCCACCCATCAAAGCCATCCACCATGTTCTTTAACTGCACAGGGTACAGTTCTCCAGCACAAGGAGCCATGACCCAACGAACGGCTGCCTTTCCAACCCCATCGGTGTTCCCATTCTAACCGAGGGCAGGATGTGAGTTTAACAGAAATAAATCTCCACACTGATATAGTTGGGACTCGAACATGGGCACTACAGATTGCAAGCGTGGTTCGCTACCGATTGAGAAATTTAACTGGGTTGTGTTGTTTTACCTCTGAGCGGCACTTTTTTGCACACCATGGGCTAAATGGCCATGTCATAGGGACCCCGAAGGCTCAGAGAAGGTTGGAGGAGGGGACCCACTGGAACAGCTGTTGGGAGACAGATAGTAGCCTCCCGTCAAGGCCATCCAGAGTGTTCTTTAACGTGCACAGGGTATGGCTCTCCCGCACACGGGACCACGGCTTAACGTCCCATCCTACGGACGGCGGCCTTTCCAAGCCCATCGGTGTCCCCTACTGACCGTGAGCAGGGCGGGGAATTTTGCGGAGATAAATCTCAACGCTGACCCAGCTGGGACTCGAACCTGGGAACTGCAGATTACGAGCCTGGCGCGCTACCGACTGAGCCACCCCCGCCCCAGAAATTTAACTGGAACTATTAAACAACACTACAGAGATATGTATCGTATATTAAAATACCTTGTGTTGTAAAAAGCAGAATGATGCGAAGCGACAGAGAGGTAAAATTTGGAGGTTTTAAAAAGAAAAGATTCTTTTCTGCCAATGAATATTTCAAGTATGTTATGGATAATATGCTAATTCTTCTTGCATTATTTTATGTGAAAGTAATTATGTTTCTGACGTTAATGTATGCTCTATATTACGGACCCAAGTTACTTTGACGATTGGAGAATTAAAATATGCACAAATCATTAGGTGTGGTTGAAATTACTACTAAAGTTGAAAGCGGCAGATGATTTTCCTGTCACATGACGGACTCAAATATTAACTTTGTTGTCCCAAAGAGTGTTCTGCAATTTTATCAAAACGGAGTTTTTCTCGTTCCTTTAAAATATATGAAAAATTTTCCCCATTGAATTCTGCGTCTTTTTTAATGAACATTTTCTTTTATGTTTTGTTAGCGCGTTTGGCTACTGATCAAAGGGTCCTGGGTTCGAGCCCCGGGTAAGTCATGGATGTTTGTGTCATTTTTCTACCGAGGTCTCGCCATTTTCACAGACCTTCTACTAAGGCATATAAACTGACTGACTCCTGTCAGTAGCAAGCAGCTGTTTGAGGGAGTATTTATTATATTTATTTATATTTAGATGAGAAAACAATTTATTTTTAAAAAGTTGTTTTGCATTCCTAGAATAATATTATTTTTATTTTTTCCAGAATAGCACTGTAATTCAACAATATATTTTTCTCTTAAACTCATAAGCTGGTTTGAAATTTTTCTGATCTGCAGAAGCTTTATATGTAAAAAAAGAAATCGCTGGATTTTATTGACTTCAGGCCATAGGTTAATAAAGTAGGAATGTTTTCATGGGGACATGGTTCAGCCGTCAACAGGCCTCTTTATCAAACTCTATTCTGAGCTCAGGTTCAAGGTATGTGGCTTCATAGAAGGTGTAGAAGCAAACGAATTGGACTGCACGGTAAAAGGGCTCTCTCTTTAGGCTAATGAGGTCTATATCCCGAATAAAACAGGAAAATAAGATGACTCAACAGTTCCAAAATTTCTATTTGCACTTGGCAACAAAAAGTACCAAGTAGCTCCAGCTGAAGGTTTTTTCTAAGTTTTTGCATTAATAAATCCAAGCAAAGAGGTGGGGGTGTACAACCCCTCTTTTGGTCTGAGTTGTTTTTATGGAAATAAGGTAATTAATAACATTAACAATGGGAACCAGTTTGTTTCCTAAACGCTTAATAAGCAGGAAATTTATTAACTGATTTAAAACTGTGTAACACAGTGAGCGTTCGTCAAACTATTTGACACTAAGATCGCCGAAAAATAATATACAAATTCATCCTTCTCTCCATAATTTAGATATTGGGTTTCGTAGCGCATTTAAGTGTATATAATAAATGTAATGTATTTTTTCAAAATTAATTAATAATGTTGTTTAAACACATTTATTAAAAAAATCCTGCATTAACACGATTACAATGTATATAAGATGAAATCTGTTTAACAAGAAAAAAATAACGTGAACAATACTAAAATTATCAATAGTGCTTGGTGATAAGGAATTACATTCTGGATGAGGGAAGGGGAGAGGGCAGGAGCAGTGCAGGAAACCGCGTTCGAGGGGAGGAGGCAATGAGTAGTTTTCAAAAAGGAACTCAGTCTTAGTGTAACTGCCCAGTGGTTCTCTCTGACTCCTTCTCTTAGCCCTAGGAGGTCTCCCTCCCCCTTTGAGACTACCACTGGTGTCACTACATGACTTTTCAAACTTGGGCTTCATTTTTGATACTGCTAGTCACATTTCGCGTTCCACATCAACTTCTGGTAAGCATCTGGTTTTTATTGTGGCAAGTGCTGAATAAACGAAAGGCATATAGAACTGTACCCAATATACCACTCTAAGCGTATATCGTTTACGTTCCTCATAGGGAAGAAACACTTACGACATCTCTTTCATCCCTCTCACAAGAGGTGTGACCCAAAGTTTGAGAAATGCTAGTGTAACACCTAAAACGGCAGAATGTCACAAACATGTAGCTTTATAAACCATGAATAAAAAACCTCAATCTTCAACCCCTCCACACACAAAAAAATGCCAAAACTTTCGAAGAGAACGCATGAGATTGAAAGAGGAAGTGTCTTAGAGCTTGCCCTGCTGCAATCTAAGGAAAATTTCAGTAGAAAACTAACAGAAAGAGTAACAAAATACTTTGTGAAAGTTCTACCTTTTTATCGTATGGAACTTCTATTCGAAATTAAATATGTAAAAGCTACTACGGACAATATACAGTTTCGTATTTTCAATATTTAAGCATCTTCTTTTATGTTTAAATAAAATAATTTACTGGAGATTGATGATTTTTTTTTCCAGAAAAACCTCCTTCCCTTGGGAATTTTCTATATTCGCTCTTAGCATTAACAATTTTTTCGTTTAGCCCCTTGACCAGTACAAATAGAGCAGCTCATGGGTGAAGACGAATAAATCCTTCTTAGCTTTAAGTGTTGGAATAATCGGCAACAAAGAAAAAAAATTATTAAAAATTTCTTGAAAGTTTAATTGGTAAAATAAATAGAAAGAAAACAATCGATTTGGCTATTCGTCATCACGTGCAGCACACGGATCAGCACCTCGGAAGGTGTTCCGTTTTCCGTCACCAACCAGAGTCTCGCTTCCACCTTCCCTCCCCGCGCTCCGCTCAATCGGCTCGTCCGCGGCCTGCGCAAACAGTGTTCTCCTCATCCCCGTCCTTAGCAGCGAGCTGAGCACCGGTCGGTCACCAGTGCTGAGAGGCGAGGCGAGTCCGCTAGCGGAAAAGTTCAGCGTTTCAACGAAAACAAAAACAGCAGAGGCAAAGAAAATCAAGAGCCCCAATCTCCGTACCCGGAGGGCGATCAAGACCCCGTTAATGGCCGAACACGGTGCGTGCGTTGCGACGTCATGCAACGGGTGCCGGTGAATGACAGCGGTTTCTGTGAGGCCAACTCGCAAGTTCTTTCGTCCCGAGCTGTAATAATGCACCGCGGTGTGTGTTCGCGTGTGCCGCTCGCGACTGCTTGATCGGGCGGCCGAGTAGACGATTGCACCACGCGCGAAGAAAAAACCTCTACTACGACATCAGGGTGGAGTACTAAGAGAGCGAACCCAAGTTCCGAAGTTCCTCGCAACGTCGGCGGTGCAGTGTGTGTATACGTGGATGTGCGTGATCTGATGTGCGGGAGGTCAAAACGTACGAGTGCCCAGCGGCCTTCCTGCGGGACAAGCGGCGTGATGCTATGCCTGGACCGGTAAGGTGTAGTCGGACTGGTAGTGTCGCCAGGCGTTGACATTTGACCTCGGTGCGCTCGCTGCTGGCGACTGTGGTTCCGGGACTTTTTCGTTGTTTAGAACGCGCTGGTGAAGGACAAGGTGCCGTTGACTGTTGGATAGCAGCTACTGCTGTGGAATTTAGCAACGCTGAGAGGTAAGTGGCAAATAAAAATCATCCTATTGGATTAGTGGGAATCTTTTACAGTTTTTGAAACAGTTTAGTTCCTTTCATTTCTTGAAATAGTTCGTCGTATATATATATACCATATATAGAGGCTTTAATAGGTAATGTAATGAAACCGATTAAATATTCGAGGCATTTGCACTTCATAAATTAGATGATACATATAATTTTATTCTTCGAATGTAAATAGGGTCAAATATTTTTTAGCCATGTGTGAAAAAGTGCAAAATACATCTTTAATATTTGAATCACGATGATGACATTTCTTTAAAAACATATTCTTAAATGTAGACTTGTTATTTAACTGTTCTAATCTAATTTTATGCACCATCCTTAAGTTAAAGCAATAAGCCCTTTTTCATAACGTTCTCATTCCTATCATTTTGCTTATTTAACAGCCCATTTCGCATTAAAAAATTGACTGAAATTCATTTTTAGAAGAAATGCACTGAGTCCAATTTCATTTCATTCTTTTTATCTTCACGCAATCTTTGTAGAACGCCTTAGTTTTGTTATGCAAAATGACAGGCATTGTTATATCACCTTCGCTGAAAAATAATTTTCACACGTGACGTCATCTATTACTAGGTCGCAGGTAACAATAGTGTCGATATGTATCCGTTTATACAAAACAAACAGTGCGCAGATAGGCATGTACATTGTTCTTAAACAACAACTGATGATGTCATTAAAAGTTAGGTCTTAAGGGTGTGAAAACAATCCGCTTAGCTTGTTCGTACTGGATATTTACTTCAGATGCACAATAACTTGAATTATCGAATGATTTTATCTGACAACGAACTGATAATGACTGAATGAGCTATATAAATTATGAACATAGTTGTATACCCTGACAGAAATTGTGTTTAGCTAAAGAGTTTGATTTAAAGACAGAACAAGACGATTTGAATATTTTGAAATTTATTTAAAGGTTACTCCTATTATGTTTCTTTCCTAGTTTACTTTTAATATTAAGTGCAACTCTTTATTTTTTCTGAATAGCCTTAGTTTACCTGCACCCAAAAAAATGCGTGGTTTTTGAAATGAATCATCAGCTTAGTTTTAACGGTAAAGCAAATAATTTTCTCTGAGGCAAGAAAAGGGAGAAGACCCCTACCCAAGTTCCCTTTTCAGAGTCTTCTTGTATTCCCTTAATTTGAAAGATTTGAAAGATGCCATGACATCTGGACAAATCTCTTTTGTTAATCTACTCGTGTTAAACAATATTGACATCACTTATTAATTATTTTATTGTAATTGTATGAAGGACCTTGATAAGTACTGTGTTCTATGTCCTAGACAGAATTTTTTAAATTAATTTTAATTCTCTTTTAGATACATTTAAATTGCACACAGTACTTATATATGTTATGCTGAATATTCATTTGTAAGTCATGTGCATATTGAGCTATTATTATGCGTAACAATCGATGCAATTTCAAGATGATTGTAATGTAACACTCTGAGGAACAGTTTGCGCAAACTGGTGAATATGTTTAATTCTCATCTGGATATATGCATATTATCCAGCCATTTTGCAAAATTGCATCATTAACCATCAAATAGGCACAGTTCACAGATTTCGCCTTCAGTATTGGCATAATGAGTAAATATTATTAATTTTGTCTGGAAATCCAATGTGCCATTGTTTCGAAAGGATTTTGTAGAATAAATATTTTTTTCGAAATTTAAAAATGCGTATTAAATTGCTAATAATACATAATTTATTTTCTCCATTATTATCAGTAGCTCCCGTTGTTACTCGAAGTAACTGTTACAACCAATAATCAACAATTACTTTAAATACTAATGCTCAATAAAAATAATAACCGCAATTTGTGGAAACGGATTTCTTTTTAATTTTTGACTTTTTAAATCAACCAATAATAAAGTAAGAAGCATGAATTCCAAGAAATAGGCTTACTCTAAAGGTGAATAAACTTAAACTGGGAACAAGAGATTTGCATTTAGTTTGCAACACGTTAACGACGTTTTCCTGCCACAATGAATTGCTATCCTTATTGATTACATAGCAATTCTTAGCTTGTTTGCTAAGCTAATTCAGTTTTTTTCTCTTCTTTCTGCTTGAAGCTTTCTCCAACAAACAGAAATAAAATTGTGGTCGTTGGCATAGAAGTCAAATTATCTAAATATTTTACCTCTTTATTCGAGGACCATGACCTAGTATGCAGGCAGCGAGTGTAGTTCGCAGCTTAAAGACGCTCCTTTTTTCGCTGTGACCTAAATGTTTTTTAAAGTGGAAAACAGTTTTTATCATTATTTTAATGGTATGCAAGCAGTTCATGGTAGTTCTTTTTAAGCCTGCAGTGTTTTTTGCAAAACAGTTTCCTTTCTGCTCTCCTTTTCGAGTTTTATCTCAAACATCTTGAAGTATGCATGAAGGACTTAAAACGCGACAAAAATTACTTTAAAGAGCGAAACTGAAAAAGTTAGTTATACCAGATTTTATCTTTTTTTATTAAATTTCTTACTAATGTAAGCTATTTTTATAGGTAAATAAAGTTTATCATAATAATACTCTGATAGTTATGATAATAATTTCTGTAATAAACTTGTACCAAACTTGTGATATGATGTTCCGAGGTTCGAGTCCTGCTGTGCCTGAATTCATATTTTCACCACTAAATCCAACCCTCCCTACGGTGGGAAAAGTGGTATCGACGGTCTTTGAAACATCACCCTCTGTCAAATGGGACGTGAAACATGGTTCCGTATATAAAGGAGCCATACCTTAAACATGTTGAAAAAACGATGGATGGTCTTGACACGAGGCTTCCAACATCATTTTGCATCAACTGCTCATTGGATCCCCTTCACCTACCCGGTGCTGAGCCCTTTGGAGTTCTCGTGACCTGAAGATTTAACGAATTTTTGAAAAAAAAATGATGTTGATCAGAAGAAAATTAATCCAATGCAAAGTGGCAAACTCGATTTTTAAATTTTTATGTTGTATATAAGGAGACTTTTCTCATGATAGTCAAATACTTTGATAATGTGTTCACGTGTTCTTAGTTTATTAACCTTAAAAAAACTTAAAAGTGGAAACGAAAATCTGCTATTGAGATGTTTCACTACTCCCCCGCATCTTGCAGAAAAAGTATAATTTAATTTTCGATCAGCATTGCATATGTGAGATGAATTTTTGAAGTCTTCTTCATAATTCGATTAATGCATTCGCAATTTAAATTAAAATATTACAATCTTCTTGTTTTATCTTCCTTGCTTAAGATGAAATGGCTCACAGAATACTAAACACGAAAAGCACGCTGTTATTTTTAGAATCTTAAAGATTTCCGTAAATTTACTGTAAGAGAATATTAGCAATTTTTCAGATGAAAATCTAGGCATCACTAATTTATGCAATGACATGTGAGATGAACTCCTAATAATTAAAAAAGAAACAAGTGGGAGAGGAGGTATAATGTTTTCCCTAACCATCACTATATTGTAATAATGGGAAAGCTACTCATGAGAATAACCGATTTATCCAATCATATTTCATGTAGTCCACTTTTACTTTTCAACTTCTCACTGAGAGTTTTCAAATGTCAAAATAGTTTGCTTTGGCATCACAGGAGAAAAATAATATTTTGGAATTCTTATTTCGTATATTTTATTTAATCATTCGAAATATAATTCACTGAAAATGATAATTTTTCTTAATTCAGTTTCTTTTAGCTGCAGAAAATATTCCGCTGTATCATGTATCCTCAACCAGAGTTAAAATAGATAGCTATCTAAAATGGACTTACCATACTGAAGGAAATACGAAATCCTTAATAAAATTTATACTTAGATAAAGTTAACAACCTTAGTATAAGCACTGAATTCGCAGGTAAACAGGAAAAACACCCGGAAATACGGAATCCTTCTTTTATTATTATTTTCTTGCAAATTCAGTGCTTATACTCAGGTTGTTGACTTTATCAAAATTTAAATTAGATGTCAGCACATATCGAGCAAGGATTTGTCACGCATTGTGTTTTGCGACATTTATATTACGCTTTATGAAAGGATTTTTTAATTATGCTGGATGCAAACACTGCAATGCATTTTACCGTTTATACTGAATTGAAACTAAAATAAAAATAGGCAGTATAAACAATGACAAAAGAAAAATAAGTGGCATAATTTGTCAACTTTGAGTTATTTAATATTTAGTTTGTATCTCATTCTCAGAGCAGTAGGTGCTCCGTGGCCTAGAACGACTTAGAGCAAAGCCGATTTCCGGATTACCTGCATTCCTATTCTGGTGTCAAAGGCCACGGCATGCCCATTGGCCTTGTCCCTGGAAGCACACCAAGCGGTTGAGAGAGAGAATGACATCCAGATAGCCCCCGGAACTGTTGGGACCAGCTGTCGTTGCTGAAAGAGGAAATTGTGGGCAAGAGGGAGTCTCGCGAGTGGCAACTTCAGCACACTTGAGGAAAATGGGTTTCAAGTAGTCTATTCTTGGAGGATAATACTATGCATTGTCTAAGTTCGTTGAAGTAGTTGGATACACTAGAGAGAGTTAAAGCATGTGAAATTTCACTCTGAGGGAAAATATAAAGCCAATTTTATTGCAAAATAGGAAAGTAATTTGTTTCTGTCGCAGAGTTGCTATTAAAATTAATCGGAGAATGTTTGCCAAATTTCTGTTCAAGAGAAATTTGGGATAAAATCTTAATAGTTTGCCAAAAATTTCACGAATTCTTCCTCTTTTCAAGTCTAGTTTATTTGTAGTAGCTCATTTCAATAACAGATTTATGAAGCGAATTGATATCTTGTTTATAACGTACGTGAAACAGAGGTCAAATGACTCTTGAAACGTGTTGCACCTCAGCTGTTATTTACATCTGTAGATAATTTATGAAAAGTGAAATACTCAATGTATTTGTAAATAACCGTTTGGATCAATCATAAAATTCTTATGTGCTTGAAATCCCTTGTGGTATTAAGTGGTTAGCGTACTTGATTGTAGATCAAAAGAACCTGGATTCGAGATCCGAATAATTATACCTAGTACTGTCTCTCTGCTGAGATCTCGCTTTCCTCACAGAACTTCTCTGGGGCTTATTATACTGAGAGGCTCCTGTCAGATCTCTGTGGGGAAATATCTGCTTGAGGGATAATTGATTTTTTTTTTTTTTTCAAAGTACAGTGGTAAGTCATTGCATTGCTTTCTGTTTTAAATGCAAAAAAGTGGCCTAGGGATAAAGAGGTGAAGCTCAATTGGCTCGACCCCTCATTCACCATTCGAACAATTTCACCTTAAATAAATTTCAAAGTATTATGTCTTAAAACATAAATTTCATTTTATAATGTTATGTCTTTTTATACCTTAATTTACAAAAGTAATTTACTATTCAAATGTAATTTCTACTGATATATCATCAGGGGAGGCTTTGAGACTAACCTTTCTCGTCCAAAAGTGGTCTACAAGAAAAAGAATATATTTGTAGCACTTACCTTAGCTGCGGGAAATATTATTTTGCTGTATCATGAATTGTCAATCAAATGTTAAATTGGATATCTATCTAAAACGAACATTAGATACTTAAAGAAATGCGAAATTCTGTGGTTTTCCTATTTTCCTGCCAATTCGCATCTTGTTTATAAAGTAGGTAAAACAGAGGACAAATTCCTGCTGTCCAATTAAAGTTAAAGCATGTGTAATTCCACTGTGAGGTTAGAATGAGAATTAACATTTGTTTTTAATATCGATATCTGATTAGTTCTTCAACTACAGTAAATTACATCAGTATTCTTTCGCTCAAATTGTATTTTTATCACAATAATGTATCTGCTTCACAACACTTTACGAAAATAGCGGCTATGTATCTAGAAGAGGAACTTGAAGTATTCCAGATTCATAAAATTTTGTGCTAAAATTGAACTGTGCATCCCACTCACATGCATTTATAAAACGGGATCTCTCAGAAAGATGCAACGTAATCTAGACGGTTTGTTGCATATACATCCAATTTAAAACTCATCTGTCGTCCGGTATAAATGAACTTTCTATTAAAGTATCAGTTGGAATGTTTATATTTTTTTAATTTATTAATATGGCGATTGCCGTTTTTTGCTAACAAGATGTACGTTTGTATTTTGATCTATATAGCAAGTGATATGATTTGCTATGGGGAAAAGGCATTTTCAATATTGTCATTGCTTTTTATTGAGTTAATACTAAGTAAGAATAAACAAAACTGAATGCTCGAGAATTCTTGGTACCCTAAATTTAGATGGTTTACTGCCAGCGCTAACAAACTAGAATAGTGTACGGTTTTTACTTGTTTATCAATTTGGATATATTAGTATAGCCAAGATTTGTAGTTTAAACCCTATCCTCTTGAGGAAGTATTATTCGTAAAAAAATTAATTTGTCTGATCAATTTTTTTCATAAACTTAAAATGCAAACTCAAAAGTTCTGGATAATCTACATTGTGGGAGTATAAATGGTACAAGGGAGGTATTTCACCAATTTAAAATTATGATGGAAAATTGCAGAAGTAGATAACTCAAAAATAAGGAAAGAAGAAACCGGAAGCATGCCTCAGTATTTAGTCTCCCAGCTTCTAATCTCATGCTATGCTACTGATAATTCCACTCTTGCAATGTTAGCATAAATAAATACTTATGTTTTGCAATTAAATGCATGACACGGACTTACAAACATAAAAATTGCGAAGTCGGAGAATATGTGGGGCAAAGTCAAATAACTTCTATTCTAAATATGTGTTATTTGGGTGAAAAAATAATTAAATGCATTTTTTTGCCGTAAAAATAAGATATATATACACCAATCGTCATTTTACATGTTAGATAGGTTCCAGAAAACCACCGTGTAAATTGAAACCGAGAAAAATCCAGACCAACAACTGGTGGTGAGAAAGGGGAAAGGTTCGAAAAAAAAAATGCTTATTATTAATGAAACGTACATTGAAAGTTTCACTTGAATAAATTAATCTGAAATTTCAGTTCAGCAGAAATAATAAACATTAATGCGTCATTTTTTTAATTTTTAATAATTAAGATAAGCTTAGATTAATTTCTTATTATTTTCTTTTTTTCATCACAAAAAATACTCACCGTTAATGTAGAAGTACACTAGCGAATTTGAAAGAAGGATGTTTATAAACTGAATGCAAATTAGAAATTATGCACGTACGAATACTTAGAATTTGTTTTACAAATAAAGTATTAAGTAGTATTTTATGAAACAGTGTACTTGCGAATCAGCTATATTTAGCCTAAATAATTATCTAAAAAATTAAGCTTGCTGCTGAAATAGAGATCAAACAAATTTTTACTGAACTGAAAGAATTCATTTTAGATCTCGCTGCTGATCCATAATAGGCTTTTCCATTATTAGGATATCGCGAGACGGATTGCATACGATGGGAAGAATGCAATTTTAGGAAAAGAATCTAAATATTTTTCGCAGACAACTTTTATATTGTTGCTAATTTTAAAATGGATAGGCACTGAGCG